>CM035427.1:87490729-87498229 GCA_020310875.1 Ceratopteris richardii | reverse complement strand
CATTTACTTCTTGAAATTTTCCTTCTTGAGTTTTTTGCTTAACATTGCAAAATAATTCATCTCGTGGTAGTTTCTCACGAATCAGATGATTCAAGGCTGAATCTTCAGGATGGGTTGAAGAGATAGTTGCTAACTGGAGATGCTCAGGCTTGAGTAATACACTCTCTTGTTGATCGAAGGCCTCTTCACCCTTCTTTGGTGTGTTGGAACAAGCCAATCACAAATTAGTGATTATAAAGATCTTGAAGAAGGCTTATGGTCAGAATGAAGTGGAAGAAGATACTTGAGAAAGTGAAGGAGATTTCAGAATGATGTCTTGTACACATATGTACATATAAGTGGAAATCCTTGTAAATTGAGTAGAGGTAAATCCTTAGGATGATAAGGAGTAATGTCATAGACGCGAGATGAGTCAAAAATCATGTATATATAAGTTAATGATGATAAGAAACAAGAGAGAGAGTCATTTGTAGATGACAAATGTCTTAAAGATGTGTAGAGAGTTTTTTCCCAGAATATAGCGATGGGTTTTTTTTCTGAGTGCTCTCTGTCTGATCATGTGGATCAAGATTCCTTTTGTACACATCTAATTGAGAAGCTAATGAAGCTATGTTCAGAGTTTCATAATCTAATTCCTCTCCTACTGTGAGAATGATCAATAGGAACATTTGTATGTAGAAATGAAAACTGAAGTCTGAGAGTAGCACACTTTTCCGTCTCAGTGTTTTGCTTAGATCTCAGTGTATACTGTAAAGTTTTTGATGAGTGAGCACTTAAAATTTAAGTTAGGAGATAAGGAAGCTATGGCTAGAAGCATTTAGCAAAACGGGTTGTGTATTGGGAGAAATCAACTTAAGAAGTTGACCATGTCGAAGGCGCTCCTCTGAAAGACAGTTATGACATACCTTTGATCTTAAGGATCAAATCAAACTTTTGGTGATTAGTTTTGAGAACTAATGATTAGTATGATTGCACAAAGGTATTGCGAATACTTGTGCATCATTTACTTGAAGAAATTTGAAGTTATGTGCAGGTAATGAAGTCGATTTCTGAAGCAGACTTTCTGAAGTAAACACTTCTTTACTCAGAGAAGTGTTAATGGAAGTTTTGGTAAAGATGAACAATATTTGTGTAAATTTTGGTTTATAACTGACATAGAAGTGTTCTTAAGTCAGTATAGATCAAACCTTTGGAGATTAAGAGGTCTCCAACAGTGGTATCAGAGCTGAAGGTGTAATACAAGAGAAGAAAAGACAATTGAAGTTCCGATTGGTGCAGATATTGGAGGACAAGGACAAATTATTGAAGATAACCTGCAGAAGTTCAAAGCACGAGTTCGAAAAGAATCAAGAAGGACAAAGCTCATATCAAAGGTACACTTTATCCTCATAAACCATAGTAATTGCAGATACAGAAGGTCAAGGATGGGAGAAAGCTTGCAGATTGATAAGCTAGATAGGGAGAACTATCCAGCTTGGTCCATGAGGATGGAGGCACACCTCGTGAGTAAAGATTTGATGGCCTTCATTACAGGAGATGAAGAAAAGCCTGAATTTGCAGATCCTAGTATTCCAACTAGGGAAGAACTTGCAGTCTTGAAGACTTGGATGAGAAAGGATGCTCAAGCAAGGAGTATCATTTACATGGCTGTAAATGATTATCTTTTACCTCACATTAGAGGATTGGAAAGTGTTGCAGATGTTTGGAATGCTTTGGAAGAGCATTTCCAGAATACAACCAAGTCAAGGAAGTCCTCACTATGGGCTGAGTTCACAACCTTCAAGAAGAAGAGCTCACAATCAATTTCTAATTATGTGGCAAGGATGAAGGATATTGCAGATAGCTTGGGAGCAGTGGATGAAGACATTGAAGAGGAAAAGTTGGTAAGACAAATACTTACAGGTCTGAGAGGAGATGAGAAGTGGAAGCCTTTCATATTGTCCATAGAGTTGTCACTTGATCACTTTACTCCTGATCTTAAACAATTGCTAGGACACATGCTAACTTTTGAGTAGGACATTAAAGGAGACAATGATAGAAGTGCAAGTCAAGCTATGTACTCCAAGGACAAGAAAAAGAATGGCAAGGGAAAGCAATCGACTGATGATGAAGGGAATTCAAGTGAAGCTAACTTCACAAAAGGAAAGATGAATTTCAGAGGTAAAGGAAGAGGAGGTAAGAACAAAGATAATGCTAAAGCTTGTTGGATTTGTGGCAGAACTAATCATTTGGCAAATGATTGTTGGTATAACAATCAAAATGGTGGAAGCAATAATCAGAATTTTAATCAAAGAGGTAGAGGAGGCAGAAACCAAAGAGGCAACTTCAGAGGAAGAGGTGGTAGGACATCATATGCTAGAGGAGGTGGAAGAAACTTCCAATCTCAGTCCTACAACAACAATTATTATAATTATGCATCAAATCAGAAGGATGATATGACTCTTATCTTGAATGCAACTCATGAATCAGTGGGAGAAGATCAAAGAGTGTTTTATATTGACTCAGGATGTAGTAACCATCTGAGTGGGAATCTATCCTTGATGACTGATATGGAAGCAAAGGTGAATGGACATACAGTTCAAACAGGTGACAATACCAAACATAAAGTGGAGAGCATTGGATCAGTGAAGACAAAGAGTGGAAGTACACTTTTGAGCAAGGTACTTTATGTTCCTACTATTCCTAAAAATTTGATAAGTGTAGGGCAAATTGTGGAGAAAGGATATGAGGTAAGATTCACAAATAATGGTGTTTATGTGCAAGATCCAAATCAAGGATATAGAAACATAATTGCAGGGAAAAAGGAAGGAAGATTGTTCACTCTCAAAGTCCAAGGTAATGTGGGACATGCATTATTTACTTATGGAAGTCAAAAGGTGTCTGAATTAGACCTATGGCATAAAAGGCTAGGTCATTTCAATGAGAGAGCTATAAAGGAAATGTCAAAGAATCAGGTGGTGCTTGGATTGCCAAATGTTGAAGGGCAACATATGGTGTACAAGTGTGAAGCTTGTCAATTAGGTAAAGCACATAAAGGTTCTTACAACAAATCAGGGTACAAGCATTCAAATATGCTTGAATTGGTTCATACAGATGTATGGGGTCCCTCAAGGGACTATAGCATAAATGGATCTAGATATTATGTGTTGTTTGTTGATGATGCAACCAGATGGATTACTTTGTATGTAATCAAGGATAAATCAGAAGTTTTCAAGACATTCAAACATTTTCATGCCTATGCAAAAAGGATCACAGGGCAAAAGCTTAAGAGGTTAAGGTCAGATGGAGGGGGAGAGTATTTCTCTAAAGAGTTTGATGATTATTTGTGGAATGCAGGTATAAAAAGAGAAGTAACTTGCAGGTACTCTCCTCAACAGAATGGAGTAGCAGAAAGGAGAAATAGGACTCTTGTAGAATTTGCAAGAGCCATGATGAAGGAAAAGAATTGTCCAAATTACTTATGGGCAGAAGCCATTAACACTGCAACATACCTTGTGAATAGGTTACCTTGTAAAGCTTTGGATGGAGGAACCCCTTATGAAGCATGGTGGGGTAAGAAACCTACTCTTGATCATTGTAAAGTATTTGGATGTGTAGCATATGCTTATGTTCCTTCACAATTAAGACATAAGCTAGAACCAAAAGCAGAGAAGTATGTGTTTATTGGATATGATGATAGACAGATGGGTTACAGGTTGTGGAGTCCATCCACAAAGCAATTTCTTGTTACCAAAGATGTAACATTTGATGAGCAAAATACATGGTATACAGGATCAACAAATGATTATGCAGGTGTTGAAGAGATACAAAGAAAAGGAAAGGCAAAAGTAAAAGTGTATGAAGAAAGTATTGATGATGTTGATTCTAAAAGTAGATTGTAGGATCATGTAGAAGAAGGGCCAAGATTTGATCCAGAATCAAATGAGGCTGAAACTTCGAGAAGTGCAGAAATTAGAAGATCCTCAAGGGAAAGGAAAGAACCTATAAGGTATAGTTATGATACATCTTTTCTAACAACAAAAGATTATGCTTACATTGTGAAGACAGAAGAAGATCCAATCACTTATGAAGAAGCCAAAGGTAAACAGAATTGGGAGAAGGCAATGCAGGAAGAGTATGATGCTCTACTTGAAAATGAAACTTGGGAATTAGTACCAAGACCAAAGAATCAGAAAGTCATTGGATGTAAGTGGGTATATAAAACAAAAAGGTTTGCAGATGGTAAGGTGTCTAGATACAAGGCTAGACTTGTGGTCAAAGGTTATGCCCAAACTTATGGGGTAGATTATGATGAAACCTTTAGTCCTGTTGCTAAGATGTCTACAATTAGAACATTGATTGCTATTGCTGCTTGTAAAGGATGGAAGTTGTCACAATTAGATGTGAAAAATGCATTTCTAAATGGATACATTGCAGATGAAGTATACATGGAGCAACCAAAAGGTTTTATGAATTCAATTGGATCAGATTATGTATGTAAGCTCAAGAGAGCTTTGTATGGGTTGAAGCAGGCCCCAAGAGCTTGGAATTACAGACTTGTCAAGTTCTTGAATGAATGTGGATTTCAAGCATCAAAGGCAGATAGTAGCTTGCTAGTGAAGGCAAGTGAAAATGGATACATTTACATGTGCATTTATGTTGATGATATTATTGTCACAAGAACAGATGCTCAAGGAATCAATGAACTTAAAAGGCAAATAGAGAAGGAGTTTAAGATAAGTGATTTGGGAAACTTATCTTATTTCCTAGGAATGCAGATTGTATATACTCAACATGGAGTATATGTTTCACAAGAGAGGTATTTGAAGAATGTTCTAGTCAAGTTTAACATGGAAGATTGCAAGACTTCAACTACACCATTGGAGGTAAATCATAAATTGAGCAAGTATGGAGGTGAAGAATTCAATGATATGAAGAAATATCAGAGTTTGGTAGGTAGTTTAATTTATGCTACCTTGACAAGACCAGATTTATCATATGCAGTAGGTGTGTTGTCACAATTTATGCATTGTCCAAAGAAGACTCATTGGATTGCAGCCCAAAGGGTACTCAGATATATCAAAGGAACCCTAAGTGAAGGTTTGTACTATGGTTTCACTTCTGACACAAGAATTAAAATGTTTAGTGATGCAGATTGGGCAGGTGACTCAGATGATAGAAGGTCTACTCATGGGTATCTCTGTTATGTTGGAGATAAATTAGTTTCTTGGTGTTCAAAGAAGCAACATATAGTTGCTTTATCATCCAAAGAAGCTGAGTATAAAGGAATGGTAGAAGCTGCAAAAGAAGTGATATGGTTGAAGACCTTGATGAAGAGTTTTGAAACTAATCATAGTACTCCAATTATTTTTGGAGATAATATGAGTTCTTTGTATTTGGCAGCTAACCCTGTTTTTCATGCCAGAACTAAGCACATAGAGATTCAGTATCATTTCTTGAGGGAAAAGGTACTTGATAAAGAGATTGAAGTGATGTATACTCCAACAAAAGAACAAGTGGCAGATCTGATGACAAAGAGCTTGGATGGACCTAAGCTACAGAGATTCAAGGAGATGGTAGGAGTGAAGAAGAATGGAATAATCACAATTAGTGATTGAGGGGGAGCTGTTGGAACAAGCCAATCACAAATTAGTGATTATAAAGATCTTGAAGAAGGCTTATGGTCAGAATGAAGTGGAAGAAGATACTTGAGAAAGTGAAGGAGATTTCAGAATGATGTCTTGTACACATATGTACATATAAGTGGAAATCCTTGTAAATTGAGTAGAGGTAAATCCTTAGGATGATAAGGAGTAATGTCATAGACGCGGGATGAGTCAAAAATCATGTATATATAAGTTAATGATGATAAGAAACAAGAGAGAGAGTCATTTGTAGATGACAAATGTCTTAAAGATGTGTAGAGAGTTTTTTCCCAGAATATAGCGACGGGTTTTTTTTTCTGAGTGCTCTCTGTCTGATCATGTGGATCAAGATTCCTTTTGTACACATCTAATTGAGAAGCTAATGAAGCTATGTTCAGAGTTTCATAATCTAATTCCTCTCCTACTGTGAGAATGATCAATAAGAACATTTGTATGTAGAAATGAAAACTGAAGTCTGAGAGTACCGCACTTTTCCGTCTCAGTGTTTTGCTTAGATCTCAGTGTATACTGTAAAGTTTTTGATGAGCACTTAAAATTTAAGTTAGGAGATAAGGAAGCTATGGCTAGAACCATTTAGCAAAACGGGTTGTGTATTGGGAGAAATCAACTTAAGAAGTTGACCATGTCGAAGGCGCTACCTCTGAAAGACAGTTATGACATACCTTTGATCTTAAGGATCAAATTAAACTTTTGGTGATTAGTTTTGAGAACTAATGATTAGTATGATTGCGCAAAGGTATTGTGAATACTTGTGCATCATTTACTTGAAGAAATTTGAAGTTATGTGCAGGTAATGAAGTCGATTTCTGAAGCAGACTTTCTGAAGTAAACACTTCTTTACTCAGAGAAGTGTTAATAGAAGTTTTGGTAAAGAAGAACAATATTTGTGTAAAGTTTGGTTTATAACTGACATAGAAGTGTTCTTAAGTCAGTATAGATCAAACCTTTGGAGATTAAGAGGTCTCCAACATGGTGCAAGGTAAGATCTTCTAGACAAGGCATCTGACTGACATTGTTGACGTCCTGGATGGTAGGTGATGACAAAGTCGAACCTGGATAGAAAGTTACTCCATCGAGATTGCCTTCTATTGAGAATGCGGGTGGTCATAAAATACTCTAGGTTCTTGTAATCTGTATACACGATAACTTTATGGGCTGCTCCTTCTAGATGGTGACACCAAGTATCAAACGCGTCCACTATGGCAAGAAGTTCTTTATCATGAATTTCATAATTAATTTCTGGTGGAGAAAATTTCCTTGAACTATATGCAACTGGATGTAGGTGTCCATCATCTCCATATTGTGAGAGAATGGCCCCTAGGGCAAAGTCTGATGCATCTGTCTCTAGGAAGAAGGGTTTACTAGAATCAGGATGAACTAGAATTGGAGCAGTAGTGAATGCTGATTTCAAGGTCTGGAATGCTTTTTCTGCTTCATCGGTCCATGAGAGTTTAGAGTTCCCTGTAAGCTTGGTAAGAGGTGTCACTATCTTGGAGTAATCTTTGATGAATATCCTATAGAAGTTGGCAAACCCTAGAAAACATTGTACATCTCGAACACATGAAGGTGGGTACCAATCAAGGATTGTTTGAATCTTCTTAGGGCCATAAAAATTCCTTTATCTGATACAATGTACCCTAAAAATTCCACTTCTGTCTTATGGAAAGAGAACTTCTCCAATTTTGCATATAATCCTTTTTCTCTTAGTTTCTCTAGGACTATCTTTACATGACCTTCATGATCCTCTAGATTTTAGGAGAATATCAAGATATCATCAAGGTATATTACAACAAAATCATCTAAATATTCTCGAAAGATATCATTCATCATATGTTGGAAGACAGTTGGAGCATTT
>CM035427.1:87480729-87485729 GCA_020310875.1 Ceratopteris richardii | reverse complement strand
TGTGCTGGACACACTGAGCTTAGGACTGAGCAGGTGTCATTACAGAAATAGCAAGTTTTTGGACTTATGAAGGTTCAAACTTATCTGTTTTGATTTGGTCATTACTCAATCATTTTGTAAAGCACATATATAGTTTCTTGGTGTCATTTGGAAGCTCAAGGAGTCTCCTAACCATATCTGAAGAGAAAAGAGGGCAGGTGTGAAGCAGGTTTAGCAGCACCAACTTGATCTTCTGATTGTACCCAGCCATCACATCCAACAGTGGTATCAGAGCAAAACAAGGTAATCATGGGTGATGGTTTCCCTTCCTTTATTGACAAATTGGATAGGAATAACTACCAGGCATGGTCATTAAGAATGAAGACTTATCTACAAGGGAGAAGCTTGTATGGATACATATCAGGAGATGAGGAGTTGCCCTCATTCAAAACCAGAGGCCTACCTACAAAGGATGAGCATGAGAGACTTAATCAATGGTGTGCTAAAGATGCTTTAGCAAGGTCATATCTTCTAAACTCTATCTCTGATTTCCTTCTACCTCATGTTAGGAACTGTAAGACTTCCCAAGAGACTTGGGAGACCTTGTCAACATACTTCTCATCAAGCACAAGGGCCAGAAAGAATCAGCTATGGATTGAGTTTACAACTCTTAGGAAGCAATCAAAACAATGTGTCTCAGATTTTGTCACCAAAGTCAAAGACATTGCAGATCAACTTGCAAGTGTTGGAGAAGAAATTGAAGAAGAGCAAATAGTCAGACAAGTGATCAATGGACTCAAAGCAGATGACAAGTGGGAGAGCTTTACCACTGCAATGGACTTGTACATGGACATCCAAGCACCTGATCTAACAACTTTGATTGGACAACTATTCACACATGAAGCAAAGATCACAAAGAATGGAGAGCAATCAAAAGGTAACAATCCCTCTGCCCTATATACAGATAAGAAGTCTAAAGACAAGGGTAAAAGTAAAAAAGTTGATGAAGAAGGATCCACCTCCCAAGCAAACTATGCAGGGAGAGGTAGATCATCTAGAGGTAGGGGCAGAGGAGGTAAGTCAGGTAGGGGGAGACCCTATAATCAATCTCCATGCAATATTTGTGGCTTGTCTAATCATACTACAGATGAATGCTACAAAAACTACAAGAACCAAAGAGGAAGAGGTCACCAAAGAGGAGGATACTCCCAAGGCAGAGGCAGGTTCAATCAATCTCAAGGCTACCATGGCTACAACAATAATTACAACAACAACTACAACAATAGCTACAATCACAATGGCAATTATCAAGGAGGATACAGGAACAGAAAGGATTACAACAATTATGCAGAGGATCAAGATGATTCCTTGTTGATTATGAACATGACATCTAAATCAGGTATCAATGATGATCATTTGTTCTATATTGACTCAGGTTGCTCTAACCATGTAGCTGGGAATGTTGCCTTACTCTCTGATTTGGAAGAACCTAAAGGCAAGCACCAAGTGCAGACAGGTGATGACACTAAACACTCAGTGGTTAAAGTAGGTAATGTCAAAACAAGTGATGGTAATCAGAATTTGCTAAGCAGAGTATTGTATGTTCCAACAATCACCAAGAATCTGATGAGTGTAGGTCAGATTGTTGAAAAAGGTCTACAGGTCAGGTTCACTCAACATGGTGCATTTGTGGAGGATCCAAGACATGGGTTCAGAAGGATAGCCAAGGGAGAGAAGTCAGGTAGATTGTTTACCTTTGAACTTGAGGATACTAAAAATATTGCCTTGTACAACTATAGGGACCAAACCCTATCAGAATTGGAGATGTGGCACAAAAGATTGGGTCACATTGGAGAGAGAACCATAAAGCAGATGAGCAGAGATCAATGTGTGCTTGGGATACCTAATGTATCCAAGCAACACATGATATACAAGTGTGGGGCTTGTCAATTTGGTAAGTCACACAGATTGCCATATACCAAGAAAGGATTTATGCATGAAGACTACTTGGAATTGGTGCATACAGATGTGTGGGGACCAAGCAAGGAGCCATCCATATCTGGATCAAGGTACTATGTATCTTTTATAGATGATTATAGCAGATGGACTGTCTTGTACTTCATGAAACATAAAGATGAAGTATTTAATTGCTTCAAAAGGTATCTTGCATTAGTAGAGAATCAAACAGGTAGACATTTGAAGAGGTTAAGGTCTGATGGTGGTGGAGAATACTTCTCCAATGATTTTGAAGAGTTCTTGCAGGAAAGAGGCATCAAGAGGGAGATTACCACAAGGTACTCACCAGAACAAAATGGGGTAGCTGAAAGAAGAAATAGAATCATTGTGGAGACAGCTAGGTCTATGCTCAATGAGAAGAAACTACCAAATTATCTTTGGGCAGAGAGTGTATCTACTGCCACATACTTAATCAACAGGTTGCCATCAAAGACACTTGATGGAATGACACCCTATGAGGCTTGGCATGGTAAGAGACCATCTCTGGATCATTGCAAGATCTTTGGGTGTGTTGCATATGTGCACATTCCCTCACAGGTAAGGGGAAAGCTAGACCCTAAGGCTGAGAAGTGTATCTTTATTGGTTATGATTTGAATCAGAAAGGATACAGGTTCTATAACCCCTCAAACAAAGGCTTCAAGGTAAGCAGAGATGTCATCTTTGATGAAAATGATTCATGGTATGATAATGAGTGCAGGAAAGTGAGCCTACCTTATGATATGGAAGAAGACTTTCCAAAGCTTGTCAGGCAAGAACCAACTCAGAGTGAGGACACAAGCTCAGATGATGAAGACACCATCAACATTGAAGAGTTCAAAGCTTGGAAATCAAAAGGGAAGATGAAGATGAAGCAACTTGAAGATAATCCAGAATCCTCAACTCAAGCTATGAGGAGATCTTCAAGGGAAAAGAAGAAACCTATTAGGTATGGATATGATACTTCACTTGTAACCAAGCACTCTGTATATCTTGCAAAGGATATCTTAAGTGAAGAACCAGGTACATTTGAGGAAGCTATTACTAAACCAGAATGGAAGGAAGCAATGGATGAAGAAATGGAGGCTCTCAAGGAGAGTGATACTTGGGACTTGGTACCCAAGAAGGACTCCATGAAGGTGATAGGATCCAGATGGATCTACAAACTCAAAAGGAACTCAGATGTTACAATAAGCAGGTACAAAGCTAGGTTGGTAGCCAAGGGTTTTGCACAAACCCAAGGCATTGATTATGAGGAGACATTTTCTCCTGTGGCCAAGATGCCAACTATCAGAATTATGGTGAGTGTAGCTGCATCCAAGAATTGGAACATGTACCAATTGGATGTAAAGAATGCATTCTTGAATGGATGGATATCTGAAGAGGTCTACATGTCACAACCACCTGGCTATGAGGATCCCAATAAGGTAAATCATGTTTGCAAATTGAAGAAAGCTCTGTATGGATTGAAGCAGGCACCTAGAGCATGGAACTATAGGTTGACAACCTATCTTTTGGATCAAGGATTTGTGATGAGTAAAGCAGATACTTCATTGTTTATAAAGAAGAACAATTCAGAGGTAATATACTTGTGTGTCTATGTTGATGACATCATTATTACAGGAAATGATGTTCAAGGAATTAGACACATCAAAGGTCAAATGATGAAGGAATTCAAGATCAATGATCTTGGATTATTGAAGTACTTCCTAGGACTTGAATTGGTCTACACAAATTCAGGTATATTCATTACTCAGAAGAAGTACATTCAGGACATGGTCAAGAAATTTAACTTGCAGGAAGCTAAAATCTCAAACATTCCTATGGAGGTCAACCACAAACTCAGTGCACATGAAGGAGAAGAACTCAAGGATATTACAGGTTACCAAAGTTTGGTAGGTAGTCTCAATTATGCTACCTTAACTAGGATTGATATCTCATATGGTGTGAGTGTACTTAGCCAATTTATGCATAAACCAAGAGTACCACATTTGGAGGCAGCCAAGAAGATAGTAAAGTACCTAAAGGGAACACAAAATCATGGTTTGTATTATCCATATTCATCAGACATTGACATCAAGGTATACTCAGATGCAGATTGGGCAGGTTGCAAGGATGACAGGAGGAGTACATCTGGTTACATATGCTTTGCAGGTGATAAACCAATTTCTTGGTCATCCAAGAAACAACCTACAGTAGCTCTATCATCTACTGAGGCAGAGTACAGAGGGCTAGCCAATGCCACTCAAGAAGCAATATGGTTGAAGTTACTCTATTCAGAATTAGGCCTATACACAAGGCCACCTATCATATTTGGTGATAACACAAGTTCACTTCATCTAGCTGCTAATCCTGTGTATCATGCTAGGACAAAACACATAGAGGTGCATTACCACTATGTGAGGGAGAAATTACTTAGCAAGGAAATCCAATTGTCATATGTGTCCACTAATATTCAATGTGCAGATTTGCTTACAAAAGCTCTGGATGGGAGCAAGCTATGCAAGTTTAAATCCATGATTGGATTACAGGATATCATTGAAGACTAAATATGAAGACTCAAGCAAGTGTTTGGCTTGAGGGGGAGCTGTTGGTGCAAACAAGCCTTAACACTTGGCTTTGCTTTGTGCCTTTGAAGACCCAACATGAAGCTTGGACTATTGAACCCTTGGAAAGCATAAAAGATTGAACCCTTGGATGATACATTCACAAGAGTCAATAATCATGTGAACTTAGTCTTATTGATTCTTACTTTTATCTCATGTAAAAGTCCATGTGACTTTATCAACAATGTAATCATACCTACTAGACTAGAGTCGTGGAAAAGTTAGATGATCTAGTTGAGGGAATATCTCCCTAAGTCTAGTGGAGAGAATCAAGGGAGCTTTAATTTGAATTCAAATTCAAATTCATTCAAAAACTCCTATAAAAATCAATGTAAAAGTCGGAGGTAAAAAAACACTCTTCCCGAGGCTAATCCAAGCATATTTGTGAGAGTGTGAGAGCTACTACCTAGCCTACACCTCTG
>CM035427.1:87470729-87475729 GCA_020310875.1 Ceratopteris richardii | reverse complement strand
ACTCAATCTCTATAAAAGATCAACTCAGAAATTCATGGGAGTAAGTCACTTTCCGAGATCCTCATGTTCATCTCTGAGTGTGTGTGAGGCCTACACTCTAGCCCACACCTTTTTATATCGTTAGGCAATTATCTTCATGCCTATGGCATTGTACAACATTCTTCATTAATACATTACATATACATTGTTCATTTCTCAGTTCTCTGTCATAGTCTCTATCAGTCAGTCAACTTGTGCAGCTCATATCTCACTCATTTCTCCACCAAATTCAAAGATCTATAGCTTGATGGAACCAGCTCTTCAAAGTCAAAATTTGAAGGATTTCTATTCAGCCATTTTAGAGAGAAGTGCGTCGAAGTGATCACTAGTCGAAGTCTGCAACATCCCTAAAAAATCGGGTGTAAGGGTTTACTTGCTAAATTAATTTCTTTGAACATAGTTAATATTTTTAAGTGATTTCACTTGAAATCATTAGCTTAATAAGGTAATTAGATACCCTAAAAGGAAACGTTTCAATTCCTACTATGCTGGTCATACTGAGCAAAATATGCAGTAGGTGTAGTGTCAAAAATAGAAGGTTTTCTTGAAGACTTGAAGTTCAAAGTAATCTGTTTTGATTCAATCATTTCATACATCATTTCCAAAGTACATTGGAACTTTTATGGTGTCATTGGAAAGCTAAGAAGGTCTACTTATCAACTCTGAAGCATCAAAGGGCTGGTACAAAGTAGGATTTGGTAGTACCTACTTATCTTCCTAAAGTATTCATCCATCTTCCGAATAGTGGTATCAGAGCAAAGTTAAGGTAAAATGGGAGATGGTTTTCCTTCATTTATTGATAAATTGGACACGAACAACTATCATGCATGGTCTCTAAGGATGAAGACATACCTACAAGGAAGGAGTCTTTATGGATACATCTCAGGAGATGAGGAATTGCCCTCATTCAAAACTAGAGGACTACCAACAAAGGAAGAACATGAGAAGCTCAACACATGGTGTGCCAAGGATGCATTAGCAAGGTCTTAGTTACTCAAATCCATCTCTGATTTTCTCTTGCCACATATTAGAAACTGTAAGACATCCCAAGAGACTTGGGAAACCTTGTCATCCTATTTCTCTTCCAACACAAGGGCCAGAAAAAACCAATTGTGGATTGAATTCACCACACTAAGGAAGCAACCTAAGCAGGGTATTTCAGCGTATGTGACTAAGATTAAAGATGAAGCAGATCAGTTAGCAAGCATAGGAGAAGAGATTGAAGAAGATCAGATTGTAAGGCAAGTGATCAATGGGATTAAAGCTGATGACAAATGGGAAAGCTTCACCACTGCCATGGACCTATACATGGACATGCAAATTCCAGATCTTACCACTCTCATGGGGCAATTGTTCACTCATGAAGCCAAGCTCAACAAGAATGGAGACTCATCCAAAGGTAATAGCTCTTATGCCCTATACACTGATAAAAGTAAGTCTAAAGATAAATGCAAGAACAAGAAAGGAGAGGATGAAGGCACTACCTCCCAAGCCAACTATTCAGGGAGAGGTAGATCATCAAGAGGAAGGGGCAGAGGAGGTAAGCAAGGTAGGGGGAGACCTTATAACTCCTCACCATGCAACATTTGTGGTTTATCAAATCATACTACAGATGAGTGTTTCAGGAACTACAAGAATCAAAGAGGTAGAGGATATCAAAGAGGTGGATACTCACAGTCAAGAGGCAGATTCAACCATCATCAAGGGTACAACAACAACTACAACAACAACTACAATGGCACCTACCAAGGAGGATACAAGTCTAGAAAGGATTACAACAACTACATAGAAGAACAAGATGATTCTCTTCTAATCATGAACATGACTTCAAAACTAGGTACAAATGATGACCATCTCTTCTACATTGACTTAGGTTGCTCAAATCATGTGGCAGGCAATGTAGCTCTTCTCTTTGACCTTGAAGAACCAAGAGGAAAGCATCAAGTACAAAGATGTGATGACACCAAGCACTCAGTAGTTAAAGTTGGAAATGTTAAGACTTTTGATGGGAATCAAAACTTGTTGAGTAGGGTACTATATGTACCAACCATTACCAAAAAATTGATAAGTGTTGGACAGATTGTGGAAAAAGGTTTGCAGGTCAGGTTCAACCAATATGGAGCATTTGTGGAGGATCCCAAGCATGGGTTCAAGAGAATAGCTAAAGGAGAAAAATCAGGTAGACTTTTCACTTTTGAGCTAGAAGATATAAAGAATGGTGCACTCTACAATTACAAAGATCAAACACTTTCAGAGCTTGAGATTTGGCATAAAAGATTAGGGCATGTAGGTGAAAGAACCTTGAGGCAAATATGCAGGGACCAATGTGTGCTTGGGAATTACCTAATGTATCCAAGCAACATATGATCTACAAGTGTGGTGCTTTTTAGTTTGGAAAGTCTCACAGGTTACCATTCTCAAGGAAAGGCTACATGCATGAGGACTACCTAGAGCTTGTCCATACAGATGTATGGGGACCAAGCAAAGACCCCTCAATCTCAGGTTCAAGGTACTATGTATCTTTTATTGATGATTATAGTAGGTGGACTGTATTATACTTTATGAAGCTCAAAGATGAAGTGTTCAATTGTTTTAAAAAGTATCTTGCGCTTGCGGAGAATCAGATATGAAGAAACCTAAAGAGGCTAAGGTCAGATGGAGGAGGTGAGTACTTCTCCAATGAATTTGAAGAATTCTTGCACGACAGAGTAATCAAGAGAGAAATCACCACAAGGTACACTCTTGAACAGAATGGGGTAGCTGAGAGAAGAAATAGATTGATTGTTGAAACAGCTAGGTCAATGTTGAATGAAAAGACATTACCTAACTACTTATGGGCAGACAATGTATCTACTACCACTAACCTCATAAACAGGTTACCATCTAAATCTCTTGATGGGATGACCTCTTATGAAGCATGGCATGGTAAGAGACCCTCACTTGCTCATTGTAGGATATTTGGATGTGTAGCATATGTACACATTCCTTCTCAGATAAGAGCTAAGCTAGACCCTAAGGTTGAAAAGTGTATCTTTATTGGATATGATCTAAATCAGAAAGGGTACAGGTTCTACAACCCTATAAGGGATTCACGGTTAGTAGAGATGTTGTCTTTGATGAAAATGACTCTTGGTATGAGAATGAATGCAGGAAGGTTAAACTACCTATGACTTGGAGTAGGAGTTTCCAACACATATCCAGCAAGCTTTGACTCCATCTTTATTACTTCTGCCTCTTCCTCTTCCTTTTCCACCTCCTCTTCCTCTTAGGAAGTTAGCTTGGCTAGTTGTACCTTCATCTTCATTTGCTTGTTGCTTCCCTTTGCTATTCTTCTGCTTATCCTTTGAATATTGCTTGACGTGCACTTTTATCACTTTCACCTTTGACATCTTGCTCAAAGGTTAGCATGTGTCCTAGCAACTGATTTAAATAAGGAGTAAAATGATCTAGTAATAATTCAGTAGACAAAATGAATGGCTTCCATTTGTCATCACCTCTCAAACCTGTGAGGATTTGCCTTACCAATTTATCCTCCTCAATATCTTCATCAACTGCTCCTAATGCATCTGCAATGTCCTTCATTCTTGTTACACAATCTCAAGTGGATTGAGAGGCCTTCTTCTTGAATGTGGTAAACTCTGCCCACAAGGATGCCTTCCTTGACTTTGTGGTGTTTTGGAAATGCTCCTCCAAAGCATTCCATATATCACTTGCACTTTCAAGACCTCCAATGTGAGGTAGCAAGTAGTCATTAACTCCCATATAGATAATGCTCCTAGCTTGAGCATCTATCTTAATCCAAGTCTTCAAATCTGACAATTCATACGTAGTTGGAACACTAGGATCTCTGAATTGAGGCTTTTCTTCTTCACCTGTGATATAACCTATCAATTCTTTGCTCATAAGATGAGCTTCCATCCTCATTGACCATGCTGGATAGTTCTCTCTATCCAATTTCTCTATCTGAAGAGAATCTCCCATCCCTTCTTCACTTGTGTATTAAATCCTTCAAGCTTTATGAGGAATAATGTTACCTTTACTTTGAATGATACTCCTTTTGTCTTCCTTGATATCTTATGACCTCTTTCTCAAGCTTTACTTTCAAGCTTTCACCTTTTGGATCTTCAATTGTTGAATTCTTTATGACTGTAGCAGTCGGGGTCCTCCTTCTTTAATTTTGATGCTTCCTGCTCTGATACCACTGATGGAGAGTGTTAATATCCAAAAGAACAAGTTATCCTTGAAATTAGAGCAACTCTATATCAACAATAACTTAAAACCTTCACCAATTTGGAGGATCAATGATCAACTATCAGAATTTTGAACAAACTGTGAAGAAGATGACTACACAAAAAGTTTGTTGCACATAACTCACTCTTTGACTTACCAAATGTGTAACGTTTTTTATAAAACTTTGCATAACGTGTCGTCTATAGTCTACGCACCTCCTCTAAGTTAAATCATTCCAAAAGACTTAGTAGATCTTGAGAAATGATTATAACAAGTCACCTATGTCTAAAACTGTAATTATTTATAGTCGACCTTGACACCTTCAACTTCTAAAGCTTGGTTCTCCAAAACTAGAACCCGTTTAATCAAATGCTTTTAGCCATGGATAGCTTACCTTCCAACTTAAAGAATGAGTGCTTGCTTGCTCAAAAATTTACACTGTGGAAGGAGAACTGACTAAAAAATTAGTACCCAATTTTGCACCTCTTGCAACTTCACTTCTTTACATTTGCACATGTAAATGTTCCTACACTCAATTCTCTCAGCCTGATCATTATTTAAAAGCTCAAAATTTGTACGAAGGTCTATCACCTATGGACTTATACTTGTACAAAGGAATTTCACAAATGATACAACACAGAAGGAGAACTCTTAGAAATATCGGGTGCAACTTTTCTTCATTTTTGGAAAACTTTACATCTGAGTGATGAGAGAGATCTTACACACTTCTT
>CM035427.1:87423229-87435729 GCA_020310875.1 Ceratopteris richardii | reverse complement strand
GCTTCTTGAGTGGCATTGGCTAGCCCTCTGTATTCTGCCTCAGTAGATGATAGAGCCACTGTGGGTTGTTTCTTGGATGACCAAGAAATTGGTTTATCACCTGCAAAGCATATGTAACCAGATGTACTCCTCCTGTCATCCTTGCAACCTGCCCAATCTGCATCTGAGTATACCTTAATATCAATGTCTGATGAATATGGAAAGTACAAACCATGATTTTGTGTTCCCTTTAGGTACTTTACTATCTTCTTGGCTGCCTCCAAATGTGGTACTCTTGGTTTATGCATAAATTGGCTAAGTACACTAACACCATATGATATATCAATCCTGGTTAAGGTAGCATAATTTAGACTACCTACCAAACTTTGGTAACCTGTAATATCTTTGAGTTCTTCTCCTTCATGTGCACTGAGTTTGTGGTTGACCTCCATAGGAATGTTTGAGACTTTAGCTTCCTGCAAATTAAACTTCTTGACCATGTCCTGAATGTACTTCTTCTGAGTAATAAAGATACCTGAGTTTGTGTAGACCAATTCAAGTCCTAGGAAGTACTTCAATAATCCAAGATCATTGATCTTGAATTCCTTCATCATCTGTCCTTTGATGTGTCTAATTCCCTGAACATCATTTCCTGTAATAATGATGTCATCAACATAGACACACAAGTATATTACCTCTGAATTGTTCCTCTTTATAAACAATGAAGTATCTGCTTTACTCATCACAAATCCTTGATCTAGGAGATAGGTTGTCAACCTGTAATTCCATGCTCTAGGTGCCTGCTTCAATCCATACAGAGCCTTCTTCAATTTACAAACATGATTTACCTTATTAGGATCTTCATAGCCAGGTGGTTGTGACATGTAGACTTCTTCAGATATCCATCCATTCAAGAATGCATTCTTCACATCCAATTGATACATGTTCCAATTCTTGGATGTAGCTACACTCACCATAACTCTGATAGTTGGCATCTTGGCCACAGGAGAAAATGTCTCCTCATAATCAATGCCTTGGGTTTGTGCAAAACCCTTGGCTACCAACCTAGCTTTATACCTGTTTATTGTACCATCTGAGTTCCTCTTGAGTTTGTAGATCCATCTGGATCCTATTACTTTCATGGAGTCCTTCTTGGGTACCAAGTCCCAAGTATCACTCTCCTTGAGAGCCTCCATTTCTTCATCCATTGCTTCCTTCCATTCTGGTTTAGTAATTGCTTCTTCAAATGTACCTGGTTCTTCATTCAAGATATCCTTTGCAAGATATACAGAGTGCTTGGTTACAAGTGAAGTATCATACCCATACCTAATAGGTTTCTTCTTTTCTCTTTGAGATCTCCTCATAGCTTGAGTTGAGGATTCTGGATTGTCTTCTAGTTGCTTCATCTTCATCTTCCCTTTGGATTTCCAAGCCTTGAACTCTTCAATGTTGATGGTGTCTTCATCATCTGCGCTTGTGTCCTCTTTCTGAATTGGATCTTGCCTGATAAGCTTTGGAAAGTCTTCTTCCATATCATAAGGTAGGCTAACTTTCCTGCACTCATTTTCATACCATGAATCATTCTCATCAAAGATGACATCTCTGCTTACCTTGAAGCCTTTGTTTGAGGGGTTGTAGAATCTGTATCCCTTCTGATTCAAATCATAACCAATGAAGATACACTTCTCAGCCTTAGGGTCTAGCTTTCCCCTTACCTGTGAGGGAATATGCACATATGCAACACATCCAAAAATTTTACAATGATCCAGAGATGGTCTCTTACCATGCCAAGCCTCATAGGGTGTCATTCCATCAAGTGTCTTTGATGGCAACCTGTTGATTAAGTATGTGGCAGTAGATACACTCTCTGCCCAAAGATAATTTGGCAATTTCTTTTCATTTAGCATAGATCTAGCTGTCTCTACAATGAGTCTATTTCTCCTTTCAGCTACCCCATTTTGTTCAGGTGAGTACCTTGTAGTAATCTCCCTCTTGATGCCTCTTTCCTGCAAGAAATCTTCAAAGTCATTGGAGAAGTATTCTCCACCACCATCTGACCTTAGTCTCTTCAAATGTCTACCTGTTTGATTTTCAACTAATGCAAGATACCTTTTGAAACAATTAAATACTTCATCTTTATGTTTCATGAAGTATAAGACAGTCCACCTGCTATAGTCATCAATAAAGGACACATAGTACCTTGATCCAGATATTGATGGCTCCTTGCTAGGTCCCCAAACATCTGTATGCACCAATTCCAGATAATCTTCATGCATAAAACCTTTCTTGGTATAGGGCAATCTGTGTGACTTACCAAATTGACAAGCCCCACACTTGTATATCATGTGTTGCTTGGATACATTAGGTATCCCAAGCACACATTGATCCCTACTCATTTGTTTTATGGTCCTCTCTCCAATGTGACCTAATCTTTTGTGCCAAATCTCTAATTCTGATAGGGTTTGGTCTTTATAGTTGTACAAAGCAATATTCTTAGTGTCTTCAAGTTCAAAGGTAAACAATCTACCTGATTTCTCTCCCTTGGCTATCCTTCTGAATCCATGTCTTGGATCCTCCACATATGCACCATGTTGAGTGAACCTGACCTGTAGACCTTTTTCAACAATCTGACCTACACTCATCAGATTCTTGGTGATTGTTGGAACATACAACACTCTGCTTAGTAAATTCTGATTACCATCACTTGTTTTGACATTGCCTACTTTAACAACTGAATGTTTAGTGTCATCACCTGTCTGCACTTGGTGCTTGCCTTTAGGTTCTTCCAAATCAGAGAGTAAGGCAACATTTCCAGCTACATGGTTAGAGCAACCTGAACCAATATAGAACAAATGATCATCATTGATACCTGATTTAGATGTCATGTTCATGATCAACAAGGAATCATCTTGCTCCTCTGCATAATTGTTATAATCTTTCCTATTCCTGTATCCACCTTGATAATTGCCATTGTGATTGTAGCTATTGTTGTAATTATTGTTGTAGCCATGGTAGCCTTGAGATTGGTTGAATCTGCCTCTGCCTTGAGAGTATCCTCCTCTTTGGTGACCTCTTCCTCTTTGGTTCTTGTAGTTTTTGTAGCATTCATCTGTGGTATGGTTAGACAAGCCACAAATATTGCATGGAGATTGGTTATAGGGTCTCCCCCTACCTGACTTACCTCCTCTGCCCCTACCTCTAGAAGATATACCTCTCCCTGCATAATTTGCTTGGGAGGTAGAGCCTTCTTCATCAACCTTCTTGCTTTTACCCTTGTCTTTAGTCTTCTTATCAGTATATAGGGCAGAGGGATTGTTACCTTTTGATTGCTCTCCATTCTTTGTGATCTTTGCTTCATGTGTAAAGAGTTGTCCAATCAGAGTTGTTAGATCAGGTGCTTGGATGCCCATGTACAAGTCCATTGCTGTGGTAAAGCTCTCCCACTTGTCATCTGCCTTTAGTCCATTGATCACTTGTCTGACTATTTGCTCTTCCTCAATTTCTTCTCCAACACTTGCAAGTTGATCTGCAATGTCCTTGGCTTTGGTGACAAAATCTGAGACACATTGTTTTGATTGCTTCCTAAGAGTTGTAAACTCGATCCATAGCTGATTCTTTCTGGCCCTTGTGCTTGATGAAAAGTATGTTGACAAGGTTTCCCAAGTCTCTTGGGAAGTCTTACAATTCCTTACATGAGGTAAAAGAAAGTCAGATATTGAGTTTAAGAGATAAGACCTTGCCAAAGCATCTTTTGCACACCATTGGTTGAGCCTCTCATGTTCATCCTTTGTTGGTAGGCCTCTGGTCTTGAATGAGGGCAACTCCTCATCTCCTGAAATGTATCCATACAAGCTTCTCCCTTGTAGATAGGTCTTCATTCTCAATGACCAAGCCTGGTAATTATTTCTGTCCAATATGTCAATGAAGGAAGGGAAACCATCACCCATGATTACCTTATTAGCTCTGATACCACTGTTGGATGTGATGGCTGGATACACTTAGAAGATCAAGCTGGTGCTGCAAAACCTGCTTCACACCTGCCCTCCTTTGACTTCAGATATGCTTAGTAGACTCCTTGAGCTTCCAAATGACACCAAAATATGCTATATGTACTTTGGAAATGAGTTGAGTAATGATTAGATCAAAACAGACTACTTGTGATTTCAAGGATCCTGAAAAACTTGCTATATTGGTATTGATACCTGCTCAGAGTTATGCTCAGTGTGACCAGCACACTTAAAATTGATCTAATTGCTTTTGGACATAATCAATTAGCTTAACAAGCTTTCATTTGCAAGTGGAATGAGAGAAAATAACAAACCACACTCTGAGAAATCAATTTAGTAAACTAAGGTGTACCCCCGACTTTTTAGGAGACTTACAGTCACAGACCAGTGAGCACCCCGACTGAGATTTCTCTGTGATGGTAGATCCAATGGCCTTGAAACTTTGTAGATGTATAGTAGACTTTGAGCTGAATCCAATGCACTTTAAATCATCCAATTTGGTTCATTATATCTTGAGATATGCCCTGTTGAAGTTGATAGAGTTGAAGGTAGTCACTCAGAGAAAAAACAGAGACTATGAATATATGTATATTGATTAAATCTAATGATTGTACATTCCCATTGGCATGTAATGTGATGCTCAATGGTACTCAGAGGTGTAGGCTATGGTGTAGCTCACACACACTCAATGATTGACTCAGAATTGCCTCGGGAGGAGTGTAACATGCCCGTGACTTTTTTACATTGCTTTTTATAAGAATTTTGAAGAAGTTTGAATTTTGAATTCAAGTTTTGGCTCCCTTCAATCTCTCCACTAAACTTAGGGAGATATTCCCTCAATCATACCATCTACCTTTTCCACGACTTGGACTAGTAGGTGTGATTACATGAGTGATTAAGTCATATAGACTTTTTACATTGGATAAAAAAGTAATAACCAATTAAGCATTGGTTCCTATGATTCAAGGTTCATGTAAATACATTCTTCAAGGGTTCAAGCTTTAGCCTTCCAAGGTTCCAATGTTCCAAGCCAATGTGTGTAGGCTTGTTTTTGCACCAACATGAATCAAAACAGATTACTTTGAACTTCAAGTCTTCAAGAAAA
This sequence comes from Ceratopteris richardii, assembly GCA_020310875.1. NCBI lineage: Eukaryota > Viridiplantae > Streptophyta > Polypodiopsida > Polypodiales > Pteridaceae > Ceratopteris > Ceratopteris richardii. The sequence continues at coordinate 87,430,638 of CM035427.1, read as the reverse complement.
CCTTCTATTTTTGACACTACACGTGCTGCATCTTTTGCTCAATATGAGCACAGTAGGAATTGAAAAAATTCCTTTTAGGGGTATCTAATTAGCTTATTAAGCTAATGATTTCAAGTGAAATCACTTAAAAAGATTAACTATGCTCAGAGAAAATAATTTAGCAAGTAAAACTTTACCCCCGATTTTTTAGGGCTGTTGCAGACTTCAACCAGTGATCACTTCGATGCACTTTTTTCTGAAATGGCTGAAAATAAATCTTTAAATTTTGAGAGCATGTAGAGGACTTTGAGCTGGTTCCATCAACCTATAGATCTTTGAATTTGGTGGAGAAATGAGTGAGATACGAGCTGCACAAGTTGACTAACTCATAGAGACTATGATAGAGAACTCAGAAATGAACAATGTATACGTAATGTTTTAATGAACAATGTTGTACAATGCCATAGGCATGACGATCATTGCCTAATGATGTAAAAAGGTGTCGGCTAGAGTGTTAGGACTCATACACACTCAGAGATGAACATGAGGAGCTCGGATAGTGACTTATTGCTGTGAATTTTTGACTTGATCTTTGATAGAGGTTGAGTCCAAAGTTTGAATTTGAATTCAAACTTTGGCTCTCTATATTCATGCTCCTACATCCTAGGAGATATTCTCTCTAATTGATTGATGCTTTACAACTAATAAAGTCCATGACTCCCTTGGGTAGGTGGTTACACATATTCTCTCAAATCAATGAAGATTTAACTTTTACAAAGGGGTAAAGAGATAAGAGTCCTCTAGCTATGGTTCACATGGAACCTTATTTCTTTGTAACCTTCAAGCCAAAAAGTGTAGGCTTGTAAGTTGCACCAACAGCTCCCCCTCAAGCTAAACATTTTGGCTTGGTCTTCATTCTTCAGTCTTCATGTATATCCTACAATCCAATCATTGTTTTTAACCTGCAAAGCTTGGTTCCATGCAATGCTTTAGTTAACAAATCTACACACTGCATGTTGGTTGATACAAATGTTAGTTGAATGTCCTTGCTTAATAGCTTCTCTCTCACATAATGGTAATGGAACTCTATATGCTTGGTCCTAGCATGACAAGTAGGATTAGCTGCAAGGTGAAGTGAGCTTGTATTATCTCCAAAGATCAATGGTGAGGTAGTATACAAACCCAATTTTGTATACAATAACTTGATCCATATGGCAGCCTCCAAGTGAGGTGCCCTAGGCTTGTGCATAAACTAACTTAGCACACTAACTCCATATGGAATATCTATCCTTGTCAAGGTAGCATAATTCAAGCTACCTACTATGCTTTGATGACCTGTAATGTCATCAAGTATATCTCCTTCATGAGCACTTAGTTTTAGATTTACCTCCATTGGAATACTTGCAACTTTGGCATCCTGCAAATGAAACTTTTTCAACATATCCTATATGTACTTTCTCTGAGTAATGTAGATTCTAGAGTTAGTATAAACTAACTCAAGTCCAAGAAAGTACTTTAGTAAACCAAGATCACTGATCTTGAACCCCTTTATCATCTGGCTCTTGATTTGTCTGATTCCATTGACATCATTACCTGTAAGTATGATATCATCAACATAAACACATAGGTATATTACCTCTGAATTACTTCTCTTTATGAATAGAGAAGTGTCTGCCTTGCTCATGACAATACCTGATATGTGGTCAACCTGTGGTTCCATGCCCTAGGTGCCTGCTTCAATCCATAAAGAGCCTTTTTTAACTTGCATACATGTGTTATCTTATTAGGATCCTCATAACCAGGAGGTTGTGACATGTATACCTCCTCTGAAATCCATCCATTCAAAAAGGCATTTTTTACATCTAGCTGATACATGTTCCAATTCTTAAATGTAGCCACACTTACCAATACCCTGATGGTTGGCATCTTGGCCACAGGTGAGAATGTTTCTTCATAGTCAATGCCTTGGGTTTGTGCAAAACCCTTGGCCACAAGTCTAGCTTTGTATCCGCTAATTGACCCATCAGAATTTCTTTTGATTTTATAGATCCATCTAGATCCAATTACCTTCATAGCCTCTTTCTTTGGTACTAGTTCCCATGTGTCACTTTCCTTGAGTGCTTCAATTTCCTCATCCATAGCTTTCTTCCATTCTGTCTTGGTCATGGCTTCTTCATATGATCCTGGTTCTTCAATTGACAAGTCTTTGGCAAGATAAATAGAATGTTTAGTGACAAGAGAGGTGTCATACCCATATTTGATAGGTTTTCTGCTCTCCCTTTGTGATCTTCTGATTGCTTGAGTTGAAGATTTAGGTATGTCTTCTAGTTTCTTCATCTTGAATTTTCCTTTGGACTTCCATGCCTTGAATTCTTTAAGATTGACATAGATATCCTACAATCCAATCATTGTTTTTAACATAGATAGATAGATAGATAAATAGATAAATAGATAGAAATATAGATAGATACATAGATATATAGGTAGATTGTTGTGGTTTGGCTCTGACTGATACCACTTCTTGTCGATGCGACGAAGGCTGAACCTTATTAAGCCTGCGGAATTCGCCACGTCCAAGAAGAACTAAGATAGAGTGATTTAGAACACCTCTGTAATCAATCAATCGCTTAGCAAAGTTTCTGACGCTCAACGTATAAGACTGCGCTCTAAATTCACTGAAAAATTTCACCGAAACTTCAGCAGACTGTCACTAGACTGACACCGTGATCGTACCGGAATGAAGTTCAATTCTGATTAATTACTTCAAGTGAATGTTTATGAAGTAAGGGAGTGATGCGTGAACTTCCTTAACTTACTGAACTCTTCCTGAAGTTTAAGAAAAAACTCCACTAGTTCAAAAAACCTCTTTCCGGTCAGGCTTTGTACTGTGTGTAGATATTTTTTCCATCGGAAACCTTAATCAACTGAAAGTAGAGATGTTTAGCTACAGAATGAGCTATCTCTCATACAAAACTTCGCATTACTTTGCGAGATCTACTTCGTTCTTCTATCAGAAATTACTCGTTTATTGAGAAACTGTAACTGACCAGAAATATGTTTACTGTGAAAACTTTAACTGTTAACTATTTTAACCGTAGTATGACAATACTTTGATTTCTTCACATACGAACAGTGCACGCAAATTTCCACATGAACATGTGTTTTCTATTAGAGAAGATGTGTAAAAATAGGCTTGGCCTCTTCTTGCTCAAGCTACAGAAACTCTCCTACAGTGAGTAGTTCCTTCCTACCATCTCTCTCAGACGAATACCCGACATTTCAGGTTTCTGTTATTCATCTTTACATACGCGATCTCTGGCGTCTTCTTCTACATACGCGATCTCTGGCGTCTTCTTCTAACCATAACTAAAAACTCTCTCTGTCTCTCCCTCTTTTCTCTTTTCTTCTTCTATTTGTGCTCTTATTTATACTGCACGTTCTTCTCACACACGTTCTTGTTCGCACTTCCCTTCTATTATTCCTATGCACGTTCTCTCTATGTACAATTTGATTCGGTGTAACGAACTCTGATCCTGGAAGATTCAGTATTGTACATAACGGTCGTGGATTTGTCCCTCCACTAAGGCTTTTTGATTTTCTTGATTCTGCTCCTCTTTTCTTTTTCCTTTTATGCCTGTCTGTTTGTCAAATTCGTGAGTGTTTCTTCAACAGATCCCCCTCAATCACTAATTTGACATCTTTCGGTCTTTCATATATCTTTCTTTCTTTTATACCTGCCATCTCTTTGAATCTATTTGTCTTCGTTCCATCCAAGCTCTTTGTCAAAATGTCTGCAATCTGATCTTTTGTCGGAGTGTATACTATTTCTATATCTTTCTCCATTACCTTTTCTCTCAGGAAATGATACTGAATCTCTCTGTGCTTTGTTCTTGCATGAAATATTGGGTTTGCTGCAAGATACAACGAGCTCATATTATCTCCATGTATGATAGGTATACCTTGATCAATACCCATGCTTTTGAACAAGGTCTGCATCCATATTATTTCTTTAGCTGCTTCTACGAGTCCTTTGTATTTGGCTTCTGTTGACGATAACGCTACTGTGTGTTGCTTCTTTGAACACCAGCTTACCAGCTTAATCTCCTAGGTATATCATATACCTGTGCGTTGATCTTCTGTCATCTTGACTTCCAGCCCAGTTTGAGTCACTGTATGCTTTCAGCTTTATATCTGACATAAAAGGATAATATAATCCTTCTTTTATAGTTCTTTTGATGTATCTAAGAACTCTTTGTCCTGCAACCCAATGTTGATCTGTCGGACAATGCATGAATTGTGAGAGAACTCCCACTACATAACTAAGATCTGGTCTCGTTAGCGTAGCATAAATTAAACTTCCTACTAATGACTGATATCTCTTCATATCTTTAAACTCTGCATCACTGTATCTGCTGAGCTTATGATTTACTTCAAGCGGTGTTGAAGCTTCTCTGCAGTTCTCCATATTAAACTTCTTCAGTAAGTTTAGGAGATACCTTTCTTGTGAAACATATACACCATGATCTGTGTATGTGATTTCCATTCCTAAGAAATACGATAACTTTCCTAGGTCACTGATCTTGAACTCTCTTTCGAGTAGTTTCTTTACTTCTGTAATCCCTTCATCTGAGGTTCCTGTGATTATTAAGTCGTCTACATAAATACAAATGTAGATCATACCTTCTTCTGTTCTCTTTATGAGTAGACTTGCATCTGCCTTCAAACTTTGATATCCAAGTTCATTCAGATATTTCACAAGTCTATAATTCCAAGCTCTTGGAGCTTGCTTCAGTCCATAAAGTGCTTTTCTTAATCTGCAGACAAAGTTTGGGTATCTAGAATTTTTGAACCCTTCAGGTTGTTCCATGTAGACTTCATCAGAAATGTATCCATTAAGAAATGCGTTCTTTATATCTAGCTGACTTAGCTTCCATCCTTTCGATGCAGCTACATCAATTACTGTCCTTATGGTTGACATTCTTGCCACCGGACTAAACGTCTCATCATAATCTATGCCATGCGTCTGGGCATAGCCTTTGACCACTAGCCTCGCTTTGTATCTGGCTATCCTTCCATCTGCAAATTTCTTTATTTTGAAAACCCATTTATTTTCGATTACTTTCTTACCATTTGGTTTCGGAACAAGTTCCCATGTCTTGTTCTCCTCCAGTGCGCTGATTTCTTCTTTCATTGCTTCTTCCCATTGCTTCTTGCCTTTAGATTCATCATAGCTCTGTGGTTCTTCATCATCTTTGACCATATATGCATAATCTTTCTGAGTTATGTATGAGGTATCATAAGAATACCTTTCTGGTTGTCTTCTAGTCTTGCTTGACCTTCTTGGTTCTTCATAAGTGTCTGAATACACTTCTTCATCTTCATTTCTCATACCTGATCCGATCCTAGACGTACTTGCCTGCATATGATCTTCATCTCTGTTCACCTGCACAATCGATTTTCCTTTCTCTTTCCTTCTTACCTCTTCTTCAATTTCTTCAGTCGTATGACTTTGATCTGCATACCAGCTTTTCTGTTCATCAAAAGTAACATCTCTAGAAACAATAAACTATTTCGTTAGAGGACTCCATAACCTATAACCCATCTGTTTTTCATCATATCCGACGAACACATATTTCTCTGCTTTCGGTTCAAGCTTATGTCTCAGTTGTGATGGTACATAAGCATACGCTACTGATCCAAACACTTTGCAATGATCAAGTGTTGGCTTCTTTCCCCACCAAGCTTCATAAGGGGTCATTCTTTCTAATGTTGTACATGGTAATCTGTTTACCAAGTATGTAGTTGTGTTTACAGCTTCAGCCCAAAGATAATTTGGACAATCTTTTTCGTTTAGTATAGCTCGTGCAAATTCAACTAGAACTCGGTTCCTTCTTTCTACTACTCCATTTTGTTGTGGTGTATATCTGCAGGTTATTTCTCTCTTAATACCTGCGTTCCAAAGATAGTCATTGAATTTTCAGGAGAAGTATTCTCCCCCTCCATCAGACCTCAGTCTTTTAAGTTTTCGTCCGGTAAGTCTTTCAGCATATGCATGAAAATGCCTGAAAGCTCCAAACACTTCTGTTTTCTCTTTCAAAACATAAAGAGTTATCCACCTTGTTGCATCATCAATGAATAAGACATAGTACTTTGATCCGCTGATTGATCCTTCTTTTGTTGGCTCCCATACATCTGTATGAATAAGTTCGAGTACTCCATCATGTTTGAATCCTTTCTTCTGGAAAGGTAACCTGTGGGCTTTTCCCATCTGACATGCTTCACACTTATGAATCATATGTTGGTTCTGTACATTCGGTAATCCCAGTACTGACTGGTTCGCTATCATAGCTTTAATTCCTTTTTCATTGAAATGACCCAATCTCTTATGCCATAGATCAAGTTCTGTAATTATCTTTTCTCCATGTGTGAGCAATGCTTGGCCAATGTTCCCTTGTACTCTTAAAGTAAAGAGTCTTCCTTCTTTCTTTCCAGAAACGATCTGATTATATCCATTCTCGGGATCTTCTACAAATACTCCTTTGTTTGTAAATCTAACCTGAAAACCTTTTTCAACTATCTGTCCCACACTGATCAAATTTTTCGGTATTGTTGGAACATACAAAACATTGGTAAGCAAATCTGCTCCACTCTTGCATTTCACCTTTCCAATTGAATGTACGCTATGTCTCGTATTGTCACCTATTTGAACAGTGTGACTAGAACTACCTTTTTCTAGTTCTGACATCAGTTCTATATTTCCTGACAAGTGATTAGAACATCCAGAATCAATGTAAAATACCGTTAGGTCTTCATTTTCTAATGTGCTGATAGAGTTCATCATCAACAATGTATGACTTTCATTCTGCGTGTCATTTGCGTAGTTGTTGTAGGTGGTGTTGCAGGATTGATTCTGTCCCCAACTTCTCGCTCCACCTCTACCATAACCTCCTCTTTGGCCTTGTCTGCCTCTTTGATATCTTCCGCTTCTGCCTCTGCTATTACTGTTTTGATTTTGATTTGATCCTTGTTGATTGTGCCAGCAATCATGAGCCAGATGATTACTTAATCCACAAATCCAGCAAGCCTTCTTGTTGGTATTCTGGCTACTTCTTCCTCTTCCAAAACCTCTTGCTCTTCCTCTACCAGTGCCTTTACCTCTTGCGTATTAGGCCTGAGAGCTCGACTTTTCTTCGTCTTTTGGTTTACCTTTGTCTTTCTTCTTGTTCTTCATGTACATCGCTGAATTTTGTCCTTTGTCTCCATCTCCTTTCAGGTCTTGCTCATATGTGAGCATCAAACCAAGCAACTGATTTAAATCTGGTACAAAATGATTTAAAGAAAGTTCAGTTGAAAGTACGAAAGGTTTCCACCTTTCATCTCCTCTCAAACCTGTTAGCAGTTGCGCTATCAATCTGTGATCCTCGACATCT
>CM035427.1:87398229-87400729 GCA_020310875.1 Ceratopteris richardii | reverse complement strand
TCTCATCATAATCTATGCCAAAAGTTTGAGCATAGCCTTTAACCACCAATCTAGCTTTGTATCTGGCTATAGTTCCATCTGCATGCTTCTTGATTTTTTATACCCATTTATTTCCAATCACTTTCTTACCATTAGGCTTTGGGACAAGTTCCCAAGTTTTGTTCTCTTCAAGTGCATCAAACTCTTCCTTCATTGCTACTTCCCATTGTCTTTTACCCTTTGCTTCATCATAGCTTTGAGGTTCTTCATCTTCCTTAACCATGTAAGCATAATTTTTCTGAGTCAAATAAGAAGTATCATAGGAATACCTTGTAGGTTGTTTCCTCATTCTGGTTGACCTTCTTGGTTCACACTCTTCATGTATATCTGGATGTACTTCTTCATCAAATATTGGTCCATCTTCATTCCTTCTATATGATCCAACTCTTGATGTGCTTGCTTGCATATGTTCTTCATCTCCATCTATCTGCATATGTGACTTTCCTCTTGCACTCCTTCTTATCTCTTCTTCAAATGTTTCAAGATCACATTCTTTATCTGCATACCAACTCTTCTGTTCATCAAAGGTCACATCTCTGGAAACAATAAAATGTTTAGTTAAAGGACTCCATAGTCTATAACCCATTTGCTTTTCATCATACCCAATAAACACATATTTTTCTGCCTTTGGTTCAAGCTTATGTCTGAGTTGTGATGGCACATAAGCATAGGCAATTGACCCAAACACTTTACAATGGTCAAGTGTTGGTTTCTTACCCCACCAAGCTTCATAAGGGGTCATACCATTTAAAGCTCCACATGGTAACCTATTCACAAGGTATGTAGCTGTATTTACAGCCTCAGCCCAAAGATAATTAGGGCAATTCTTTTCCTTTAACATTGCTCTTGCAAATTCAACCAATGTTCTATTTCTCCTTTCTGCCACCCCATTATGTTGAGGTGTGTACCTGCAAGTTATCTCTCTCTTGATACCTGCATTCCAAAGATAGTCATTAAACTCTTGAGAGAAGTATTCTCCCCCTCCATCAGACCTTAGCCTCTTGAGTTTGTGACCTGTAACTCTTTTTGCATAAGCATGAAAATGTTTGAAGGCTCCAAAGACTTCTGATCTTTCCTTTAGAACATAAAGGGTTATCCACCTTGTAGCATCATCAATAAACAAAACATAATACCTAGATCCATTTATTGAACCTTCTTTTGTTGGCCCCCATACATCTGTATGTATGAGTTCAAGCAAACCATCATGCTTGAATCCTTTCTTCTGAAATGGTTGTCTATGAGCTTTTCCCATCTGACAAGCTTCACACTTGTATATCATATGTTGATTCTTCACATTTGGTAGCCCCATTACAGATTGATTCTCCACCATAGTTTTGATTCCTCTTTCATTGAAGTGTCCTAATCTCTTATGCCAAAGATCTAACTCTGTAATTACTTCATCACCATGTGTGATTAGGGCTTGACCAACATTTCCTTGTACTTTGAGAGTAAAAAGTCTACCTTCCTTCTTACCACAAACAATGGGTTTGTATGCATCCTCTGGATCTTCAACAAATACCCCTTCATTTGTAAATCTGACTTGAAAACCTTTCTCCACTATTTGTCCAACACTAATCAGATTCTTTGGTATTGTTGGAACATACAAAACATTTGTTAATAAATCAGCTCCACTCCTGCACTTCACTTTTCCAATTGAATGCACACTATGTTTTGTATTGTCACCTGTTTGTACTGTATGACTTGAATTGCCTTCTTCCAATTCTGACAATAATTCTATATTACCTGACAAATGATTTGAACAACCAGAGTCAATATAAAATACCTTGAGATCCTCCTTCTTTGATGAACTTATTGAATTCATCATCAATGTTGTATGGTTGTCATTCTGTGTATCATTTGCATAATTGTAATATGTGGTGTTGTATGATTGGTTCTGATTCCAATTTCTACCACCACCTCTTCCATAACTTCCTCTTGAATTATGTCTTCCTCTTTGAAATTGATTCTGAAACCTTCCACCTCTTCCTCTGCCATTGTTATTCTGATTTTGACTTGCTCCTTGTTGATTGTGCCAACAATCATATGCTAGATGATTGCTCAATCCACAAATCCAACATGTCTTCTTGTTATTGTTCTGATTACCTCTACCTCTTCCATTTCCTCGACCTTTACCTCTGCCAAAACCTCTTCCTCTTGCATAATTTGCTTGAGTTGTTGACTCTTCTTCATCCTTTGCCTTGCCTTTATCTCCTTTCTTTTTATTCTTCACATACATTGCAGAACTTTGACCTTTGTCTCCATCTGACTTCAAGTCTTGCTCAAATGTGAGCATCAATCCAAGTAATTGATTTAATTCTGGCACATAATGGTTTAATGAGAGTTCTGTTGAAAGTACAAAGGGCTTCCATCTCTCATCACCTCTTAACCCTGCAAGTAATTGTGCTATCAACCTATGATCTTCAATATCCTCATCAATGGATCCAAGGCTATCTCCCAAGTC
>CM035427.1:87380729-87390729 GCA_020310875.1 Ceratopteris richardii | reverse complement strand
GATAGATAGATAGATAGATAGATAGATAGATAGATAGATAGATAGATAGATAGATAAATAGATAGATAGATAGATAGATAGATAGATAGATAGATAGATAGATAGATAGATTGATTGATTGATTGATTGATTGATTGATTGATAGGTAGACAGATAGATAGATAGATAGATCGATGGTTAGTTATCTTGGGAAGATGGTTGAATACTTCAAGAAGATAAGTAGGTATTGCCAAATTTTGCTTTTACCAGCCGTGTATGAAATGATTGAATCAAAACAGATTACTTTGAACTTCAAGTCTTCAAGAAGACCTTCTATTTTTGACACTACATGTGCTGCATCTTTTGCTCAATATGACCAGCACAGTAGGAATTGAAAAAATTCCTTTTAGGGGTATCTAATTAGCTTAGTAAGCTAATGATTTCAAGTGAAATCACTTAAAAATATTAACTATGCTCAAAGAAAATAATTTAGCAAGTAAACCTTTACCCCCGATTTTTTAGGGTTGTTGCAGACTTCAACCAGTGATCACTTCGATGCACTTTTTTTTGAAATGGCTGAAAATAAATCTTTAAATTTTGACAGTGTGTAGAGGACTTTGAGCTGGTTCCATCGACCTATAGATCTTTGAATTTGGTGGAGAAATGAGTGAGATACGAGCTGCACAAGTTGATTAACTCATAGAGACTATGACAGAGAACTCAGAAATGAACAATGTATATGTAATGTTTTAATGAACAATGTTGTACAATGCCATAGGCATGACGATCATTGCCTAATGATGTAAAAAGGTGTCGGCTAGAGTGTTAGGACTCATACACACTCAGAGATGAACATGAGGAGCTCGGAAAGTGACTTATTGCTGCAAATTTTTGAGTTGATCTTTGATAGAGGTTGAGTCCAAAGTTTGAATTTGAATTCAAACTTTGGCTCTCTATATTCATGCTCCTACATCCTAGGAGATATTCTCTCTAATTGATTGATGCTTTACAACTAATAAAGTCCATGACTCCCTTGGGTAGGTGGTTACACATATTCTCTCAAATCAATGAAGATTTAACTTTTACAAAGGGGTAAAGAGATAAGAGTCCTCTAGCTATCGTTCACATGGAACCTTATTTCTTTGTAACCTTCAAGCCAAAAAGTGTAGGCTTGTAAGTTGCACCAACAGCTCCCCCTCAAGCTAAACATTTTGGCTTGGTCTTCATTCTTCAGTCTTCATGTATATCCTACAATCCAATCATTGTTTTTAACCTGCAAAGCTTGGTTCCATGCAATGCTTTAGTTAACAAATCTACACACTGCATGTTGGTTGATACATATGTTAGTTGAATGTCCTTGCTTAATAGCTTCTCTCTCACATAATGGTAATGGAACTCTATATGCTTGGTCCTAGCATGACAAGTAGGATTAGCTGCAAGGTGAAGTGAGCTTGTATTATCTCCAAAGATCAATGGTGAGGTAGTATACAAACCCAATTCTGTATACAATAACTTGATCCATATGGCAGCCTCCAAGTGAGGTGCCCTAGGCTTGTGCATAAACTAACTTAGCACACTAACTCCATACGGAATATCTATCCTTGTCAAGGTAGCATAATTCAAGCTACCTACTATGCTTTGATGACCTGTAATGTCATCAAGTATATCTCCTTCATGAGCACTTAGTTTTAGATTTACCTCCATTGGAATACTTGCAACTTTGGCATCCTGCAAATGAAACTTCTTCAACATATCCTATATGTACTTTCTGTGAGTAATGTAGATTCCAGAGTTAGTATAAACTAACTCAAGTCCAAGAAAGTACTTTAGTAAACCAAGATCACTGATCTTGAACTCCTTCATCATCTGGCTCTTGATTTGTCTGATTCCATTGACATCATTACCTGTAAGTATGATATCATCAACATAAACACATAGGTATATTACCTCTGAATTACTTCTCTTTATGAATAGAGAAGTGTCTGCCTTGCTCATGACAATACCTGATATGTGGTCAACCTGTGGTTCCATGCCCTAGGTCCCTGCTTGATTGTGGCATAATACTTAGCTCATGATTGTTGGCATAACACTCACAATAAAGGTGGATATAATCAAAACTTTAATTCAAGAGGAAGAGGTGACAGAAATCAAAGAGGTAATTTCAGAGGTAAAGGTAGTAGAGGTTACTTTGGAAGAAATGCAGGTAGAGGATTCCAAAAGCCAACAATACAACAATACCTACTACAATTATGCTTCTGATCAGAAGAAGGATTCAACGTTGATTATGAATGGAACTTGTGAAAGGCAAAGTGAAGACCAAAGAGTCTTCTACATTGACTCAGGGTGTAGTAATCACCTGAGTGGTAACATAGCATTGATGACTGATTTGGAAAATTAGGTAACTAATCACGTAGTTCAAACAAGTCACAATACAAAGCATAATGTGAAGTCAATTGGATCAGTGAAGGCCAAGGATGGTAGCACCTTATTCAGTAAGGTCTTGTATGTTCCTACAATTCCTAAGAATCTGATAAGTGTAGGACAAATTGTTGAAAAAGGTTATGAAGTGAGATTCACTAATGAAGGAGTGTTTGTGGAAGACCCTAGCAATGGGTATAAACAAATTGTTTCAGGAAAAAAGGAAGGAAGGTTGTTCACATTGAAGATTCAAGGTAATGTTGGTCATGCCTTGTTCACCTATGGAGGACATAAGATCTCTGAGTTAGATCTTTGGCACAAAAGACTTGGACATTTTAATGAAAGAGGTATTAAAGGTATGGTTAACAATGGTTCAGTGCTTGGATTGCCTAATGTTGCAGGTCAACATATGACATATAGATGTGAGGCATGTCAATTATGTAAGGCTCATAAGCAATCTTATTCCAAGCATGGTTTTATGTATTCAGAGAAGCTTGAATTCGTACACACAGATGTGTGGGGACCATCAAAGGATTTCAGTATCAATGATTCAAGGTATTATGTGATTTATGTTGATGATGCTACGAGATGGATCACTATCTATGTGATCAAAGATAAGTCAGAGGTATAAAAGTATGTGTTCATTGGATATGATGATAAGCAGATGGGATATAGGTTGTGAAGTCCATCCACAAAACAATTCGTTGTATCAAAGGATGTTACATTTGATGAGCAAGGTACTTGGTATGCAGGTATAATCAATATTTATGCAGGTGATGAAGAAGTTGTGAATCAAAAGAAAGGTAAATCAAAGGTTCAGATATTTGATGAAGAGGAGAACAATGAAGTACATGTTGAAGTTGAAGAAGTGCCAAGGTTTGATCCAGAGTGTGATGAACCGGAAACCTCAAGAAGTGGTGAACTCAGAAGGTCATCAAGACACAAATGGCAACATACAAAGTATAGCTATGACACTTCTTTTTTGGCTACCAAAGATTATGCTTATATGATAAAGGCAGATGAAGGCCCTTCTACATATGAAGAGGAAAAAGGTAAGGAAAATTGGTAGAAAGCTATGAAGGAAGAGTATGATGCATTGATGGAGAATGAGACATGGGATTTGGTTCATAAACCAAATAGTCAGAAGATCATTGGATGCAAACGGGTCTACAAGACAAAGAGGTTTGCAGATGGAAGTGTGTCAAGATATAAAGCTAGACTTGTTGTGAAAGGGTTTGCTCAGACATATGGTATAGATTATGATGAGATCTATAGTCCTGTGGCAAAGATCACAACCATCAGGACACTCATAGCTATTGCTGCATGTAAACGTTGGAAATTATGTCAATTAGATGTGAAGAATGCTTTTTTAAATGGTTATATTTCAGGTGATGTTTCCATGGAGCAACCACAAGGATTCAAAGATGGAAGGTATCCAAATCATGTATGTAAGCTCAAGAGAGCTTTGTATGGTTTGAAGTAGGCCCCAAGGGCATGGAATTATAGACTTGTGAAGTTCTTGAAAGAACTTGGTTTCCAAGTATCTAAAGCAGATAGTAGCTTGCTTGTTAAAGCACGTGATGATGTGTTCATTTACATGTGCATATATGTTGATGATATAATTCTTACAGGTACAAATGAGAAAGGCATACAAAATCTAAAGAAGCAAATGGAGAAAGAGTTCAAGATTAGTGACTTGGGAGACTTGTCATATTTCTTGGGCATGGAGATCTCATACACTCAACATGAAGTGTATGTAACTCAAGAAAGGTATTTGAAAAACTTGTTGATCAAGTTTAAAATGGATGATTGCAGCGTAGCACCTACTCCAATGGAGATGAATCATAAATTGAGCAGATATGGAGGAGAAGAGTTCAAGGACATGAAGCTATATCAAAGTTTGGTTGGTAGTCTGATCTATGCTACATTAACTAGGCCTGATTTGTCATATGTAGTTGGAGTATTATCTCAATTCATGCATTGTCCTAGGAAAGAACATTGGGTTACAGGACAAAGAGTGTTGAGGTACATTAAGGGTACACTCAAAGAGGGTTTGTATTATGGTTTTACATCAGATACAAACATCAAGATTTATAGTGATACAGATTGGGTAGGTAATCTTGATGATAGGAGATCAGCTTCTGGATACTTGTTTTATGTGGGAGATAAGTTAATTTCATGGTGTTCAAAGAAGCAACACATAGTTAGTTTATCATCCACAGATGCTGAGTACAAAGGTATAGTTGAAGCTGCAAAGGAAGTGATATGGCTTAAGACCCTTATGAAGAGTTTTGATATCATCCAGAGTACCCCCACTATTCATGGAGATAACATGAGTTCATTGTATTTAGCTGCTAATCTTGTTTTTCATGCCAGGACTAAACACATTGAGATTCAGTATCATTTTCTAAGAGAGAAGGTGATGGATAAAGAGATTGTGTTATACATACTTCAACAAAAGATCAGATAGCTGATAAGCTAACCAAAAGCTTGGATGGACCAAAGCCACAAAGATTCAAAGACATGGCAGGTATGAAGAAGATAGAGGAAACCTCAATTGATGATTGAGGGGGAGCTGTTGGTGCACGGCAATCAAAAATTGAAGTTTTGATGAAGTTTTGAAGTCAAGGATTGAAGAAAAGATCAATTCATGAAGCATGAAGAAAGTATATGTTCAGAGAATGAAGATATGTATACATATGTACATTAACTTAGAGTTAGCTCACTTATACTTATGTATATTTATGAGCTTGTACATATTTGCCTATATATACAAGGAAAAATGTCGGGCAAATATGAGAGAGCATGTGAATAGAGAAACTAGAAGTTTTATGAGTCATTTAGACACTTTAGAAGTGTGTAAGATCTCTCTCATCACTCAGATGTAAAGTTTTCTAGAAATGAAGAAAATCTACGCCCGATATTTCTGAGAGTTCTCCTTCTGTGTTGTATCATTTGTGAAATGCTTTTGTACAAGTCTAAGTCCATAGGTGATAGACCTCTCTACAAATTTTCACCTTTTAATTGTGATCAGGCTGAGAGAATTGAGTGTAGGAACATTTACATGTGTAAATGTAAAGAAGTGAAGTTGCAGGAGGCACAAAATTCGATACTAATGTTTTGGTCAGTTCTCCTTCCACACTGTAAAGTTTTGAGCAAGCAAGCACTCATTCTTTAAGTTGGAAGGTAAGATATCTATGGCTAAAAGCATTTGATTAAACGGGTTCTAGGTAGGGAGAACCAAGCTTTAGAAGTTGCAGGTGTCAAAGTCGACTGTAAATAACTATAGTTTTAGACATAGGTGACTTGTTAAGATCATTTCTCAAGATGTACTGAGTCTTTTGGAATGTCATCTTTTTCACAATTTGTTCAAAATTCTGATAGCGGTAGACACATTGAAGCTATCAAAAGGATCAGAAGGAGTAAGATTCAAAGTCAAGGTACATTTATTTCTCATAAAGATTAAAGAATTGGCAATACAGGTAAAGAAACAATGGGAGATAGTCTCCAAATTGAGAAGATGGATAGAGAGAACTATCCTGCATGGTCAATGAGGATGGAAGCTCATCTTATGAGCAAAGATCTGATGGGATACATCACAGGAGAGGAAGAAAAGCCAGAATTTAGAGACTCTAGTGTTCCAACTAGAGAGGAGCTTGCAGACATGAAGAATTGGATGAAGAAGGATGCTCAAGCAAGGAGCATAATCTACATGGCAGTCAATGACTATTTGCTTCCTCACATTAGAGGACTTGAAAGTGCATGTGACATTTGGAATGCTTTGGAAGAGCATTTCCAAAACACAACCAAATCAAGGAGGGCTTCACTATGGGCAGAATTTACTACTTTTAAGAAGAAGGTCTCACAATCAATCTCTGATTATGTGACAAAGATGAAGGACATTGCAGATTCTTTAGGTGCAGTGGATGAAGACATTGAAGAAGATAAATTGGTAAGACAAATTCTCACAGGGCTAAGAGGAGATGAGAAGTGGAAGCCTTTTATTTTGTCTACAGAACTTTCATTAGATCACTTCACTCCTGATTTGAATCAATTGTTAGGTCATATGCTAACTTTTGAGAATGATATCAAAGAAGATGTTGATAAGAGTGCAGGTCATGCAATGTACTCTAAAGACAAGAAGAAAGCTAGCAAAGGAAAGCAAGAATCAGGTGAAGAAGAAGGTACTTCAAACCAAGCAAATTTCATAAGAGGTAGAGGAAATGGCAGAAGTAGAGGAAGAGGCAGAAACAACAAAGATAATGCAAGAGCTTGTTGGATATGTGGTAAGACCAATCATCTATCTCATGATTGTTGGCACAATAATCAGAACAATGGTAATTATCAGAATTTTAATCAAAGAGCAAGAGGTGGTAGATTTCAGAGAGGAAACTTCAGAGGTAGAGGTGGTAGGAATTCTTTTGGAAGAGGTGGAGGAAGAAGCTTCCAAAATCCATCCTATAATAACACCTACTACAACTATGCATCAGATCAGAAGGAGGATTCGACTCTCATTATGAATGCAACATGTGAAACCTCACATGAGGACATGAGAGTGTTCTATATTGATTCAGGATGTAGTAATCATTTAAGTGGAAATATTGCTTTGATGGCTGATCTAGATCATAATGCAATTAATCATACAGTTCAGACAGGTGATAATACAAAGCATAAGGTAAAGTCAATTGGTTCAGTCAAAGCTAAAGATAGGAGCACTCTTCTGAGTAAGGTTCTTTATGTTCCCACAATTCCAAAGAATTTGATCAGTGTAGGTCAAATTGTGGAAAAAGGATATGAGGTAAGGTTCACCAATGATGGAGTCTATGTTGAAGACCCTAGTCAAGGGTATAAACAGGTTGTTACAGGAAAGAAGGAAGGGAGGCTTTTCACATTGAAGGTACAAGGAAATGTTGGACATGCTATGTTCACATATGGAGAGCAGAAGGTATCTGAATTGGATCTTTGGCATAAAAGACTTGGACATTTCAATGAGAGAGGTATTAAAGAAATGATTAACAATGGTTCAGTGCTTGGATTGCCTAACATTGCAGGACAACACATGACATACAGATGTGAGGCATGTCAATTAGGTAAGGCCCATAAGCAACCTTATTCCAAGCATGGGTTTATGTATTTAGAAAGACTTGAGTTGGTGCATACAGATGTGTGGGGTCCTTCAAAGGACTTTAGTATAAATGGTTCAAGATATTATGTCATATATGTTGATGATGCTACCAGATGGATGACAATTTATGTGATTAAAGAAAAGTCAGAAGTGTTTAATACATTTAAACACTATCATGCATATGCAGAAAGGATTACAGGTCAAAAATTGAAGAGACTAAGGTCAGATGGAGGGGGAGAGTATTTTTCAAATGAGTTCAATGATTACTTGTGGAATGCAGGTATAAAAAGAGAGGTTACTTGCAGGTACTCTCCTCAACAAAATGGTGTAGCAGAAAGAAGAAACAGGACACTTGTTAAATTTGCAAGGTCCATGATGAAAGAGAAGAATTGCCCAAATTATTTGTGGGCTGAGGCTGTAAATACAGCTACATATTTGGTTAATAGATTGCCTTGTAAAGCTTTGCAAGGTATGACACCATATGAAGCTTGGTGGGGTAAGAGACCTACCTTGGATCATTGCAGAATATTTGGATGCTTGGCATATGCATATGTGCCATCTCAATTGAGGCATAAGTTGGAGCCTAAGGCAGAAAAGTATGTATTCATTGGTTATGATGATAAGCAAATGGGATACAGGTTGTGGAGTCCATCCACAAAGCAATTCCTTGTATCCAAGGATGTTACATTTGATGAGCAAGGTACTTGTATGCAGGTAAATATAATATACATGCAGATGTTGAAGAAGTAGTGGATCAAAGGAAAGGTAAAGCAAAGATTCAATTACTTGATGAAAATGAGAATAATGAAGTACAGGTTGAAGTTGAAGAGAGGCCAAGGTTTGATCCAGAATGTGATGAACCAGAGACTTCAAAAAGTGCAGAAGTTAGGAGGTCATCTAGGCACAAATGGCAACCCACAAGGTATAGCTATGACACCTCATTCTTGACTACTAAAGATTATGCTTATTTGGTAAAAGCAGATGAAGATCCATCTACATATGATGAAGCCAAAGGCAAGAGAAAGTGGGAAGAAGCCATGCAAGAGGAGTATGATGCATTGATAGAGAATCAGACTTGGGATCTGGTTCCTAAACCCAATAGCCAGAAAATTATTGGATGTAAGTGGGTTTACAAAACAGAAAGATTTGCAGATGGAAGTGTGTCTAGGTACAAAGCCAGACTTGTTGTGAAAGGGTATGCACAGACATATGGACTGGACTATGATGAGACCTATAGTCCTGTGGCAAAAATGACAACCATCAGAACTCTCATAGCAATTGCTGCTTGCAAAGGTTGGAAGTTATCTCAATTAGATGTTAAAAATGCTTTTTTGAATGGTTACATTTTAGATGAAGTTTACATGGAGCAACCAGATGGGTTCAAAGATCAAGTGAGTCCAAATTATGTGTGTAAGCTCAAGATAGCTTTGCATGGATTAAAGCAGGCCCCAAGGGCATGGAATTATAGGCTTGTAAAGTTCTTGAAGGAACTTGGATTTCAAGCATCAAAGGCAGATAGTAGCTTGCTAGTCAAAGCAAGTGAACATGGATTCATTTATGTTTGTATGTGTGTGGATGACATAATACTTACAGGAACAGATGATAAAGGAATTCAAATGATCAAGAAGCAGATGGAGAAAGAGTTCAAAATCAGTGATTTGGGGAACTTGTCATTCTTCTTGGGAATGGAGATTTCTTATACTCAACATGGAGTATATGTGACCCAAGAAAGGTATCTTAAAAATTTGCTAACCAAATTTAAAATGGAAGATTGCAGGATTGCACCTACACCATTGGAAGTGAACCATAAATTGTCTAGATTTGGAGTTGGTGTGCTTTCACAATTCATGCATTGTCCTAGAAAGGAACATTGGATTGCAGGACAAAGATTACTTAGGTACATCAAGGGTACACTCAGAGAAGGGTTGTACTATGGATTTACTTCTGATACAAGAGTGAAGATATATAGTGATGCAGATTGGGCAGGTAATGTGGATGATAGAAGATCAACACATGGATATTTGTGCTATGTAGGGGACAAATTGATTTCATGGTGTTCTAAGAAGCAACATACAGTTGCTTTGTCATCTACAGAAGCAGAATATAAAGGTATGGTGGAAGCTGCAAAGGAGGTAATATGGCTAAAGACACTTATGAAGGTTTTTGATGTGATTCAAAGTACTCCTATTATTTGTGGAGACAATATGAGTTCTCTATACTTGGCAGCTAATCCTGTGTTTCATGTTAGAACTAAGCATATTGAAATGCAATATCATTTTCTGAGAGAGAAGGTCATTGATAAGGAAATTGAAGTCATACACACTCCTACAAAAGATCAACTTGCAGATATGATGACAAAAAGTTTAGATGGACCAAAGTTACAGAAGTTCAAAGACATGGCAAGAATAAAAAGGATGCAGATAATCACAATTGATGATTGAGGGGGAGCTGTTGGAGCAAGACAATCAACAAATTGTG
>CM035427.1:87363229-87370729 GCA_020310875.1 Ceratopteris richardii | reverse complement strand
TTTTAAAAGTTGTAAAACTCATCATAATACCATTAAATGACCTCCATATCACTTTTCAGGGTCAAAAGTGCTATTTTTGACTTCTAATTCAAAATCCGTGCATGTTTGTGGACTAAAAAAGTGACTTTTTTCAAAATGACTCAAAAAACTCTATTTTCCCTCTTCAAACTCCCATTTTCATACCCAAAACCCAAAAAGTCGTATTTTTCACCTCTATTCCCTCCATACCATACAACAGAAGCATTGTTTCTCCTCCTACCATTCTCCCAACTTCTGCAGCAATGACAACAACTCTTACTCCCATGGAAAGCTCCAGAGCTCGTAGGAGACCAAAGGACGAAGTTCACACAATGACGTGCCACAACATCAAAACAATGGAAGGAAGTTGGCTACCACAAGAGTTTTTCAAAGGTGCATGGGTGTACATGCAACCATCTGGACTTGGTCCTCATCGTGTTCGAGATCGTGGAAATTTGGATCTTCATTGGAAAGGTAAGCTCTTAGGCTTCAAGCAGCAAACACATGGTGGGATGGTTGCTATTGTACAACATGTCTTCACAGTTTCAACCATGAAGTTAGAAAACTCCAATAGAATTAAATATCCAATCCATTGTGAGTATTTCTATTTTCTCAATGCTTCATGGTGTTAAATGTCTTAATTACTCATCTCATATGTTTTTCATTGCTACAGTCATACTTCCTTCTAGTTTAGTGGAAGAGCAACCACTTCATAGTCTCACAGGAACTTTCAAAGCATTACATGCAGACATTGGGGCATTAGTGTTTCCAGATGTACCTCCTGCTAAACTTATTCGTGAAAGGATCTTCTTTTACACTCACGAGTACATTGTTCCTTCCACAGATGGTGAATATGGAAGGTTGGAGATTATCAAAGTTGACTCTCTTCTTAGTTTAGAGTGGCCAAAACCTGATTTTTGGTCCATATCATCTTTCAAGCGTAAGATGGTGATGGACATACATAACTCTTTGAAATTCACACGCGTATCTAGATCAATAGGTCTTCATTGGACTCTACCAATCCATTGCTTTGTTTTCATATTTCAAGGCATTCCTTTTGTAGAAACTCCTACAATGTTCCTATGTAAAGATATTACATACGAAGCAGTAGAAGGATTGTTAGGGGAAAACTGGGGTTATGTAGAAGGATTGTCAAAAGGGGATAGATATCGTTGTAGAATTGGTGACACAGGTATAGGGTTTTGCTATTTAAAACATCGCACCTCATCGTACATCAGATTTTATTATGATCGTTGGATGTGTAAACTAGGAGAGTGGATACCTTTGCAAAGCTCGGAGGGATCTTTAGCTTCATTTGAAATTAATGTGAAGTTACCAAACAATGATATGGAGGTGGTTTTAGTTAATCAACATTGGAACTTGGCCAACTTGAGAGAGCACTTACTTATCATGGGATATGACGATCTTCATGATTTCAAATTTCGAATACGAGGGAACAAGGTAAGAGTTGTATTCCATATATACATATAGATATATATATATATATATATATATCTTATTCTATCACTATTGTTCATGATTTGAAAATGTTTTACTCTTTTATGAATTGTCCACAGATTGGAAAGAGATTGGAAGACAAAATCAAGGTTCTTGCAGATTGGAGCATGGATGGAACTGACATTTCATTGTCATAACTCTTTTTTGTAAAGATACTGTGAAACCTGTAAACAAACCTATTTTTGCAATGAAAAATTTTTCACATTTGCTTCAAGGATATTTTGGCCACATTCTACTTGTATCTGTAAATTCTCAAGGTTTTTCTTGAAAGAGCATTCTTATTGTTTATTTCCTTTGATGTGATCTCAAATGTCAAAGTTTTCCTTTTCAAGACTCTTATGTTTTAATTTAAGGAAAAGTCACTTCTATGAAAAAGTGGGACCCATCACTTAAAAATTCTAGAAAAGTTATAAATAGGAGTCCTCTCTCCTCATTTCTCACTTTTGCAACCACATTGAGTGTTAGAACAGTCTGCATTTGCAAGCTATGGCTTCCACCTCTGTACCTACTAAGAGTGCACGCCACAAGTTTCTAGAATTTTTGGAGGATTCAGATTACAAAGGTCAACATGACCTATATGATCTTCTCTCCAAGGTTCCTCACCTCCATGGAACCGTGCAAATGAATGCCGATGCTTTGGAGGAGCTACTTCAATATATGCAAGTTCATATATTGCGTTTCTCCATTGAAATACCACCATATGATGGAACTTGGGTTCCATGTGACCTTCTCACCTACATTCACAAAGGTGATGAGGCTTTTGCAAAACGATTGAAACGGTTCCAGGCAATTGCAGAGGAAGCAGGGCACCTTCTTGATGAAACTGTGCCACTTATAAGGAAATTGAATAGGAAACGCAAGATGGGTCCAAAATATCTTTCATTCATTGCTGCCACAATTTTCTTTGTGAATGAGGAACCAGAACCAATTCCTCATGAGATCCCTCATCTTCTTACAGGTGGTTTTGTCGAGGATAAAAAGGAACCACCTCAAGAACCCTTGAATCTCCTATTAGAGAGAGAAGCTATTGAGAAAACTTATCCTCTTGGTGTGGATGATAAGTTGAAAGAAGTGCCTAAGCCATCCACCTCTTCGGAGCCAGAAGCAACTATTCCAGAGGTGGAGATTGAAACTTTTTCAGTGGTTCTTGTCGAGGGACAAGAATATTTGTTTTTACATGATGTAGAGAAGGCATTTGGGCTACGGCTTGATGAATGCCTAAGTTTGTTTTGTAATTTGTCAGAGTGTCCTTTGGATAGTACCTCTGAGTTGTTGGAGAAAAAGTGTTTGCCATTTGGTGACTCAGTGGCCGACACAATAAAATTGGTTTGCAATGACATACTCACAAGTGAACATGAACATATCACAGAAGAACAATTTAATAATGCACAAGAAAGGATATTGGAATAAAAAATTCCCTCCTCACCAGTAATCGAGCAGAGTGGGATGTCCCACTCCAGCATTAATTTACAACTTCAAGAGAGAGGAGAAGAAGAAGATAGAGTTCAGGATGTAAGTATCTTCAATTCATGTCATTCATTCTTACAAACACATGCAGCTACTAATCATAAAACTTTGTGCAGGAGGTGATTGAAGTCGACAAGTTTGCAGCAAGGAGCGGAGGTGATCGAGTGGCTCGTGGAGGTGGCTCATCCCTTGCAAACTACATTGGGAAACTTCCCAAAGACCATTTTGTAATTATCCATAAAGAGTTCAGTCCTCAGGGCCACTTCATGACATGGTGTCTAAAGGCCTTAAGTAAATTGCTTTGTTTATCAACCATTACACAGGGGAGTAATTGTATCTTTTTAGTTAAGAAATCCCTTGTAACTACAACCTTAGGTTCCAACTTCCGTGGAAAGGTCTTACGCCAAATAGGTATATCTCTAGGTCTAGGTGTTAGAAATGTTGATCAAATAGCAAACTCAATTTTGACTTACACCCTACCCATGGCTTTGGAGCGTCGAAAGAGAGTCATTGAGAAACTCAAAGCCAATTGATGTAAACAATTGAATTAATATCAAATTTTCACTTTGCTTTATTTACAATTGTCTCAAGTATTTTTTTTTCAGTATATTATCTAAAATTCTTTTGGACCTGCATGTGATGTATTGATGTCATGTAGGGCATTGGGAGGACCTTTAGTTTCATTCTTTTGGACTCTTGATCATTGGTAAAGCCTCCATTAAGGTCTTCTAGGGCATTGGGAGGCCAAATAAGGCACTGCCACAAAAACGCAGGAGAAGGCCCTGCAAAATGTTTGCAGGGCCTTCTCCCGCGTTTCTGTGGCAGTGCCTTATTTGGCCTCCCAATGCCCTAGAAGACCTTAATGGAGGCTTACCCAATGATCAAGAGTCCAAAAGAATGAAACTAAAGGTCCTGACATGCCCAAGGTTACCTTACATGAGACTCAACCTTCACTAGATGGATATTTTCAAGAATGCAAATGTTCTAAGTTTCAAAATGCTCTGCTCATATGTTTCAAAGGTATAGGGAGGTCAAAATTTGTTCATATTAACTACCCCTGAACTAGCTTTACTAGTCATGATCCCTCTTTCATATTTCAAAGGTTTTGTAGGGCATTAGGAGGCCAAATAAGGCCCTACCACAGAAACGCGGGAGAAGGCCCTGCAAACATTTTGCAGGGCCTTCTCCCGCGTTTCTGTGGCAGGGCCTTATTTGGCCTCCTAATGCCCTACAAAACCTACATGACCTTAAATAAAAAAAAAAATCAGTACAGGGATATTATCACTAGATCAAAATGACAAGATAATAAAACAATCATTCATATATGAGAGATTATCACAAGAAAACACATGGAAATGTAAAATGACTACTCATGTTTCATTCTAAATAATGAGATTATAAATGGAATAGAGGAAAAGTGCTAATGTTTCATTGAAAATGGCAATATTTACAAAAAATCTCTTGTCCATAGAGATCAGTTACAAAACTTAGCTACGATCACCCCTAATTCTCCTAGCTAACTGTATGTCCTTCGGTTGTATAGTGACTCGCTTAGCATGGATGGCGCACAGGTTGGAATCCTCTAGCATTGATATCAAAAATGCTTCAGCTGCCTCTTGTAAAGCTTCTAAAGCTAGAGCTTGGATCCTTAACCCTGCACAATACCTTTGTAACTCTTCTTTGACCACCCTTGCAAAGGGTCTTCTAGGTATGAGAAGCTCAGCTATCTTTTGATAGTGCCTTATCTCTGCAAATGCCTTCGTATATCTTCTTCTTCGTTGTGGTGCTCTAGCTTGCGGTGGTGGTGGTCTTCGTTGGACATTTTCTTGTGGTCTTGGTTGGGGTGGTCTACGACGAGGTTGAAAGAATTTCTTCTTCCGTTGCACGCGTCTTGAGCTTTCTCCTTGTTCAGGATGTTGTTGCTGGCTTTGCTCTCTCTCTTGATCATTGGGTATGGCCCCCTGATTTGATGGTAGTGTCTTTCCCGCTACAGTAACCCTATGATTTGTAGGTATTTCTTCGTTACCCCATGGTGGCAATCTTTGACTCTCATCACTTGATTGTGAACCTTGTTGAGACACATCCTCATGCGATTCATCAAAATCATCATCAGAAACTACCTGTCTATGAGCACGCTCCTTCACCCTTGTCTTTGTTGGTCTCTTTGGTGATGGAGGCTTATCATATGATGATGGTGGTGATTGGGGTTGATTTACGGCCTTTTCCCTGGATTGCCCATGTTCCACTTGTTCATGCAACTGTTCACTCCCAGAGGTATGGCCACCACCTGTTTCGCGATGGGATGCAGAGTGCGAGACACTACGTCGCCTTTTGTGGTGATTCATCCATGGTGGCTTCTGAGTGCCTTGCACATAGGTAGGAAAGTTAATGGGATCCTTCCTTGCAGTTTGCTTTGTTCGTGCCATCCTCTATAGTGCTAGAATGTTGAAATGAGACAATGAGTCTCCTTTTATAATGTTTCACTTAAAAAGGTTCTGTTCACACCTGAATGGACAAAAAATAGTTTAAAAATTAAAAATTACCTGAAAAAATTGCAAACAAGAGATTAGTGTGTAGCAAAGCTTATGAATTATTCAGAAAATGCCATGAATGTATTAAATGACTTCACTTCCATGATGAACCCTCTCGTGTTCTTGTAGCCCGCCATTGAGCATGACGTAAAGGTCCCAATGATGACTTCCATTTTTCACTAGCTAAGTTGTGTTGATGAAATCTTGCAAGTTTTGCAACTTTCGACTCCTTGGCTCGTTCCATTGCATATGTCCTTGAA
Source organism: Ceratopteris richardii (assembly GCA_020310875.1). Classification (NCBI taxonomy): domain Eukaryota; kingdom Viridiplantae; phylum Streptophyta; class Polypodiopsida; order Polypodiales; family Pteridaceae; genus Ceratopteris; species Ceratopteris richardii. Next base: position 87,364,935 of record CM035427.1, on the reverse strand, counting down.
AATGCAGTACGATAAAACCAATTAAACATCTCTTCCATATAGTTTGATTGCATTGCACCACCACCATGTCATGTGTTCTTGAAGTAAACACCTCTAGCCTTGTAATGTGACTTCTCCATTCCTTGTGTACTAAAAATCTCCAATGAACCATATCGATGCATAAAAAATGCTCCATGTGCAAATAAAATATGTTGAAATGATATAAGTACATATAACACAATCTTATCAACAAGAAAATTGAAAAAATAAGAAAACTTACAATGTAATGTGTAATATTGCTCTCTCCCCAAGATAGGATGAAACACTTTGCAAACTCCATTAATGTATCTTGAAACAACTGACGGTCATTTTTGTTGGAGCTATTAAGACTCATTAAACCTACCAACTTATCTAAGCATGACCAAACCTTCTTTCGCCTATTACTAAGGTCAATTTGAGAATCATTATCAGTGGTGATCATGCACAAGTCTTTCCATAGCTCCCTGCATTCATTTTCCTTAGGGCTTACACCTGTTCTGAAAAATTTTATTGCCTTCTTCCCTGTCATTGACACTTGTTGCAAACTATTTTGCGATTCACCAGGTTTTTTGACAACTAGAGTTACATTACCACCATGACAACCAATCGAATTAAGCAACTCTTCAAATTTTTTGATTGCTTGTACAGATTTATCAATTGGCTTCATGGAAAATGCATATTCTATGTGGAGCTTCAATAATCTATCAAATATTCTCATGAAAGCATGCAATGTGCAAAAGTGAACATTAACTAATGGAAATGGAATAATGGGATTCCAATCTTTATCTAATGTGTCACGGTTAGGTATTTCTAACATTGGACACCTTAACAAAGGTCTATCCCATTCCGTGGAAGTAGGTGCATCTATGTATTCATCTAAGCTAGATAGTACTTTTTGTTGTCCCTTTGTTACTTTGTAGCCTCGAGTACAAAATGGACATGGATAACGAGCAGATGCACCTTGCTTGCAACCTAACATGCATTTGATAGTTTTTAAATCCCCACCCAAGTGCCAATCTATCTCAAAATCACCAAAGTTTTCTATGTGGAGCTTTGCACCATGAATTTGAGAAAGTATTACTTTAGTGATCCATGGGGTCCTACTAAAAATCCATGAAAGAACATCATTGGACTCTTTAGGTACTTCAATAGCACCTAACCACCATATTTCTTTCTCGGATTGAACACTATATTTAGACTTAGAGCTAGAGTTACAACTTTCATCAGATATGGCATTTCTCATAGCTTCATTCATGAGTGTCAAACTCAATCTCTCCATTCGTCGTCCCTTTATAATCTGGCATTCATCTAACTTCAATATAAACTGTAATTTGGTATTACAATCTGCATAATTTAGCAAAATCTTTATAACATCAAAATACAATGTATATCAAGGTAACAATAGTGCACATACCTGGTATAGTAGATTTGTAAAATTGAACCATTGCCTGTTGAAGCCTCTCCAAATCCACGAATATGTTGTTGTACTTTGTGTAAGGAAATCCATTTCCAACTGCGCTTTTCAACTCTTTTTTGGATGTAGATAAATGATAAATAGACATAGGCATAATATCCTCTATATATAAGTAGTTTCCAAGAATACTAGTTATATCTTCATTGGACATTGACTTCTTTAGCGATACCTTGTAAGGAGATGGAAACATATTCTGTAAAATACCTTCTCTTTC
>CM035427.1:87335597-87338097 GCA_020310875.1 Ceratopteris richardii | reverse complement strand
AAGAGACTAGGTTAGACAAGAAGCATGGGAGGAGGGAAAAAGGATCTGAGAATAACATACATACTTATTGAGCTCAGTGACCATCTCCTCGAGGCTCAACTCCTTCGAGATTACCCTTGACAAAGTTGATATGATCAATGTATCATCCTTGATTCCTTGAAGGGCCCTCCATGGGGTCAGCTTCATGTCCTCAGGAGCCTCCTCAATTGAAAGGTCAACTTTCCTTCCCTTTCCCCTCAGATCAATTTGTGGGTCTGGCCTCGACTTTCGTTGCTTCTGGCCCTTGACCTCCTTATGCTCCCACATTGTGAAGATTCTATCCTGAAGATCCCAGATCTCACCTGATCTGAATGCCAGTTGAAACCATGGGTCATATTTCCTCAAAGCATCTGACTTTCTATTCTCATCCAATGCAATTCCAACCTCAATAAGGCATTGCTTTCGTAGATTGGGATGTATTCTCCCAGCTTCCTTCACAAGACAATCTTCGTATTCATGGTGGAAGAACCGAATTCTCTCTATGGAGGACATTTTCTGCCTGTAGTCATTATCGTTGTTGTGATCCCAAGCAAGAAGCTTGGCTTCCTCAGTTGTAAGACCAGCATATATCTTACACTCTGCATACCTAAAGAAAAATGTAGTAGGGTGCTCCTTCACTAACTGTCTACGAGCCTCTGCAGAGTGTGAACCTCCAATCACATAATAAGTGTACTCCTCAAACAAATTCTCATTGAAATCCTCCACACAGCTGCACTCATGCGGATCCACCATTACAAGGAATGGCACAACAGTAGCATGAGGATTAATTTTCATTTTCTTCTTAAGATTTTGGACATGCAAATTATGTGGCTCCCTGATCTCAAGGGGCCTCCTCCCTGTGACTGGATCCACTGGTGGCCTGTGGATAATATTAATAGGCAGGTGGAACAACTGCCCCTTCTTCACAATTTTTCTTCTAGCTATGTCCTCCCTCATCTTATTCTGCTCAGTGCCAAGCACACCAGATGCAAGCTCTCCACCAGGTGCAACAATAATGTCCCCTGAGCTAGAGCTTGAGTCAGAAAAGTCCTCTTCTGCAATTATCTTCTTTTTCTTTTGAGGCTTTTTCTGCACACTCTGCTTACCCCTTGCCTTTACAGGGGTCGTCTTCTTGTGCTGTGTTGGCATGATATTGCCCTGTATCCATGGCATCAGGTCCTTGATGAAATTCACTGAGTCTCTGCACATCTGAGATAGCTCCTCTGGAACACAGCACTCTGGGCACAAGAATTCCATCTTGCATATGACATTTCTTAATCCCTTGGATGTCTCCACCAAGAAAAGCAGGTTGTCAGAATCTTCATCTTCATAATCCAATTTGTAAACAAGGCCATACTGAAAACCTTGTGTTGTCGTGATCTTTCCTCTGCCATAGGCCCCTGCGAACACAAGGAGGACTGCATTCTTCTCTTCCACGTACTGAAGGCACCATTCGAGATTTGTCATGTCCCGAAGTGGACGATCTGTCTTCATGACCTCTGTCTCCCTCGACCTTTCCTTCATACTTGGATCCTCCACAGGAATTTTAATGCTACTCTGTCCACCTGAGGATATTCCTAGTGGGTTGCTGGCCTTCTCAGAGGATAATGGTGCAATAATTTTCTTTGCCTTTGCTTGGTGACCACTGCCTTTGTCACGTTGCTGGTCAGCAGAGCCCATGGTGACTCTGAGCTTCTTAATGGGCCTTTCATCCTTGTACTCCGCATCCCTGAAAGCAATTGGAAATATCAAGCAATAAGAAATATCAGCCCATGTCCATGCAAGGCATGGATTTTCAGCTTCAGGTCGATGCCAGGCATCGATGTTTAAGTGCATGTCGATGCCAGGCATCGACTTTGTGTGCAAGTCGATGCCAGGCATCGACTTGAGGGTGAAAGTCGATGCTAGGCATCGACTTGGGGGTGCAAGAGTCGATGACCATTTTTGGGCCCAAGTCGATGCCTGGCATCGACTTTTGGGCCATGATGTAGATATTCTTGTTTATGATTTTTCCTTGACAAAAACTGGTCACTTGAGGAAAGCAACCATCAACATGATAAAACAAAAGCTTCCAGATGTATGTGGTACAGGAAATCATAGGAAAACAAGAAGAGTTGTGCATGATCCTGCAGAATTTGGTATGTACGTGGATGAAGATAGAGCTCTTGTGGATATAGAAGAAGAAGAAGAGAGCTCTCAACAGTATGAGACTGAATCAAGTGCATCAGATGATGAGGGTGTAGACATAGATCGACAAAGTTGTGAGTTGCATTGAAGCTCTCAGACATTTTTAGTGCTTATGTAAATGCCTCAAAGTAGTTTGGTTAATGAGACCATGTTTTGTAGCAATTTTGAATAACAATCAGATATCCACCCATTAAAGATATGTCTAAAATGTTATTTTTGTGTAAAAACTATTGACTTCCACATTCTTATATATATTTTAGACATGTCAATGTCTTAGCATATAGATTTTGGACAT
>CM035427.1:87318097-87325597 GCA_020310875.1 Ceratopteris richardii | reverse complement strand
ATGTACTCCAAAGACAAGAAAAAGAATGGCAAGGGAAAGCAATCAAATGATGATGAAGGGAATTCAAATCAAGCCAATTTCACAAAAGGGAAGACAAATTTCAGAGGTAAAGGAAGAGGAGGTAAGAACAAAGATAATGCTAAAGCTTGTTGGATTTGTGGCAGAACAAATCATTTGGCAAATGATTGTTGGTATAATAATCAAAGTGGAGGATACAACAATCAGAGTTATAGTCAAAGAGGTAGAGGAGGCAGAAACCAAAGAGGCAATTTCAGAGGAAGAGGTGGTAGGACATCATATGGTAGAGGAGGTGGAAGAAACTTCCAATCTCAGTCCTACAACAATAATTATTACAATTATGCATCAGATCAGAAGGATGACATGACTCTTATCCTGAATGCAACTCATGAATCAATGGGAGAAGATCAAAGAGTGTTTTATATTGACTCAGGGTGCAGCAACCATCTGAGTGGGAATCTATCCTTGATGACTGATATGGAAGCAAGGGTGAATGGACATACAGTTCAAACAGGTGATAATACCAAACATAAAGTGGAGAGCATTGGATCAGTGAAGACAAAAAGTGGAAGTACACTTCTGAGCAAGGTACTTTATGTTCCTACTATTCCTAAAAATTTGATAAGTGTAGGGCAAATTGTGGAGAAAGGATATGAGGTAAGATTCACAAATGATGGTGTTTATGTACAAGATCCAAATCAGGGATATAGAACCATAATTGCAGGTAAAAAGGAAGGGAGATTGTTTACTCTCAAAGTCCAAGGTAATGTGGGACATGCATTGTTTACCTATGGAGGTCAAAAGGTATCTGAATTAGACCTATGGCATAAAAGGCTAGGTCATTTCAATGAGAGAGCTATAAAGGAGATGTCAAAGAATCAGGTGGTGCTTGGATTGCCAAACATTGAAGGGCAACATATGGTGTACAAGTGTGAAGCTTGTCAACTAGGTAAAGCACATAAGAGTTCTTATAACAAATCAGGGTACAAGTATTCAAACATGCTTGAATTGGTTCATACAGATGTATGGGGTCCCTCAAGGGACTATAGCATAAATGGATCCAGATATTATGTGTTGTTTGTTGATGATGCAACCAGGTGGATTACTTTGTATGTAATCAAGGACAAATCAGAAGTCTTCAAGACATTCAAACATTTCCATGCTTATGCAGAAAGGATCACAGGACAAAAGCTAAAGAGGTTAAGATCAGATGGAGGGGGAGAGTATTTCTCAAAAGAGTTTGATGATTATTTGTGGAATGCAGGTATCAAAAGAGAAGTGACTTGCAGGTACTCCCCTCAACAAAATGGAGTAGCAGAAAGGAGGAATAGGACTCTTGTAGAGTTTGCAAGAGCCATGATGAAGGAAAAGAATTGTCCAAATTACTTATGGGCAGAGGCCATTAACACTGCAACATACCTTGTGAATAGGTTGCCTTGCAAAGCTTTGGATGGAGGAACCCCTTATGAAGCATGGTGGGGTAAGAAGCCTAGTCTTGATCATTGCAAAGTATTTGGATGTATTGCATATGCTTATGTTCCTTCACAATTAAGACATAAGCTAGAACCAAAAGCAGAGAAGTATGTGTTTATTGGATATGATGATAGACAAATGGGTTACAGGTTGTGGAGTCCATCCACAAAGCAATTTCTTGTTACTAAAGATGTAACATTTGATGAGCAAAACATGTGGTATACAGAATCACCAAATGAGTATGCAGGTGTTGAAGAAATACAAAGGAAAGGAAAGGCAAAGGTAAAAGTATGTGAAGAAATTGTTGATGAAGTTGACTCTAGATGTAGAGTGCAGGATCATGTAGAAGAAGGGCCAAGATTTGATCCAGAATCAAATGAGGCTGAAACTTCAAGAAGTGCAGAAATCAGGAGATCTACAAGAGAAAGGAAAGAGCCTATAAGGTATAGTTATGATACATCTTTCCTAGCAACAAAAGATTATGCCTACATTGTGAAAACAGAAGAAGATCCAACCACTTATGAAGAAGCCAAAGGTAAACAGAATTGGGAGAAGGCAATGCAAGAAGAGTATGATGCTCTACTTGAAAATGAAACTTGGGAATTAGTACCAAGACCAAAGAATCAGAAAGTCATTGGATGCAAGTGGGTATATAAAACAAAGAGGTTTGCAGATGGTAAGGTGTCTAGATATAAGGCTAGACTTGTGGTTAAAGGTTATGCCCAAACTTATGGGATAGATTATGATGAAACTGTTAACAGAAGATGTTTATGCTTCTGCAACAGCAAGAGAGGAGGGAGACGGAGTCGTCGTCATACTTTGCTCTCTCTGCAACAGTGAAGAAAGAGCGTCGCCAGAGCTACTCGAACACGCATACAAAAAAAAAAAAAACTCGCCGCCATAGCTAATCGAACAAGCAGGCATATATCGGATGCGCAGAAGGGAAAAGAAAACCTAGAAGTCCCAAAAACAAGAAAAGCAAGACACTTAAAAAGACGTCGAACGCCATTTGGACGACGAACAAAAATAGATAGAGAGTGTCGACGAAAATCTGAGAGTGTCTCCTCCTCTCCTTTTTCATTAACCAAAATGCCATATATATACAACAAGATGTGTCCTTAAAAGTCTCTTCCCACTCGGTCTTTTCTCAACCCTTCAATTGAACCTTAGTACAAAATTGTGCCTTTAACACTGGCACGCACGGTGGACTCGAACCCGCAAGTGCAATACTGTTGGTAATGTCCTTTTGCCTAGGCTATTCACCTCCTTAGCAAGATGAAAATTACATGGGAACCATTTAAAGGCTGGGAACCTTTATAAAACCAAAGAAATACATCACTCTTGAAGAGTGTTTCAAGCCACGAATCTCCACATATGAAGGTATGTATCCCATATCCAACATCATCCATTACTCAGAACATAAAAAAAAGAAAATCAGTGAATGCTTCTGCCGAATCAACGCTCCCTCACATTCACTATCTACATGGAGTGTTTCTGCCGACTTAACGCTACCTCACACTCGCTCATTACCGAAAAGGAACACAAGAGTGCTTCTGCCGACTTAACGCTACCTCGCACTCACTTCATACTACCTCATTCAAACTAACCATATATCATGCAACAAGCCAAAATATAGGATACAAATTTTCATGTGATAGAGTTTCCATAATTCAGACACTGGTTCCATCAAGTCAAGTCCTCACATCAAGGTCACAACATATCCAAACAAAGTCTAAAGATGAGATCCCAACCCATATACAATCCTCATATACATTTTCATAATGCTAAAGTGATAGCATCATTCTTGGAATAGAATAGTCCAATGCCATAGCAACCTCTCAATCCAAAGTGGTATGTGCTCACACAATTATGCTCTACCCTTATGAACAATACTTGCAAACCAAAGTGCATGGTTCGACCATGGTATGGAATGCAAGTAAGGCTCATAATAATTCCAAAATCATGAGCAATGTGAGAGGCAAAGTGAAGTGCCTGGAACTTAATCCAAGGTTCACAAATACCATTCACATAACCCATGATCTTGCCCTTCCTATATGCATACAAGTGAAACGCAGATGTAGCTCATTTATACCGTACCATCAATGGATTGCAGCATTAGGTAAAGGACTTCGTTGTAGTAACCAAGTGAAGAGAGTTCGAGAATTAATAGAATCAAAGCATAAGCGTGCATCATTCAAATTTCCACATCAGACATACAGTTGTACGAGAAAATTTTCAAAGGGTCCCCATCATAACCATGCAGCACTATATGGTTGTGTACCTGCTGCCGGGAACGCGAAATTACAGGCAAACGCAGGAAGGGCGCATTGACCACTATGTTGCAGTAACAAGTTGAAAATATCGACGCAAGAACCAGGATAATAGACACTACTGGACAATAGACAAGAGACACCACAACAGCACCGTAATAGCACCGAAATAGCACCTATATCGCACCGTAATCAAACCGTAATCTCACCGTAATCACACCGTAATACCACCGTAATACCACCGTAATAGTGCCTAAATACCACCGAAATCGCACCGTAAGAAAATCGGAGTGTAGTGGGAATATTGAAACGATAACACTGTTGTGACTGGAAGGGATCATGTACGCGCAGCTGGTCACCGGACAACTACCGGACGGGTTCAGAATCGGCACTGCTCACTTTAATTTGGTGCAGCATCTCTTCAATACGAACTTCTGCCTGCATGAATTCCCGTACAAGGAATGAGACGGCAATTTGTGGCTAGCTCCAGTTTTGCATTGCTATTGCTTGACAGGAAAGCTGATAACGCGTCAACATCCACTGGCTCTCCTCTGCAGCTCTCACGAACAGCTTTAAGTACAGGTTTCGATATGGGGCAAAATTAGGATGAAGGACTGCAATATCTCCAAGCTCATTCATTTGTTGGGATTCCTTTCAATTCTTTTCATTGCTCTAGTGCTGCAGGGAAGAACTCCAATCGAGTATGCCAAGTAATATCACAAAATGTGAGTGTAATATTCATATGTCACAAAATCCATAGAAGTGTAACAGTTGCATCATAAAGTACAGATGGACAATGTGCGCGATGAATGAAATATCGATAACAATGCATGTTTTTCAAATCACCAAGTTAAAACCCGTGTAGAGGATACAAACCATTCAATATTACGCAAGATTACGTGCTGCACACTATCATCAGAGTAAAAGAACAGTCCGAATGCCGGCACTAGAAATGCCGCGTGATTGATCTATTGCAAAGTGTCGAGCACAGTAATCATAATCAGCAACTGACTACGTCTTGCCATAGAGTTGCATGCAGAGGTGCATCAGTTCAAGAAACCCTTTAAAGTATTCAGCGCAAAAAGAATAAAACATGCGGTCAGAGAAGCAACGCAGATCACTTATATGGAAAAAGTAACATAAAGCTCGCAGCAGACGCAACTAATGGGGAAACGAAAGGGCGCAAAAAAAACTCAAGAACGCATGTGCCAGGCTGCTGCACCGAATCCCCCTTGTGAGTAATGGCGTCATTGGCGTGCTCCTCTTAAATGCCAACAAATCGTGGACCCATGAGACAAGAAATCTTACGTTACTTGGCGAAGAACGCTAGTGAACGAGGCATGTTCCAGCATGACAAAAATATCAAACTTTGTTCATGCCTGCAGAATGCATCTGTCACTTTCGTTTTCGGGGGTTGCAGAGTTTGCACTCTGCAAATTAAGATTTGAGCATGTAAATGTAAGTGTTGTCGATGTGCCTACGAGCGAAGGATGTGGACTCTTAAGAGAGACCGAGGATTGCAGGGACTTCTAACATTTCTGTAACGTATGCAGTTACGAAAAGATCCAATGACCTACAAATTAAACGATGTACCTCGCACTAAATGCATGCACTCCGCAGAGAAAGAGGATATGAGTGAAAGCGGCTACTACTCTGCGTAGCTGAAGCTGCGCCAGAGGAGCTTCGAGAGAGCCGATGTAGATGGATCGAATGCAGAAAACAAGCAGCCCAAATCGACATCGCTGGGTAGAAATTTGAAGTTGAAAATGACGACGTTAAGAAAGTGGCAGCACATCAGAATGCTCAAGCAGTCAAAGCAGACCATACAAGCAGCTACAACTGCGTTCTCTGGTGTCTGCACACTCGGCCGGAAACAGAGGTCTCTTTAGCTTAACGCTTTCGTAAGACAACATGACGCTTCAATCTTTCCATCAACACAATTAAGTCGTTGCCGAAGCCGAACAGAGAGGTTGTGCCGATGCTGCTCACTAACTCACAAATCGTGACATGACAAGAGCCATGGTTTGTGGCCATGACCAGTAAAACAGGTGGGCCGAATCACGACGGGTGTGCCAGTGTTAACAGAAGATGTTTATGCTTCTGCAACAGCAAGAGAGGAGGGAGACGGAGTCGTCGTCATACTTTGCTCTCTCTGCAACAGTGAAGAAAGAGCGTCGCCAGAGCTACTCGAACACGCATACAAAAAAAAAAAAACTCGCCGCCATAGCTAATCGAACAAGCAGGCATATATCGGATGCGCAGAAGGGAAAAGAAAACCTAGAAGTCCCAAAAACAAGAAAAGCAAGACACTTAAAAAGACGTCGAACGCCATTTGGACGACGAACAAAAATAGATAGAGAGTGTCGACGAAAATCTGAGAGTGTCTCCTCCTCTCCTTTTTCATTAACCAAAATGCCATATATATACAACAAGATGTGTCCTTAAAAGTCTCTTCCCACTCGGTCTTTTCTCAACCCTTCAATTGAACCTTAGTACAAAATTGTGCCTTTAACAAAACCTTTAGTCCTGTTGCTAAGATGTCTACAATTAGGACATTGATTGCTATTGCTACTTGCAAGGGATGGAAATTATCACAATTGGATGTGAAGAATGCATTTCTTAATGGTTACATTGCAGATGAAGTGTATATGGAGCAACCAGAAGGCTTTATGGAATCAACTGGATCAGATTATGTGTGTAAGCTCAAGAGAGCTTTATATGGGTTGAAGCAAGCCCCAAGAGCTTGGAATTACAGATTGGTCAAGTTCTTGAATGAATGTGGTTTTCAAGCATCAAAGGCAGATAGTAGCTTGCTAGTGAAGGCAAGTGAAAATGGATATATTTACATGTGCATTTATGTTGATGATATTATTGTTACAGGAACAGATGCTCAAGGAATCAATGAACTCAAGAAGCAAATAGAGAAGGAGTTTAAGATAAGTGATTTGGGAAACTTATCATATTTTCTAGGAATGCAGATTGTGTATACTCAACATGGAGTATATGTTTCACAAGAGAGATACTTGAAGAATCTTCTAGTCAAGTTTAACATGGAAGATTGCAGGACCTCAACTACACCATTGGAGGTAAATCATAAATTAAGCAGGTATGGAGGTGAAGAGTTCAATGACATGAAGAAATATCAGAGTTTGGTAGGTAGTCTAATCTATGCTACCTTGACAAGGCCAGATCTATCATATGCAGTAGGTGTGTTGTCACAATTCATGCATTGTCCAAAGAAGACTCATTGGATTGCAGCCCAAAGGGTACTCAGATATATCAAGGGAACCCTAAGTGAAGGTTTGTATTATGGTTTCACTTCTGACACAAGAATCAAAGTGTTTAGTGATGCAGATTGGGCAGGTGACTCAGATGATAGAAGGTCTACTCATGGATATCTATGTTATGTTGGAGACAAGTTAGTGTCTTGGTGTTCAAAGAAGCAACATACAGTTGCTTTATCATCCACAGAAGCTGAGTATAAGGGAATGGTAGAAGCTGCAAAAGAAGTGATATGGTTGAAGACTTTGATGAAAAGTTTTGAGTTTGATCATAGTACTCCAATAATTTTTGGAGACAATATGAGTTCTTTGTATTTGGCAGCTAACCCTGTTTTCCATGCCAGGACTAAGCATATAGAGATTCAGTATCATTTCTTGAGGGAAAAGGTACTTGATAAAGAGATTGAAGTGATGTACACTCCAACAAAAGAACAGGTGGCAGATATGATGACAAAGAG
>CM035427.1:87300597-87313097 GCA_020310875.1 Ceratopteris richardii | reverse complement strand
TTGCAACCAAGAAGAGCTACAATCACTAGTAGAGTACGCACACAAGCTAGCATCACGCGCAATGGCTGCCGCATCCTCCAGTACCCTGCAACCCAAACGTCCACGTGAACTCTTCAATGAGTTCTTGGAATCAACTGAGTTCAAAGGTCAAAACCACTTGTATGACCTACTCTCTAGAGTCCCTGATCTAGACAAAACAATTCAACTGAACTCTGATGTGCTCAAGGAAATCATAGAGTTCCTTGAGTACTACATATTGCGTTTTTCTATAGAAATACCGCCTTATGAGGGTAAACGGGTTCCATGTGACCTTCTACTCTACATACACAGAGGCGATGAAGCCTTCATGAAGCGCCTTAAGCGCTTCATGGCAATTGCGAAAATTGCTGGCCACTTACTAGATGACTCTGTGCCATTAGTAAAAAAACTTAACAAAAAGAAGAGGATGGGTACAAAGTACCTATCCTACATTGCAACAACATATTTTATTATTAATGAGGAACCGGAACCTACACCTGTTGAGCTCCCCAACCTTGCCACTGGGGGTTTTGTTAAGGAGAAGAATGAGCCTCAACCAGAGGCCATAAATTTTGCCAAAGAAAGCATTACAATCCACCAAGAATTTCCTGGTGGTGTTGAGGATAAACTACGTGCACAATCAAGCATGGAGGAGGCCCCCCTTCAAATCTCAACCCCTCTGAGCCCACATTACCAGAGGTGGAACTTGAATATCTCTCCAGCATCGTTGTGGATGGAGAGGAATTTATTTTACTCCATGACATTGAGAAGGCATTCGGTCTACATTTAGATGAATGCTTGAGTATTTTCTCCACAATGTCAGATGTTCCACTTGACAACACATCTGACATACTTGAAAAGAAGTCCATCCCACTTGGGGATTTTGTGGCAGACACCATAGCAATGGTGTGTGCTGATATTTTAAATGATGACAACAATTCTACTACAGAGGAGGAGTTCAGTGCAGCACGGGAGAGGATCCTGAAGCAAAAAATTCCTACATCCCCTGTAGCAGAGCAGAGTGGCGTGGCCCACTCTAGCATTGATCTTGATGCCCCTGGAAGAGGGGAGGAAGAAGACAAGCTTCATGATGTAAGTGGTAATTGAATTAAATAAATTGATAATTTTAAGTTAACATTGTAAGAGCTTGAATTCTCATTTGTTCTTAACAGGAAGCAATTGAGCTCGACAAGTTCGCAGCAAGGTCTGGTGGGGATCGAGCTTCTCGTGGGAGTGGTGCATCCTTGGCAAACTACATCGGAAAGTTGCCAAAGGATGATTTTGTTATCATACACAAAGACTACAGTCCCGATGGGCACTTCATCACTTGGTGCTTGAAGGCCCTTAGCAAGATTTTGTGTTTATGTACAATTACCCAAGGCACTAATTGTGTCATTTTGGTTAGGAAATCCTTAGTTGTAACTACATTAGGACTTAATTTTAGAGGAAAAGTATTAGGGCAAATAGGTATCACCATGGGTCTTGGAATACAAGACCCCCATGTAATATCAAGATCTATATTGACTTACCAGTTGCCTCAATCTCTACAAAGGAGAAAGAAAGTTGTAGAGAAATTGAAGGCAGCTGAGAAATGATGTAATGTCTTGATAATGCAAACTTTTTTTTTCATCATTTGTCTAGTTCTGTATCTGAATGTGCTAAAAAATTGAACTTATCTTCTCTCCACAAATTGTATCTAATTGGGGGTCTTTGTATTGTCCTTTGGTCCTTTGTATGATTATATGCATAAAAAAGGCCAAAAAAGCCCCAGCCACAGAAACGCGGGAAACAGCCCTGCAAAATTTTTGCAGGGCAGTTTCCCGCGTTTATGTGGTTGGGGCTTTTTTGGCCTTATCTAGTGTTTTTAGGTGCTACAATACATTGGAAAGTATGTAATTTCAGATTTTCACTTGGTTTTGGTAGAATCAGGACCAAAAGTTTCCAGTAGGGTAGAAACTCAGCCTTAACTAGCTAAAGATCTCATTGCCTGTAGGGTATAACCTCTTAATAACTTGACCATTGCATCTCTACCATATGTCTTATGCTTAGAAAAGCCCAAATATTGCAAAAAAAAACCCAACCACAGAAACGCGGGATTCAGCCCTGCAAAAATTTTGTAGGGCTGAATCCCGCATTTCTGTGACTGGGGGTTTTTTGGTATGAAAAGGACATGTTGCACACCAATAGGTAGAAAAGGAACATATCTAGTCACAAAACAATAGGCAAGTGCATGCATGTTTAACTGAATCCATATATAACTGTGTTGGGGCTTCACTCACTAATTAGGCATGGATATATGAAGAAATATGAAGACATATGATGGAGGAAAGAAGAAGTGAAGAAAAGACCTACAGAAAATCAAGCCTAAGTGAAGGGACAATTTCACTATTGTAAATTAGTGCAAAATTAGAGTCTAGATTTTCATTTGATCTTCAGAACTTACGAGTTCAAGTCTAGAAGAATGTAAACTATAGGTATATAAGTTAATTTGAGTCAGAAACATGTATGAGAGAACTCAATTTTGTAATCTGTGTGAGTAGAGAAAAGTCGTGTATTTTCTGAGAGAGATGGTGAGAGAAAACTTCTGAGTCTGAGAGAGTTTTCCATGGCTGTGAGCAAAATTAGGCCAAGCCATTTTGTACACATCTTCCCTGATAATCAACACATGTTTGTGTAGAAGGATTGAGTCTAAATCCTCTTGTACATTGAGTTCTAAGTCATTTCATATGACTGTGTAAGGTAGTTGACAGTTACGACTTTTCTGGCGCACATTTGACTGATCTTCTGAAGGTCAGATCTCGAAGCATGGTGTAAAGTTTTTTGTAAGTGATAGCTCGTTTTAAAGCTACTATCCTTAACTACATTTGGTCAAAAGATCTTTAAGAAACGAGACACATACTCAGAGAAATCAGCTTAAGAGTGAAGGTATGTCAAATCGATGAAGTAGATTTTCAGTTTTCAAACATAGTGCAAAAGTTGGAGCAAAATCAGAAGATTTTGAAGTTATTACTTGAAATTTTTGATTGTTATGTGTTGCTTAACATTAGCAAAAACTTCTCTTAGCAAGTGATCAAAAGATTTTGCAAAGATTGAGCTAGTACAGGTCAGATTGAAGGATTGAAGAAAAGGCGCAGATTTCTGTGAAGTGAAATTTTGATTTTCACTAAATTCAGAGATGGAAACTCACAATGTGAGTATTGCTAAGCTAATGGTGGTTATGGAGGTCTTCTAATACCACATTAGTTTAGTTCTTGTGGTGTTTTACACACCAACAAGTGGTATCAGAGCAGATAAGGTCCTCGAAAGTAAAAGGAGAACAGATACAAGAAGAATTGAAGAGTTCTTTATCAAAGGAGGAAGCGGAGGTGTTCAACAAACAAAAGTCATCAGAAGATTATTTCGAAGGTACTTCCAAGGGTAAAGGTCTACAAAAGGTATCATTCTTTAACCTTACACTTACAGGTTGAAGCAGAAGCAAGGATACCATGGCAGATCATGTGTCCATTGACAAATTGGACAGAGATAACTATCATGCTTGGGTAATGAGGATGGAAGCCTTACTTATGAGTAAGGATCTAATGGTATATGTGACAGGTGAAGAAGAGAAGCCTAAATTTGAAGATGAAAGTCATCCAAGAAAAGAAGAGCTAGAAGCTTTGAAGCTATGGCAGAAGAGAGATGCAAGTGCAAGAGCTTATATATATAATACTATTATAGATCATTTGTTGCCACATATCAGAGGTTTAGAAACAGCTGAAGATATTTGGAATGCTTTGGAAGATCACTTCCAAAACACTACTAAAGCTAGGAAAGCTAGCTTATGGTCAGAGTTTACCACATTCAAGAAAAAGCAAAATCAGAGCATTAGTGATTATGTCACTAAGATGAAGGACTTGGCAGATAGCCTTGGATCTATTGATGAGGATATTGAAGATCATAGGTTGATAGCACAATTACTTGCAGGGTTAAGAGGTGATGAGAGATGGAAGCCCTTTGTACTTTCAACAGAACTCTCATTAAACCATTATGTGCCAGAACTGAATCAATTACTTGGATTGATGCTCACATTTGAGCAAGACTTGAAGTCAGATGGAGACAAAGGTCAAAGTTCTGCAATGTATGTGAAGAACAAAAAGAAAGGAGATAAAGACAAAGCAAAGAATGAAGAAGAGTCAACAACTCAAGCAAATTATGCAAGAGGAAGAGGTTTTGGCAGAGGTAAAGGTCGAGGAAATGGAAGAGGTAGAGGTAATCAGAACAATAACAAGAAGACATGTTGGATTTGTGGATTGAGCAATCATCTAGCTTATGATTGTTGGCATAATCAACAAGGAGCAAGTCAAAATCAGAACAACAATGGCAGAGGAAGAGGTGGAAGATTTCAGAATCAATTTCAAAGAGGAAGACAGAATTCAAGAGGAAGTTATGGAAGAGGTGGTGGTAGAAATTGGAATCAGAACCAATCATACAACACCACATATTACAATTATGCAAATGATACACAGAATGACAACCATACAACATTGATGATGAATTCAATAAGTTCATCAGAGAAGGAGGATCTCAAGGTATTTTATATTGACTCTGGTTGTTCAAATCATTTGTCAGGTAATATAGAATTATTGTCAGAATTGGAAGAAGGCAATTCAAGTCATACAGTACAAACAGGTGATAATACAAAACATAATGTGCATTCAATTGGAAAAGTGAAGTGCAGGAGTGGAGCTGATTTATTAACAAATGTTTTGTATGTTCCAACAATACCAAAGAATCTGATTAGTGTTGGACAAATAGTGGAGAAAGGTTTTCAAGTCAGATTTACAAATGAAGGGGTATTTGTTGAAGATCCAGAGGATGCATACAAACCCATTGTTTGTGGTAAGAAGGAAGGTAGACTTTTTACTCTCAAAGTGCAAGGAAATGTTGGTCAAGCCCTAATCACACATGGTGATGAAGTAATTACAGAGTTAGATCTTTGGCATAAGAGATTGGGACACTTCAATGAAAGAGGAATCAAAACTATGGTGGAGAACCAATCTGTAATGGGGCTACCAAATGTGAAGAATCAACATATGATATACAAGTGTGAAGCTTGTCAGATGGGAAAAGCTCATAGACTACCATTTCAGAAGAAAAGTTTCAAGCATGATGGGTTGCTTGAACTCATACATACAGATGTATGGGGACCAACAAAAGAAGGTTCAATAAATGGATCTAGGTATTATGTTTTGTTTATTGATGATGCTACAAGGTGGATAACCCTTTATGTTCTAAAAGAAAGATCAAAAGTATTTGGAGCTTTCAAACATTTTCATGCTTATGCAGAAAGAGTTACAGGTCAAAAACTCCAGAGGCTAAGGTTTGATGGAGGGGGAGAATACTTCTCTCAAGAGTTTAATGACTATCTTTGGAATGCAGGTATCAAGAGAGAGATAACTTGCAGGTATACACCTCAACATAATGGGGTGGCAGAAAGGAGAAATAGGACATTGGTTGAATTTGCAAGAGCAATGTTAAAGGAAAAGAATTGCCCTAATTATCTTTGGGCTGAGGCTGTAAATACAGCTACATACCTTGTTAATAGGTTACCATGTGGAGCTTTGAATGGTATGACCCCTTATGAAGCATGGTGGGGTAAGAAACCAACACTTGACCATTGTAAAGTGTTTGGATCAATTGCCTATGCTTATGTGCCATCACAACTCAGACATAAGCTTGAACCAAAGGCAGAAAAATATGTGTTTATTGGGTATGATGAAAAGCAAATGGGTTATAGGCTATGGAGTCCTTTAACTAAACATTTTATTGTTTCCAGAGATGTGACCTTTGATGAACAGAAGAGTTGGTATGCACATAAAGATTGTGATCTTGAAACATTTGAAGAAGAGATAAGAAGGAGTACAAGAGGTAAGTCACATATGCAGATAGATGGAGATGAAGAACATATGCAAGCAAGCACATCAAGAGTTGGATCATATAGAAGGAATGAAGATGGACCAATATTTGATGAAGAAGTACATCCAGATATACATGAAGAGTGTGAACCAAGAAGGTCAACCAGAATGAGGAAGCAACCTACAAGGTATTCATATGATACTTCTTACTTGACTCAGAAAAATTATGCTTACATGGTTAAGGAAGATGAAGAACCTAAAAGCTATGATGAAGCAAAGGGTAAGAGACAATGGGAAGTAGCAATGAAGGAAGAGTTTGATGCACTTGAAGAGAACAAAACTTGGGAACTTGTTCCAAAGCCTAATGGTAAGAAAGTGATTGGAAATAAATGGGTTTACAAGATTAAGAAGCATGCAGATGGAACTATAGCCAGGTACAAAGCCAGATTGGTGGTTAAAGGCTATGCTCAAACTTTTGGCATAGATTATGATGAGACATTCAGTCCTGTGGCAAAGATGTCAACCATAAGGACAATCATTGCCATTGCAGCATCAAAAGGATGGACATTGAGTCAATTGGACATCAAGAATGCATTTTTGAATGGATATATATCAGATGAGGTTTACATGGAGCAACCT
Source organism: Ceratopteris richardii (assembly GCA_020310875.1). Taxonomy (NCBI): domain Eukaryota; kingdom Viridiplantae; phylum Streptophyta; class Polypodiopsida; order Polypodiales; family Pteridaceae; genus Ceratopteris; species Ceratopteris richardii. The sequence continues at coordinate 87,306,546 of CM035427.1, read as the reverse complement.
CAAGGGTTTGCAGATCATAAGTTTCCAAATTATGTTTGCAGGTTGAGAAGAGCTCTTTATGGTTTGAAGCAAGCTCCAAGAGCTTGGAATTATAGACTTGTAAAGTATCTTAATGATCTTGGATATCAAAGTTCAAAGGCAGATGCAAGTTTACTTATCAAAAGAACAGATGAAGGTATGATCTACATTTGTATATATGTAGATGATATTATAATTACAGGTACCTCAAATGAAGGAATCAAGGAGGTGAAGAAGCTACTTGAGAAGGAATTCAAGATAAGTGATCTAGGAAAATTGTCATATTTTCTTGGAATGGAAATCACTTATGCAGAACATGGTATATATGTATCACAAGAAAGGTATCTCTTGAATCTTCTAAAGAAGTTTAACATGGAGAATTGCAGAGAGGCATCTACACCACTAGAGGTCAATCATAAACTCAGTAGATATGATGGTGCAGAATTCAAAGACATGAGGAAGTATCAATCTTTAGTGGGAAGTTTGATTTATGCAACTCTAACAAGGCCTGATCTTAGTTATGCAGTTGGTGTTCTTTCTCAATTTATGCATTGTCCAAAGGATCCACATTGGATTGCAGGTCAAAGAGTCCTTAGATATATCAAAGGGACTTTGAAAGAAGGATTATATTATCCTTTTACATCAAATATAAGATTGAGAGCCTATAGTGATTCAGATTGGGCAGGAAGTCAAGATGATAGAAGGTCTACCCATGGCTACATGATATACATTGGAGATAAGCTTGTAAGATGGTGTTCAAAGAAACAACACACAGTGGCCTTATCATCTACAGAAGCTGAATACAAAGGACTTGTGGAAGCAGCAAAAGAAGTAATATGGATGCAGACATTATTCAAAAGCTTGGGAATTGATCAAGGTATACCCATTATTCATGGAGATAACATGAGTTCATTATATCTTGCAGCAAATCCTGTATTTCATGCAAGGACAAAGCACATAGAGATACAGTATCATTTTCTCAGAGAAAAGGTAATGGAGAAAGAGATTGAAGTGGTGTACACTTCTACAAAAGATCAAATTGCAGATATTATGACAAAAAGCTTGGATGGAGTAAAGACAGGTAAGTTCAAGGAGATGGCAGGAATAAAAGAGAAGAAGATTATGTGAAGAAGTCAAATTATGCTAATTAGTGATTGAGGGGGAGCTGTTGGGGCTTCACTCACTAATTAGGCATGGATATATGAAGACATATGAAGACATATGATGGAGGAAAGAAGAAGTGAAGAAAAGACCTACAAAAAATCAAGCCTAAGTGAAGGGACAATTTCACTATTGTAAATTAGTGCAAAATTAGAGTCTAGATTTTCATTTGATCTTCAGAACTTACGAGTTCAAGTCTAGAAGAATGTAAACTATAGGTATATAAGTTAATTTGAGTCAGAAACATGTATGAGAGAACTCAATTTTGTAATCTGTGTGAGTAGAGAAAAGTCGTGTATTTTCTGAGAGAGATGGTGAGAGAAAACTTCTGAGTCTGAGAGAGTTTTCCATGGCTGTGAGCAAAATTAGGCCAAGCCATTTTGTACACATCTTCTCTGATAATCAACACATGTTTGTGTAGAAGGATTGAGTCTAATTCCTCTTGTACATTGAGTTCTAAGTCATTTCATATGACTGTGTAAGGTAGTTGACAGTTACGACTTTTCTGGCGCACATTTGACTGATCTTCTGAAGGTCAGATCTCGAAGCATGGTGTAAAGTTTTTTGTAAGTGATAGCTCGTTTTAAAGCTACTATCCTTAACTACATTTGGTCAAAAGATCTTTAAGAAACGGGACACATACTCAGAGAAATCAGCTTAAGAGTGAAGGTATGTCAAATCGATGAAGTAGATTTTCAGTTTTCAGACATAGTGCAAAAGTTGGAGCAAAATCAGAAGATTTTGAAGTTATTACTTGAAAGTTTTGATTGTTATGTGTTGCTTAACATTAGCAAGAACTTCTCTTAGCAAGTGATCAAAAGATTTTGCAAAGATTGAGCTAGTACAGGTCAGATTGAAGGATTGAAGAAAAGGCGCAGATTTCTGTGAAGTGAAATTTTGATTTTCACTAAATTCAGAGATGGAAACTCACAATGTGAGTATTGCTAAGCTAATGGTGGTTATGGAGGTCTTCTAATACCACATTAGTTTAGTTCTTGTGGTGTTTTACACACCAACAAACTGACTGAAAGAGAGAGAGAGAGAGAGTGAGAGAGAAAAAAGAGACAAAGAATATAAGTCAAAACAAAATTTTCTATTATCCATTGTATTACATCGCAAAGTAGCCTATCATAGGGTATAATATACACATCATGGGTTATTTCCTCTAATTCTTCTTGCTAGCTGAATGTCCTTTGGTTGTATGGTTACTCTCTTGGCATGGATAGCACAGAGGTTAGAGTCCTCAAACATGGAGATGAGGTAGGCCTCAGCTGCCTCTTGAAGTGCTTCAAGTGCTATCCCTTGTATTCTTAGACCTGCTTGGTAGCTTTGTAGTTCCTCTTTCACTACCCTTGCAAAAGCTCTTCATGGTATGAGTAGTTCAACGGACTTTTGGTAGTGTCGTATCTCTGCAAAGGCCCTGCAGTGCTTCCTTCGTCTTTGTGGAGCTCTTGTGTTGGGAGGTATGTTTGGCTGGCATTGAGGTCGACGTCGTGGTTGATAGTTTTTTTTTCTCCGATGTACATGATGTGAGGGCCCAACTTCATCTTGCACATTTTGTTGTTGATGTGGTTGTTGACTTTGCTCCCTTTCCTCCTCTCTTGGTATTTGCCCTTGTCCTTGTGGAAGTGTCTTACCTCCATGTGTCACCCTATGGGTCGTTGGAATTTGCATATCATTCCATGGTGGTTGATTGCTGCTTTCCTCGTTCGGGGATGACTCTTCTTTGCTTTCTGGTACACTCCTTCTGATCAACTTCTGTTTGGGTCTTGATTTGATGGGTGTCCTTGTTGGTGGCTCATCATCTGAAATGGCCTCTGATCGTCCTGGAGTGTAATACTCTTGTCTATTGGACACTTCATTTTCTCGCACTGAATTGCTCCCAGGTGGTGTGCCATCGTGTGACACAAGCACAGATGTGCTCTGGGAACCACTTCGAGGCCTTTGGGGGGGTTGCAACCATGGTGGGCGTTGTGTCCCTAGATGAGGTCTAGGAAAGAAGACGCGATCTTTCCTTGCAGTTTGCTTGGTGCATGCCATTCTCTTGAGTTGCAAAAAGTGTGAAATGAAGTGAGTTCTCTCTATTTATAGAGTTTTTTAAAAAGCTGTTGGTTCACACTAGAATGGACAAAACCTGTTTAAAACCATACAAAATATTATATATTAAATAATAACACATTGAAACCAAGATTACAATAATCATAGGTATTACCACATAATGGGAAATAACGAATTCACTTTACTTCCAAACTGAGCCTTCTCGTTGTCTCCTTGCACGCCACTGAGCATGATGAAGAGGACGTAACGATGACTTCCATTTCTCACTGGCAATGTTGTGTTGCATCGTTCTTGCAAGTTTTGCCAATTTTGAATCCCTAAGTCATTCCACAAAAAACTTTCTCGAGAATGTAGTGCGGTAAAACCAATTAAACATCTCCTCCATGTAGTTTGATTGCATTGGGCCACCACCATGTCGAGTGTTTTTGAAGTAGACACCCCTCGCTTTGTAGTGTGACTTTTCCATTCCTTGGGTACTGAAAATCTCTAATGACCCATATCGATGCATGAAAAAAGCTCCATGTGCAAACAAAATATGCTAAAAATTGTTAAGTACATTGGAAAAAGTTAAGTGCAATGAACACTTGTAGAAGAAGATTACACTTACAATGTAGTGTGTTATATTGCTCTCTCCCCAACATTGAATGAAACACTTGGTGAACTCCACTAATGTTTCTTGAAACATTTGACGTTGAATAGCACTAGACCTAGTCAGACCCATTAAGCCTACCAACTTATCAAAGCTCAACCAAACTTTCTTTCTCTTATTACAAAGATCAACTTGAGAGTCATTGTCTGTTGTGATCATGCATAAGTCTTTCCACAGCTCATAACGTTCATTATTTTGAGTGCTAGTACCTCTTCTAAAAAAATGTCTTGCTTTATTCCCTGTCATTGACACTTGTTGCAAGCTATCTTGAGATTCTCCAACTTTCTTAACAACTAGGATTACATTTCCACCATGACAACCAATTGAATTAAGAAGTTCCTCCAATTTCTTTATAGCTTGAATAGATTTATGAACTGGCTTCATGGCAAATGCGTTTTCTATATGGAGCTTCAATAGTCTATCAAAAATTCTCATGAAGGCATGCAAGGTGAAAAATTGGACATTGACTAAAGGGAATGGAATAATGGGATTCCAATCCTTATCTGACATGTCACGATTAGGTGTACCTAACATGGGACACCTCATTAAAGGTGTATCCCATTCAGCAGATGGAGTTGCATCTGTGTCATCAACTAAATCATCTATGTTGTTTTGTTTTCTCTTTGTTCGTTTATAACCTCGTGTGCAATATGGACAAGGATAGAGAGTAGATGCACCTTGTTTGCACCCTAACATGCATTTGATAGTCTTTAAGTCTCCACCTAAGTGCCACTCTACTTCAAAATCACCAAGGCTTTCTACATTGATTTTGGCACCATGAATTTGAGAAGTTATCACCTCTGTGATCCATGGGATCCTATTGAAAATCCATGTAAGAACATCATTGGATTCTTTAGGTACTTCAATAGCACCTAACCACCATATATCTTTCTCGGATTGGACACTATATGTAAAGTGATGGGTAGATTCTTCACTATCATCAATAATAGCATGGGTCATAGCTTCGTTCATGAGTGTCACACTAAGTCTCTCCATACGGCGTCCCTTTATGATTTGACATTCGTCTAGCTTCAATACAAACTTGAGTTTGGAACCACAATCTACATCAAATAACAAACATTATATTATTAGAAATACTATGAATGTCATTATCAAAACAATGGATATACCTTGAAGTGTGGATTTGTAAAATTTAACCATTTCCTTTTGAAGCCTCTCCAAATTGACAAATATGTTGTTGTACTTTGTGTAGACGAATCCCTTTCTAGATGTGTTTTTCAACTCTTTCTTTGATGTAGATGAATGATAAATGGATGCAGGCATAACATCTTCTATATGCAGGTAATTGCCAAGAGTATTGGCTACATCCTCATTGGTCATCTTCTTCTTCAGAGATACCTTGTAAGGCCATGGAAAAATGCTCTGGAAAATACCTTTGTTTTGTAGAGCCTGCTTCAAAAGATTGTACAATGCAGTGTACGCTCTAGTACTAACACCTGCTTCATCACATACTATCTGTACCTCACTACGACTAATAATATCTTCTAAGTTGCCTGCAAAATCTTTAATCACTTGGGTTTTGATGTGATTTCCTATCGGTGACTCCAAAATCATAAGCACATGTTTGTTGCTAAGACAAGAATTCAAACACTTCGATTGATCCTCCATTGTTGAGGAAGCACTCGCATCTTCAACAAATGACCTGCACAATAAGAATCTCAATCTAAAAGTCTTTTAACATAACTAAACAAAGGAAATACATACCTAAGTGCGTAAACATGTCGCTTTCGTGCTCCACCATCAGTTGAAAGAGCTTGAAAGGATGATAATGGTCGTTTCCTAAATCTCATCCCAAGTGGAGTCTCTTTTAGTTGTGTAAGATTGGCTTTTAACTTTGTAATTGTGCTCTCCTTTTCTTCCACATCTTGTTGTTGGAGTCTATTATTGTGCTCATCCAAAGATTTGATAGCACTTTCTAAAGTGTGTATAGCACTCTCTAAACTGTGTATCTTGAAATGGTTGTGATGACATTGTTGCATCCAATAATTTGCTATAGATGTGGAATGGTTAGACAATCGCTTGCAATAGCCTAGCAGTCCATC
>CM035427.1:87290597-87295597 GCA_020310875.1 Ceratopteris richardii | reverse complement strand
TTCTTGTGATACATATATGCCATGTTCTGCATAAGTGATTTCCATTCCAAGAAAATATGACAATTTTCCTAGATCACTTATCTTGAATTCTTTCTCAAGTAGCTTCTTCACCTCCTTGATTCCTTCATTTGAGGTACCTGTAATTATAATATCATCTACATATATACAAATGTAGATCATACCTTCATCTGTTCTTTTGATAAGTAAACTTGCATCTGCCTTTGAACTTTGATATCCAAGATCATTAAGATACTTTACAAGTCTATAATTCCAAGCTCTTGGAGCTTGCTTCAAACCATAAAGGGCTCTTCTCAACCTGCAAACATAATTTGGAAACTTATGATCTGCAAACCCTTGAGGTTGCTCCATGTAAACCTCATCTGATATATATCCATTCAAAAATGCATTCTTAATGTCCAATTGACTCAATGTCCATCCTTTTGATGCTGCAATGGCAATGATTGTCCTTATGGTTGACATCTTTGCCACAGGACTGAATGTCTCATCATAATCTATGCCAAATGTTTGAGCATAGCCTTTAACCACCAATCTGGCTTTGTATCTGGCTATAGTTCCATCTGCATGCTTTTTAACTTTGTAAACCCATTTATTTCCAATCACTTTCTTACCATTAGGCTTTGGGACAAGTTCCCAAGTTTTGTTCTCTTCAAGAGCATCAAACTCTTCCTTCATTGCTACTTCCCATTGTCTCTTACCCTTTGCTTCATCATAACTTTGAGGTTCTTCATCTTCCTTAACCATGTAAGCATAATTTTTCTGAGTCAAGTAAGAAGTATCATATGAATACCTTGTAGGTTGTTTCCTCATTCTAGTTGACCTTCTTGGTTCACACTCTTCATGTATATCTGGATGTACTTCTTCATCAAATATTGGTCCATCTTCATTTCTTCTATATGATCCAACTCTTGATGTGCTTGCTTGCATATGTTCTTCATCTCCATCTATCTGCATATGTGACTTACCTCTTGCACTCCTTCTTATCTCTTCTTCAAATGTTTCAAGATCACATTCTTTATCTGCATACCAACTCTTCTGTTCATCAAAAGTCACATCTCTAGAAACAATAAAATGTTTAGTTAAAGGACTCCATAGCCTATAACCCATTTGCTTTTCATCATACCCAATAAACACATATTTTTCTGCCTTTGGTTCAAGCTTATGTCTGAGTTGTGATGGCACATAAGCATAGGCAATTGACCCAAACACTTTACAATGATCAAGTGTTGGTTTCTTACCCCACCAAGCTTCATAGGGGGTCATACCATTCAAAGCTCCACATGGTAGCCTATTCACAAGATATGTGGTTGTATTTACAGCCTCAGCCCAAAGATAATTAGGGCAATTCTTTTCCTTTAACATTGCTCTTGCAAATTCAACCAATGTCCTATTTCTCCTTTCTGCCACCCCATTATGTTGAGGTGTATACCTGCAAGTTATCTCTCTCTTGATACCTGCATTCCAAAGATAGTCATTAAATTCTTGGGAGAAGTATTCTCCCCCTCCATCAGACCTTAGCCTCTTGAGTTTGTGACCTGTAACTCTTTCTGCATAAGCATGAAAATGTTTGAAGGCTCCAAAAACTTCTGACCTTTCCTTTAGAACATAAAGGGTTATCCACCTTGTAGCATCATCAATAAACAAAACATAATACCTAGATCCATTTATTGAACCTTCTTTTGTTGGCCCCCATACATCTGTATGTATGAGTTCAAGCAAACCATCATGCTTGAAACCTTTCTTCTGAAATGGTAGTCTATGAGCTTTTCCCATCTGACAAGCTTCACACTTGTATATCATATGTTGATTCTTCACATTTGGTAGTCCCAATACAGATTGGTTCTCCACCATAGTTTTGATTCCTCTTTCATTGAAATGTCCCAATCTCTTATGCCAAAGATCTAATTCTGTAATTACTTCATCACCATGTGTGATTAGGGCTTGACCAACATTTCCTTGTACTTTGAGAGTAAAAAGTCTACCTTCCTTCTTACCACAAACAATGGGTTTGTATGCATCCTCTGGATCTTCAACAAATACCCCTTCATTTGTAAATCTGACTTGGAAACCTTTTTCCACTATTTGTCCAACACTAATCAGATTCTTTGGTATTGTTGGAACATACAAAACATTTGTTAATAAATCAGCTCCACTCTTGCACTTCACTTTTCCAATTGAATGCACATTATGTTTTGTATTGTCACCTGTTTGTACTGTATGACTTGAATTGCCTTCTTCCAATTCTGACAACAATTCTATATTACCTGACAAATGATTTGAACAACCAAAATCAATATAAAATACCTTGAGATCCTCCTTCTCTGATGAACTTATTGAATTCATCATCAATGTTGTATGGTTGTCATTCTGTGTATCATTTGCATAATTATAATATGTGGTGTTGTATGATTGGTTCTGATTCCAATTTCTTCCACCACCTCTACCAAAACTTGCTCTTGAATTATGTCTTCCTCTTTGAAATTGATTCTGAAACCTTCCACCTCTTCCTCTGCCATTGTTGTTCTGATTTTGGCTTGCTCCTTGTTGATTGTGCCAACAATCATATGCTAGATGATTGCTCAATCCACAAATCCAACATGTCTTCTTGTTATTGTTCTGATTACCTCTACCTCTTCCATTTCCTTGACCTTTACCTCTGCCAAAACCTCTTCCTCTTGCATAATTTGCTTGAGTTGTTGACTCTTCTTCATCCTTTGCTTTGACTTTATCTCCTTTCTTTTTGTTCTTTACATACATTGCAGAACTTTGACCTTTGTCTCCATCTGACTTCAAATCTTGCTCAAATGTGAGCATCAATCCAAGTAATTGATTTAGTTCTGGCACATAATGGTTTAATGAGAGTTCTGTTGAAAGTACAAAAGGCTTCCATCTCTCATCACCTCTTAACCCTGCAAGTAATTGTGCTATCAACCTATGATCTTCAATATCCTCATCAATAGACCCAAGGCTATCTGCCAAGTCCTTCATCTTAGTGACATAATCACTAATACTCTGATTTTGCTTTTTCTTGAATGTGGTGAACTCTGACCATAAGCTAGCTTTCCTAGCTTTAGTAGTGTTTTGGAAGTGGTCTTCCAAAGCATTCCAAATATCTTCAGCTGTTTCTAACCCTCTGATATGTGGCAACAAATGATCTGTAATAGTGTTATATATATAAGCTCTTGCACTTGCATCTCTCTTCTGCCATAGCTTCAAAGCTTCTAGCTCTTCCTTTCTTGGATGACTTTCATCTTCAAATTTAGGCTTCTCCTCTTCACCTGTCACATATACCATTAGATCCTTACTCATAAGTAAGGCCTCCATCCTCATTACCCAAGCAGGATAGTTATCTCTGTCCAATTTGTCAATGGACACATGATCTGCCATGGTATCCTTGCTTCTGCTTCAACCTATAAGTGTAAGGTTAAAGAATGATACCTTTTGTAGACCTTTACCCTTGGAAATAACTTCGAAACAATCTTCTGATGACTTTTGTTTGTTGAACACCTCAGCTTCCTCCTTCTTTGACAAAGAGCTCTTCAATTTTTCTTGTATCTGCTCTCCTTTACTCTCGAGGACTTTATCTGCTCTGATACCACTTGTTGGTGTGTGTAACACCACAAGAACTAAACTAATGTGGTATTAAAAGACCTTCATAACCACCATTAGCTTAGCAATACTCACATTGTGAGCTTCCATCTCTGAATTTAGTGAAAATCAACATTTCACTTCACAGAAATCTGCGCCTCTTCTTCAAACTTTAAATCTGACATGTATCAACTTGATCTTTGCAAATTCTTCTGATCATTTGCTAAGAAAGGTTCTTGCTAATGTTCAGTAACATATAACAAGCAAAACTTTCAAGCAATAACTTCAAAATCTTCTGATTTTGTACCAAACTTTACACTATGTCTGAAAACTGAAAATTTACTTCATCGATTTGACATACCTTCACTCTTAAGCTGATTTCTCTGAGTATGCGTCCCGTTTCTTAAAGATCTTTTGACCAAATGTAGTTGAGGACAATAGCTTTAAAATGAGCTATCACTTACCAAAAACTTTACACTGTGCTTCGAGATCTGACCTTCAGAAGATCAGTCAAATGTGCGCCAGAAAAGTCGTAACTGTCAACTACCTTTTCACAGTCATATGAAATGACTTAGAACTCAATGTACAAGAGGAATTAGACTCAATCCTTCTACACAAACATGTGTTGATTATCAGAGAAGATGTGTACAAAATGGCTTGGCCTAATTTTGCTCACAGCCATGGAAAACTCTCTCAGACTCAGAAGTTTTCTCTCACCATCTCTCTCAGAAAAGACACGACTTTTTCCTACTCACTCAGATTACAAAATTGAGTTCTCTCTTACATGTTTCTGACTCAAATTAACTTATATACCTATGGTTTACATTCTTCTAGACTTGAACTCGTAAGTTCTAAAGATCAAATACAAATCTAGACTCTAATTTTGCACTAATTTACAATAGTGAAATTGTCCCTTCACTTAGGCTTGATTTTCTGTAGGTCTTTCCTTCACTTCTTCTTTCCTCCATCATATGTCTCCATATGTCTTCATATATCCATGCCTAATTAGTGAGTGAAGCCCCAACAAGATAGATAAATAGATAGATAGATAGATAAATACAAAGATAGATAGACACATAGATATATAGATAGATAGATAGATGGATAGATAGAGAGATAGATAGATAGATAGATAGATAGATAGATAGATAGATAGATAGATAGATAGATAGATAGATAGATTGATTGATGGTTAGATAGATAGATAGATAGCACGATAGATAGATAGATAGATCAATAGATAGATAGATAGATAGATAGATAGATAGATAGATAGATAGATAGATAGATAGATAGATAGATAGATAGATAGATAGATAGATAGATAGATAGATAGATAGATAGATAGATAGATAGATAGATAGATAGATAGATAGATAGATAGATAGATAGAT
>CM035427.1:87268097-87285597 GCA_020310875.1 Ceratopteris richardii | reverse complement strand
GATAGATAGATACATAGATAGATAGATAGATAGATAGATAGATAGATAGATAGATAGATAGATAGATAGATAGATAGATAGATAGATAGATAGATAGATAGATAGATAGATAGATAGATAGATAGATAGATAGATAGATAGATAGATAGATAGATAGATAGATAGATAGATAGATAGATAGATAGATAGATAGATAGATAGATAGTTAGTTAGATAGATAGATAGAAAGATAGATAGATAGATAGATAGATAGATAGATAGATAGATAGACATTTTATGGTGTTATTTGAAAGCTAAGGAGGTCTAGTTATCAACTCTGAAGCAAAAGAGGGCTGGTACAAAGCAGGCTTAGCAGTACCGACTCAGTCTCTTGGAGTATCCATCCATCTTTCCCAACAGTGGTATCAGAGCAAACAAAGGTAAAATGGGAGATGGTTTTCCTTCATTTATTGATAAATTGGAAAGGAACAACTATCAAGCATGGTCTCTAAGGATGAAGACCTACCTACAAGGAAGGAGTCTCTATGGATACATCTCAAGAGATGAGGAATTGCCCTCATTCAAAACAAGAGGATTACCAACCAAGGAAGAACATGAAAGGCTCAATACATGGTGTGCTAAGGATGCATTGGCAAGGTCTTACTTACTCAACTCTATATCTGATTTTCTTTTGCCACATATTAGAAATTGTAAGACATCCGAAGAAACTTGGGAAACCTTGTCATCATATTTTTCCTCCAACACAAGGGCTAGAAAAAATCAGTTGTGGATTGAGTTCACAACATTAAGGAAGCAACCTAAGCAAGCTGTTTCAGAATTTGTGACCAAGATTAAAGATGTACCAGATCAGTTAGCAAGAATAGGAGAAGAGATTGAAGAAGAACAGATTGTAAGGCAAGTGATGAATGGGATCAAGGCTGATGACAAATGGGAAAACTTCACCACAGCTATGGATCTTTACATGGACATGCACACTCCAGATCTTACAACTCTCATGGGACAATTATTCACTCATGAAGCAAAGCTCAACAAAAATGGAGACACATGCAAAGGTAATAACTCCTCTGCCCTATACACTGATAAGAAGTCTAAAGATAAAGGTAAAAGCAAGAAAGTGGAAGATGAAGGTTCTACTTCTCAAGCCAACTATGCACGGAGAGGTAGATCTTCAAGAGGAAGGGGCAGAGGAGGTAAGCAAGGTAGGGGGAGATCTTATAACTCCTCACTATGCAACATTTGTGGTTTATCAAACCATACTACAGATGAGTGTTTCAGGAATTACAAGAATCAGAGAGGAAGAGGATATCAAAGAGGTGGCTACTCACAGTCAAGAGGAACATTCAACCATCACCAAGGCTACAACAATAATTACAACAACTACAACAATAATTACAATGGAAACTACCAAGAAGGATTCAAATCCAGGAAGGATTACAATAACTACACAGAGGAGCAGGATGAATCTCTTTTGATCATGAACATGACTTCAAAATCAGGTACAAATGATGACCACCTATTCTACATTGATTCAGGATGCTCAAATCATGTGGCTGGCAATGTAGCACTACTGTCTGATCTTGAGGAACCAAAAGGTAAGCATCAAGTCCAAACAGGTGATGATACAAAGCATTCAGTAGTTAAAGTTGGAAATGTTAAGACTTGTTATGGAAATCAGAATTTGTTGAGCAGGGTACTCTATGTACCAACCATTACCAAAAATTTGATGAGTGTTGGTCAGATTGTGGAGAAAGGTTTGCAGGTCAGATTCAACCAATATGGAGCTTATGTGGAGGATCCAAGGCATGGGTTCAAGAGGATTGCTAAAGGAGAAAAATCAGGTAGACTTTTCACTTTTGAGTTGTGTTGAGCCCATAAAAGTCATGTTGGTCAAAGTCAACTACAGTCAAAGTCAAAAGGTCAAAGTCAACTGGTCAAAGTCAACAAGATCAAGGTCAAAGTCAACTAGTGCAAAGTCAAAGTGTTGAGGTGCAGATGTCAAAGTGCACAGGTAGTGCACAATTAATTATCCACAAAGGGTAAATTGGAGAAAGTGGGTTGCAGGTTGCAAAGGTATTTTCTCTAATTTCCCTAAGGTTCAAAGTGTTTTGGAAGGTTTAGGTGAACCCTCCCTTATGTGCAAAAGTGAATACTTAAAAGGAAATGTGAAGGTATGTGAAGCGGCAGCGTACGCACAGGGAAAAGTATGGCCCCCCAATTAAAATTTTGGGTTTTATTCTAAAGTCACTACAGGACAAAACAGTGAGTTGTTGGCTGCCATTTGTAAAGACAATCTTGGGACATCAAAGTGAGCACCAAGATACTATTGCAGTTAGGAGTGTACGTGATCGACACACTCAAATCAAGGCAAGGACTCTTCTTGGACCTATTCTAGAGTAAGCAAGGGAAGCATAGTCTAAGTGAAGCAAGAGAGGGAAGTGAAAGAGTCACCAGTGTGCGACGCAGAGAAGTGGAGTTGAAGGAGTGCATGGAGAGTGACTAAGGGATTGTGTAGAGAGTGCTAAGCTAGTCCCCCAAGGATCTCAAGGTCTCCTTGCAGTGTGCGCGTGCCGACAGAAGGTATTCATTCCTCCCCCTTAGTGGAAGCTTGGTGCAAGGTGTGTACAAGGATAAGCTTGAAGCAGGTGGAGGTCTGGTGCAGAGGAGGCCGGCGGCAAGAAGACTTTGGGGTATTTGGTATTTTGTCATTGAGCACTCTGTGGGATTGTGCACAGAAGTATTGGTTGTATTGTGCTTCAAACATTGTAATTGTCTTACTGTAATCAATCGACAGAAGCTTCCAAGGTGTATTTCCTCTCCTGTTCTTTTCCTTTTCTCCTACAAACCCTCAAACTCCTTCTTATCTAAGAATCCCCCAACAAAATTTGGCACACCCGGTGGGACTTCCAAGGAGATTTGAGCTTAGGAGAAACCAAGTGCAAAGTATAGCAGAGGTCACATGTCTACAGTGCTACTATAGTGTTACTTCATCAACCAAAAGGTAAATATTCTTATCAAGTGTCTCACATTAAGTGGACTATGAGCAGCTCATGACCGCAACCCAGTCCCAAACATTGAGGGTCACCTGCAAGCAAACAAGAAGGAAGGTTGCTAGAAGTTCCTCCAGTCCACTATCTTCAACTTCATCAGTAAAAAGCATGGCAGGACAGGTAGACTTGGAAATCTTACTCTCAAGATTAAATATCAAGTTTCCTTCTTTCAAAGGCCTAGCTCAGGAGGATCCGGATGAACACATTAGAAGGTTTTTGGCACTATGTAAGACTAGAGGCTTAATGGGTAGGGAGGATGCCTTTTTTATTCTCTTCCCTGCCACATTAGAGGGATTAGCAGATAAGTGGTTCAGCCAGTTTGCTGAAAACCATTTTACCACTTGGGATGTGATGAAAGATGCATTTAAACATCAATTCCAGCATGGCAACACTGCGGAGATCATCATAGAAGAACTAGAAAATTTGAGATTGGGTCCAGGAGATAATTTCCCAGATTTTGTGACTAGGGCCAAAGCACTAATGGCTAAATTGCCAGATCCACCACATGATTTTTTGGTTAAGAAATGGTTAGCTAAGCCCCTAGCAGTGGCCACCCAATGCAAAATAAAGGAATTAGTGTTACCTACAGCCTCCATAGAGGAGTTCATCAACAGAGCTACACGCCTGGAGCAGATAAGGCACCAGTATGGAGCTACTTCTTCCCAACCAACATATGGTACAGAAATGGAGGATCCAGTGATCCAGCTAAGGAAGGAGCTGGAGGGCTTAAAAAGAAATAAGCCCTACAAAGAGGAGGAGAATGATGTTGCTCAGTTGAGAAGGGAGATTAAAGCACTAAAGCTCCAAAAGGAGGAGGAGGCCCAAGCGGAGGAATTGGCTCAGCTGCGACATGAGTTGCAGGAACTAAAAGGAGGTGGCATCAAGAGTGGACTTTGGTGTTCCATGTGTAGCAAGCAAGGTCACATAGTAAGTGAATGTCCTCTATTAAGTGTGACTTGCCAATTATGCAGGAAAGTTGGCCATGAGGCCCATGAATGCCAATCAAGGGGAATGCCTACAACGACATACTGGACACAAGGAGGACCCCCAACACCAGCAAATGTGATGGCTGCTGCACCAAATCAAGGTAACAACTATAATCCTAGACAGAGGAATAACTTTGGAAATGGGCCTAGGAGGCCAATCATCTGTTTCAGATGTGGAGAATGCGGGCACTATCAAAGTAGGTGCACCCTACCAGAAAATGCCCCTCCTTGCAGGAACTACCCTGAGGCAAGAGACCATTATACAAATTGTTGTCCTAAGAATCAAGCCTCTTCATCCGGGCCCCATATTCAAATGATTTCTGTGCACAAAGAAGAAGTGTGTGATCTAGTCAATGAGCCATCACCATCTACCAGGGTGGTGCAATTAGAAGAAATAGAATCTTTGACTGTGCAGACAAGAAGCAATGGGAAGGTTCAAGCAGACATAGGACAACGATCAAAGGTTAAGGAATGGAATCAAGATAGAGAACCATCTGAAGATAAAGCCACCACAGGTGCAGATACAAGGCAAAAAGGAGATCTCATATGCACCAGTGATGCCATTGGGCATGCCTTCAACAGGGCTCATGAGGAGTTTGATAAGTCAACTGGAGCCCATGCTCTCAAGGAATCAGAGGCTTCAAAACTACTCAAGTCCATGAAAAAGGAGGTTAGTATTTTTTATTTAATAAAGATGGATGGGAAATTCAGGTCAGAGTTATTGCAGATAATTGATGAAGCTTCCACTACAAGTTTGGTGGCAAAGACTGTTGTTTTACATAAAGGAAAAATTGTAGGGAAAGCACCCCTTACAAATTATAAAAGTCCTTGGCTGACAGTATCTATCAAAGATCATGAATTTCAAGGAGTTATTGTGGATGGTGGTTCTGGCATTAACTTGATGCCTACACATACAATGGAAAAGATTGGACTCCACCCTTCAAGGCCTGCAAATTTCACTGTTACTTTGGCAGATCAGAGCAAAGTAAGGCCCTTGGGAGTGATCCCAAAAGCTCCACTTGAAGTACAAGGTAATCTATTCATTCTGGATTTTGTGGTTTTAAGATTGCCCCAGGTTGAAGGAGGATTTCCCCTCTTAATTGGATGACCATGGCTGAGGCATGCAAGTGTCATTCATGATTGGGGCAAGGACACTATGTGGGTACAAAAGAAAGGGCAAGATCTGACACAGATTCATTTAGAAGAGGGCCCAGATAATCAAGGAAACACTAGCATGATGCAAATAGTTGGCATATGCATGGAACCAAAATCGGAGGATCAACCCCAAATAGATTTTGAGGAAGAAGAGGATATTCTAAATTGGCTCCAAGCAGGCAACTCTTCCTCTTGTTTTGGAATTTTTCTTAATAATTCTTGCACGACCGAAGGTTATGATGAAGATGAGGAGAAACTCTAGGTTGATCGATTGGGAGAGCCCATCACAGACCACAGAAGGGGAAGGAAGACACCCCTCAAATACAACTTGGAGGAGGATATGACAACCACAGATAAGGAAGTTACTAAAGCTAAAGGCAAGGTAAAAGATTCTAGTGAAGATTGTTCTTTCGCGATTCAAGAAATCCCTACAGGATGGATGCAGAACAAGGAGGAACACATTGAAATCCAAAATACACTTGCTTATGAAGCAATGCATGAAAAGCTAGTGGAAGAAGACAAGGAAGGAGATGAGCACGAAGATAATATGGTAGAGAGAAATCCTGTCAAAGAAATACAATTAGGCACTCAAGACAATAATCGGCCAGTTTTGGTGGCCACTTGGTTGTGGAGTCACCTAGGGCTCCTTGAAAAGGTAAGATCGTTCTTGACCCATTATACAGATGTTTTTGCCTGGCATTATAAAGACTTAGAAGGAGTGCCTGCGAATTATGGAGAGCATAGAATCCCTCTGGTTGATGGAGCCAAACCCATAAGAGTGAAGAGTTATAGAATTAATCCAAAATATGCTGAAGCTGTCTATGTGGAAATACAGAAGATGGAGGATGCAGGAATCATCATTCCTGTGGAACACTCAGAGTGGCTCTCACCTATGGTCATAGTACCAAAGAAGAATACTAATAAAATCAGAATTTGTGTTGACTTTAGAGCACTCAACAAGGTGACCATTCTGGATGGTTTCCCAATGCCTTTTGCAGAGCAGGTCATTGAAGAAGTGGCTGGGCATGCATTATATAGCTTTATGGATGGATTTAGTGGCTATAATCAAATATCAATACACCTAGAGGATGGTGAAAAGACTGCTTTTATCACACCTTGGGGAACATATGTGTATGTAAAAATGCCATTTGGGCTCAGAAATGCTCCAGCCACATTTAACAGAACAGTCAATCTCATTTTTGGCCCCCTATTGCTGGAATCACTTGGAATCTTCATGGATAACTTCTCTTCGTTTTCAGGTTCTCACAAAGAAACTCCTCTAGATTGTTTGGACCATCACTTGAGGCAGCTGCAGAATGTTTTCAACAAATGCAGGGAGACTAAGCTAAAGCTCAATCCAAACAAATGTCATTTCCTTGTGACAGAAGGAACTCTCTTAGGACATGTGGTGTCAGCTAAAGGTATGGCCCTAGATCGTGACAAAATCATTTCTATATTAAAGTTGCCTAAGCCTAAATCTCCTAAAGAGATTCAGAGTTTTCTGGGGCATGCTGGATACCATAGAAGGTTTATAAAAATGTGTGCGGAGATAGCCAGACCACTGGCTCCTTGTATTATTGTCTTGAAATCCTGGGACATGATTGGAAAGTAATGATCTGTGTCCATAATTTTGATTGTAGCCATGAAGATTAGCTCTGCCACTGGTTGATCATCTCTGAACCAGTGACCTCTTGCTTTTGTTACTGATTCTAATGGAAGAAGTTGCACCTCTTCTTGCTGTGTAGATTCGGAATCAGTGGATGCCATCTGCACTCAATATAGAGTATGAATTAGTATCCATATGTTCTCAGAAATCCTCCTCTATATGTTGGTTATAAGTTCGATGTTGCTCCGAGTGAATGGTGTCGTCCCTTTCCCGTGTGTGTGAGAAAGGTAATACCTGGATTTTTCTCACTTTTATGTATTTTTATATTTTTTGCTGAAAAGAAAAACAGAAAAGTTAGTTCGTAGCCGAAGCGGTTATTAAATTTTTTGGAGTATTTTCTTAATATATGTACAAGTGCTCTCCTATTTCCCCATTAGGAAAATGTGCTTGACTATCCTGAAATAGAAGAAGGATGTGCCGAATGCTTGGCCTTGTAATGTGGCCCTATCATGCATACTTGGGATCTCAATAACTCCATATGTGTGCAATTGGAAGTAGTTGGCGTATGCATGCCGTCCAATTTGTCTTTCGGTATCCAGATTTGCTTCATTGTGCTGGGCTTCGTTGTATGTTGCCCACTTCCACTGAATGTGGCTCTTTTCTTCTTGTTGTAGGTCTGCTTGGTCTGCTTCGTGAATTTCGGGGAGGGTCGGGTTGCCCTTGTTGACTCCTTTTTTCTCCAGTAACTCTTTATTTGTGGTTGTTTTGCCTGTGGATTGCATTTGTTCTTCTTGTTTTGGGGATCATCCTTTCGGTTTATTTTCCTTGGAATGCAAGACTTTGGAACCCATATTTGCGATCGCTCTCGTTGAGCGGCTACGACTTTCTTGGGAATCCATATTGTAGTAATTTGATTATTTTGCTGTTCAGATGGAGTTGGTTTTTGCTGTGCTTGTTTGTTCTGATGTCGCTTGTGCTTCTGTCATCGAAGATACTCCTCCACTTGATCTTTCTTTACCCACGCTTGATTAGAAGATGGAATAGGATATATTTTAATGGTTACAGATTTTGAATCACTCAGAGAACTAGTCTCTCTAATGCATGGTGTTTCAGTGAGGTGTGTTTTAGATGGAATAAAACTCTCATGATTTGCTAGATTAGAACATGTTGTGCAAGCAGAATTCAACGTGTCCGCACATATAGTACTCGATGAAGGTGTATCTATAGTGCTAGAGATTGTACATTCAGGACTTGGTTCATTAGAGGGGACTGGTTGCTCTATGCTCACAGACGTTAATGGTCGCTCGTCTATCAGGCTGAATACTTCGCGATGTCCTATCCTGGCTGAGATGTATCCCAACGCCAATTGAATGGTCACTTCGTATTCATAACTCCAGTCTTGACCTAACACAACCTCTTCAAGTAAATCTTGGTCATGACATACTAACAGCTTTTGTTCCATAGTATTGTTGCCAAGATGCAACGGTAAGGTGATCTCACCTATGCATTGAGTAATTGTTCCTCCTATTCCTATCAACTGGGCCATTGAGGGGCGTATTGTCTCCTTGAGTTTTTGGGTCAAAGAAAACTTAATGCAGCTTACAGCGGCTCCTGTGTCAATAAGAGCATTCACCAAGTGATACTCCGTTTTTCCGGCTCCCAAATTTAGATATGGTTGTGTTCTTTGCGATCCTAGGTTTTGAGTGGCTCTAAAATTAGCCATCGGGATGAGTTCTTCGCCTAGACAATATCTTTCATCTCGCTCTCTCATCCACTCTTTTCGTTTCTTTATCCTTTCCAATGCTTCTTGTCTCGCTTCTTCTCGTATTCTTTCCTCTTCTAAGCGTCTATTCTTACCTTTGATTAATCGAGACATAGTTTCTCCTGTTAATGGTTCTAGGTATTTTTTCACTCTACACCCACTGATGTAGTTTGGTAACACGTCTCCATCTAAGGTTGCTAAGCTGATGGCTCCACTTGTAGATATACGATTAATAATTAAAGAACCATATCCTCTCTTTTGCAACTTCTTAGCATGCTGTTTCAAGGTGTATACCAAAACTAAATCTCCTTCCTTCAAATTTTTGTCCTTGATATGCGCATCAAAATAGGCTTTCTGTCGTCGTTTAGCAGCATAAATACCTGCTACTGCTTGTAACCTAGTTTCGTGAAGCTTTTCTATTTGGTCCAATTGAGCTGATAATTCATGTCCTGTCCACTCGTACGTAGTTGCTACTCTCAGAGTGGGAATCAAGAAATCAATTTGGCAAAATAGCGTTTTGTCCGTACACTAAGTTAAAAGGAGTAGTGCCTATTGCGGTTTTATAGGCTACTCGAAATGCCCATAAAGCATGGTGTAACTGCTTATCCCAATCTGATCTTCCGTTATTAACGATTTTGGTGAGAACCGTACACAAGATTTTATTTGAACTTTCTGCTTGTCCATTTGCTTGTGGGTGATAAGGGGCAGATTTCTTGTGAATTACCAAGAATTCATTCAATAAGGCTTCTATCACTTCATTAACAAAGTGCGTACCTCTATCACTCACAATCTCTATAGGTAGTCCAAATCTAGTGAAGACGTTCTCAAAGAGAAACTTGGCTGTAGTTCTTGCGTCATTTTTCTTTGTTGCTTTTGCTTCAACCCATTTGGTCAGGTAATCTGTGGCTACAATTATGTATTCGGCATGTGAACCTTTTGCTGGTGGGCTAATAGGTCCTATAAAGTCTATCCCCCATTTCGTGAAAGCTCTAGCACTCATCATGGGTCTAAGTGGCATCTCATCTCTTCTAATAGGATATTTCGTTCATTGACAAGTATCACACCGTTGCACATATGTTATGGCGTCTTGATGTAGAGTTGGCCACCACATTCCAGCAAAGAGGATCATTTTTGCTGTTTTCTCTGCAGAGAAGTGTCCTCCTGCAGCTCCTGTATGAGCCATCTCTAAGACAGAAAGATATTCATTTTCATGGATGCACATTCTTAATTGGTTATCTTTCCCGCGTTTAAAGAGTTGTTTTCCTATGATGGCATAATCTTTACTCTGTTCTTCAAGAGAACGCTTCCTGGCTAAAGTAGCTCCGTCAGGGTATTCTTGAGTTTTCAAGAACTTTACTAGAGGCATGCTCCATCTTGGTGCTATCGTAGAATAGCATAAGGTAGAGTTCTCATCTGGGGTTTGTTCTTGACAGGTTTGACAAGTTGACACATAGTTATGTGCATCTCTTTGCATGGTTGGCCAATATATGCCAAATCTCTTGAGTGTTTGCCACGTTCCATTTGCATTCAAATGAGAGTTCCATTGGTTGATGTGTGCTTTCTGAAGCCACATTTCTTGTTCCTCTTCTTCCACGCAGCTCATCAGTAATCCGCTTGAATCCTGGTGGTACAAACTTCCTGCAATGATGTGAAGGTTTTTAGTCCTCCAGAGATCTTGCGTTTGGTTTGGCGTGATCCCATCTTTAGGTCCATGTGTAAGTATCGGGATCAATTTTTCTGCCCACTGAGGACATACTTCCAGGTTAAAAAGATAAGTATCTGGCAGGTCATCAGGTACTCCTCTGGGTGGTTCTCCATGGGTCATACGAGATAAGTGGTCTGCTCTTATGTGGGTGTTTCCTTTCTTGACTATTACCTCAAAATCAAATTCCATTAGCAATAAAAACCATCGTACTAGTCGTCCTGTATTGCAAGGCTTGTTGACTAAGTACAATAGGGCTTGATGATCAATGAAGAATTTGAATTTGTTTGCCAGTAAGTAATGTCTGAATTTCTTGACTGCGTATACCATCCCTAGGCCTTCTCTCTCCGTAGTAGTATAATTGCGTTCCGCTTGATTTAACTGTCTACTGGCATAGGCTATCGGGTGGTCTAATTTTCCTGTGTCAGTTGGTTGAGCTAAGATGCAACCAATGGCAAACTTGGAAGCATCAACATGGATGTGAAACGGTTTATTCCAGTTGGGGACTCGAAGAATGGGTGCTGAACTCAATCGATTCTTTAACTCGTTAAAAGCTTTTTCGCATTCTTCGGTCCATTTGAACAGAGTCAATAATGCATAAAGAGGTCTAGCAATTATGGCGTACATATGTATGAATCTTCGATAGTATCCACAATGTCCCATAAATGCTTGAACTTCTTTAGCAGTCTTTGGTCTTGGTAAATCCAAAATTACTTTAATTTTGTCTTCATCTGTTGAAATTCCATTCTTAGAGACAATATGTCCTAAGATTTTCCCTTGTCGCACCATGAAGACACATTTTTCAGGATTGAGGCATACTCGATATTGCCGACATTTGGCAAAAATCCTCTCTAGTTCAGGGATGTGCTCTGATCGTATAGCTGAATATGTGCAAAGATCATCCACGTATACCTCCATACTTTTTCTCAGAAATTCCTTGAACACATGACACATCAATCTTTGGAAAGTAGCTGGGGCATTCGTTAAACCAAAAGGCATGACTCTAAAGGCGTATACTCCCCACTCAGTTGCGAACGCTGTTTTATGTTGGTCCTCAGGAGCAATGGCTACCTGATTATACCCTGAAAAGCCATCCAGAAAACTATAAACTTCCTTTCCTGCTACCCTTTCCAAGAGATGATCTGTGATTGGTAAGGGATAACTATCCCTTATGGTTGCGGCGTTTACTTTCTTCAAATTGATGCACACTCTTAACTTTCCATTCTTTTTTGGTACAACCACCAAGGGTGACACCCATTCCGTGTGCTCAATTTCATAGATGAATCCAGCCGCTAATAACTTATCTATTTCTTCTTTTATCTTGGCTGAATACACATCATTATAAGTATATGGTCTCTGTTTCGAAGGTTTGGCTTCGGATGTCATGGGGATTCTATGTGCACATATAGATGGATCTACTCCCTTTAAGTCCTTATAAGTCCAAGCAAAGACATCCCGGTATTCTCTTATGAGTCGAATTAACTCTTGTTCTTCTTCTAATGAGACATCCTGTCCTATGAAGGTACATCGTTCCTCTCCTCCTTCCATAGTTACAACTATCTTTTTGGTTTGCTCCTTATTATCATATGCTATTCCAGGCTGTGCTTCCCTTTTAGGCATTTGAATAGCAATTTTCCTCTCCTCCACTTCATATTTTTTAAAATGAGCGGGTACCTCAAATTGGTCTTGGGGTTTGTTCTCTTCATTTTCTAATTCCTCCTCAATTTCTAATTCCCCTTTCTGTGTGAGTTCCTGGTGTTTCTCATTGGCGGTGATATTTATGTTGGTGGTACCATTTCCTAGATCCATGGGTTCAGGTTCCATTTCAATGCTCTCGTAGTCCTCCTTCCAGTTTTTCTCGATCACTTCTCCTTCTTCTGCCTCCTGAAGGACTACCATATACAGGCTAACATCATAACCCTCCTCATCGATACATTCGTTCATGGTCACTACTTCTTCGTTTACACAGACATCGAGGGTGGCTAAGATTTCCATCCAACCGTGAGGTTCAAATTCTTCATCCAGAAAAACTTGTGGCATATAGGCTGGATCTTGTACAGATCTCACTATTCCTTGTTTCTGCTGCCATCCTTTTCTTCTCTCCTCTTCCTTCTTTGCAGCTTGACATATCCACAGATGAGTGTCCTCGTTCATCCAGGATTGATCACTAGAACCTGCACTATGAACCGATTGATCGTCTTCCTCTTTGTGGATTTGATTCCATTGTAGAGGTGGCACATCTTGATAAGTGTACGTGTGTAGGTTTATTCTAGTGGTGATTCCTGAGTGTTGTAGGTATACCGCGTCTTTTCCCCAATCTTGTACGACCTTTAGCTGTCTCATGAAAGGCCTTCCCAAGATCATTTCATAATTGCTTGGCCTTTCAAAGTGACATATTGCTAAAGTATGTTCAAATTCCACTCCACACGTAGTGAAGACTACTCGTTCCAACAATCCTAAGGGTCTTTCCGTATGTCCATCTGCCATTTGTATTTTCATGCGTGTTGGTCTTAATGCTGGTTGTCCCCATTTCTCCCAAATTTCTTTGGTAGCAATGCCAACACCAGCTCCTGAATCTAGTATGGCTTTGGTAGTGTAACCCCTATAGGTGATTGGAAGGCAGGTATTTCCTTCATCTCCTTCGCTAAAGTTTCCTACCTTATCCACTGGAATTCTCACTGTTTTTACTTCGTCAGCTATCTCTTTCTTTTCCTCCTTGACTTCCCATTGATTGATCAATTTCTCTTTTAAGTGTGGTTTTACCTTTAACAGTTCTTCAAATGTTAGGGTACATGGGATTTTTACCTCTCTAAGACGTTGTATGATCTCAGATGTTTGAACTGATGGGTTCGTTTCCCGTCTCCTTATTGATGGAATGCGATGCAATTCTGAATTGTGCTCGTACTCCCCTGTGTAGTTGGGCAGTTCCTTTACATCTTCCTCTTCTTTGTCACTTGCATCCATTGGAAAAATTTCTTCTGAATTTAGTTCAGGTATTGAACCCTCTATTTCATTCTCTGCTTCTAATTCTTCAAAGGGCGGTTCCATTCCTTCTACCTTTTTCCATTTGTCCTCTTGAACTCGTGCCCATAGATCCTTAGTCCAGTCTCCTTCTACTTCGGGGACTATGGATCCTTCCTTTCTCTCAACACCAAATTCATCATTCTGTGGTCTATTTACTTCGGTTTTTTCACGAGAGTTCACACACTCTTGGAATTCTCCTTCAGAAATTCAGGTATTTGGTAAAGGCGGTGCAGGTTTTTCTAAGGTTTGTTGTGCAATTTCTATCAATTTCTTGCAGATTTCTAACCTTTCTTTTTCTAAGTCGCCTCTTGGATATTCTCTCTCATGTTCCTCTATGGTAGGTCCTGCTTTTATTCGTGCCTGATATGCCTGAATCCACATGGCTAATTCTTCAGGCATAGGATCTGCTAGCACTGATCCTACCTCCTCCCTTTTATTCTCATTTTTATTTCCTTCTTCCACTTGCGGTTCCTTCGTTGGTTTCTGTTTACTCTTTTCATTTTCCTTCTTTTGTAATAACTTTTTTTCTTTTATCCTATCTCTCCGGTTCTTCCATCTTTGTGACCTTTTACTGGCAATACTTTTCTCTGGTTCTTCGGAGTCTTCTACTCTGTGAGGGATGGGTGCGTCCCTCTCCTAACTTTGATTATTCTCATCCGTTTTATCAGGGTTCTCTCTGGCTTTGGCTCTTGTTATGGCCTTCAAGGGTACAATGTACTCTTTATCGCTCCCTGATGATTCAATCACTTCTATCACATTAATCTGCACGTTAGATATGACTTTGTTGGGGTTCTTAGGACAATCTCTGAAAAGATGTTCCAACCACAATCGCTACAGTAGCCTTCCCAGATTCGTTGTGGTGGTGGTGGGTTTGGTAATGTACATTCTCTGATATAGTGGTCACCTCCACATCTGTAACACGGTCCTCTGGGTACAGGCGGTCTATTCATTGGTCGAGGTGGCATGGTTGCTCTAGGAGCTGTGTACATTACTGGGATATATTCCTGCTCGTATCCATATGAACTATCCGGTACTTCCATGTCATAGGCATATGGGTAGTAAAGTTGTCCATTCTCTATAATAGAGCTTTCATAACTAGGATATGTTCCTTGGCTAGGGTCATAAAGTGAGTCATATGATTCACTACTAGTCAAAGGTGTGGCTGGCACTATAGCCCTCTCTAGGTTTTCTTCTAGTTGTGCAATCTTGACTGGGACAACATTCTGAGGATGGGGCGGTTGTTGTCCTAGTACTGGCTGTGGTTGCGTGTGTCCTTGATATGCGTATGGTCGTGGTACTAGTGCCTGCGGCTGATAAGAGGGATATCTAAAAACTTCACCTCCTTGATCTCTTTGGGGATTTCCATACGGTCTCACATAAGGCTGGGTGGGTCTGGTTTGCCTATTGTAAGGGCAATTCTCCGTGCTATGGTTTGTATACCTTTGCTCTATACTGCAATATTGTAGAGGTCCGGGGACGGAGGGTCTATGATGAGCATAGGCAGGTGGTGGGACTACTCCCCTAGTACACAAATGAGAAGGATGATCACCTCCGCACTGCATGCATCTTCTAAGCATAGGCAGTCTCATAGGATTAGTGGGATAATTCCTCTGTCCTTGAACGTTCAGTTTTTTTGCTACTAAATCTGCTATTTCCTCCACATTGTTTTTAGAGTTTGATGTGCTACTGGCTGACTCTTGGCTTTTCAAACTACCTTGAGGTATTTTCAAGTCTTCTGCAAGGTTGTCTTCTAGGTCTATACATTCCTTCATACACTCTTGCAAAGTTTGAACCCTCTTTACATACACTAATGACCTCAAAGTTCCGTTCAACAATCCTTCCAAGAATAATGATACCATTTTATTTTGGGTAGGCCTCTCCTCTACTGGGCATCTATCCACATATTGCTTGAACCTCCAGGCTGCCAATCTCACTGACTCGGTAGGGACTTGTTTGAAGCTGTGGATTAATGACGAAGAATTGTTTTTAATTCCTGATTTGGTAAATTCTTCAATCATTTCTTGATATACCTGCTCCATGTTCTGAAAGGTATTAGGGTCCAATGGCTGAAACCAAGCCAAAGCTGTGTCTGACAAGGTAAGGCCAAAAGACTCATATTGAATCAGAAAGTCATCTACCTGCTCGGCTCTAACTATTTGTTTAAATTCTGCTATGTGGTTGTAAGGTTCACTAGAGCCATCATAGTGATTTCTCATGCACTTGGCAACTTGGATCGGCCTTAGTCGTCTTCCTGCTTCAGGTTGTCTAGGCATCACTGGGAAAATTGGTCTTCCTATTGGTATGCCTGGTCCTCTTACTACCTGTGGTCTGACTGGAGCATGAACTCCATGTCTTGGGTCAATAGCTGGTTGAGGCCGGTAGTTAGGGTTAATTGCAGGCATTGCAAATTGCACATGTGGTCTGACTGGGATCTGGGTTTGTTGTGTTTGTTGTGTTTGTCCCGACTGTTGATATGATTCGTTCTGGGATGTTCCAAGTGGGTTTCGTGAAGTAGTGGCTTGGTCCCTAGGGGGAAACACTGGGATATTCTGATATTTCAACTCAGCTCTCTCTAATTCTGTTAATGGCCAATATTTTCTCTGATTTTTATCCAAATATGTGATGATGGTGGGGAACTCAGGATCTTGTAACTCATAGATGGTAACTGGATTAGGAGCAGCTTCCCATATAGAGGAATGGGCCCTAAGCAGATGCTCCATCCCATTGATCAGATACACATCTATTAGAGTGTCATCCTGGGGAATCAGGTCTCCTCTCCAAATTTTAGTAATCGTAGATCTCCCTCTAGGAGTAGTTACTTGCTCTTCGATTCCACCTCCATTTAAGCTTGAAGCATTATTTTCTTCACCATGCTCATTAATGTTTTCCGGGTGTTCTGTGACCACGTATTGAATATCTTGTTTGTCCATGTAAAAACCTCCTACGTATTTGACTGCTGGTCTAGGCACTATGTAAGCCTCTGAAGCCTTCTTCAGTCTGGCCATTGATCTGTTTAGACCATCCAAATAGATAGGGATCTCATTGTGGTTGGTGTTCACATACTCCAAGGAGGTTCTCTATTCTCCCTCGATGATTGACATCATGTCAATCATGGGTACTGTGTTTTGCATATCCTCTGAAGCCATGGGAATTTCTCCTTCTGACTCACTGGAGGTCTCCGAGTAATGTGAACGGTTACTTGGCTCTGCTACACTACCTACAGAAGAAATTACACTTCTTCGGCTCCCTAGGGTTCTTCCGGATCTCAGGTTCATCCACTTAAGAGCTCTGATTAGACTTTGATACCCTTGGGCCTTTGGCACTCTTCTCTATAGGTCAAAAATGTCTAGAAGACTTGGGTTGGAAAGAAATAACTGAAGAAGAATTTTCTACAATCATGATACTTGTTTTCAAAAATTCACGATACACGATCTGTGTTCAGACAATACACGATCTCTGACAAATATCGCGATACCGGCTAGACGATACCGATACTTGGAAGAAACGATACCGATACTTGAAGGCAAACGATACACGATATTTGGTCACAGGCGATACACGATACTTGGAATAGAAGATACTCGATATCTGGTAAATATCGCGATCTTTGATCTAAGCGATCTCTGGGCCAAACGATACTTGGCTGGAAAACGATATACGATACTTGTGATCCACGATACACGATCTCTGAACTGAAACGATCGACGATAGACGATATCTGGTAAATATCGCGATCTCTGAAGATCAGACGATACACGATCGACAGCAACTATCGCGATCCCTGAGAAGCGATACACGATACTTTAGCTCAACGATACTTGATCTCTCGCAAACGATCGCTGGCAAAACGATACACGATACTTGTCAGGTATCGCGATCTTTGACCAAACGATACTTCTCAAGTATCGCGACCGGCACGAAACGATACACGATCCACGATACTCAATAGACGATCGCTAGCAAACGATCTCTGACCAAGTATCGCGATCGGTATGAAACGATACACGATCGATGGGAAATATCGCGATACTCAACCACAGGAGGTCACGATACTTGTGAAGTATCGCGATACTCGACCGCGGGAGTAAGACGATACTTGACCCTTAGACAATTTTTAACAAATGTTTTTGAAGTTTTAGTTTGATGCCCTTGACCTCCTAGCTCCTCTCTCCTCTCCTCACTCTCTGTATCAAACAAAACACACCTTTTTACCCCCTG
>CM035427.1:87260597-87265597 GCA_020310875.1 Ceratopteris richardii | reverse complement strand
GACATACTTTTGATCTTAAGGATCAAATTGAAGTTTTAATGATTCTTTTGAAGGACTAATGGTTGATAGGATTGTGCAAAGGTAGCTTGGAGGTATGTATATCATTAGATTGAAGAAATTTGAAGATATGTGCAGGTAATGAAGTCAATCTTTGAAGCAGACTTCTTGAAGAAGAAAAATTCTCACTCAGAGAATTGTTCATGAATGATTTGGTAAATCAAAGTAACATTTGTGTAAAGTTTGGTGTATAACTAATATAGAGGTGCTCTTAGATCAGTATAGATCAAGACTTTGGAGATTAAGAGGTCTCCAACAGTGGTATCAGAGCTGAAGCTATAATACAAGTGAAGTAAAGGCATTGGAAGTCCCGACTGGTGCAGATATTGAAGTTCCTTCTAATTGAAGGAGGACAAGAGCAAATTCTTGAAGATATCTTGCAGAAGTACAAAGTGCGAGTTCAAAGGATAAAAAAGGATTGAAGCTTCATACCAAAGGTACACTTTACTATCATAAATCATAATAATTGTAGACACAAAAGATCAAAGATGGGAGAAAGCTTGCAGACTGATAAGCTAGATAGGGAGAACTATCCAGCTTGGTCCATGAGGATGGAGGCACACCTCATGAGTAAAGATTTGATGGCGTTCATTACAAGAGAAGAAGAAAAGCCTGAGTTTGCATATCCTAATATTCCAACTAGGGAAGAGCTTGCATATTTGAAGACTTGGATGAGAAAGGATGCTCAAGCAAGGAGCATCATTTACATGGCTGTAAATGATTATCTTCTACCTCACATTAGAGGACTAGAAAGTGCAACAGATGTGTGGAATGCTTTGGAAGAGCATTTCCAAAACACAACCAAGCCAAGGAAGTCCTCACTTTGGGCTGACTTCACAACTTTCAAGAAGAAAAGCTCACAATCAATTTTAGATTATGTGGCGAGAATGAAGGATATTGCAGATAGCTTGGGAGCTGTAGATGAAGATATTGAAGAGGATAAGTTGGTCAGGCAAATACTTATAGGTCTGAGAGGAGATGAGAAGTGGAAGCCCTTCATATTGTCCATAGAATTGTCACTTGATCATTTTACTCTTGATCTTAATCAATTGCTAGGACACATTCTAACTTTTGAGCAAGACATTGAGGGAGACAATGATAGGAGTGCAAGTCAAACTATGTACTCCAAGGACAAGAAAAAGAATGGCAAAGGGAAGCAGTCAACTGATGATGAAGGAACCTCAAGTCAAGCTAACTTTACAAAAGGAAAGATGAACTTCAAAGGTAAAGGAAGAGGAGGTAAGAATAAAGATAATACTAAAGCTTGTTGGATTTGTGGCAGAATCAATCATTTGGCAAATGATTGTTGGTATAAAAATCAAAATGGAGGAAATAATAATCAGAGTTTTAATCAAAGAGGTAGAGGAGGTAGAAACCAAAGAGGCAACTTCAGAGGAAGAGGTGGTAGGACATCATATGCTAGAGGAGGTGGAAGAAGCTTTCAACCTCAGTCCTACAACAACAATTATTATAACTATGCATCAGATCAGAAGGATGATATGACTCTTATCTTGAATGCAACTCATGAAGCAATAGGAGAAAACCAAAGGGTGTTTTATATTGACTCAGGATGTAGCAATCATCTGAGTGGTAATATATCCTTGATGACTGATATGGAAGCAAAGGTGAATGGACATACAGTTCAAACAGGTGACAATACCAAACATAAAGTCGAGAGCATTGGATCAATGAAGACAAAGAGTGGAAGTACACTTTTGAGCAAGGTACTTTATGTTCCTACTATTCCTAAAAATCTGATATGTGTAGGGCAAATTGTGGAAAAAGGATATGAAGTCAGATTCACAAATGATGGTGTCTATGTGCAAGATCCAAATCAAGGATATAGAAACATAATTGCAGGTAAAAAGGAAGGAAGGTTGTTTACTCTCAAGGTCCAAGGTAATGTGGGACATGCTTTATTTACTTATGGAAGTCAAGAGATGTCTAAATTAGACCTATGGCATAAAAGATTAGGTCATTTCAATGAGAGAGCTATAAAGGAAATGTCAAGGAATGATGTGGTGCTTGGTTTGCCAAAAATTGATGGGCAACACATGGTGTACAAGTGTGAAGCTTGTCAGTTAGGTAAAGCACACAAAAATTCATATAATAAATCAAGATATAAGTATTCAAATATGCTTGAATTGGTTCATACAGATGTGTGGGTCCTTCAAGGGATTATAGCATAAATGGATCTAGATATTATGTGTTGTTTGTTGATGATGCAACTAGATGGATTACTTTATATGTAATCAAGAACAAATCAGACGTGTTCAAGACATTCAAACATTATCATGCTTATGCAGAAAGGATTACAGGACAAAAGCTCAAGAGGTTGAGATCATATGGAGGGGGAGAGTATTTGTCTAAAGAGTTTGATGATTATCTGTGGAATGCAGGTATAAAGAGAGAAGTAACTTGCAGGTACTCTCCTCAACAGAATGGAATTGCAGAAAGAAGAAATAGAACTCTTGTAGAATTTGCAAGAGCAATGATGAAGGAAAAGAATTGCCCAAATTACTTATGGGCAGAAGCTATCAACACTGCAACATATCTTGTGAATAGGTTACCTTGTAAAGCATTGGAGGGAAGAACTCCTTATGAAGCATGGTGGGGTAAGAAACCTACTCTTGATCATTGTAAGGTATTTGGATGTTTAGCATATGCTTATGTTCCTTCACAATTGAGACATAAGCTAGAACCCAAAGCAAAGAAGTATGTGTTTATTGGGTATGATGATAGACAAATGGGTTGCAGATTGTGGAGTCCATCTACAAAGAAATTTGTTGTTACCAAAGATGTTACATTTGATGAGCAAAGCACATGGTATACAGGGTCAACAAGTGATTATGCAGATGACAAAGAAATACAGAGAAAAGGGAAGACAAAAGTAAGTGTGTATGAAGAAGATATTGATGATGTTGATTGTAAAAGGAAATTGCAGGATAATGTTGAAGATGGGCCAAGATTTGATCCAGAATCAAATGTGGCTGAGACTTCAAGAAGTGCAGAGGTCAGAAGATCCTCAAGGGGAAGGAAAGAGCCTATCAGGTATAGCTATGACACATCTTTCTTAACAACAAAAGATTATGCTTATATTGTGAAGACAGAAGAGGATCCAATCACATATGAAGAAGCTAAAGGAAAATAGAATTGGGAGAAGGCAATGCAAGAAGAGTATGATGCTCTACTTGAAAATGAAACATGGGAGTTAGTGCCAAGACCAAAGAATCAGAAGGTCACTGGATGTAAGTGGGGGTATAAAACAAAAAGGTTTGCAGATGGTAAGGTGTCTAGATACAAGGCTAGACTTTTGGTCAAAGGTTATGCTCAAACTTATGGGGTAGATTATGATGAAACTTTAAGTCCCGTTGCTAAGATGTCTACAATTAGATAATTTATTGCTATTGCTGCTTGTAACGGATGGAAGGTATCACAATTAGATGTGAAGAATGCATTTCTGAATGGATACATTGCAGATGAAGTGTACATGGAGCAAGTAGAAGGCTTCATAGATTCAATTGGATCAGATTATGTGTGTAAGCTCAAGAGAGCTTTGTGTGGGTTGAAGCAGGCTCCAAGAGCATGGAATTACAAGCTTTTTAGGTTCTTAAATGAATGTGGATTTCAAGCATCGAAGGCAGATAGTAGCTTGCTAGTGAAGGCAAGTGAAAATGGATACATATATATGTGTATTTATGTCAATGATATCATTGTCATAGGTACAGATGCTCAAGGAATTAATGAGCTTAAGAAACAAATAGAGAAGGAGTTTAAGATAAGTGATTTGGGAAACTTATCTTATTTCTTAGGAATGCAGATTGTGTATACTCAACATGGAGTATATGTTACACAAGAAAGGTACTTAAAGAATCTTCTGGTCAAATTCAACATGGAGGATTGCAAGCCTTCAAGCACACCATTGGAGGTAAATCATAAATTGAGCAGGTATGGAGGTGAAGAGTTTAATGACATGAAGAAATATCAGAGTTTGGTAGGTAGTTTAATCTATGCTACCTTGACAAGGCCAGATCTATCAAATGCAGTAGGTGTGTTATCACAATTCATGCATTGTCCAAAGAAGACTCATTGGATTGCAGCTCAAAGGGTACTCATATATATCAAAGGAACCCTAAATGAAGGCTTGTATTATGGATTTGCTTCTGATACAAGAATTAAAGTATTTAGTGATGTAGATTGGGCAAGTGATTCAGATGATAGAAGGTCTACTCATGGGTATCTCTGTTATATTCGAGATAAGTTAGTTTCTTGGTGCTCAAAGAAGCAACATACAGTTGCTTTGTCATCCACAAAAGCTGAGTATAAAGGATTGGTAGAGGCTGCAAAAGAAGTGATATGGTTAAAGATCTTGTTGAAGAGTTTTGGAACTGATCAGAGTACTCCAATTATTTTTGGAGACAATATGAGTTCATTGTAT
Organism: Ceratopteris richardii; assembly: GCA_020310875.1. Lineage (NCBI taxonomy): Eukaryota > Viridiplantae > Streptophyta > Polypodiopsida > Polypodiales > Pteridaceae > Ceratopteris > Ceratopteris richardii. Next base: position 87,261,102 of record CM035427.1, on the reverse strand, counting down.
TTGGCAGCTAACCCTGTTTTTCATGCGAGGACTAAGCATATAGAGATTCAGTATCATTTCTTGAGGGAAAAGGTACTTGACAAAGAGATTGAAGTGATGTATACTCCAACAAAAGAACAAGTTGCAGATATGTTAACAAAAATCTTGGATGGACGTAAGCTACAGAGATTCAAAAAGATGGCAGGAGTGAAGAAGAATGCAATAATCACAATTAGTGATTTAGGGGGAGCTGTTGGAACAAACCAATCAGAAATTGGTGATTACAAAGAGTTTGAAGCAAGCTTATGATCAGATTGAAGTTGAAGAAGACACTTGAGAAAATGAAGAGATCTCAGAAATGAAGTTTGTATACATATGTACATTACAAGTGGAAATTCTTGTAATCTCAGTAGAGATAGGCCTTAGGAAGATAAGGAGTAATGTAATAGACACAAGATAAGTCTAGAAGTATATGTATATAAGTCAATGATGTAAAGAAATACATATGAGAGTCATTAGAAGCCAA
>CM035427.1:87230597-87238097 GCA_020310875.1 Ceratopteris richardii | reverse complement strand
ATAGATGCACACACATACACATAGACACACACACATACACACACACATATACACACACATACACACATAGACACATACACACATAATGATGCATACACACACATACACATGCATACACACATACACACACATACATGCACATACATACACACACATGCATACATACACATACTTAATGCATACACACATACATATGTACACGTATATATATTGATTTCTAACCATTTTGTTTTATATGTTAGGTATTATGGATCCTAGAGAGAGAAAGGCGAAACTCACTCTCATAAAAAGTCTTATGAGAGCAAGAGTTCCGTCTGATACTCTAGGGGCCATCATGCGTGATTACTCAGAGATGTCTGATGAGGAGCTGGATTATACGATCCAGATGCTTACCCAACGATCAGAGGAGGGCTCTTCTGCAGCTCCACATGCAGGAAGAGAGCTATCTGCTCATAGGCATGTTTTTGTGCATAAACTTTTTTAATGATATTATAACACATATTTTTATTTATTTTTATCTATCTATTTTCAGGACACCTATACCACCTCCAAATCGTGATAGCAGAGCAGAGTTGCCTATGAGGACATGCATAGGCACCTTAGGACTAGAGTGCGATATAGAGCCAGAGGGGAACATTGTGTACATAGGGAATGGATTGGAGTTCAAGAGAAGAATGCGGGCACTGTGCGACTCTTACCTGTGCCTTGTCCACTTACCATGGAAGTAAGTAAAAATTTTACATATAAATTGAAATAAATATCTTATGTTTTATTTACATTATTTTTTTTATTTTTCTAGTGAGCATGATGAGAGGGATAAAAAATACGTACTTAGTTCACTTGAGACAGAGTTTGGGACAGGATGGTCGCTTAAGTGGTGTCTAAAAGAGATGCGGACACTTATGGCTCATCGTCACGATAATGCACGGTATGCACTGCTTTTATGTATATATATGTGGATATGAGTATGTGTGTTTATGCATGTATGTATGTATATGAGAGAGAGAGAGAGAAAAGAGTGAGACTAGAGGTACAAATACATGCATACACACACATATACATCATACATGCACATTTACACACATATACACATACATGCACATTTATACATACACACACATACATGCACATTTTTACACACACATACACATGCATGCACATATAGATACACATACATACACAACACATGCATACACATAAATAAATAAATAAATAAATAAATCCTATTTCAAAAATCCTAAATTGAAAACACTAATTTCGATATTAGGGTTTTAAAACCCCTAATTTAAAAACTCTAATTCAACCTTTTAGCCATATGTTTGAAGTATATGTATACATTGCATCTATTCCTCTGATGTCCTACTAGAGAGATGTCTCTCCTCCCAACCTTATGCCTCTATATATAGCTACTCGAATCAACGAGGATCATAATATATATAAAGATATGTACACATCATGTAGATACACATACATAAATATAAAATAGAGTAGATATATTATGCATCACACATACATTCCTAAATGCACACATAAATATATATAAATGCATACATATTTACATGTACACATTTACAGATAGACATATATACATATATACATGTAGAAATCACATATACATGCCTACATGCACACATAAACATATATATACATGCATACATATTTACACATAGACACATATACATATATACATGTACACAATTATAAACACTTGCATATATTACATGAATACATGAATATTTTACATAAATGCATATGTGTATATACACATATGCATATTTAACACATGTATACATATATCACACACATGCAAACACATACATATACATGAAATACATATATATGCATACTAGCATATGTATACATATAATACACATGAATACACACACATATGCATACATACATGATAAAAATTTGCTCCTCGAAGATAAAGCTATATATATATATATATAATAATTAGGCATACCCCCGAGCTTTATGTTCTAACTTGAAAGAACATGATTTCATCTCTCTAGTAGGATTCATCGTTATTCAAGTTAATAAAAAAATCTATTATCTGATATCCATTCAGAAGCTTCAAGTTATTGATCGATAACTAGAGTAGAATTTACTATCTAATCTGCTCATATGTTTTCATTATTGCCATCATTTTGGTAAGACATCAATATAGTCTCATCTTCATTATCCTTATTGATTTCATTTATTTCTTCTATTGTTAAATCTATGTTCTCATGAATCACATCATCTATTGATGGATTAATATCTATTTCTGGTAATTCCTCTTCCTCATCAGTAGAATCAGCATGTAGAGAATTATCCTCTTCATCAAAAAGATTAGTATCATTATCACGTATAATGATTCTAATTTCTATTTCAGATGCTGATGTATCAGTATCTGATGTTGAATCATCAAAAGGACTTTCTTCGATCTCTCTAACAATAAATTGTTCAAACAATGACCTACCTCTAGGTTGCACATGAATGACTTGCCACCAAGGATGAGCATCTAGGTTTTTATAAAAAAATTCTTGTTCAATATGACTAGGAAGAATATATGGTTCTTTAGTAGATCGCATTACCTTGGAAGAATCAATTGCCCAAAACCCAGATAATTCCTTTATTAATGTGGAATTACTACCTTTATACTCGGCTCAAAACCAGTCAACCTTCAAAATGACCTATCAAAATATATAACAACAAAAACCCATTGTTAGGTGCTTAAAAAAATAACTAACTCTATCATAACACATATAAACTTTTTTCTACCTGTTTGAATGTACAAAATGAAATTTCGTAGATACCAACAATAGTTCCTACGTAACCAAGTTCGCTATCTATAAGGTTCGTGTCTTTTGAGCTAGCATGTGATAGTTGCTTGAAAGAAGCAACAATACTAGAATCCTCTATTTTATGTAAAGAATCAAGGGCTTTGATTCTAATATGTTGTCCAAAAGCCCACATATTAGTGAACATTCCAGCCTGCAAAATAAATTCAATTAGTAAATAGAAACTAACATACATATATGAAAAAAATAAAATATTATCTTAATAAAATTACCTTTTCGTTCAAAACCTATCATTAACTCTCTTTGCTTATCTGAGATTTCTTCATTATTTGTGTTGGCGTGTTGCAAACGACTATACAGCCAATCCGTGAAAGAAGATATATCTATAATCTCATTATTATTGAGATTACATCTATATCTTTTGTTTTTTCACCTTTTACTTTGGAGATTTTGAAGTTCCTCGTACTCGCTAAGGAATGCTTGCATGCATTCGCTATTATATGCTACAAAAGTAGAAACATCATTTTTTTTCTTGAAATGTAAATAAGAATGGAACTCCCTTACCTAATAATACCTCATCTGTTATTTTTGAAGAAGACTCGTTGGTCCATGCATGTGGAGCTTCTTCATGAACTCTTTCAAGGTACTCATGTAATACATGCACTCTTCAAGCATCCAACACTTTGCCATGGATCCTTCTGGTTTCGCTCTTTGTTGCACATAACCTTTTAATATTCTTTTAAATCGCTCGACCCAAACCATCCATCGAGTGTTGACAACACCTGAAATCTCTATTTCATCTACAAGATGGACTAATAAATGAACCTGAATATCAAAAAATGAAGTAGGACGTTCTTTCTCCATCAAACATAGTAGCTCTTTGCATTCACGTGTCTTTTGCGGGATCGATTTTTTGTCAATCTCTTTGGATGTAATCCACCTATACATATCATAAAAACAATTGTAAAGAAGTCAATTAAAAAATAAAAGATATCCAATATTTATACATTATTAAATATAAAAGTATCATAATTACCTTATAAGTGATCCAAGACGATAGATCACATCTCGTACTCCTTTCGTTGTACATCCATCGATAACCAAAGGTCAAATATGTTTCAAAAATTTATGCCAATCATGGGTCTTTAACCCAGATAAGCTCTTATCATCCATAGTAAACATGTTTTGAAAAGATGCTCCATATCCTATAGGAGCATTAATCAATTGAATTCTATTGTTGATAGTCTGTATCTCTTTTGTTGTAAGTACCCAAGGAGCAGGTGCATAAGTTGTTTCTTGTCGATGTCTATCAAAAACTGGCCATAATGTTTGATCTTTCAAATCATTCCTTGATGTTGTAGTATCTTTTAGTCCAAGAAGATGCTGCCATAGTAAATAACCAATATTTTTGAATATATGAATAGGATCAAGAAGATGACATACTTTTAACTCTTTCCAATACTCCAAAGAATACCATATTGATATGTTCTCTGCGAGTGCCAATTTTCCTTTACCTCTCTTCACATACTCATTATCTGAATTATCACTGAAGAGTTTTTATTCTCGATCTATTAGAGGTCCATCTGTCCATTTTTTATACCAATCCATAGGCGTCATAGGTTTTGTACACTGACCTATTTCAAGCTTTCCATTAAAATGTATCGCTTCTCTTTTAGATCTTAATGGATGATCATCAAGCAAGAATCGTCGATGTCGAAGATAAATATTTTTGTTGAGATTCTTACTATAGATTGATCTCAACTAATCACCACAATATGGACAAGCTTAATAACCCTTAGTAGATATTCCTGCATCATGAAAATGATAAAAATATAATTAGATTAAATCATATTTATTTACATAAAAAAATTACATCAATACCTGAACAAACACCATATCTTGGAAAATCGTGAATAGTCCAAGCCACAATACCACAAACTGTAATATGTCTTTCATTGATGCTTTTCGATACATCAATGACATTAATACCTCTCCATAACTCTTGAAGATCATCAATGAGAGGAGCAAGATATATATTCATATCTTTAACTTGTCTTTTGCCTGGGATTAAAAGTGAAAGCATTAAATGTTCCTTTTTAATACTAAGATATGGCGGAAGATTGTAGTTTATGACTGCCATTGGCCATGTTGACCATTTACTGGATTTCATGGAGAATGGATTAACCCCATCTAATGCAACTCCTAACTTTAGATTCTGTGGATTTTGTGCAAATTCAGGCCATGTAGAACCAATATGCTAAAAAGCAACACTATCATGAGGAATTCTGATTATTCCATCAGTACTTTTGTGATCATGTCCCCAAGTCAAAAGATTTGATAATTGGGGGCTTTGAAACATATGTCTAATCCGTGGAGCCAATGGAAAAAGTCTCAATACCTTTTTTGGGATTTTACCTTCTTCACCCTTATATCGAGGAGATTGACATTTGGGACATGCCAAAGAGTCTGCATATTCACCTCTATATAAAATACAATCGTTAGGACATGCATGTATACATTGATAATCTATACCAAGATTGTTGATTATCTTCTTCATTTCATCATGTGAGGTAGGAAGAATATTCTGACTTGGTAAAAACTTTTCAGATAATAACCTGTAAGTTTATCAAAAAAAGATATATTAAAAAAAGTAAATAAATAAATATACATATATATATATGCATATAATTTTATATATGTGTATGCTTATGTGCATCTTTTAAAATATTCGTGAAAATTTTGATTGTTTTGGATGGCAGGATATGATTGTTTGTTTTGGAGGATATGAAGTATGTACCTTCATTGAATGATTTGTCGATTCTATCATATGTTCAGTTTGAAAGTGTGAGAAGCCGGTTTATAATTTCTATTCAAAGAATTTGGCAGTGTTTATAGGCCATACAATGGTAAACTGGATGAATCGCATGCACAGAGGTTACTCAAGATAGAGCAACTTGATGTTAAGGGACTAGTGCCAACAGGATTCCTGGGGTATGCAGTAAACCTCTTGCATGTCAATGAAGAGCATCTGAACTTTAGGATACAAAGTGGAAATCATAGTGGCTTGAGAGGATCACTTTTATACAGCTTGTTCAAAGAGCTTCAGTTTTATGACACTGAAGTTTTTTGAACAAGCTGTATAAAGGTGATCCTCTCAAGCCACCATGATTTCCACTTTGTATCCTAAAAGTTCAGATGCTCATCATTGACATGCAAGAGGTTTACTGCATACCCCAGGAATCCTGCTGGCACTAGTCCATTATAATCAGATTGCTCTATCTTGAGTAACCTCTGTGCATGCGATTCATCCAGGTCACCATTGTATGTCCTATAAACAGTGCCAAATTCTTTGAATAGCAATTATAAACCCGCCTCTCACACTTTCAAACTGAACATATGATAGAATCGACAAATCATTCAATGAAGGTACATACTTCATATCCTCCAAAACAAACAATCGTATCCTGCCATCCAAACAATCAAATTTTTTGCGAATATTTTGAAAGATGCATTAATAGTTTTAAAAGATGCACGGACAAAAAGTGTCCATTCAATTCAAGCTCTTGTTCTTACCTTATCTAAAGTAAGAATAAAAACCTGCATTGAATGGACACTTTTTGTTCACCCATCCTTTAAAATTATTTTTCCATCCTTCAAAATGTGTGTATATGTGTGTGTATGTTTATATGTGTGTATGCATTCATGTATATTATGTGTATGTTATATATATATATATATATATATATATATATATATATATATATATATATATATATATATATATATATATATATATATATATATATATATATATATATATGCATATATATATATATATATACATATATATATATATATATATATATATATATATATATATATATATATATATATATATATATATATATATATATATATATAAACAATTGAAAATTATACCTTAATAGGGTAGAAATAGATACATTACTCCATCCAAAATGATTTTGAAGATTGAGAATAAGTAAACTTGCACTTAGTCGTGTCAAATGACTTCCTTCATATACATGCTTTAGACATTCCTCTCGAAGATATTTCTCATTTTTAGAAATATCAATGCTCTCACTATCATTTTGATACCAATCCTCAATAAAATCTGCCATGCCATCATCTTCATCATTGTCACACAAATCTTGTACTTTATTGTCTTTTGAATATAGATCTTTCAACTTTGCATATTGCACAGGATTACTCTTGCATAGCCTCCTCATGGAAGCTTCTGATAAATGAGGTCTTACTAGTAATTGTGAATGTTGTGGAGGAATATCATCAACATCATACGTTGGAATCTACACATATAAATAAGATTCATTAGTATTCCATAAATTAATAAAAAGTAAACTTTAAATATAAAACTAAGTATATAACTTATTAAAAATGGATAGAAAATGTTTATTTTCTCTAGCGAAAAGGTGCTCTTGGAGGTCTACGCCATCCATAATTCACTAATAGTTCATTACTGGCATGTAATGTAGTAATAGCATTAACAACTATGTATCTTGATACATCTCTACTCATGTATGGTGATTCATGACTATTTTCACGCTCCTCAAATGTGCAATTAGTCCTTGAACTATTATGTAACCCTCGACTACTATTTATTAAACTTGCTATATTTCCATGTGTGTAAGGTCTTCCATCAATATATAATCTTTCATTTTCTGCATGTAAAATCCTTCTA
>CM035427.1:87063097-87223097 GCA_020310875.1 Ceratopteris richardii | reverse complement strand
ATACAAAAGAATGTTTTCATGCACAATTTATATTTTCTTCTTGCTTGCAAAAGGAATAGGATGCACCCAAGTTTGTGCACATGTATATTTATAACTTTTTGTAAGGTAGAAGATAGATTGTTTGTGCATGGATGATTGGATGCACACATGTCATGGCCTAGAATGAATCTCTAGTTGTTGAAGAATAATGTTCTCCCAAGTAGTGAGAAGGAAATTCTTTAAATTCTTTTGTTAGTAAGCAGTTCCCTAGTAGTCCCAAACGACCAGAAGTGGTACTTAAAGTCCAAATGTTTGATATGACCCAAAAGTGTATCAAAGATTCTTAGCTTTAGAATCTTAAAAGCATTAGAACATGCTTGGACTTGAGTAGGGGAAAGATCTCTAAAACATCTTGCAAGTAAGCCAAAAAGCTTAGAAAAGCTCAAGAGATCTTAATGATAAAGACCACGTCTTTAGTCTATCACATGATCAACAAGAATTGATTAATCTTGGCCATGGTTGTCCAAGAATTGCGGTTGGAACTACTGTGAAATTTGCCCAAGTATTGGCAATCGAAATAGTAAGCTGTTCCAAGTTTGAACAGAGTAGATGTTCCAAGAATGTAGTCTGCAACCGTGTCGACGGTAAATAATTATGTGGAAGGTGTGACGTAAAAGTTTACCTATCCTTAAAGGGATGTTGGTACAAATCTAGAAAGCATGAGTGGATGCTTAGACTTACGCAGTAGAGAGATTCCTATAAAATCTCGACCGAGGTAGCTATTTAAAGCTGCAATTAGAAAGGAATCTAAGGACAAGAAGTGAACAGCTCTTGTCACTACAAATTGGTCAAGTATAACCAATTAGACTTGAATTTGATAAATTGAAGAACTTAGAATGATAGTGGGTTTTTCTTTTGAAAATCCTAGTAAAGAAGGATTGATATTCTTTCATAAGTTTTTCAAGTTTCCTGAAAAAAAAACACGAGATCATGAAATGATCCTATGAAAGGAATCAAAAACTAGAATATGAAGTTGGAGGTAATGCCTGAAACTTCAAAATTCTTGAAGTTACAAGGTACTCTATCAAGATATGTTTAGACTTTAGGATAAATATCACGCACACATTAATGTGAATATAAAATAGGGTGGTATGGAACGCTAGATTTTATATTCAGATTGATGTAAGAAAGATGATATGGGACATCCGACCATGCGATGATAATTATCTTTTAGTCTCAGAAAGGATTTTGAAGTTAGATCTGATCTTCAAGGGAATTAGAACTTCCAAGAATAAGTATTAATTCAAGGAGGATAAAAGTATGATCTCAAGATACTTCAAGATCAAGTTCATAAGAAGATACAAAGTAACTAGCTTCCAAGATTTTCTTGAAACACTTCAAGATAAAGTGTTGATGATTCAGAAATATTTGATAAATTTATGAAAGAGTAAGACTTTGACTTTAAATTGAACCTTTCAACTAAGGAATAGACTGACTAAGTCAAGCGTCAAGTTCCTAGTTTATCTTGGTAAATTCAATCCTTGGACTCAACGCAAATGCACAAGAATTGTATTTCTAGTAAGGAGTCATAAAGATTGAATACAGGCATAAAGTTAGTCTCAAGTGAAGCATTGTTTGAGTAAAAACTCATCACTAGAACTTCAGTTGGTCGACACACTGATGTTGGATGTCACACTAGTATCTTGTGGTTGGATGATGTTTAAATTTACTATATGCCATTCCCATGAACTTTTAACTAAATTCTTTGAGTAAAGTCCTCAATTGGATAACTTTTCATTTTGAATTTGACTTGGTGAAGTTATAGTATGGTTGACTCAAAGAAAATGGTAAACTTTCTCCTATAGTTTAATCTCATTAGGACAAGGTAGTCCTCTATTCGGGTGAAAAATCAAGTAACTGTTGGATAGGAGTTAACCATTGTACAAACATCCAAGTTAAATGTTTGGGACAACCAAAATTCAAGTTATCCAAAACAAATTCAAGTGAATCAAGAGTTCTTAAAGTCTTATAAGGGATAAAAATCCCACCTTCATTACTAAGTCCATGCGCTGGTCATGCCCAAAAATGGACTAGTAAGTTGAATCCACCCAGTTCACATGTTTGTGCCTAGATCACACATCGCGAAACTGTGAATTGGCGAGGTATGTTTTTAGATCCACCCTTATTATCCATTTACTACTTTGTACTTTGACTACTTTATCAAAGTGCAAAGCGATATAGTGTTTTTGAATCATTTGGGTAGGGATCCCACCATAGAGGTGAGACGTGTTCTTCTAGTTTTAGAACATGACCATGTTCTTCTGGTTTAAGAACATGAGGCTCGGGGGTTGCCTACGGATACTATATATAGCTTTATTTTCGAGGACGAAAATTTTTTCCAAGGAGGAAAGAATGTAATAAAGTAAGTCTATGGTCTAGGGATAAAGTAAATCTTTCCCAAGGGGGGAAGAATGTAATAAAGTAAGTCTATGTAATAAAGTAAGTCTATGGTCTAGGGAGGGAGGGAGGGAAAAGAAATACATCTATGCTAATGATGATGAAGAAAATAAGAACATGAACTCAAAGGAAAAAAAAAACCTATGCTCTGATACCATGTTGAAATGAAAGAAGCTACTCCTACTCTATAATTAATCACAAAATAAATTAACTATGGATGAAGGAACAAAAGATATGAAAACATGATGAATAGATTAAAATGGAAATGAACTTAATGGAGACTCCATGAGGAGTGGAAGCACACTCTTGGCAATGAGCTAGAGTGGAATGACTTATGTGGAGTGAAGGGAGGCCTTGCTTGTATGGAGTTTGAGAGAATTTCCTTTATGTGGGATAAGTGAACTTGCATGAGAATGAAAGTAGCTTTTGGACAAAAGGGTGGAGCATGGAACTCTCAACACAGACAGATCTGAAATCGGATACCGTTTGGTCGCTCGTCTGTAGGACCAAAGATCTCAAGAATAGACTCAAGCATAAGTTCATGTGCTCTCATATTCAAGTAATCCACTTAGCCTAGTGGTTAAGTCTCATGGTTGTGAAGGAGGAGGTCTTGGGTTCAACCCCCATGGGGAACATGGGGAGAGAGTTTTGCCCAAAGAGCTCTAGAGCCTTCTAACTCAAGTTAACGTGAGTTAACTTGAGCCTTGAGAGACTTAACTCGAGTGCCGAGTACAACCACCACTAGTGGACTCTAGTGGAAGGTACTAAAGCACTGGTTGAGATCACTCCAGCTACTACTAGACTCTAGTGGAATATATGAAAGGAGTGGAGGAGATTGCACATGCACTTGTGGACTCTAGCTCCATTTGTGGTCCTCGTTGATTCAAGCAGCTATATATACAGGCATAAGGTTGGGAGGAGAGTCATCTCTCTGGCACGTGGTGGTCGTAATTTTCGAGTTTGTTGCAGCACATTTGTTTCTAGCTAGCTCACTCATTCGCAGACATTAGAATTTTCCTTATGTACTTTTCTTTATATATTGCACTTTTTTATTGTTGTTTTAGGTCATTTCTTGTACATTCCTTTTATGTAATAGAAGAAGAAGAATAAGATCATTCTTGCTTGCCTCAATCTCTCTATGTGCTCCTCGTTGATTGTGAGAGTGTGTATGACCTCTCTTCCTTATCTCCTTCGTCGTGACAAAAATGGCATGAGACATGATAGAAAAATGTTTCTTTTTTCTTAGAGGACTGACGACAGAGCTCAAACTTTCCCTAGTGGGTCTTGTTTATATATGATAAGGTAAAAAAATTATTTCACTTTCATGATCAAGTACTCCTACGAATTTGAAATCTTAAGAGGATTATCTACTACATTTTTTTAATATTTCGCCAGGATCACAATGCAACACAAAATAAGAATTTCACTATTTTTTAATACTTATGTATGCTTGTTCAAAACTATTTGAAAAGTTCAAGGTTGATGTTCTATGTATTGGCCACACTAATGATATATATATATATATATATATATAAACCTTTTCCGAGATTATCCTCTCAAGAGGTAGTGAAGGGGACTCTTTCCATGGAGAAATGATAATATGGTCACAATGTTGAAGCCAATCCGTCCTTAGAAAAAATTTGGATTGGAAATGGAAACAGTACGAAATGTGAATTATGACAATATGTCCATCTTACATTCCACGAGCCTGCCGTTCCTTCAAATATTAAACCGCCTTTCTGAAGAAGCACAAAAGGCTAATGGTTTTCACCATGACCATCAGGTTTTGCACAACAATTTCATACAGCACGGTTCACACAGTTGTTCCTTCACCTCGCTAGCAGCCTTCAAACCCTCATTAAGATTTCCAAGAAGGTAACCAGAGAATCCCCTTATATGTGTTCTGCATATAATCCTTTTGTGTTCTGCATCGTGAAAAAGGACTGAACGATAGAAGATAAACAATGAAAGTGGCTTCACTACCATCAATGGACTTCCGATCCCCATTGATATTAATGCTGGTTAAACCTTGGCAAGACTGTACCTCGACCTTACCTTGACATGCAATACACAGTCTTTGTATTTAAACAAGATTTCGTGTTCTGCATCGCGATAAAAGACTAAATTTATCCGCTCATAATTAAACGGATGAGCAACGAAAAAGGCTCCTTGATTTGACTTACGGTCTGTGTTTCCAGAAATCACTTCGGCTTCCTCATCGAAATCACCATCTGGTGCTTGTGAAAACATGTATCTGTATTAGCTTGCAAGCAGGGCGAAATCGATAGATACTAAACTACGGAAAGGATCCAGCGGAATAAAATGACCAACAAGAGCCTCTTGTTCGCAGGAACACTTTGTACAAAGACGTGATATCTAACACAGACAATGCGTGTTTCCTGACATTTTGCTATGGCTGAAAGTTTATTTCTAGTTTGCTTGCGGATGATATGTTTCTTTGTTGGGGTGCCGTTATTACATTCTTTTCTCAAATAAGCTCAAAAACACACTCTCAGTACGCCCGTGCTTATACTTCTTGCCCATTGGATTCTTCTTCTGGTAAGGAAGCAAAACAGAAAATCCCCATATGGAACATGAATCAATCATACTCTCCAGAGACGTGGGGGCGGCTCCTCTGAATTTGCGTCGTTTACAGAACGCAAAACATTTCTGCAACGATTTACCACACGGCTTTAAAAGGAGAAATACGGATCTCATGCTACTTCGAGACTTTTATGAAAGATTCATCGTGCCCATCTCTGATAGCAGAAGGCTCCCTGAAAGCACGATCTGAATACGCGTAACGCCATATCCATAATCGCACGATATTTCCTTGCGTAAATCATTTAAATGAGGAGATTGCAATACACGTCTATTACTTCGTTATCTTTTATATAGACGTATGACCGGATCGTAGTTCGGTATCAAAAACAATATAAGCGTGGAACTTGATCCTTCTGCATCTCACACATTTACGACGATAACTGTCCTATTCTAAGCAGCGAGCTTGATGTTGCACATTAGAACAGCGAGGATTGAGGCTTCGAAAAGAACATCAGATTGTTCAATTATCATACAATCAAGCTGTAACCAATGGTGCGGATGAGCTATTGTTTACATCCGAGATAACAACCTCTTGTATTTCCACAACAATAGATTAATGTGTTATCTAACATGTCCGGCATGTTTCGAGCACTTTAGGGTTCTAACCATGGGCGTATGCCTCCATATTCATAGAACAACAAATCCTGATAGTCCTCTGAATGAGGGGATGGTTCGCTTGCTTGCACTGCAGTCTCATTAGATTCGGATATCTCATACATTATGATGACGAACGAAATGTCGGAAGACTAACGCAGAGTATACAGGATTGGTTTCCTTACAAAATCTTTCTGATGAGACTATGTCCGGTTGATTTTCATTTCATCCCAGCTTTTCTTGAATAGAAGGAGAAACCTCGCTTACATTGGTTTGAAATACAAGAACTTTCTTATTTTACTAAGCTACAGATCGCCGTTCTCCAACAGGGTTGCGAGAACACTACGCACTTTGAAGCCAATTTCCAGGAGGAAGGAAAATGGCTTGAGATCACAGGATACCGGCATTTTGATCATGGAAATAAGCTGATTTCAGAACGATTTGTGGTGATTGGGGTGCATGGAGAAGTTTTAACTAATCAGAACACCGAGGAACTAGTTACAAGCTGTAAGAACATAAAAATTTATTGAGGAAATTGTCAATCCTGTATACAGGCTATTGACCTGAAGAAGATCATCTATGGCCTGCAACTAAAGGGAGCTTTCGCATCCCTTCGTTACGAGTAAGGATAAACAGAAAAGCGGAAAGGAGCTGCTGTCACTGTTTGTTTGGGCGAGGTGGACGCTATGGAAATCGAAATAGCTACATATGCTTGTCACAAATGCAAACAACGGGAAAAATTATGTGAAAAAGATCAAATTGAAAATGAAATTCCCACAGATGAAACTGCATTCTTGGGGGATTAAAAAAAGCCAAGATTGTAGCTCATCATCCTCTTCTTTGTGGGATTAGTAAAAGAAATCTTGGTAAAAGGAGAATCGTATGTGCTAGAGAACACTACCAGCGGCTGCAGCAGAGCTTGCTAACGAACGCATGTCTTGCCATCTTCCTACTGCGCCAGTATCACGCCAATTCATGCTTTGGTGCGGGCTATATAGTGATTCCATGGAAGGAGGAGGATGTTGCCAATTACTTGCAGACATCATCAAAGACAATCCACTCTCCCCGTTTAACCTGTTGATCGGCTTATCGTCATCCTGATCCTCGGTTGTGAACTGGCCGCCAAGATCTGAATTCTTTAACTGCAAAGATTCCCCTGCATAAGGGACCTCGTTAGGCCCCCCAGGGTGAAGGAGCTGCAATGCCGACGGATTCTGCATAAGCCTTTGCTGTGCATTGTTGCCCGAGCCCGAAGGGAGATCTTTGTGCTCCTTCTGATCCTTCTGCGAGATAGCGTCGGTTGCGAAGGGATCTGCATGATATTGCAGGTTGGAGAAGCTGGAGAGCTCGTCTTCTATGGAGGCGAGCGTCGCTGTGGCCGAAGTTCCCATCATAGGGTGTAATCTCGAGTTCTGGTTTCCGTAAGCAAGTGGATTGGAGGTTATGTCAAAGCCCTGGGGACAAAATCGAGCATCTCCGTTCAGAGATGGAAAGACGAAACCGCCGGCATCTGCCGTTACTCTGCCGTTAGGGCAGCCCTCAATGTTGAACGAGGGATGGCTTGCGCCGCAGGTGCCTGCTGAACAGGTGGAGAATCCGCATGACTTTTGCACTAAACCTGGTAGGCTCATGGCATCCGATAACGAGAAGAGCTCTTCGTCTGTGCTCGGGTGTGTAGACTGCTGCTGAGCCCGGAGTGCCTCGTGAAAACGTGCGAACGCTATCTGGAGAGGTTGGACACTAGGATCGCCACCGCCGCCGCTTGGGCAAATAGCGCTGCCGAACCCGGGGAAGCTGTTCAGTCGTCCTGCCATCATACAGCTAGACGCAGCTGCATCGGCGAAAGGCGCGCCACCAGCGTCGACAAGACCCGCCATTGCAACCAGTGATCGAGAAGGCCTGACTCGCTTATTCTTCCTGCACCCGCCCCCAACAGGGACATTGCGCAGGGTTCCGCCCTGAGTCCAGTAACGGCGGCAGCTTTTACAGAAATGGCGTGGTTGTGTTTGGCTGTAATTGTTATAATAGCAAAACTTTGTATTGTTAGAATCGCAGCGGGGGCACCTCAAAGGGGTTGTAGGCTGAGCAGTGTGGGGGGTTATCACTGAAGACCCTGCTTTTGACGCCTGTCGCTCGTTCATGGCTGAGCCTGGAGGCGTTGTT
This sequence comes from Ceratopteris richardii, assembly GCA_020310875.1. Lineage (NCBI taxonomy): Eukaryota > Viridiplantae > Streptophyta > Polypodiopsida > Polypodiales > Pteridaceae > Ceratopteris > Ceratopteris richardii. Next base: position 87,215,300 of record CM035427.1, on the reverse strand, counting down.
TTAATATCTGGTTGTTCCATGCTTACACAGACGTGTTCGAGCTAGATGAACAGATGCGTATCCTGCAAGCGAAGCAGAGACATTAGGATGACAAAGATCAAGAACGAAGTGAGCGAAATGATCAAAACAGACAATGTCCGGTGGAGTTCTACTGGAGAAGGAGACAACATATCAGTACAACACATGTAGCTCATCAGGCACTAGCTCAAACTGTAATTACAGTGACCACTTCCATCTTATCAGTAGATATTATCTACAAGTGAATCAGTTTCGATGTATAACAATCACGAGTCAAGGCAACAGACGATCAGCCGAAGATGTGAGCAAGGAATACAAATCAATGACTAGCAGTTGCTGATCGAGAAGTACTATTGTCTGAATTACAGCTTATCAGACACATCTCTACGTCGTTCGCGATGAAAGTAAATCAATTCAGCCTTAAACGAATCAATCCTAGGATTTTCCGTCAAGACATGTTGAGCTTGAATGGAGACAAACCTCAGTCAGTTCTTCTGCTGCTCAATACTAGGATGAGAGCATCGCAGATCTGGAGCCGACAAGATGAAGAGGGTAGATCCTACTGAAGTGTATTCTGCAAGAAGGCGCTGAACGCAGAGGAGCGTGGAGTAAGTAGCACGAAAGACGCACCATGACAATAAGAACAATGATAGGCTTAGACCGTGTATGTGTATGTGTTTGTGTGTGTGTGTGTGTGTGTGTGAGAGAGAGAGAGAGAGAGAGAGAGGATGTATTATTTGTCTGCCCTTTCCCCATTAAAAAAAAGAGAGGCTCAATGGCTATAGGGCCTTGCATGTGAGAGGCAGTACTGGAGCCCTACTGCACATGAGAATCTTTTAGGGAGATTAGGGAATAAAGAGAGAAAATTAATACTTTAATCATCCTCCTAAATAAGTCTGTGTGCCACATTGGCAAACAGGAGAAGTGCATTCCAACCAGATGAATGCCCAAACATGATCCCGAACTCCTTGCTCATGTCCAATGGTAGGCAATGGCGTCCACAGACATGTATGCATTTCTCAAGGAGCCCCCAATGTGTCTGCCATCGCTGAAGAAAGAAGGTCTCCAGGCTCATTACACTCCAAATGTCGCGGAATAATGCCTTGACAGGAGTAACCTCGCGCTCTATCACTCATGATATGCGATACCCGTATTTGTTTTCCTTATGCGCCCATGGCAGAAAACGAGCATGAAAGTCTACATTGCGGCTATATGGCTTTCATAGCTAAGATCATCAGAAAACCTCATTTGTAGATGAGAATCCCATGTTGTCTCCCTCATTACCTACTTTCCGGACAGTGTAGCGTTATTCTGTAACCTATCCCCTAATTTTTCAACCCATGAAAATCAAACGTGATAAGGGAGTACAGAAAGGGAGCAAGGTAGGCCATGAAAGCTTTTCCAGCATTTCGTACAATACTAATCCGCCTCTTAAACAAGCTGTGACTTAGATGTTAATTAGGAACCTGCAGATCCTTTAATGTTATTAACAAAACTTGTATCTCACATCAGCGCCACCTGCAATTCATAGAACGTGTTCTATTCTTGCAGAACTGACTACCAACGTTCTTATATGTAGCTCCACATTGTCCATTTCTTTGCGGCTATTTACAAATTTTTGGTTTTCAGCATTACACTTTCACTATGACATACCATGAGTATGTTCTTATAATTGATATTTCCTATGAATATGTTATTTAAACCTTGGGGGGGTCTTTCAAGCCTTTGGGCTCACACAAACAAACTTAGGAGGAATCCTTTTAAAATCTATGTGAGGATCATGTGATTTCATGTGACTTCCAAGGTTAGAAGGCTGTGAATTAGAATCCATGTGAAGTGGACACTGGGCAAGCTCTCCTCACATTTCCTCCATTTTCTTAGAAATATATCTATGGGTAGAGTTGGTTGGGTGGGTATGTGCATCTCTCACCCCTTTGTGGACTCAGAGAATGATTTAGATCATTGCCTATTTAGTGAGCTACTATACTCATGATTACTAGTTATACTATAGCAATGTTGGAGATGTGTTCAGAAGATTAGTAAAAGCTATACGTATTTTCATGGTGTTCCCAGAGATTTCAAACTTTTCTTCATGTTTTCATTCAATTCGGGTATAATGAAAATCGTAAGGATGTTGTATTGATATAATCTGAAGAGATTATATGTTCTGAGAGTTGGTGAAATGGAGAATGGTGATGGAGGAATAAAGCAGTTCATGGAGAAAAATCTTCTTGTATATGGATCATTACTTGCATTTCATCAACCATAACAAGAAGAAGAGCTTGAATCCATAGTCAAAATGGATCTCCTTCAATAAATTTGATTGGGGAAGTACTAAAATATTTTCTTATCTAATTTTTTTAAACAAAACTTGTATCTCACATCAACACTACCTGCAATGGCACATGTAGACATACTATAAAGTAAGTTTACACTTTCTTTGAAATATTCATCATGTACATCCTTAAATTCATTGAAACATAAAAGAAACTCTCATTATACTTACGCATCCTTGTTTCAGTTTCAACAAGTTGAAGCCATTCTTCAAACCTACCAAAACCTTGAGCCTTATCACAAAGGAAGTACACCCACATCTTCCTTCTATAGTCTTCGACAAGTAACATGAATTAAGAAGTTCCACCCAAGGCATGTGTAGAGTACATCTTTCTCCACAAGTGAGCATGCACCAAATCTAGAGGACACCTTGTTGTGGTCTTGCTTTCTTGTCGAAAGTCCTTCCTTTGTTGCTTTCCCATCATGCAACTTCACATGGTTCCTTCATTTCCACAATTGATGGTAGATGTGAAACCATATGACCACAATGCATCTCCTTTGGTATAGGGTATTTGATGTGGCCAAATGTCCAATGCCATAGTGTACTTGTTCCCACACTTGTAGTGGTTGTAAGAGCAGACAACTCATATCGATTGTTCCTCCTTATGCTAATCCCAACAACATTGTTGTTACCATCCATAATCTTAGCTCTTGTCTTACTAAAAGATACTTGATGACCTTGATCAATTATAGAAATTGTACCTTCTCCCTCTACAAGACATCTTGCATTGTTGTCTAACTTTACTATGATAGGTTCCCTTAGAGGTCGTAAGGAATTCTAAAGTTCTTTTCTACTCATCATGTGACAAGAGGCACCACTATCCAATACCCATGAGTCATATGTTCCTGAATCCTCAATGGATGAGATACCTCCTCTATCGTAACAAATAGTTCAAGCTATGTTTCTGTAGTGTTGGTAAACTTCTTTCCCTTGCCACCTTTTGAAGAGCCATTTTTCTCTTCTACCTTCTTGATGTGATAGTCTTGGATTTTATAGTCTTTCCTCTTACATTGGAAACACTCTCTCTTGAACTTCTTTTTTTCGCTCTTTTTGTCTCCATCTTCGAAGAGTCCCCTTTACCTCCTCTGGCATTTGCTATGAATGCAACGTCTCCCTTGCTGGCACCACTTCTTGCCTTGTGCCATAGCTCCTCCTCCATGAGTAAGGCATTGAATTCTTCAAAAGTTAGTGTTTGATGTCGGATTTGAGTATTACAAGCAATTATCAAACCATCAAACTTTGGTGGATAGATTTGAAGACAACACAGAGCTAGCTCCTCATTTGACCATTGTACACTTGCCCCCGCCATTTGATCTCATAGATTCTTTATGTGAGTGATAAACACCATTAGAAAATCTTTCTACTACTAGTTGATTCTCCACGTTCTTTACCGTTTCTAATTATGAGTTTCATATTGATTTCTCAATATGCTACATGCTTCACATTCCTTGGTAGTATGTTGAATGAGATTAAAAAAACTATTATTAGTACTTGTAACTAGATCACAGAGTGCATCTACGTTTCTATGTTTTCACGGATGTAGAAGATCACCATCAATAGGAATCATTCAACTAGGATTATTTGGATCAGGTGTTTCTTGGGGTTCATGATGAGACCCAAGAACAATCTCTAAAGGCTCATACAAATCAAGGATACAAGTGATTTTAAACTTCCATAGGGTGTAATTCATACCATCAAGTTTACCTTCTGTGAAGGATGGTGGTCATATTCACAATGTTGGGATAACCAGCATCATTGCTACTCTTGCCTATGCTTCAGCTACTCCTATTGATGAATCACCTTAATTCCCAATTGTAGATGATGACACACCACTTGAGATCTTCTCTACTTTGTTGTTGAAACCTAGGCAACATGTATGTTTTTGCTTCTACACCACCGAGAGCCTCATGAGCTCGGAAACCATGTAAGAGACTAACAACAAAATGGAATAGAACAATAGACAGAGTTGAGAGAAAAATGTAGACAAAGATAGACACATACTGAGGGATAGAGAACTTCGATTCTCAAATTTCCAAGATTAATGTAGCTACAATGATGGTTTTGTCCACCCATGTGCTCTCAATGTGGACCTTACATGGCGATCTAGATAGACTCTAGATGAAGGGCTTACTAGTGTTTAATTCCCTATGAAGCCCAACATGGGCCATGCTTATATAGCATTTACAATGGGAGTTGGTATAGATAAACGTACTCAAGAGATACAAAATAGTTGACAAAAAATATACAATCTGACATTATCTCCACAAATGTCCAGGCTCTAACAATGGCTTCTCCTCATGGGGGCCTTACAACTTAGAGCATGATGGATCATTTGTGGTCACTTGAGGGTGGAGTATTGTCTAATAGTACATACATGGATAACATGCTTGATGATATATTGAAATTCAGATTATTATAGAAGAGACTTCAATATCTATTTTTTTATGTCATTAAGTTCCTTAAAATAATATGTAAGAAGGGTATTCAATGAAATAATATGAACATATATAACATCAGAACGCATAAGAATTCATCTTGGAGAACACAATTGTAGAGTGTAAGGTCTTTGGAAGATTTCAACGGATCACTCACAGAAACCTTATATAGTTCATTTAATTTAGTGGGTCATAGGGAGTTGAAATGGCATTATGTTTTTTTATTCCAATATCTTTCAATGGGGAGTTGAAATGGACTTACATTTCTTTTTCTCCCAATATCATGAAAAGAATCTAGAATGTTTTTCCTGACTTTGGCATAAGAGAATTGTTGGCATAGATGGATTCAAATCCCACCAAGCTCCAAAGTGGGACATTCACTAAATAAATTAACGTCATTCAAAAGGAATGAAGGGCTATGGAAGAATCCATAGAATTAATAATAAAGAGGAACTTGGTGCATAATGGATTATTATTCATTTTCTCAATCATGATGAAAATGCTTGACAAAATGGAAGGTCCATAAATACATAAGTCCAATCTATGAAATTCAACTCATAAAAGCCCTCATATAAAATGATCAAAAGATTCAATCAAGAATTAATCTTTGAAAAGTTGCAAGAATTCCTAGATGAAGACTAAAGGATGGGCTTGGATTTCCAAAAAAGGGGTATAAAGTTGAAGCATATGCTTGAAAGTTAATGGAAAACTCTTGCACTTGAACGAATTGCATCTAAAATTGAAACGTTTAAAGCATACCTAAGGTAAAGAACCAAATAGTAATTTTTTATCATCTTGAAAGGAGAAGAAAAATAGGAATTGGCCCAAGGTGAATCTAGGAAAATTCAATGAAGGTTTTGAACACCTTAAGAAATGGAAGACATATGCTAAGAAATTCCCACTTAATAGATTACATGGAATTATTACGTTTACCTATCTTTGGTCGATAAGGATTGAAGGATTGGGAAGTTACATAAAAGAAAGACAGAGAGAGAAACCATTGCCACTTTAAAGCACGAAGGATTAAAGGTTACCAACCATCCACTAAGGACTCCAAATAGGCTTGATTAAAATAAAAGATATTCCCAAATGAAATACGAAAGGAGTTAGCACTATACTTATATCTAATAAGGATTAAGAAAACTTTGAGGAGTTATTTTAAATACTAAAAATCTTTGGAAATAAGGGAATATCATAACCATCATTGTACTGCATGGAAGGATTTACACATTGAATGATCATGACCATATAGGTACCATATTGTTGAAATACCATTGTCATTAGATAGTATAGGGAAAATATTTTTCATGAATGCTAGCTTTCATGGATGGAAGCTTCAAAGGAGGAAAGAAACATTTGAAAATTAATCACAAATAAAGCTATAAAAATTGCATTAGGTCCAAGTAGATGGTCTGATCAAATCCTAAAGAAGGTAGGTATACCTCATGTTGCCTATATCCAAACAGTGGGCTTTATCAAATCCTAATAGTTTGATCAATAACGTCATGCTCATGGGTGCATTTTCTAAAATGTTTGATCAAGGTGAAACTAGTGTAGGAAAGCATTGGACATTAAATCATAAGAATAACTTTTTATTCCTTGATCCCAAGAGGAAAAAGTTGAAGATCATTTGGAAAAGAGATTCAAAGAGATCAAGTGCACATAGAAGATAGAATAGAATAGTAGAAAGAATCTATTGTTATGGGATTGTGGAAATTCATTAAGGAATTCTAAAGCTCTCCTCTAGGCCTTTTAAGCCTTTGAAACATAGGAGAAAAGTAGCCGCATATCTAATGAAGAAAGGGCCAATGTTACATTCCCCCCCATTTTAGACAAATAGAATATTGTTTTTTTGTGGGTATGTTGCATATGAATATTATATTCGATCAAGTGTGTAGTAATAAAATATAATTTCTCCATCCACGTTCCATAGGGCAGTTGGTTGAGCTTTGGCCTCTTGAGGCAGAGGTCCAGGGTTCAAGTCCTGGGCTGGACATGTTATGGCTTAGGCCTGTTAAACTAGTTGTAACCATGTCTCCTTGAGTTGTAACCATGTCTTCTTGTCTAATCCCTTCTTTGTGGGATACGAGGGGTCCCGTGGGTACTATGCCCATTCACTTGTACAGTTGCAATTTCAAAGTTAAAGTCCGGGGGAGTAGGCTTCGGCTGAACCTCTATTTTAAAAATATATACATTAAATTTCTTCTCCTAATTGTAGTAATGAGATATAACATCTCTTCATGTGCCTAGTAATAAAATATACTATTTGAGCAAGAGCACAAAAAAAAAATATTATTTCTTCAGCCATGATAAGGAATGACTAAGATATTTGTTAGATTTACAGTTAAAATTATATTATGTACGGCATGCATGAAATCTATATGAAAATTATTTCCCAAAGTTATCTTCTACATAAGACCACTTGCATAGCATTATCTCAAGCTATACTTATATCCAAGTTATAACACTTTGTGAAAACCTTTGTATGCTTACAAGGAGGTATACTTACAACCACTTCTATACAAGCACTCTAACTTGTATGTGTATAAAACCCTCTTGTGTTGAATCAGTGACGTATATCTTAGAGTGGCTAGATTTATTTGATTGTTAAAAGACCATGCAATGATGCATTTTAAAAAGTGCTATGTGCCTAAGTCTCAACATTCTTTTCTCTAATGGCATTTAAAGAGACAGTATGACTCTTGCTAACACTCACAAAGAAAGAAGGAAAACAATCTTTGTACAATGGAAGCATTAAACTTGATTCATGAAGCCATCTCTTCTCATAGGCCGTTAACCATAGTTTCCTCTATTAAAACATACATATTCTCAAACACTCATTGATGGACGAAGATGGAGGTTCAATATTGATGAAAGGAAGGAAGACATAGAAATGCAAAACTAGCAATATGTACCTGGACTCTAGATGCATAGATTTCTTGGGTTCTGACTCAATGAAAGAAAGATATTGAAAGAAGTTTTGGTGTAACACATGTACATGCACAAAGAGATAATGCTTGTAGAATATCCGGCATATCTTCCAATTGAAAGAGCCAATTGTAAGTATTTCACATCATGATAATATGTAAGATATTTAAAAAAGTGTTGAGTTTATGAAGGTTTCAATTATCTACACCTCATCTTACAAGGAGTGGCAACCCCCGGAATGCATTATAAGTCATTTCCATGCAATCATTAGTTTGAAAGGAGAGCTTCAATACTTAAACACTAGAGCAAGGTGTCTCACAGAGTCTATTATTTTCTTCCATGATTACTTGTACAAACTTAGCAAGAACAATGAGAAAGGAAGGCTTGAAAAGCTACAGATGAAATGCTTAGAAGAACTACTTTTCCCTTGACCATCTTTGGATATCTTAGAATCCTTTTAAGTCATAATATGCAATGAATTGCAAACCCAATTATAACTAGCCATAGCAACAAGAACTATAAGATTAAACTTTTCCATGCCTAGTGGAATGTTTCCTAAACCCTTTAAACGATCATGTGTAAGAGCTACTCCAATGAGACTTAATGAGGGTGTTACTGACTAAGGATAGCATGCCATATTTCTTTATAGTGGGAATGATTAGTGGTGTATGGAAAATGGTTTCATATTAATTTACATGTTACACATGCATCGGCCTATCATACAACGCATCTATGTGATTTACTATCTAGTGCATTCTTTGACGTCCCTAGGGACCATGAAGCTTTTGCCTCGAAACCCCTAATAGTATATCATGCTGATGGTGCGAAAGACTAGTAGAAGGGCACTGAATGTAAATTCGGATTTGTTGCAAAAAGAAAATTACATCCTTTAACCATCAAAACGCAACCATTCTCTGATAGGTAGATACCCGTTCTCTTCTTGATTATGCCAATTTTCTACGTTAGTTTATTGGGAATGAGCCACAGTGGAAAGGGAACAAATACTTTTCTTTGTACCAAGGTCCTAATAACATGACCACGAAGGCCTTGTCCCTAGTAAACAAGAAAACTTTTGGGGTATTGAACCTCGCTCTCCTATTTTTACTAGAGGCTCTAGCAAAAATGAGAATCTTAGAGAAGGGACATGCAATAGAAGAAGTTGGGAAAGCACTGAACAATAAGAAATGTTTTTTCTATTTTGAATAGGAGCTAGACATTGTTGTTGAATTTTTGGAAGAAACTATGCTCGTTGGTCTCTATAAAGAATTGTGGCCTCCCCCTCCCGTGGAAGTCCTACGTGTCCAACTTAGAAACTCTTTTTGCGCATTAGAATTGTCGACATCTCATATTCAATACTAGGCTAATGGTTATTTTGTTTTTCTTATTTAATAATGCTACTAAAATTGAATTAATCTTTAAGCACCTAAACTAGAGCATCAAAGAATGACATTGTCTTTTTCAAATGGTATCCTTTGTTGAACTTTCTCACAAATAAATCAAAGAAACTTCCTATTTGGATTTATTTTCCCAATCTACCGCTATTCTGGCTTCAATGTCTTGCTAGTATCACTAGGTCCTTAGGTACTGTGTTGAATGTCAAAGAACCCCTTCTAATCCACCCAAGATGGAATTCAGAGGTCCTCACTGAGACAAACATGGATGAAAAATTAGGTCAGGAGATAGAATTGCTTGGAAATTTAGGGAGATAGATAATATGTAGGAAATCAAAACCTTCCTAACTCATGTTTCTTCTATCACAAACAAGGACCCTTTGCAAGAGATTGTCCTCTTCATAGACAAAGAAACCCTTGGAACAAGCCTATGAGCATGATTCATGAGGAAGGCTTTACTGCACTGAGCAAAAGGAATCACATATGAGTAGACATATCCTTGTCCAAAAATATCCCCCCATTCCTTCTTTTCTTCGACACTAGTGAATAACAAGTATGGAGATTCAGTCACGGACGGAGACAATATAGAAGAAATTTTAAAAAACACCCAGTTCTCAAACCTTAACAAAAAAGTCAATACCCAGGGTATGATGTTGGAAGAGGCTTTCCATGACCAGATTAACCTCAAAGAAGAAAAGATAGTAGACACCTTCATCGATAGTAGAAATAAAATAAAGAAATGGTAAATAATGAACTCTCAATTTCTACTAAGGATCTAGATAGACTTACGAAGTGAGCCTCTACCTCCATGTTACACCAAAAACATTAAAAGCATTTCCTTCAATTGCAAAGTGTTCATGGATTTATCCAAGGTACAAGTGATCAAGAAAGGCCTCAAGGCTCCTTCTCCCATCCAAGTACACCGCTTATAAGAAATCAAAATGCAAGGTCCAAGACTACTATGTATTCAAACTATTCTCCTTCATGCATATATCTATTTTAATACTAACCACAACCATGGTGTGGGAGGAACTTCCATTGGAGTTCACCCCTCATTCACCAACATAATTGTGGACCATGTTATTGATCGAAATAACAAATAGGTGTCGAATCAACTTGGACAACCATACAACTTAGAAATTGTCTTCATTAATGCAACAAATACCTCTTTCAATCGTACAATGGGATAGTATTCTTTGGTTTCATTACAATCTCCTATTATCCACACTATCAATTTCAACATGGTCACTTGTGTGGGAGACTGATATATGAAGAAAGGACAAGCCGTGAGTGGATCTAAAAAAACAAGCTTGGCTTCTCCTTAATTGTCATCTTGACCTTAAAGATATCTCTACAAACATGGGCTTTACCTAGTTTAATAATCAGATAGGAGATAATTTTAGGTTTTCTAGACTATATGGGATCTATACTTCAGTGTCTCTTATACATGACTGGCACTACTATGTAACTATAGATCAATTTACTTCTATTTCTAATCTACTCTAGTCTCAAAATGTTCATATTGAAGTCAATGGAAATATTAACTCCAATCTCAAGGCTTTTGCTCTAGCCAATAAAAATTGTGTGAAATAAGAATCCTATTTATGATGAGCCAAAAAACACATTAGATATAAAATAAGAATGATATTATAGGTCATCCTCCAAGGCTGGAATAGGCCAATTTAGGAGGAAAGACCTTTTTTTTTGAGAGTACAATGAATTGGAAATACACACTCACACACCCAACCTCTTAAGGTAGAGGCACCCCTCATGAAAGACTCGTGGACATGTCCAGCCAGGACTTGAACTCAGGACATCCTCCTACAGCTTCAAAGCATCAGCCACTAGGCTACGTGGGCTTGGACTTGAAGATTCCATTGCTCTCAAAAACGGAATTAGAACCTTTTAGTTCATTGAAGCCAAAAAGATTACCCATAGCTCTAAGCTACAATGGGATGAAAATTTTGGTAGAACTTCAATGTACATGTTTCAACTCGTCAAAAGAAAGAAATCCAAGGATTTCATTCCATGTCTTCATTGGATTTATCAAATTTCTATACCTGAATAAGAAAAACTAACTTTAATTGAAAGAATGTTTAGGATTTATTGGCTAACTATCCAACTGCAAACAACTCTAGATGGTAGGATTGAGCCAAAATTGCTTAGTGTAGAATGAAAAGAATCAATTAAGAGCTTAGAAAGAAGATATAATGCCCCTAGAACTTAATGTGGTTATGAGCACTATTCATGATTTGAAGAAAGGTAAAACCTCGAGTCTTGATGGCTCACCTACAAAAGTCTTTCAAGTGTTCTCATCACATCTTGCACCTCTTATTTTGGAGCTTTGGAGAGATGCACATATCAAGAATAGGCTCCAATTCTTTCAATCAAGGAGTAGTATAATTAATCTATAAGAAAGGTGACAAATGCACGATTAATAGCTAGAGACTAATCACCTATCTCAATACTATGTACAAAATCATTGTGAAAACCTTCACTAATGAGATCAAGCCCATATGCTCAACATCATTAGAGTGCAGAAAAAGGGATTCGTACAAGGAATATTCATCATGGATAACATTATCTCCCTCTATAAGGTATGGAGCTCGCTTTGTCTCAAAATAAACATTTTGTTTTCTTTAAAAGTGATTTTGATAAAGTGTGTGATGGAGTAGACCGGAATTTCATATTACAATCTCTTCACGATTGTTATATTTTCCTTTACTTCATACACTTTGTGGAATTCCTACTCACTAACTCATCTAGTAAAGTTATATTCAATGGTCACTTGAGATAGTCCATTCCTTTCAAGAGATCCATCAAATATGGCTGCCCTATTCCCCCCCCCCCCCCCCTTTGCACTTGTGATAGACTTCTTAGGATGGCCCTTATAGTATGATTATCATAAAGATAACCTCAAGGGTATCTCTCTGCTTACGTGCTAGGAAGACAAGTTATTATAGACCTATGCAAATGAGATCAATGTGACCATTCATAATGGCCCTCATAGTGTGTTTCATTTGTGCCTCCATTATCACTCACAAGAGAACTCTGATTAAACATTTTAGCAACCCTTTGCTTGATTTTATTGTGGATGCAAGATGTCAAAATATTATTGATGGGATTATCAGAATTCATGGAATGAAATTGGGATTTAGTCTTTTTGCTAATAGTAGGTGCAATTGGATTATGACTAAACTTATATCCAAAGTTTGTAAATGAACTAAGCCTCATTCTAATCTTGGGTAAAAAATATTTTTTCACAATCACCATGTCATCCCTACCATTATCATTCATCTCTCAAGATATACCCCTTTTAAGTCTCGGTATCCACATATTAAATTAGTCCTACTAAATTTCTGATGGAAAGTGTTAATCTCCAAAAGAACAAGCTAATCTTGAATTTAGAACACCTCTATATCAAGAGTAACTCAAAATCTTCACTAATTTGGAGACTCAATGAAAATTTTGAATAAACTGTGAAGAAGAAGACTCTATAGAAAGTCTGTTGCACATAACTCTCTCATTGACTTATCAAATATGTAAAGTTTTTTATAAAACTTTGCACAAGGTGTCGGCTATAGTTTGCGCACCTCCTGCAAGTTAAATCATTCCAAAAGCCTTAATAGATCTTGAGAAATGATCTTAACAAGTCACCTATGTCTAAAACTGTTCTTCTGAGAAGTTGATTCAGACACTTGTAACTTCTAACACTTGGTTCTCTCAATCTACAACCCGTTTATGCAAAAGCATTTAGTCATAGGTAGCTTACCTTCCAACTTAAAGAATGAGTGCTTGCTTTCTCAAAACTTTACACTATGGAAGGAGAACTGACCAAAACATTAGCATGGAATTTTGCGCCTCATGCAACTTCTCTTCTTTCCACTTGCACATATAAATGTTCCTACACTCAATTCTCTCAGCCTCATCACAATTAGAAGCTGACATTTTTTATAGAGGTGAATAAACTATAGACTTAGACTTGTACAAAAGCATTTCACAAAAGATTCAACACAGAAGGAGAATACTCAGAAAGATCGGGCGCAACATTTTTTTCATTTCTGAGAAAAATTACATCTAAGTGATGAGAGAGATTCTACTCACTTTTTGAGTGTCTAATGCCATCTAATTCTCTTCAAAACTTATTCTAACACATACTACCTTATTTGCCCCGATATTTTCTTTGTTTATATAGGCAAATATTTACAAGCTCATAACCATACAAAGATATAAGATAAACTTACTCTAAACTAATGTACATATGTATACACATCTTCATCCTCTGAATATACACTTCCTTCAAGCTTCATAACTTGATCTTTTCTTCAGTCCTTGACTTCCAAACCTTCATCAAAACTTCAATTGTTGATTGCCCTGCACCAACAGCTCCCCCTCAATCATCAATTGAGGTTTTCTCTATCTTCTTTATGCCTGCCATGTCTTTCAATCTCTGTAGCTTTGGTCCATCCAAGCTCTTGGTTAGCATATCAGCTATCTGATCTTTTGTGGAAGTATGCATTACTTCAATCTCTTTATCCATCACCTTCTCTCTAGAAAGTGATACTGAATCTCAATATGTTTAGTCCTGGCATGAAAAACAGGAGTAGCAGCTAGATACAATGAACTCATGTTATCCTCATGAATAGTGGGTGTACTCTGAATGATGTCAAAACTCTTCATCAGAGTCTTAAGCCATATCACTTCCTTTGCAGCTTCCACCATACCTTTATACTCTGCTTCTGTAGATGACAAAGCAACTATGTGTTGCTTCTTTGAGCATCATGAAATTAACTTATCTCCCACATAACACAAGTATCCATAAGTTGATCTCCTATCACCAGGATTACCTGCCTAATCTATATCACTATAGATCTTGATGTTTGTATCTGATGTAAAACCATAATACAAACCTTCTTCGAGTGTACCCTTAATGTACCTCAACACTCTTTGACCTGCAATCCAATGTTCTTTCCTAGGACAATGCATGAATTGAGACAATACTCCAACTGCATATGACAAGTCAGGATTAGTTAAAGTAGCATAAATCAGACTACCAACCAAACTTTGATATAGCTTCATATCCTTGAACTCTTCTCCTCCATATCTGCTTAATTTGTGATTCACCTCCATTGGAGTAGGTGCTACCCTGCAATCATTCATTTTAAACTTGATCACAAGTTCTTCAAGTACCTTTCTTGAGTTATATACACTCCATGTTGAGTGTATGAGATCTCCATGCCCAAGAAATATGACAAGTCTCCCAAGTCACTAATCTTGAACTCTTTCTCCATTTGTTTCTTTAGGCTTTGAGTGCCTTTCTCATCTGTACCTGTAAGAATTATATCATTAACATATATGCGCATGTAAATGAACCCATCATCACTTGCTTTGACAAGTAAGCTACTATCTGCCTTTGATACTTGGAATCCAAGTTTTTTCAAGAACTTCACAAGTCTATAATTCCATGCCCTTGGGACCTGCTTCAAACCATACAAAGCTCTTTTGAGCTTACATACATACTCTGGATACCTTTCATCTCTGAATCCTTGTGGTTGCTCCATGAAAAGATCATCTGAAATATAACCATTAAAAAAAGCATTCTTCACATCTAATTGACATAACTTCCAACCTTTACATGCAGCAATTGCTATGAGTGTCCTGATAGTTGTCATCTTTGCGACATGACTATAGGTCTCATCATAATCTACACCATATGTCTGAGCAAACCCTTTCACAACAAGTCTAGCTTTATATCTAGACACACTTCCATCTACAAATCTCTTTGTCTTGTAGACCCATTTGCATCCAATAATCTTCTGACTATTTGGTTTAGGAACCAAATCCCATGTCTGATTCTCCATCAATGAATCATACTCTTCCTGCATAGCTTTCTCCCAATTTTCCTTACCTTTTGCCTCTTCATATGTAGAAGGGTCTTCATCTGTCTTTATCATATAAGCATAATCTTTGGTGGCCAAAAAAGAAGTGTCATAACTATACCCTGTAGGTTGCCATTTATGTCTTGTTGACCTTCTGAGTTCTCCACTTCTTGAGGTTTCTGGTTCATCACATTCTAGATTAGATCTTGGCACTTCTTCTACTTCAACCTGTACTTCATTGTTCTTCTCTTCATCAAATATTTGAACCTTTGATTTACCTTTCTTTTGATCCACAATTTCTTCATCACCTGCATAAATATTGATTGTACCTGCATACCAAGTACCTTGCTCATCAAATGTAACATCCTTAGACACAAGGAATTTTTTTGTGGATGGATTCCACAACCTATATCCCATCTGCTTATCATCATATCCAATAAACACATATTTTTCAGCTTTAGGCTTCAATTTATGCCTCAATTGAGATGGCACATATGCATATGCCAAACATCCAAATCCTTTGCAATGATCTAGAGTAGGTCTCTTACCCCACCAGGCCTCATATGGTGTCATACCCTACAAAGCTTTACATGGTAATCTATTGACCAAATAAGTAGCTGTATTTACAGCCTCATCCCACAAACAATTTGGGAAATTTTTCTCCTTCATCATGTATCTTGCAAACTCAACAAGAGTTCTATTCCTCCTTTCTACTACACCATTTTGTTGAGGAGAGTATCTGCAAGTAACCTCTCTCTTTATACCTGCATTCCACAAGTAACCACTAAACTCATTAGAGAAATACTCTCCCCCTCCATCTGACCTTAGTCTCTTCAACTTATGACCTGTAATTCTCTCTGCATACACACGATAATGTTTGAATGTATTGAATACCTCTAACTTATCTTTGATCACATAGATAGTGATCCATTTGGTAGCATCATCAACATAAATCACATAATACCTCGAACCATTGATACTGAAATCCTTTGATGGTCCCCACACATTTGTTTCTACCAACTCAAGCTTTTTTGAATACACAAAACCATGTTTGGAATAAGATTGCTTATGAGCCTTACCTAATTGACATGCCTCACATCTGTATGTCATATGTTGACCTGCAACATTAGGCAATCCAAGCACTGAACCATTGTTAACCATATCTTTAATACCTCTTTTATTGAAATGTCCAAGCCTTTTGTGCCAAAGATCTAACTTAGAGATCTTATGTCCTCCATAGGTATACAAGACATAGGTATACCTTGGATCTTCAATGTGAACAATCTTCCTTCTTTCTTTCCTGAAACAATTTGTTTATACCCATTGCTAGGGTCTTCCACAAACACTCCTTCATTAGTGAACCTAACTTCATAACCTTTTTCAACAATTTGGCCTACACTTATCAGATTCTTAGGAATTGTAGGTACATATAAAACCTTACTCAAGAGAGTACTTCCATCCTTAGCCTTCACTGATCCAATTGACTTCACATTATGCTTTGTATTGTCACCTGTTTAAACAACATGATTAGTTATCTTATTCTCCAAATCAGTCATCAAAGCTATGTTGCCACTCAGGTGATTGCTACACCCTAAGTCAATGTAGAAGACTCTTTGGTCTTCACTTTGCCTTTCACAAGTTGCATTCATTATCAATGTTGAATCCTCCTTCAATCTGAAGCATAATTGTAGTAGGTATTGTTGTATTGTTGACTTTGGAATCCTCTACCTGCATTTCTTCCAAAGTAATCCCTACTACCTCTACCTCTTAAATTACCTCTTTGATTTCTACCACCTCTTCCTCTTGAATTTAAATTCTGATTATATCCACCATTACTCTGAGTATTATGCCAAAAATCATTAGCTAAGTGATTTGTCTTACCACAAATCCAGCAAGCTTTGACTCCATCTTTATTACTCTTGCCTCTTCCTCTACCTTTGCCACCTCATCTTCCGTTTAGGAAGTTGGCTTGGCTAGTTGTGCCTTGATCTTCATTTTCTTGTTGCTTCCCTTTGCTATTCTTCTTCTTATCCTTTGAATACATTGCTTGACCTGCACTCTTATCACTTTCACCTTTGACATCCTGCTCAAAGGTTAGCATATGTCCTAGCAACTGATTTAAATCAGGAGTGAAATGATCAAGTGATAATTCAGTAGACAAAATGAATGGCTTCCATTTGTCATCACCTCCCAAACTTGTAAGAATTTTCCTTACCAATTTATCCTCCTAAATGTCTTCATCAACTGCTCCTAATGCATCTGCAATGTCCTTCATCCTTGTTACATAATCTGAGATGGATTGAGAGGCCTTCTTCTTGAAAGTTGTAAATTCTGCCCACAAAGATGCCTTCCTTGACTTTGTGGTGTTTTGGAAATGCTCCTCCAAAGCATTCCATATATCACTTGCACTTTCTAGACCTCTAATGTGAGGTAGTAAGTAATCATTAACTGCCATGTAGATAATGCTCCTGGCTTGAGCATCTTTTTTCATCCAAGTCTTCAACTCTCATAATTCCTCCCTAGTTGGAACACTAGGATCTCTGAACTAAGGCTTTTCTTCTTCACCTGTAATATAACCTATCAAGTCTTTGCTCATAAGATGAGCTTCCATCCTCATTGACCATGTTGGATAGTTCTCTCTATCCAGCTTCTCTATTTGAAGAGAATCTCCCATCCTTTCTTCACCAGTGTATTGAATTCTTCAAACTTTATGAGTAATAGATGTACCTTTACTTTGAATGATACTCCTTCTGTCTTCCTTGATGTCGTATGGCCTCCTCCTCAAGCTTTGCTCTCAAGCTTTCACCTTTTGAACCTTCAAGTGTTGAATTCTTTACAGCTGCAGCAGTCGGGGTCCTCCTTTCTTCAATTTTGATACTTCTTGCTTTGATACCACTGATGGAGAGTGTTAATCTCCAAAAGAACAAGCTACTCTTGAATTTAGAACACCTCTTTATCAAGAGTAACTCAAAATCTTCACTAATTTGGAGGCTCAATGAAACTTTTGGATAAATTGTGAAGAAGAAGACTCTACAGAAAGTTTGCCGCACATAACTCTCTCATTGACTTATCAAATGTGTAAAGTTTTTTATAAAACTTTGCACAAGGTGTCGCCTATAGTTTGCGCACCTCCTCCAAGTTATATCATTCCAAAAGACTCAGTAGATCTTGAGAAATGATCTTAACAAGTCACCTATGTCTAAAACTGTTCTTCTGAGAAGTCGATTCAAACACCTATAACTTCTAACACTTGATTCTCTCAATCTAGAACCCGTTTATGCAAAAGCGTTTAGTCATAGGTAGCTTACCTTCCAACTTAAAGAATGAGTGCTTTCTTGCTCAAAACTTTACACTATGGAAGGAGAAATGACCAAAACATTAGCATCAAATTTTGTGCCTCTTGCAACTTCTCTTCTTTCCACTTACACATATAAATGTTCCTACACTCAATTCTCTCAGCCTGATAACAATTAGAAGCTGAAAATTTGTATAGAGGTCAACCAACTATAAAATTAGACTTGTAGAAAAACATTTCACAAAAGATTCAACATAGAAGGAGAATACTCAGAAAGATCGGGCGCAACATTTTTTCATTTCTGAGAAAAATTACATCTAAGTGATGAGAGAGATTCTACTCACTTTTTGAGTGTCTAATGACATCTAATTCTCTTCAAAACTTATTCTAACACATACTACCTTATTTGCCCCGACATTTTCTTTGTTTATATAGGAAAGTATTTACAAGCTCATAACCATACAAAGATATAAGATAAACTGACTCCAAATTCATGTACATATGTATACACATCTTCATCCTCTGAATATACACTTCCTTCAAGCTTCATAACTTGATCTTTTCTTCAGTCCTTGACTTCAAAACCTTCATCAAAACTTCAATTGTTGATTGCCCTGCACCAACAATTTCCTCTTTGGCTCCTAACATTAGAACATATATCTCACAAGTGAAGTATGCTACCCATTGTCTTCCTAAAGAGGAAGGAGGACTTGAACTTCTCGATTTGGAAAAGGTATGCAAGAAGATTTCTTTGGTAAATGGATTTACATGATTATGAACTTGAATAGAATTTCTCTTCTCTTTTTAAGCATTTCCTATTGAAGAGCTCCCCTATAGGTTACCTTTCCTGAACTCGTTTCAAGCTTTTCAGTATCTGCTTTAGAAATCTCGAGTTTCACTTTAAGGGTCTTGCCAATTTTAAAAGGTCCTTTTAACCTTGGAAAATCCTCAAATAGAAGGCTACGTTCCCTAAATATATATGGAATAATTTTGAGGACACTAATACTTAGTTTAACTCCATCATCCTCTCCTTAATAAAAGATATTTGAAAACAAGACACATGCTCACTATACATGGATTTATTTTAGACAAACATATCTGGGAAGAGCACCCTTATCTCTTGGAGCCCAATGCTTTAATGCAAGACACAAATATCCCTCAAACTACATACAAGATAATATGTGGCATTGTTTCTTAGGAATGATTTACCCAAATCACTTCCAAATCAGTTGTTTGTTATTGGAAATGCATTCCCTCATGTTTGGCATGCAATGCTACCAAGTTGAACTATATTGATAAGATTAACAAAATCTAACAAATCCACTAGTCCTAGTAGTAGTGGAAATATAGATTTTGTGCTCTCTAGGTTTTATTCTTTAGTCACAAAGAATAAACCTTTGCATGGCTCATTTTATACCAGGGTATCTCATATGCAACATGCTAAATGGAATATATCGCACCTCGATTAATTGCACATTCTATAAAAAGTAAGAATCCCTTATCCACATTTTTATTGACTAACATCATGCATGGAAATATTGGCTCTTGCTCCATTCTAAACGGTTACCCTAGAAGAAAACCCTTTTTTAATCATACGAGATATTACTCGGAGTTAACTCATTCATAGACATCCATCTATGGAATACAATTAGGCAATAAATTCTATCTTACTGAAAATTGTACATTAGAACAACTTCATTGGGACGTCGATGTAGAAAAGGTGAATAATGGTAGGTACTAAATCAAATTCAACAAGAAGAAAATAAGTTTCTTAATCCCATAGATTTTTAATTAATAAAGGACTAGTTCATATTTGCATAGGAATACCAGGTATGAATGAGAAAAGAGCCAATGATACAAAGAAAATGTTGGTGCATTTAGCAAGTCTAAGAGTTTTGGCTAAAGCCTTGAGGACTACACACATACATTTCTCTACATATACAGACTTATGTGTAAATCATGCTTGTTGATATTCATTGTATTTACCTCGGATAAATGTAAAAGCTAAAGTGAGACGAAGGAATCTCGTGACATAAGGGAGCCCATTCCACAACTCTAGTAGTTGGAATCAAGTTCAAATCATTCCCAAATGAAGGATCAGTTTTAAGTATTTACATAATTCAAATTTAAATATGATTATAAATACTCATATCTCTTAGTCATGGGTAGAGCAGTAGATCTCACTGATAGTGACCTATAACTCCAAGTCTAAATTTAGCTCACATCCTCGAAGTGTAGCCCTATAAACTACCTCTCTATCATATGGGTAAGATCATTCATATTTGGATACATTTAATTACATTCTGCTTAATTACTTTCATGTAGACATTGAAATGTTTTAGTGGATTTCTCTGTGTGTAAGTATTTATTGGCTATAATTTAACTTGGGATAGTTAGAATGAAGTGGCTAATACATATGTATCAATGTTCATCAGCTTTGGTTAAGTAAATCGTGAGATATGAATATTAGAAGTTGACTATGTCTACACATCTTCTAGATCTTGAAAAGTGAGGGTGACCTCCAAGACTCACTAGATTCATTTCTTCTTGTATGGTGCAACTATAATGATAAAATAACTTGATTATGTGTTCAAAAGCTCTTTGGTTAATTCTTACTATGTTGTGAGCACTAAGCATAATATTGAGACAGTCTCATCCAAAAGTAGAAGGCTCTTCACGTTCCTTGCACATAAGGACTTGATGTTTCTTAATGCACATTTGGGAATGCAAGAAATTCTACTAGGCATCCCTAGAGTTTTATTGGCTGGTGTAAAGTAGGTTTATTGCAACACCAACTCATCTCTAGACTCAACACATCACTTCTTCAGAGTTGGAACATCAAGCTTACACTATGCTTGAGGTGCATTTGATCTACATCAAAGGCTATAGCGTTGAAAGAATATCCGTTGGAGAGTTCTTTTTCTTATGCTCATTTATTGTATTTTTTGAGAGTTTTTTGATGGTTCACTTACCATTGTAAAAGCCTTGAGCTTTACACATGTAAAGGTAAAAAGATAAAGCCCAAATCCCACGAATTTGTGGTGGTTGAAGTTGCATTCAATCAAGCAATGAATCACCTAAAAGTAGATCAAACTAGATCTTCACTTTTCCTAGATTGTAGGAAAGTGAATTGATTCCCTCCAACAACCATTCCCACCTTCATTTTAATTCAAAATTCACTTGTAAAAGTCTTGGAACACTCCTAGAGTCTATATAAAGACTTGAAATCACTTGTACATTACATGGAAGCAATATACATATACTTGTGACCATCATTGTCTTGCTCCTTCAATTATGTACATCATCTTCTTTGCCAAGAGTAATATTGCAGAGGCTGCTGCTCTCTCGCCAGAGCCTCAAATTGAGTTCAAGATGGCTCATTGGAAAGGTACTAGTGTCTACGTAATGCCTATAAATTTTGATAGCATTTGATTCAGTAGATTGGGAGAAATCGGAGTTTTTCTGTCTCTGGGTCAATCTCTACATATTCCTGAAAAATAGGAAGTACAACCGGTGAATGTCTCATTCATTCCTATAGCATATTGTGTTTATTCCTTATACGTTTGTTTATCACTCTCATAAAAGGATTTTTTCTAATTGTAATCATGCTGGTCGCTATGGGCATTTGAAGTTCATTGTCTCTTCCATATATAGTAAGTTTTTTTAGCTAGTCGACCCGTGAACCTATCTGTCTTGTATCTACTCATTCTCCTTGATGCTCCAAAGTACATAGTGTGTTTCTTTGCACTTATCGCATCCTTATAAGGCCTATTTGAGTCTCCATAAGCTCAAGGGTTGGTCTTGTGCCGGTCGGCTAGACCAAACTTCATCGCTTTGAAATGCATTTTTCTACCTTCTACAAGCTTCTCCAAGTTCTTTCAGTGGTATTAGAGCTAGATCAAGATGGGTGTCGGCTTTCCCTCAATGATTAAGAAGCTTGATCGACACAACTATGTGGCTTGGCAAATCAGAATTGTGGCCTATTTGCAAGGTAGAAATCGTTATGGAATTGTAGCAGGTGATGAAGCTATGCCTATTCCAAGATCCAAAGGAGGACCTACACAAGAGGAGACAGATAAGCTCACACTTTGGTGTCCAAGGGATGCTGAAGCAAGGTTGTACATACTAAACTCTATCTCTGACTTTCTATTACCACATATTAGAGGATGCAAGACATCTCAAGAGACTTAGGATGCCCTCGAGATTTTCTTTTCTGCTAGTACCAAAGCAAGAAAGAATCATCTTTGGAACGAGTTCAACCAAATGAAGAAGACACCTAAACAAACCATCACAGAGTTTGCTACCAAGGTCAAGGAGGTTGCGGATCAGTTAGCATCCATTGGAGGGCTGATTGAAGAAGGGGTCATCATGAGGCAAATTCTCAACGGCATTCGAAGTGATAAGCAATGGCAATCCTTTACGAAGGCTTATGATCTCATTATGGATGTGCAAACTCTAGACTTCAATGTCTTTCTTGGACAACTCTTCAATCAAGAAGCCAACAATAGCATAAAGGAAGATAACTCTTATCATGGTAATTCAACTAATGCTCTATATGCAGATAAGAAGGATAAGAAGTAGAAAGGCAAGAAGAAGGAAGAAGATGAAGAAGAGACTTCTGAAGCCAACTTTTCAAGCAAGAGCAAGTGGAAAGGGAAGAAGAAAGGACCAAAGCAAGACAAAGCCAAAGGCCAGAATGTCCAACCTTGTGCCATATGCAATAAGACCAACCACACCACTCAAAATTGTTGGTTCAATGGCAAGACCCAGAAAGAAAGTGGAAGAGGTGGATATGGCATCAATAGAGGTAGAGGTGGACACAACTTCAACAATAACAATAGAAGCTATAATAGAAGGGACTACAACAATTATTCAGAAGATCAACCACATGAAGGCTCATTGCTTCTTATGAATCTAAGCCACAAAGAAGGTAAAGAAGATGATCATTTGTTCTACATAGATTCAGGATGTTCAAATCATGTTGCAGGCAAGATTTCTCTTCTATCTGATTTGGAAAGTCCAAAGCATAGACATGAAGTGCAAACAGGGGATGACACAAAGCACAATGTGGTGAAGATTGGTAATGTCAAAGCTTCCAATGGCATTCTGAGTAAGGTTCTCTATGTACCCAATATCACTAAAAACCTAATAAGTGTAGGCCAAATAGTTGAAAAAGGCTTGCAATTTAGGTTCACCCAACATGGAGCTTTTGTGGAAGATCCATGTAAAGGCTTCAAAAAGATAGCCCGAGTTGAGAAGCATGGTAGGCTCTTTACTTTTGAAGTAGGAGAAACCATGAACATAGCTCTATTCAACTTTGGGTCTCAAACCCTAAGTGAGCTTGAAGTGTGGCATAAGAGACTTGCTCATGTGAATGAAAGAACCTTGAAGGATATATGCAGGGATCAAAGTGTTCTAGGACTGCCGAACATATCAAAGCAACACATGATCAACAGGTGTGATGCATGTCAGATTGGGAAGGCACAAAGGCAACCATTCAACCAGAAATGCTACATCCACAACAACTTATTGGACTTAGTACATACAGATGTATGGGGACCAAGTCAAGAACCTTCATTGGTAGGATCAAGGTATTATGTCTCATTTATTGACGACCATAGTAGATGGACTATTCTATAGTTTATTAAGACTAAGAATGAAGTGTTTGATTGCTTCAAGGAGTATCTTGCACATGTGGAGAATCATACAGGTAGATCACTAAAGAAGCTTAGATCTGATGGAGGGGGAGAATACTTCTCCAAAGAGTTTGATGAGTTCTTGCAGGACAAAGGTATCAAAAGAGAAGTGACTACTAGGTACTCTCCTCAACTAAATGGAATTGCAGAGAGGAGAAACAAGACACTGGTTGGATGAGCCCGAACAACACTTGAAGAGAAGAAGTTGCCACATTATCTATGGGTAGAAGCTATTTCAACTACTGTGTACCTTGTCAATAGACTACCATCCAAATCACTTCAAGGTTTGACTTCTTATGAAGCATGGCATGGAAGAAAACCTAGTCTTGGACATTGCAAGGTTTTTTGTTGTTTAGCTTATGTTCTTGTACCATCACAAATAAGAGGTAAGCTAGATGAAAGGGCAACAAAGGTAGTGTTTATTGGATATGATTCAACTCAGATGGGTTATAGGTTCTTCAATCCTTCAACCAAGCAATTCACTACAAGTAGAGATGTTGTGTTTGAAGAACACGGGTCTTGGTATGATGAAGACAAACAAAAGGTAACACTACCATATGATCTTGATTCTGACTCTTATCAATTAGGAAGCAAGCATGATACAGAGGCCCAGGATTCAAGAAGTGATACAAATGATGACCAAGATCAAAGAGAAAAGGATTACAAGCTATGGAAGTCAAGAGGCAAAGCAAAGATGCAAGAGGTTGGAGAATGCTCCAAACAAGCACCTAGAAGATATGCAAGAGAGAGGAAACAACCAGAAAGGTATGGATATGATTCCACATTTGTTACGAAGCATTCAATCTACTTGGCAAAAGATTCAATTTCAAAGTAACCCTCAACCTATGAAGAGGCAAAGGGAAACCCTAATTGGGAAAAGACCATGAAAGAAGAATTAGATGCATTGAAGGAGATGGACACTTTTAGTTCCAATATCGCTGAATCAAAAGGTAATTAGTTGCAGATGGGTATATAAAGTTAAAAGAAACTCAGATGGATCAGTTTGCAGGTACAAAGCAAGATTAGTTGCCAAAGGATGCTCACAAACTCATGGTATAAACTATGAGGAAACATTCTCACCAGTTGCAAAGATGACTACAATTAGGACATTGATAAGTGTAGCTACTGCAAGGAATTGGAGACTCCTCCAACTTGATGTGAAAAATGCATTCTTAAATGGTTGGATAAGTGAAGAGGTATACATGTCACAACCACCAGGTTTTGAAAACCCTAATCATCCATCTTATGTTTGTAGACTAAAGAAAGCATTGTATGGATTGAAAGAAGCTCCCAGAGCTTGGAATTATAGGTTGGTTACATATCTTCAAGATCAAAGGTTCAAAGCTAGCAGCTCAGATCCTTCTCTATTCATCAAAAGGGATCACAATGAGGTTATCTATCTATGTGTATATGTAGATGATATTATTGTGACAGGTGATGATCTAAATGGCATTCAAAGGATCAAGAGACACATGCAAGAGGAGTTCAAAATCAATGACCTAGGTGAGCTCACATATTTCCTAGGTATGCAGGTGATATATAGAGATGAAAGAATGTATTTGACTCAGAGAAGATACATTCAGGATCTTCTTCTCAAGTTCAAAATGGATAACACTAAACCTGCAGGTACACCTTTGAAGATGAATCGTAAACTTAGTGTTTATGAAAGTGAGAAAATTGAAGACCTCAAAGAATATCAAAGCTTGGTAGGTAGCTTGATATATGCTACTCATACAAGGGCAGCCATCTCATATAGTGTGGGAGTTCTTAGTCAGTTCATGCAGTCATCGAGAAGACCACACATGGATGTAGCTAAGAGAGTATTAAGTATCTCAAAGGTAAAATCAATGAAGGTATATTCTATCCTTACTCTTCAGATTTGGATATCAAAATCTATTCAGATGAAGATTGGGCAGGAGCTAAGGATGATAGAAAAAGTACATCTGGTTACTTAGCATTTGCAGGTTCGAAGCTAGTGTCCTGGAGTTTCAAGAAGCAACCAACAATTGCTTTATCCTCAACTAACGTAGAGTACAGCGGCTTGACCATAGCAACTCAAGAGGCAATATGGTTAAAAGCATTGTATACAGATTTGGGACTTTTGAGTTCCAAACCTCACATATTTGAAGATAATGTAAGTTCCATGCATCTAGTGGCAAATCCTATTTTCCATGCGAGAACCAAGCACATAGAAGTCCATTACCACTTTATCAGGGAGAAGCTCATGGCAAAGGAGATTGAAATTTCTTTTGTTCCAACTAAAAAGCAAGTAGCAAATATGATGACGAAGGCACTTGATGGAATAAAGCTTTGTAGATTCAAAGCTATGGCAGGTATTCAACCTATCAGAGAATGAAGACACAAGCATACTTTAGCTTGACGGGGAGCTATTGGAACATCAAGCTTACACTATGATTGAGGTGGTTTTGATCTACATCAAAGGCTATAGCGTCGTAAGAATATCCATTGGAGAGTTCCTTTCCTTATGCTCATTTATTGTATTTTTTGAGAGATTTTTGATGGTTCATTTGCCATTGTAAAAGCCTTGATCTTTACACATGTAAAGCTATAAAGATAAAGCCCAAATCCCACGAATTTTTGGTGGTTTAAGTTGCATTCAATCAAGAAATCAATCACCTAAAAGTAGATCAAACTAGATCTTCACTTTTCCTAGATTGTAGGAAAGTGAATTGATTCCCTCCAACAACCATTCCCACCTCCATTTGAGTTCAAACTTCACTTGTAGAAGTCATGGAACACTCCTAGAGTCTATATAAAGACTTGAAATCACTTCTGCATTACATGGAAGCAATATACATACACTTGTGACTATCATTGTCTTGCTCCTTCAATTCTTTGCATCATCTTCTTCGCAAACAATAATTTTGCAGAGGCGTGGCTCTCTCTTCAGAGCTCCAAATCGGGTACAAGATGACTCATTGGAAAGATATTAGTGTCTAGTTTATACCATTAAATTTTCATAGCATTTGGTTCAGTATATTGGGAGAAATCTGAGTTTTTCTATCTCGGGGTCAATCTCTATGTATTCCTGAAAAATAGGAAGTACCACCGGTGAATGTCTCATTCATTCCTATAGCATATTTTGTTTATTCCTTATACTTTTGTGTGTTCTATACACTGAACCCTATGTGTATCACTCCCATAAAGGGATTATTTCTAATTGTAATCAACCTGGTCGCTATGGGCATTTGAAGTTCATTGTCTCTTCCATAGATAGTAAGTTTTTTGAGCTAGTCCACCCGCAAACCTATCTGTCTGGTATCGACTCATTCTCCTTGATGCGCCAAAGTACATAGTGTGTTTCGTTGAACTTATCACATCCTTATAAGGTCTATTTGAGTCTCCATAAGCTCAAGGGCTGGTCTTGTTCCGGTTGGCTAGACCAAACCTCATCGCTTCGAAACACATTTTTCTACCTTCTACAAGCTTCTCCAAGTTCTTTCATTGAGTGGTATCAAAGCAACTAGAGATCATTTGTGATGAATTCCCTTCATCCATAAATAGATTGGATTGAGGCAATTACTCAGCATAGTCAATCAAAATGGAGGCTTATATTCGGGGGAGGAACCTCTATGGTAACATATCTGGAGATGAGATGATGCCAACCCTCAAAAGTAAGGGCCAACCAACACAAGAAGAACAAGACAGGTTGAATACATTCTGCTCAAATGATGCTTTAGCAAGGTCATACATTCTTAATCCCATCTTTGATTTTTTACTTCCACACACTAGGAGTTGCAAGAATCCAAAAGAGACATGGAATCCTCTTGAAGCATTCTTCTTATCAAATACCAAGCCAAGGAAGAGCCGATTGTGGATGCAATTCACCACACTCAAGAAGATGTCCAAGCAATCTGACTTGCTTTGTCACCAAGATAAAGCACATAGTAAACCAGCTTGGAAGAATTGCAGAAATCATTGATGAAGAGCAAATAGTAGGCAAGTGATCAATGGAAGAAAGGCAGATGACAAATGGGAAACGTTTTCACAAAAAAGAGATTGAAGTGAATATTAGTTTAGTAAAACAAGGATAAAATAAATAAGGCACTTTTTCCTTCAAATAAATTTGTTTTTCTCCTTTTTTGTTTAGCAGTTAGATTGCTAGATGCTAGAAATCTGACTTAAATGTTGCCCCTTTGAAATATGCAATGGTTTTGGATATGGTATCGGACATACTATTGCATATGGGATCCACATGTTATCCTTCAAATAAAATGTTTGACGTCATCGGAAGATGTGAGTAATTGAGGTGACAGGGGATCCCTTTTATAAAAGAAATTACTTTAAAACTTACAACCATGTGTATGTTCCAACTTCTTCTGATGTCCTCTTTTGGCAAGGTGTTGTTTCAGGAAAGCTACATTTTCGGGGCTATACATTCTATACCAAGCATGGCATCACATATGATTTAGAAGGTTTTTATCCATATGATATGGAGTAGTGAATGAGTCCTTTGGAAAGGAGCTTCTTCAAGTTAGACAAGAAAGAATAACTTCGGTATTAATCCTACAAGAAATTTATAGTCCTCTTATCTACTAATGAGAGTGAATAAGATGAGCCCGATAATATCTCAAAGAAGGCAAATGAAGAGCCCATGCATTGTGAAAGCTCAAGAGCACGAGTAGAGATCTCCACTAAGTGAAAAGGTGTGAAGACGAAGAAAGACAAGAAGAAGGATGATGATTGAGATCCATTGGGTTTGACTTGGGCTTTATGTAGCCTCTCTAATGCTTGCATATGTCCTCGGCTTTATGTAACCCTTTATTATAATGGAAGTCATTTCAACAATGGATTTGGATACTCCATTGTTAAATATTGGCACGTTAGGGTTTTCAAATGCAAATGTATATGGATTTGGACCACAATATATTCTATAAAATCCCCAAGGTGGAGTTTAGTTTCTTTTTTTGTTGTTTAATAGTACCAAAATTGACATAATAAAATTTCCTTTTCTCTTCCACAAGCCCACACCCCTCCTACTTTATCTCTTGCTTCACCATGCCCTCATCCTTAACTTTTTGGTTTTGATGTGCTTTTTTGTTTTCTCCTCTCTTAATTTTCTTCATTTAAGATCATGCCTTTTGTTTTTCTCCACTAATTATTTTTCTTAGCCTAATCATTAAATTTTCCATATTTTTTTGCCTCCTTTTACTTTTCATTCTACCACATTTTTTTTACTTTCACTTCTTTTTAGCTTTTTATTTTATTTTTTCGTAGCTTGCCCTTTGTTATAATGTTGATCATGATCTCCTTGTGGTTGCAAATTCTCTTCTTGTCTTTATTCTTGCTGATGTTCCTCATAATGTTCCTCTTCTTGTCTCTATCCACCTTGATGTTGTTGGTTATACTCTTTTTTTCCATATTGATCTTGCTCTTCCTCTCATCTTGCTCTTATTGATGTTTCTCTTCTTGATATTGTTAATTCTTACTTTTACATTGTTGTTCTCACTCTTGATGTTGTTTTTCCTCTCATTGTTGTTGTTATTTTTGTTCCTGATGTTGATGTTATTGTTGTTTTGTTGTTGTTTTTGTTGGTGTTATTTCTCTTCTTCTTACTCTTTTTTTTCTTCTTTGTATTCATCATTCTTGATGTTCTTATCTTCATCACATTCTTAGTGCTTCTCTTGCCATTGTTGCTAGGATTCTTCTTTCACAAATTCTTGAAGTTGTTGTTCATGATGAAAATGACTTTATTTGGACCCTTCAAACTTCACAATCACTCCAAAGTTTATTGGGTCTTTTTCTTGAACTAGAACCAAGGGATTTTATGTCATCCTTAATATATGTATCTACCCATTGAAGTATTGAATGAAGGATCTTGGCTCTAAAAAACATTACATATTTTGTATCGTAGCTATCCTCATCCATCTAAAACGTGCACCTCTTTGCCTCATTCTCTACCTCTTTGCACCTATCTTTTGATGTGTTTATTAAGAATCTATGTGGATATGTGTTTCCAAACATGAATACCTTTATTCTTGATTGACTTATGTGTGGCATCCCATCTAAATAAAAAAACTTGTAAAAGAGTTCAAAATGACATGTGAAGAGTTTTAGATCTAACAATTACTTGAGCTCCATCACCACCATGCTCCATAATCGTATCCTCTTTGATGACTTAGAACCTGGGAAGGAAGACTTACATTACCCCACAATTTCCAAATCAATCTCTGAACTCAATTTTGGAAATTATATATGTCTTCCTTAGTATTGTTTTTTGGCATCCATTTAAGCATGCCCCTCTAGGCCTTATCCACGTGGACCTTTTTGGACCAATGAATACACCACTCCTTAGTGGATCTCTTCACTTTTTTGCTAGTAGCAGACGATCACAAGATACATTTAGGTGTAATTTGCTTAAGTACAAGTCAGACCCTCTGCAAGGTTAGAGAATGGACTTATGAAGTTGAGAATAAATCATCCACCTTGATCAAGACTATACGATGAGATGGTGGTAGTGAATTTATGAATCACAACTCTAACAAATCATAAGCAAAATTGGTAGATGTCTGAAATATAGTGAATGTCACAATTTTCTCAAGGGAACATAGCCATGCCGAGTATATTTTTGTGTAAGGAGCATGCACCTACAAAAAATGCCTTGTTTAAGGAAAAGGAGATGATCAACTCAAATGAAAAAAAGAAAAACTTTTGACTCGAGTTTTATGATAACATGATGAGCTTAAGGGGGGGATTGGTTAAGATTTTAGAACTACTATCTTTCTTCAAGAGCATTGATAGAGGATCAAACTTAGAAGGGAGATACACATGAGCTTGGAGGAAGGGCAAAGTCGATGAACATCCTGGTAGCAATTGTATATCATGGATCATAGATGTGTGGACAACATACATGAAAATCGTTCGAAAAGATGAGGATTGATCGAAAAATGTGGAAGATTGACATGACAATTGGTGGGTAGTTTGGACAAGAAGGATCATCATATGCTACAAGGGATTCAATCCTTTTGTAAGTTTTTCCCATGCATCATACATTTTTTACTTTGTAATTATGGCATAAACTCTTTTTTCCCGATCACCATCTAATTTTGTAGAATGATCTTTGTGTATATCTATTTGCATGACATTGTGTGCACCTTCTTCATGTTGCATCCATGGACTTGACTGAGAAGAAGTTTCTATGCAACAATTTCTCTTCCAAATATTATAAGCATATATTATTTTTAGACTCTCAGTAGATTCAAATTATGGTTTTTTCTTATGATTCTAAGTTGATGCGAATAATCCTTCTTGATATGTATTGTATCATATCTATTTTTTCAACAGATTACATTTTCATTTTTGTTTAATAGGGATTACTACCGCAAATCTTCATGCTTGCTAATATTCCTTATTTGTATATTTGAAAGTTCTCATGATTAATATGGGGGATAATTAAATTTATATTTCATGCAAGTGATCTCTTCCTCTTCATCTAAAGGTTATATTGTAAAAAGTTCCTTTGTGTGAAGCTCCTTCGTTACTTAATCTCCACAATATTTTGTTAGAGATGGACTGGCCATTTTGGCTAGCAAATTTTGTGTGAAGGAATCCATGAAATTAGGTCACAAATCATTGTGCCATGCATAATGCTATGGAATGTTTGAACTTATTGAAGAAAAAACAATAGCATTAGAATTGCTTTAACGAATGTGTTTCTTTTCAACAGACTTGATAATAGCAAATGATGAAGGAATAGAGATAGTTGGTATTATGGCACTTTATTTGATGAATGCGAATCAATTTCTTCATCACCCATGTGGTTAACACATCTACAATAGCTATGGTAGATGAGTTATGGTGTGCAACCACTGGAATTGACTTTGATGCATGTTCTTATTAATGTAAAATCATAGTCTATGTTGCAATGTTTTTTTGAAATGAAACACATGTTTAACTTCATAATGCTTTTCTTGCAAGTGGAGATGTAACTATGCTTCCATAGATAAGCTTTTTATGTGCGACATTAGCTCAACATAGGAAAGTGAGGAGTTTGGTGATGCCATGTCATGCATTATAGGCAATTTAGATAGTATATGAGGAATGCGAAAGATCTAAAAGAATAATTCACAAGAATCTGATTCAATTAGGTTTCTTTTCTATGGTTTGAATTTTATAGATAATAGAATTTTTTGATCCTCTTGTATAAAGCATTTGGATTGTTGAACTCAAAATTGAATGTATGTGAAACACTAAGTCTCAACTTTAGAAATATTTGGTATACAAATTCAAATCCTATAAAGTCCAATCTTATCTCTCTAATTATGTCCAAATTGATTCATGAACCTTTACATGCTAAATCAAAATATCACATTATAAAATAAAATCCAATAACTAAATATTCCATTACTAATAACATAGAGTATGGTAACAAACCTCATGATATTGTAGTCATTTCATCTACGTTTTGGAGTGTGGTTGATGGACCAATGAGCCATCTTAGATGCATTGCATAGCTCTTCCATGAGATAAAACATGTTATAATAGATTCTTTTACATCATGATCCAAGTTATAGTTTATATGTTCTCCACATCACAATAGGTTGGATGATGCTCGAATTTTCCATTTTGATGAAGAAATATCGACATATGTGTTACCCATGCACATTAGTTCACTGTTTTCATTCAATTAGAGGATGTTCATCTATTCAAGGTTTCTTTGATTAGAATCATAATAATGAGTTTCTTTTGTTGAACAGAGTCATCTAGTCCCATAGAATTTTTAAATAACACTCTAATAGAGTTCCTAATTAAACATACACATAAGAAATTCATTCTATTCTTGATAAGAATTCTTCATTCCATCCTTGTATTGGAAAAGGAAATTGAGATTTGGAAACAGTATTGATTTGGAAGAGTTGCTTTCACATTAGGATGGAAAGCATTCTGCAAATACTTTAAAGATATGGTTCATGTTTCCTTCAATAAAAGAGAGCCCTCCAAATCCTTCAAAGATATGGTTCATGTTTCCTTCAAGTGCTCGAGCAAGTTCTAGAAATCCTTCAGTACTTGATGATTTTCTTACTAAGTTGTATAAATCCTTAAAGGAGATGATCTCTATTTATTGCTTCTTGTTGATATATTTTGGTAGTGATGTGTTTGACCACACCTAATTAAGATCTTCGGGGAAATTTTTCCCCCGTTTAGGAAAACTAAGTTTTCTCCCTATATACATCTATAACCCTAATAGGTTACTTATCTTTCTATATCCATTTGGTAATTCATTCAATGTTGTGTTGTGCGCCAAGCTTCTTCTTCTCCCTTATGTTGTTCATATACTTTCTTAGACCTCAAACTCCAACAATTTTAAGTTTTCTTAGCTGGTTAGAAGGGCAAAGGTAAATCGAGGTCATCTACTAGTAAGTAGAAATCTGCTAATATTGCACAATCCAAGAAGGAAGACAAAGATGACAAGAAAATAGAAAAACAAAATAGTTTTGCGAATAATCTAAATGAAATGATCATGTCATAAATATTTTTCCAAAACTAGCTACAAAAGAGGGAAGGAAGAATGAGGCTGGAATGGTTGTTGTAGAGGCCTCTAGACCAAAATATTGGAGTTAGATGTCTGTGAAAGCATGTGAACATCACTAGGAAGAAGAAGAAGATTGGAGCACAACACTCAATATTGAATGTATTACCACTAGAATGTACAAAGATAAGTGACCTATTAGGGAAATAGGCACATATACAAGTGGGGAGAAAAAACCTCCTAAAGAGGGAAAAAATGGCCCAACGGTCCTAGTGTGTTCACACATATCACTACCTAAATATATCAACAAATCCCCTTGGGAGTGATGCGGTGAACAAGGAGCTGGCACACATGTAAAAGGAGTACCTAGCTGATCTCTCCAGTAGAGAACCTCTCCCTGACATAATGATAATGCGTCTTAATGTGCTTAGAGCGAGCATGGAACATAGGGTTCCTCGCAATAGCCAATGTGCTCTCACTGTCAATGAAGATGGTGGTGGCAGAAGACTGACGAACACCTAAATTAGCCATAAAGCATCTGAGCCACACACACTCAATGGTTGTTGTGAACGCTGCCCTATACTCAGCCTCACAACTAGACGTGGACATAGTAGGGTGCTTCTTGCTCAACCAATATATACATGAGCTACCAAGCATGAAGCAAAAGCCATTAGTGGACACAGGAGTGTCATAGCAACTAGCCGAGTCAAAATAAAAAAAAAGCATGTAAAGATGGCGGTAATGATCCCTCCTTTGGATGAAAGAATACAAGTATCTGTGTACCATTCAAGTAGTGAAAGGTGCACTTAACCATCTACCAATGCTTGACACCTGAGCAATGGATAAACTTGCTCATCTATGAGACAACAAACTGATTATCTGGGCGAGTAATGCATAAGTAAATCAAGCATCCAATAGCCTGCTGATAGAGAACAACATCAAATGCATCTCCAACATCATGAAGACTCAATCATAAACCTGTCTCCATAGGAGTGGCAATAGGTTTGCAGTCTTCAAAGCCAAAATGCTGCAATAACGTGTCACTATATTTCATTTGACACAAAGCTATTCTGCCATCAACTTGTATAAGCTAAATGCCCAAACAATGATGCAAATGCACCAAATCAGAGATCTCAAATGAGGCATGCAGATGAGCCTTAAAATGAGCAATATGCTTCTCATGAGGACTAGTGAGCAACATGTCATCAACATACATAACAATGATTGGAAGCACATCATTAGCATGCTTAACATATAAGGTGCTCTCAGTTGAACTGTTCTCAAAACCATGTGCAATCAGGTAGACATGTAACTTTTCATTCCAAGCACGTGGTGCTTGTTTCAAACCATATAATGCCTTTTTCAACCTGCACACCTGGGTTTCATGCCCTTTTTGCACAAAGCGATGGGGCCAAAAAACATACAATTCTTCATGCAAGTCATTATTCACAAATGTAGTTTTAATGTCCAACTGATGTACATTCCAACGATGATGAGATGCAAGTGCATAGATGCTATGAACAGTAGTCATTCGGCAAGTAGGAGCAAAGATCTCATCAAAATCAATGCCTCTTTCTTGTGCATAACCCTTTGCAACAAGCCTAGCCTTATACCTATCAACTGTTCCATTAGGCTTATGCTTCAGCTTGTATACCCACTTATTGCCAATGGCCTTCTTTCCAGGAGTCAAGTCACATAAAGACTAGGTACCATTCTTCATTATAGCATCATATTCAAGTTGTATAGCGGCCATCCAATTTTCTGAATTTTGTGCTTCATCAAATGAAACAGGCCCAGTCTCATTACAGAGATTAGATGCAGCCATAGCATAGCAATCTGATGTAAAAGAGGCACTATGAGAGCTTGAATGAGTATGATATGACAAAGATGCATCTAATTTGCTATCACACAAAGTTTGCACCAGCCATTTTGGTCTAGTTTTAGCCTCCTAATTATCTGCTCTCTCATCAACAAGTGCATCAAGTAAATCTACATAGAATGATCTACATCATCACATGGAAGCTATAAAGGCTAAGAAGTTGCCTCATTAAGACCAACACTAGACTGTCCACCTATAAAAAGAGCTAGCAAAGTATCATATATGTCTTTGGAGCTAACAGATGTCTGCTTAATACATGAAGTAATGAGTGAATAGCACCTTCCATAGAAACAACATCACGGCTAAAGAAAATGCATTTACTTTGCAGATGGTACATATGATAGCCTTTTCTTTCAAAAAATACATTTCACTACTTTATCATCCAATTTAGTGATAGACTGCAATGCTTTAGTAGGACACCTCTTAAGTACATATGTTGCACACATAATAGTCTCAAGCTAGAAACTATCTGGTAAAGTCTGACTCTTGACCATACATCTTGCCATCTCCATGAGTGACCTGTTCTTTCATTCAGCAACTCCATTTTGTTGAGGTGTATGGGGCATTGTACACTGATGTTTTATCCCATGCTCATCCAGAAATGCATTAACGTCAGAAGACATATATCCCCCCAATCAAAATGAAGGGTGCCCATTTTACATGCTAATAGATTTTCAGCCAAACCAAAAACTATTTGAAGCACATAAGCACTTTGGATTTTGCTTTCAATGGATATACCCATACATGCTTGGAAAAATCATGAATGGATGTCATGAAGTAAAGATAATTTCCAAAAGAGGGTGTCTCAATAGGACCATAGAAATCACTATGAACAAGCTTCAATCTGAGTAGCTCGAACTGAACCAACTTTTGGAAAGGACGACTGCTGCATTTTGCCCAAAGTACAACCTTCACAGGCATGCTTACCATGTGCCTCAAGTATGGGCAAAGAGGACACCATTTCCGATTTCTACAAGCATAGCAAAGTAGCAAAATTCAGATGACCAAAGCGCATGCCAAAGCTTTGCATCTGAATAGCCTGAGAATCATGTACTGCACATGCTAAATCATTCATAGATTTTTCATAATCTATGAGTGTATACAACCCATGACACAAAATGCTAGAAGCAATAATCATATTGCCATTTGATAGATCATGAGTTCTGCATCTATCATCAACGAATTTCACAACCAAGCCAATCTTAGCTAATGTGGAAATGGATGATAGATTTTTCTTGATCCTTGGCACAAATAAAGCATCTCAAAAAGTGAAAGAACTACCATCAACAGTAGTCAGAATGATCTTACCAACTCCCATGATAGGATAAGAGGAGTTGTTGGCACATGTGACAATATTTTGTGTAGGGCCAGACTCAAATGAGTTGAAGAAACTCCACTACGGGGTAATATGTTTGGTTGCCCCACTATCAAAGTAATTAACATATGAGTCTAGTACAGACATACATTGTTCATGAGAAGATGGGTCAAAATTGCAAACAGTAATAAACCCCCATTCTTTGTTTTGCACAAGATTAGTAGACTATATTTTGGGTATAGGGCCCTCTACAACAACAATTCTGGTCTCTTTCTTCTTTGCCTCTTTAGCAGCCATTTTTGGATAGCTCTTCATGACATGATTATCTCCTTTATAGTATTTGCAAAACAACTTTTTCTTTTCAAATTTTTTGTCTTCTTTGTAATTATTCTTTGATTGTGCAAAATTAGCAGATTTTTGCTTACTAGTAGAAGAGCTCCATTTACTTTTACCCTTCTAACTAGCGAGGAAAGCTTGATTTGCAACATGCATAATGGACATGTTCTACCTAGAGTGATCTTTGTGCAACAAAACAGAGACTAACTCCTCAAATGATAAGGCATTTGGATTACCTTTCATCATCAAATGAAGGGTAGACGCAAAACTCTAGTATGAATCGATAAGACTATTCAGAACAGTCTGCACAAGTGAACTATCAGGCAAGACTTCATCAATAGAATTAATTGTTCCTTCAAATCTCTGATCTTTGTTAGAAAATTGTCCGTAGAATCATTTTAATTCATATGCTCACTCTTCAACTATTTTCGGAGGTAACAAACACGAGCATCATTCCTAGCCTGGTACAATGTGGTAAGTGTATCGTAAGCATCATTAGTTGTTCTTCAAGAGTGAATGTGAGGAATAATGGCATGTTTGACAGACAAGGCTATCAATGCATGTGCATGAGCATCTCTATAATCCCAACGAATTTGCTCTATAGTAGCGGAAACAAGAATTGCAACATGAACAGGAACCTATAGAATATCACCATCTTTGACACCATCTACATCAACTTTAGTACCTATATTTGCAGGTTTAATAGGACATTTTTCAACACCCTGCACAATATTCCACAATCCTTTTGTGACCAATACATGATGCATCATATAAGCCCACAATGGGTAATTCATACCATCCAATTTATCATCAATAGCCAACATACAAAATACATCACTACTTTCAGCCATGGCCAATGAGTAAAATACCCTGATGTAGAAAAATGATTATATTTGAAAAAGTTAAACAGAAGTACCCTGATGAGTTCTACTAAACCTGTAGTAGAATTCAAGACACTAATACTAGCAAATCGAAACTTGTGTATATCTTTGGCACAAAAAGATGAAATAGCCTACACAAGCATTGTGATAATGTGTTCGGAGGCCAAAGTGAACTCATATCACAATTACAACACCAGATAGTGAAGTTATTTTGATCTCCTAATCACCTTGAGTATGCTAACCAAATTTTGTGCAATTCTGAGACTATAACCGAAGAGGTGTCGATGATGCCCTAGATGAAGGGACGACCTTCTCTAATGTCAATTGTTGGAGTTAGACATTTGAAGAAGCACTTGAACAACACTAGGAAGAAGAAGAAGCTTGTAGCACAACACTCAATATTGAATGCATTACCACTAGAATGTACAAATATAAGTGACCCATTAGGGCAATAGGCGTAAATACAAGCTAGGGGAAGAAAACCTCTTAAAGAGGGAAAAAGTGCCTCAGTGGTCCTAGTGTGTTCACACAGATCACTACCTAAATATATCAACACAAAAAATAGAGTCTATTAATCTTATGTAGCATGAAAAATGGGTGTTTACTTCTATTTGCATCTATCACATATCTTCTCATTATCTATCACCCATCTTCTGATTATCAATGTCTATTTGTAGTAGAGTCAAATGTTTGGTACTTTGATAGTGGGGTCACCGAACATATTACCTTTTACTGAAGTTTCTTCAGTTCACTTGAGTTTGGCCATATAGGGAATACTATCACATGTGCAAACAACTCCTCACATCTTGTAATGGGAGTTGGTAAGATAATTTTGACAACTGTTGAAGTTAGTTCTTTCACATTTTCAAATGCTTAGTATGTGCTAGGGATGATATCAGTTTCTGCAATAGCCAAGATTGGCTTGCTTGAGAAATTTGTTGATGAAAGGTGTTACGTGTTAAGTGTTAAAATGTTAAAACCGCTTCGTTCTAACTATCAGAAGAGCGTAAACCGACCTAAGTGGGTTCTTGGGAGTGGTAGGGGTCTGTTAGACAGAGGCCCTGTACTTAGTTCCCAAAAGTATTGCTCACACCCAGCACGGTCCTACTGCTGAGAGCTCTATCGGCATACCGTACTTAGACCTTACGGTCACAGTCTTAGCTCAACCAAATGTACCAAATGCACTAAGATGCCATATTGCATCCATACATAAACTTACTAGAAATGCCAGAAACAAGAGTATTCTAGCAATCTTCACAGAACGGGTATCAAGATCCAACAACACTGTAACACAGAGAACTTGAGGGTTCAGCACACAGTACTGGAGGTCCAGTACTCAACTTAGCAGATCCTTACTGTACTTAACCTTGCCGTAGGCAGACAGATCCCAACACTTCAACAACACAGTACAGATCTGAATATCAGAATATTAACACAGTTGCTCGGATTTCATCAATTCTTGAAGAAACAACTTTCAAGGAGCTGTAATACACATGACACTAACACAATCCCACAGAGAGGCATAAATAACTTATTCAGACCATAGTAATGAAACTCGCAACCTTAACGGGGGTCACTAGGTAAGAAACACAGATACGCACAGTACCATTAGTCTATGAGGAAGATTGCTATGGTACTTTGAGTTACTCCAAGCGTTACACAGTAACGTTCAGACTGATAGCATAGTTATCTCTCGAACACTATGAAGTTTATCAACAGAACCGAGATCGACGATGGACAACAAATGATAGACAAAGCCTGATACGAACAAGACTTCGAACATAGAGATTATGCCAAAACAAACACTACATCAACATTCAGGCAGACAACCAGACGAACAGTCTGGTGATAACACAACAATAGGCCCAAATCCCACACACTGCAGAGCGCTTCTTTTCATTGCTTTATAAAGATTTACAAATATGCACGTAACTACTTTTCGCGCGTGTCTTACAAAGATTTCCGTTACACCTATCCTACTCCGTCGACCGACTAACACTGGCACGCACGGTGGACTCGAACCCGCAAGTTTTTACAAAATTACTGTTCGTCGATGATTCCTTCTAAATACATATTCCTAGCTAGTCTAAAAATTCGGGCGATCTTTTTCTTAAGTGTTTCTAACATTTGTTTAAGGGTATCTGGTTCTACTAGTTGCGCATCTATTCTAACAGAGCTAAGAGCGATGGCTTCGGTGAGCAAAATTTCGGCCTGTGTTTGCAAAAAGGCCTCTTGCAGATAAAAATCATTTGCTAATGCTGCATCTCTGGACGTCTTCATTTCTTTGAGTTGTTGCTCCATCTTCTGTACTCTCTCTTTAATGTTTGCAAGCTGGTTTTCATGCCTCTCTATCTCCTGAACTTGAAAATCTACGGGTTTGATGTATGAATCTTTCTCTCATCTGAGATTTGCAATAAGTTTCTGTGTGTGGCCTTCCTTTGTTAGGTAGTGCTTGAGCATGT
The DNA here is from genome assembly GCA_020310875.1 of Ceratopteris richardii. Taxonomy (NCBI): domain Eukaryota; kingdom Viridiplantae; phylum Streptophyta; class Polypodiopsida; order Polypodiales; family Pteridaceae; genus Ceratopteris; species Ceratopteris richardii. The sequence continues at coordinate 87,174,960 of CM035427.1, read as the reverse complement.
TATTTACGTCTTTCATATTAACGTTCGTTCTATGCAATTCTTCTTTTGTTCTCTTCTGCTGTAATTGTTGTTCTTGATTTTGCTGCACCAGTTCTTGTAGTTGCTTCCTTGTTTCATCGAGTAGGTTGCCTAGGGCGATCCGTGCATCTTCCTTGTCCTGGATATCTTGCTTCAGTTTGGTTATTTCTGCATCGGCAACTAGTAGCAATTCTTCCTTCTCTTTTGCTACTGCATGTGCTTCATCTCGCTGAGCTGTTATTTGTTCCTGTTCTTGGATTCTGGCCTGTAGCTGCTATACTTGTTCATGAAGCGCATGATTTTCGGTTTTTACGGCCTGTAGTTCTTCTTGGAGGGGTGTGATGTCTGCCTCCATTACTTCCAATTTATGCTGGAAGTCTTCGCGAACACTTTCTGTGATTTGCTTTAGTTGTTGCGGCAATTGTCTTGATAATTCGATTAGCATCTGACCCATTGATTCTAATTGAGCAAATACTGGTGTGGAGGGTGGTGGAAGAGGGAGACGAGGTTGGGAAGACGATGCAGTAAGTTGCTGCGAGGTCGGAGGGGAGTAGTTGGGGGATGAGGCGGAAGAAGCTACGGGCTCGACAGGTGCGTTAGGTGGAATAGGAAGGTTTGGGTTTAGTGGAGGTTCTGGTGGTGGAGTGGGAATGACAATGTGAGTTTGGGTTACCTGATCTGTGTTTTGTTGTGCAGTTTCTTCGGCTGCAGACTCAACTGCTTTCAGCAGCCTTTCGAGTGCTTCTTGAGCCATTTGTTCTTCATTTATGTGTTGTTTTTCTTCAAATGGCTGTTTTGCTGTTTCTGCTTCAGTACGATGTTCTTGTTGTTGCTCTTGGGAAGATTGCATAGATGATTCATTCTGCATGGAAGTTGTAGTGTCGTGGAATGTTTCTTCTTCTTGCTTATCCTCTTCTTCGTTGCCCTCATTGTTTCCTCCGGTAGATCCTTGTGCTTCACTTCTAAACGAGCTAATCCTTATTCTTTTTCTTCGAAATAATTGATTTAATTCTTCCTCGTCTTCTTCCTCGTCGTCCCACAGTTGTATTGACTCTTCGTGTCGCAGAACTGGTCCCCTGGGTGGTGGTTGCGCTGCGAGTATGGCCGGAAAGAGAAATGAGATGATGTGGGGTAGTCTGGGTCTCGGCGTACCTCCCTTGTTTACTTGTTTCATGATAGCTACGCATTCCTTGTGGATGCAAAGAAGAAAGAGGCGAAGTTCACTGGTTCTCGTGCGGCTAGTTCTATGGCGGAGTAGAAAGGGCGGGATATTCCATATGTGCGTTTTTGGAGATTGAGTATGGCTACTAAAAATTGAAGTGCTGATCGTTCGGGTTCTGGTCGGCAGAGGATTGCATACTCGTTAGACGAATGTCTAGGAAATAGTTCACTCATACGAGCAACTGTCAGGCTTGGGCCATTTTCTCGGCCTTGCGATGGGAGTCTAAAAGCTTCTGCAAAGGCTTGCAGGGTGATAAGTGTTCGGGAGGGTAAGGAAGTGATAGCCTATCGTTGCTCATGGGTGGGTGTGTTGGCTATGGCGGAGATGATGTTGGTGAAGAATGGGTGGGACTCCACTGAATGCCAAGGCAGTTCAGCGAAGTTTGCCAACCCACGTATGCACAGGTACTCTCCTACCTCGGTAGGGAGACCGTCACGGAAAGCGGCGTAGTTAGCCAAGGCTTCCATGGCGCACACGAAGACAGAGCACAGAACACAGATACACAGAACACAGTGAAAACACAAAGCACAATCACATAAACACAATAGCGTTTTTCGGCGAACTGGAGAAGGTTATGTAGTGGTGCTGTAGCGGAGAGTAATCAAAAGCAGTAATAATCACGCAGCAGGGGGATGATAATTCTTAACTTCGGTATGCATGCATGAAGAGCTCGAAGGGGCAGGGCGGCTTTAGTCATAAATATTTTTCAAAACACGGATATTTACAGACTTATCTTATTAAGTACGCAAAAATAAAAGAAGGAAAAGAAAAGGAAAGAAAAGCGAGCGCCAAACGACGCGGCCCACCGAAAAAAACGTTTCAGTGCGAGTTAGCTGCGTGTTGGTATGGTCGCAGCTTCGAACCGTTGATTACTTTTGGAAGAGGGTTTCCGGTCAACGTAGTCACCCGAAAAGTTGCTGGACCCACTTGTTCTGAAATCCGGTAAGGGCCATACCAGCGTAATTTGAATTTACCAGCAGACCAATTCAACTTTGCATTATAAAAAAGGACAAGTTGTCCCACCGTAAAGACTGGAGTTTTCAAGTGTCGATCATGCGTCCGAGCCTCTCTTAGTTGTACTTCCTGCATAGTTAAAAAAATGTGCCATCATTGCTCGTCTAATTCTCTAAGTGTATCCAATCAAAATGACAGTGAGTCTTCTCGTAGCAGTTTCTGAGTGATTGCTACTCGTAAACTTGGTATAACTATCTCCATTGGTGCTATTGCTTCTAATCCGTAAGCTAGTTTGAAAGGTGTTAATCCGGTCGTTACCTTGTATGTAGTCCGATATGCCCACATTACTACAGGTAGCAGTTGATCCCATCTTTCCGGTGCTTCCATGATCAATTTTCGAAGCATATTCAGCAGAGATTTGTTTGTACTTTCGGCCAAATCATTAGCACGAGGATAATAAGGAGAACTAAATTTATGTGTGACCTGGAATGACTGTGTAAGTGCCTTCAGTAAATTGTTTACAAAATGAGTGCCTTGATCTGAAACAAGTTCCAGTGGTAAACCAAAACGTGGAAAGACATCGGTTAGCAGACATTTTGCTACCGCAATAGCTGTAGCAGAACGTAAAGCCCAGGCTTCTGCCCATTTGGTTGCATAGTTTGTACAGGTCAGTATGTAACGGTTGTTACTGAAGACTGCTGGAGATGTAATCGGACCGATAAAATCTAGACCCCACTTCTGGAAAGGTTCCAATGGTAAGATGGGTTGCAGAGGAAAAAGATGACGTTGCAAGGGCTGTCCAGATCTTTGACAAGTATCACATTGTTTGACAAACTGTGATACATCTCTGTACATAGTAGGCCACCAGAGACCACTCTGCAGAATTTTTCGGTGTGTTAAATCTGCAGCAAAATGGTCACCGGAAGGAATTGAGTGAGCCAAAGTAATAACTGAATTAACTTCATGTGGTGGAATACATCGACGTAAAATTTTGGTATGATCTACATAGTATAATTCTCCAGCAATTAACCGAAATCGGCGGCTAAAGACTGCAATTTTCCTGCGTATTGCCGTAGAGGTCTGAGATGGAAGGCAGCCATCAGTGAGAAAAGTCAGGATCTGATCATAATATGTAGATGGTGTGGGTGGGTCTGTAATTTCATCATTTGTTAGTTCAGAGCTATAAATCGCTGGAGTTGTGTCATCTATACCTACCGGAGCTTCACCGGAATCTAAGCGGGATAGGAAATCTGCTAAGGCATGTGAACTGCCTGGCCGATGAATGACTTCGTAGTCAAATTCCTATAAAAGTAGGACCCATCGTGCTAATCGACCACCTAGATGTTGTTGCCGAACCAGATAGACAAGTGCAGCATGATCTATATGAAATGTGAATTTACGGCCCAGCAAGTAATGTCTGAATTTCTTGACAGAATATACTAACCCTAGACATTCTCTTTTTGTTATAGAGTAATTCTTCTCAGTAGGGGCTAATCTTCGACTTGCATAGTACACTGGTCTGAACCACTTATCAATTTGTTGCATCAAAATGCTCCCTGTTGCTATATCTGAAGCATCAACAAATATATGAAATGGGCGATCCCAGTCCGGCGGCTGTAAGATGGGAACTTGTGTTAATAGACTCTTTAAACGATCAAATGCTATCTGGCATTCCTGGGTCCATTCAAATTGTCGAGGAGTCTCGGTGATTAGCTTGTTCAGTGGTATTGCCAAATGAGCAAGCCAGCGTAAGTGTCGTCCGTGCCATCTTACTTGGCCCATGAAGCGCATAACTTCCTTCGGTGTAGTGGGCACCGGGGCTTCTAGTACTGCCGAAATTTTATCTGGATCCACCTGTATGCCTTGTGCAGATACAATGTGACCAAGTAGCTTGCCACATGAAACCGCAAACACAGATTTGTTTGGGTTCAAACAGAGTCTGTATTCCCTGCATTTCTGAAAGCAACATCGTAAATGGAACAGGTGTGCTATCATCTTACCGAAGATTGAAAAATCGTCAAGGTAAACTTGCATAAAAGAGGTGAGATAAGGAGAAAATATTTCCTGCATACATCTTTGAAATGTACTTGGGGCATTTTTTAATCCAAACCACATAACAGTACAAGCAAATACATCCCAGTTGGTAATGAATGCAGTTTTCGGTATATCCTGTTCAGCCATTCTAACTTGATTATATCCACTGTATTCGTCTAAGAATGAATACATTTTGTGGCCTCCTACTCTATCAAGCATGGTGTCCAGAAAAGGGATCAGAAAAGGATCAGGCACTGTAGCTGCGTTCAGTTTCCGGTAATCTACACATATTCGTAATTGCTTATTCTTCTTAGGGACAATAACAATTGGTGAGATCCATTCAGCATGCTCTACTGGTACGATGAATCCGACTTTAAGTAGCCTATCAAGTTCTACCTTTACCTGTGATGCATAGTTTGGATTCATCCGGTAGCTGGGTTGTTTTTTCGGTTTGGCTTCCGGCTACAGCATGACTTTGTGCTGATAGATGCGCGGGTCCAATCCTTTCATATCTTTGTAGTCCCATGCAAAGATGTCGGAGAATTCTCGGAGTAGCTGGATTAAGCCTGCCTGAAATGTTTCCGGTAAGTTTTGCTTTATCTTGACAGGACGCGGATGATTCTCATCGCCTAGATTATAAGTGATCAACTGATCTTCTGGAACATAAAATTGTCGAGGCTTCTCTGTATCGTCTGCTGGCTTAAAAAGTTGTTGCAGTTAAGCATCATCTATAGCATCAGTGTCTTCCTTCTTATCTTCTTCTGTTACAGTCATTACCGTACAAAATGCAGGGTTCCAATTATCTACAACAGATTGTAGATCAACAGTGCCTAGGGAGATCAAGTCAATGTTATTTTTCAGAAACTCTTCTTCTTCATCATCTGTCAATCCATCTAACATATGGACTGGTTCCGCCAAATACGGTCTAGCATGCAATTCGCAAGGTTGTATGGCATCTAATTTTACAGTGTATTTACGATTTTTATCCTTGAAAGTGAGCTCTTGTGCAGACCAATCCTGTATCACCTTAGCGTGCTTCAGCCAAGGTCCGCCAAAAAGGAGGTTGCAATCAAGAGTGGATTCCGGTAAATCCAGTATGACAAAGGTCATTTTAAATACTGTACCTTGTAAAGTGATTGGTACATTTCGTACAAGTCCAATGGGATGGACTCTTGATTGGTCGGCCATTCTGACAAAAAATTAAACTGGTTCGATTTCGGTCCACCCTAACCTTTTACACAGTGCAACAGTAGCAATGTTGACTCCAGATCCTCCATCAATTAATACCTGTGTGATTTTATGATTCTTATACCATACCGTAATTAAAGGAACTGAATGATCGACCGTAGAATCAGGTTCCGGTTGTACTGTCGCTGTCACCGGAATGCAGGAAGGCATAGGACTGAACTGTTGTTGAAATTGCTGTCGAACTCCCGGTACTAGTGCAAGTAATTGGCCCAAAGGAAGAGTGATGGATGCTTTAGATAAAATTTCCCAGGCCTTTTATGATTGGATTGTTTCCACAGATTCTGAAGATGATGCGTCTGTTGAAGATGATGTGTTTGTTGCTGATGATATACCTGCTGCTGATGATGTGCCTGCTGCTGAATTGGAATCTTGTTGTTGTGTTCCTTCTTTGGTTAACGGAGTCTGGGTTACCGCAATAGGATTTGGGAAGACTGGAGGTTCTGCGGTGGTCCATTGACTAGCCTTGTTGTACATCCTTTGTTGTTCGCGTATACCTGGTTCAAATAATTCTGCTGCAGGCTGCAGTTGTTTACCGGAGAGGGTCTCAATTATTGCAGCGTGTGTTTCCACTAGTGTAATTTGTACCATATTCGCCATTAGGTTTTGTTGTTCCTTCTTCCTCTAATCATACTCAGCTGCATCCTTACAGAATCTTCTAATGTGACCAAATTCACCACAAAAATGACAGCGTGGTGGTGGCAGATTGGGATTTTCCGGTGGTGGTCCGGTCTGCCAGCGGTTTGCATTATATTGTTATTTCTCTGTCCTCTGTAATTTCGATATCCTTGTTGCTCGATGTTTCTCATTTGCAGAGGCACATAGTGATTGGCTGGCTATCCTGGTTCCTGTATAATTGCATTGACAGTCACGGTTCCCTGTACTTTGGCGTTGTATACGCAGTTTTTGGTGGTGTGTCCGACAGTGTTGCAGATAGCACAGAATAACTGATTAAGTGCACAAGTGGCACTAGTATGGCCTGAGTTCTTGCATGTGATGTAGTATACTTTTCTCGTCACATCTTCGGCGACATTCCTGTTTGTTTTTAACCACTCCAGATCTTCTGTAAATCCTCCAACCTTGTTTTCCAGCTACAGAGCCATTGTGATCACTGCATCTAGTGTCATTACTCCTACACAGCGTAGGATCATAATTTGTTTAAGTTGTGGAGTCAAGCCATTGATGAACCACTGAGTGATAATGTCATCCGGTAGGTTGGCATGTGCTGGTGGTAACTGCCTCAAGTGAGTCCTGAATAGAGTAGCGTATTCCTGTACTGTTTGATTTACCTTTTGTCTGTTGTTTTGCAGATAGTCAAAAATTTCGGCTGGATTCTTCTTTAGCCTGAATCGCTGCAAAAAGGCATCTCGTACTACTTCATAGGTGCCGAAGTGATTAATATCATATTCTGTAAGCCATCTAGCTGCTTCATTGACTAGTGTAGATTGGAAGACAATAGCTTTATACGCCTGATCCGGTGGATGGTTGAGAATTGCGTAGCTTATCTCAAAGGTGCGTACGTGAGCATCCGGATCATCTCCTGGGAATCCACCAAATTTAGTGTACGTCACTCCTGTCGGAGGCGGCCTGGGTGGACATAACTATTGTTGTTGCTGCTGTTGTTGTTGTTGCCCGTTCATAGTGAGTGTATCGTGACTACCTTCTGTATCTCGGGGCTGAATATATGAACTATCAAAATCTGTATCGTCGGATGGTGCACTTTTCGGTGCGATGATTTTGCTCAATATGCTTCGAATCTCTGTTTCGAACAGCTTTCCTTCCTTCTTGATGTCCAGTGTAGGGGAACTTACTTCAAAAAGTGGTGGCTGGGCTGAAGATTCACCAAAAAATGGTAAACCGTCGCCGAAAAACTGTGATTCTGTTACCAAAATGTCACCGGAATGTGCCGAAATTATGCCAAAATAAGGTGTTTTTTCGCCCTCGCCAATTTCTTTGGCTAACGTGTTTCTAATCGTAAACAAATTTGAATCTTTATCCAAGATTCTTAAACTAGCTTCAAACTGCGTCTTGGTAGGTTCTGGAGTTACTATATCTTCGACAGACTGTGCCGAAATAGTACCGGAATGTATCAGAGGCGTCACACGTTCCACCGGAATATGACCGGAATCAATTCTAACGTTCTTGACTTTTTTGACAATTGGGTCAGACGTAGTTGTACCTCTACCTTCTAGAGTTGTCTTTAGTACATTAAGTACTCCAGACTGATGGTTCTTGGGATACGTTTCACCGGATCGAGTAACCGGCATGTATCATCTTTTGTACTAATCGCGTAGTATCACTATCGATTAAAATTTTATAATTACGTTTCCTCAACAAGTTTGCAACAATCTGGTTATGTTGCTACTTTCGCCAAATGAATGGTAATCTTGATGTTCTATTTCGACAGACGAATAACGATTTTGATGCCACCTTCCCTAGACGGCGCCAAGTGTTAAGTGTTAAGTGTTAAAATGTTAAAACCGCTTCGTTCTAACTATCAAAAGAGTGTAAACCGACCTAAGTGGGTTCTTGGGAGTGGTAGGGGTCTGTTAGACAGAGGCCCTATACTTAGTTCCCAAAAGTACTGTTCACACCCAGCACAGTCCTACTGCGAAGAGCTCTATCGGCATATCGTACTTAGACCTTACGATCACAGTCTTAGCTCAACCAAATGTACCAAATGCACTAAGATGCCATATTGCATCTATACATAAACTTACTGGAAATGCCAGAAGCAAGAGTATTCTAGCAATCTTCACAGAACGGGTATCAAGATCCAACAACACCGTAACACAGAGAACTTGAGGGTTCATCACACAGTACTGGAGGTCCAATACTCAACTTAGCAGATCCTTACTGTACTTAACCTTGTTGCAGGCAGACAGATCCCAACACTTCAACAACACAGTACAGATCTGAATATCATAATATTAACACAGTTGCTCGGATTTCATCAATTCTCGAAGAAACAACTTTCAAGGAGCCGTAATACACAGGACGCTAACACAATCCCACGGAGAGGCATAAATAACTTATTCAGACCACAGTAATGAAACTCACAACCTTAACGGGGGTCACTAGGTAAGAAACACAGATACGCACAGTACCATTAGTCTATGAGGAAGATTGCTATGGTACTCTGAGTTACTCCAAGCATTACACAGTAACGTTCAGACTGATAGCATAGTTATCTCTCGAACACTATGAAGTTTATCAATAGAACCGAGATCGACGATGGACAACAAACGATAGACAAAGCTTGATACGAACAAGACTTCGAACATAGAGATTATGCCAAAACAAACACTACATCAACATTCAGGCAGACAACCAGACGAACAGTCTGGCGATAACACAACAATAGGCCCAAATCCCACACACTGCAGAGCGCTTCTTTTCATTGCTTTATAAAGATTTACAAATATGCGCGTAACTACTTTTCGCGCGTGTCTTACAAAGATTTCCGTTACACCTGTCTATCTTAGATGCAAAGCTTTGGCATCGATGCTTTGATCATTTGAATTATGATAATTTGCTATACCTATAGAAATATGATATGGTGTCTTCTCAGTCCAAAATTGAGGCACCTTGCAAACATTTCTATGATGGCTATATTTTTGGTAAAATGCAATGTTCTTCCTTTCCTACATATTGTTCAATTTGAGCTTCTCATAAATTGTACCTTGTTCATAGTGATGTCTATGGTCCTATGTAGACATCTTATTTTGGGATCTACCTTTGCTTTGTGACTTTTATTGATGGTTTTTCTAGGCATGCATGGGTGTATCCATTGAACACAAAGTCAAAGTTCTTATGTGGTTCAAAAACTTAATGGTTGTGGTACTAAATCTATAACCATGTAAATTGGGCACCCTCCATTCTTATGAAGGTGGGGAATACATGTCTTTTGATTTTAATGCATTTCTCATTGAGCACGGGATAAAACACTAGTGTATAGTTCCATATTCACCTCAATAGAATGGAGTTGCTAAGAGCAGGTCTCTCGTGGAGGTGATGAGGTGTAGAGTCAAAATTAAGTTGCTTTACCACATAGTTTTTGGCTTGAGCCCATTATGCATGCAACATGTATACTTAAGAGGTGTCCCACCAAAGCACTGAAATCTATCACTCCATATGAGGCTTCGCATGGTTTCAAGCCATTTGTTGCTCATCTGCATGCATTTCTGTTGGGTACAATTATGAAAGCAAATCTTATCATCTATACAACAGAGTAAATGCATTCTAGTTAGGTGTGATGTTATTTTTGTGGAAGATGCATTTCAACCCTTTCATGTACTAGGGAGACATTAGTTAGCTCCAAAGATGTGTTTGAAACTTTGCTCCCTCATTTTATACGGGACAATCAAGTGATAGTGCAAATGAGGCAATTTCTTAGCCTTTATAGGTTCCACATGATCATGAAACTCATTCCATTTGTAGTATAGATTTATATGATGCACTTTTGATGAGAGGGTTGATATAAAGAGAGGCAAAAAAGTAGGGCTAAATGGCCGGTGCAAACTTTGCAAGATAGAAAATTAGATGTACCTCTATCATATCATACTTGTTTAGGATCTTATAGTGATTCTTTTACATCACATTGCAATGCAATGGCTACTTCTAGAATTTGTGATGAGAATGAGCCTAATTCTTTTGGTGAAGCGTAAAATTCAAAAAAATCGATGGCCACTATGCAATTGGAATATGATACTATGATGACGAATGGTATTTGGTTTTTATGTGATTTGCCTCTGGGAAAAAAGACCATCGGCACTAAATGGGTAAACAAGATAAAGCATAAACCTGATGGAATAGTTGACATGTATAAAGGTAGGCTTGTTGCAAAAGATTCTACTCAAGAGAGAGGCATTGATTTTGATAAGACCTTTGCACCCACATGGTGAATGAATATCATTCATATTTGTCCACTTGTAGATCATCATGGTTGGAATGTACATCACTTGGAGATTAAATTTGAATTTTTAAATGGTGACTTACATGAAGAAGTGCATGTATTTTAGCCCTGTGCTCTTGTGCACAAAGGGTATGAAAACAAACTGTATAGGTTGAAAAAGGCATTACATGGTTTGAAGCAAGCACCACATGCTTGGTATGAAAATATACATGCCTACTTGATTGCACATGGTTTTGAGAATAGTGGAACTTAGAGCACCTTATATGTTAAGCATGCACATGGTGTACTTCTGATCATTGTTGTGTATCTTGATGACATGTTGTTGATTGGTCCTAATGAGAAGCATATTTCTAAATTTAAGACTTATTTGCATGCCTCTTTTGAGATGTCAGATTTGGGGTATTTACATCATTGTTTAGGCATTCAATTTATGCATGTTTATGGGGCAATGGCTTTGTGTCAAATGAAATATATTGAAACATTATTGTAGTGTTTTGGCCTTGAAAATTATAAACCTATGCCACTCCTATGGAAGTAGGTTTACGGTTGAGTCTTCATGATGTTGGAGATGCATTTTATATTGTTCTCTATCAACAAGTTGTTGGATGCTTGATTTACTTATGCATAACTCGACTTGATATTTAGTTTGCTATCTCTCAAATGAGCAGGTTTATGAATTGCCCAACCATTGGCAGACAATTTATCATATTTCACTACTGGAGTGGTACTTGGCTACTTGGATTGTTTTATCCCAAGTCGGGATAACTATCACTAGATTTACATGCTTTCTCTAACTCTGATTAAGCTAGTTGCTATGACACTCATGTGTCCATTAGTGGTTTTTGTTTTAGGCTTGGAAGCTCATGCACATCTTGGTGGAGCAAGGAGCAACCTATTGTGGCCGCTTCTAGTTGTGAGGCTAAGTATAGGGCAGCTTTCACAATGATTGTTGAATGTGTGTGGCTCAGATATCTTTTGGCTAATTTGGGTGTTGGTTAGTCTTCTGGCACCACCATCTTCACTAAAAATGAGAGTGCATGGGCAGCTGCGAGGAACCCAATGTTCCATGCTCGCACAAAGCACATTGAGGTGCATTATCATTATGTTAGGGAGAGGCTCTCTGTTGGAGAGATTAGTTTGGCATATGTGCCCACACATGATAACATTGTAGACCTTTTCACAAAGGCTTTGTTTAAGGAGGGGTTTGCCGCTTTTAGCAAAGCATTGGGCTTACGTCCTTTTGTGGATTGATCTCTTTCCACATAGGTTGAAACCTCTTTATACATGAGTGCTAGCTCTTTATTTAGGGCATCACTCCCAAGGGGAATTTGTTGATATATTTTCGTAGTGATGTGTGTGAAGACACTTAGGACTGCTAGGGCACTTGTTTTCCCTCTTTAGGAGGTTCTTTTCCCTAGCTTCTATATACAACTATAGCCCTAATGAGTTACTTATACTTTTGCATTCCCTTGGTAATTCATTCCGTGTTGTGTTGTGCTCCGAGCTCTGAAAGGAAGAAATCAAGACTTTCTTCAACTTTAGATTGGCTTCAAAAGCCTATGATAAGCTAGAATTAGGCTACTCATTAGAATCACTAATGGATGGTTATATTCATATAAAGTCTATAAAGATGGTTATAAACCTTTTCCATGGCTCTTTTTTCCGAATTTTACATGCTTATTGTCTTTTCTACGTGAGATAATGATATAATATTTGCTTAAAGGAGTTTGAACTTAATGTTTATATTTCTTGTAGGCTGAAAACTTTTGAAAGAACAAACACATGCACCTAAGAGAGTCCTCTTATCCACTACAAGGAGATAAGTGGGGCTTGAACCTTGAGCCTTTAGACCAAAGGTTCAAGATGTTGTGCCCCTCAACAAGAATGATATAGTTTACAATCCACCCTTGTTGAAGCTTGAATTTTGAGGTGCAACATTCTCATTTATGCTTGGTGGTCTGTTCATATCACTAAGTCTTTCTCAATGATGGTTCATTACTAAGGACACTAATAAAAATCTCTTCATGTTTCAATTCCCAAATGTTAGGAAAATGAACATGGACATAACAAAATAACCTTATGTTAAGTGAGTATCTTGACCGAGGGATATTGTTTATGCTTTAATTTTTCATCTGTTTGACACTAATGCAAAAAAAGAGATGGATCTTCTTCATCATTTTTTTTCTTGAAGCTACAATGAACTGGGAAGACACACACACTTAACCTCGTAAGGTAGAGGCACTCATCAACTTATAGTTCCAGTAGAACTAGAGAGACACACACACTCAACTTTGTAAGGTATAGGCATCCATCAACTTATCGTTTCCGTTAGAATTGGAAAGACATAGACAACCAACCTCATAAAGTAGAGGCACCTATCAACTTGTAGTTCTAGTTAGATACATCAAGCATTGAATGTTCTTGGGAACACACGGAGATTCAAAATTCTTTTTCTTTTCTAATGATAAACATAAAGTAAATTAAATAAGGTCAACAATTTATAGCCTCAAAGGAAGGGGAAGAGCCACCGCAACCATACCAAGCAATCACTCGAAATAGCAAGCCTACAAGGACAATAGAGAATCTCTCCACTTAAAAGGCTTCATCCTTACATATTGCAGGAGAACCCATCAGCTGTTGGGATCACTGCTCCCGTGTACACATTGTAATTTTTTCCATTAATTTACTCTCTTTTCCTGTTGTCTCAAAGAAAAAAATGCTTCATAGTCCTTTCCACTTCATGAAGGGGAATTTCAGATACATCTTCTATGCAATATAAGGCCATATTAAATTTTTTCTCATCGGCTTTGTGGAGAAACAACAAGGAGTCAACGAACTGCCGTACTCCACGTTCTCAGAGTGGGTTTTAGGGTTTTGGGCCTCCTTTAGTGCCCCTCTTCCCCCTCGTTACGAGGGGGGCCTTTGCCCTCTCTCGTGCCCCTACGTCTGGGGGTTTCCCCTGTGGAGGTCCTCAGGACTGTGCTGCAATGGCATTGTTTGAAGTGCTAAGAAATGGCTTGACAGAAATTGGCAAGGAGTCGTTTATGAATGAAGAGAACCTGTTGGATGGCCCCGGGGAGGAAGAGAAAGAGGATGCGAATGGTCAGTCCTCTGGAGCTGATGCAGAGGGTTCCAAGTAGAGGGTTGTCTCTAATAAAGTTGCTGATGAATTCGCTCTAGAGGATAATCAACCAGCGTCAAGATCGTATGCTCAAGCTGCCCGCCATGTCAAGCATCTCCAAGGTGTTTTCTCTCCTCTCAACCTCCCACCAGGTACTTCTCATGCTCATTTGTTTCCTGAGGCTGCTCCTTTTATTGAGGAGGTTAACCCGCACGAGCTACGTGTGGAGAGTGATGACAGTGATTCAGAGGAGGAAACCCTAATCATCGATAGACTATCGCTAGACAACTGGCACGAACATTTGAGTAATAGAGTCATCATTGGCCTTTTTCATGGGCCGAGACCCCCTCAGGAAGTCCTAAGGGCTTGGTTAAAAAATAATTGGGAATCAAGGAGGCTAGTGGTGAGGCATGTCCAGTATTGCCCCAACAATTATCTGCTTTTTTTCTTCGAGGATGCTAACAGTGCCTTGCACGTTTTGACTGAAGGTCAATGGTTAATTAGGAACTCCCCTATCTCTTTGTTTAAGTGGCATATTGGTTTCAATCCTAAGGGTCCCAAACCAACTAAAATCCCTGTCTGGGTAGAGTTTCCGGACCTTCCCCTTGCGTTTTACCGTTAGGTTGAACATTTAGGGAAAAAAATTGGGCGTCTTTTAGGTCAGAAAACTAGGAACAATATTATAAACCCTAAGTGGGATCCTGAGATTCTTATTGAAGTGGATGTGTCCAAAGCTATCAAAACTTATGTGACCATCAAAGATTCCTTTGGTCGGAAATTACATGTGCAAAAAGTTATGTATAGGAACTTGCCCAATGCTTGCTATAATTGCTATAAGCAAGGACATCTAAGGATTGCCCTCTTCTCCCTAAACAGGAAAATCAAGAAAATACTAGAGAAAAGGTCAGGCTCAAGCTGTGGTTGATAACACTAACCCTCAGTTTAGGAAAATTAATAATAAAGCTAAAAAGAAAAATGTGAAATCTGATAACCTGTTTAACATTCTGTTGGATGACATTTCTAATCCCTTCAAGGATCAAGTCGTTGACGTTGCTGATAAGAATATCCCTGTTTGTGTTGATAATAACCTGGACATTTGTGTAGATGCCAATAAGGAAAACATGAGGTCCTACTCCAATGTTCAATTGGACCAGGGATGGAAAGGTGTTGGAAAAAAGAACAAAGTGCTTGTGCCCCCTCAAAAAACTTTGCTTAACTCTGTTCCTGTTCAAGAAGCTACACCAGTTTAGGTAGACTCCTTTCTTGTATCACAAGCTCAGATGGTCTCCCAAGAAATTACCATTATGGATCAAGGTAAACTTGAGATGATGGAAGAGGAGATGGAGCCAGTTGAGGTTGTGCCAATGTTTCAAGATCTAGAGATATCTAAAAAGCCTGACTATGTTACTAAAACCAAAAGAAAGGAGGTTATTAGGTCCTCCTTGGCAGTGCTTAAGCCCTCCAAAAATAGCACGAAGTAGCCTCTTTCCCTCTGTCTCCTGATGTCTGACCTTTATATTTGTTCTTGCAATATTAAAGGGATCACGAATCCTGTTAGAGCTAAAATGCTTAATATTTGATTATCAAACCTTCCTAAACAGCCTGATGTGGTTTGTTTGCAGGAGCTAAAAGTTGGGGGGAACTCTCTATTATTTAACCTTAAGAGAGTCTCCGCTAGATATAGGTGGTTTTATACTAAGCACTGTGATGGTAAAGGTGGCAGTGCCATCGGTGTGTCCATCAATCTCCTTCATGCTTTTATTTCTTGCAATTCGAGTACTTCTAACCAGTGGTGCTCTGTCTCCTTGGGCCACCCGTATGATGTTAATATTGTTTCTGTTTATGCGGCTAATAATGATTTGGGGCGTTCTGTTTGCTGGGGGGAGCTTAATTGCATCCAAGGTCCTGTCATTCTTATTGGGGATTTTAATATGGTGACTGACATTAAGGATAGATGGGAAGGTAAGGGAAAAGTGATTAAAGGTGCTGAAAAGGATGCTTGGTATAAAACTTGTAACTCCCTAGACTTGATTGATATTTCTGGGTCTTCTGGGGTGACCTGGTCTAATAAGTAGATTGGCATGGCCTGTACTGCGGCTCGTTTGGACAGGTGTTATACTAGTATTCCTTTTGTCCAAGGGTGTTGGGATCTTTGTGTTAATCTTGATACTTCCCTGTTTATGACAGACCATAAGCCTCTTCTTGTCACCTTTAAAAAGGGTTCCCCTAGTTTTAGAGCTGGCAGGCCTCATATTGATTGTAACTTCCTTAAGTTGCCCAGTGTTTTCACCCAGACCAAAAATATCTTCTACCTCAACTTTGAGCAGATTAGTTCTCCCAGCATAGCCTGGTGTAAGTCTATCAAAGAGATCCAGAAGCTCTTCACTCAACTTAAGTCTATAGCTAGAAAAACTAGGGCCAAAAGAAGACAGGACATAGTGGAAAGATTAAGGCTCCTTGATGCTAACTCCCAAGAATACCATGATCTCAATGGGTTGCTGTGCAAAGAGAGGTATCTGGAATCCAGCTACTCTCTTTCCTCTTCTAAAGAGTTCTGGAGTGGGAAGATTGATAGAAACAACAATTTCATGTTTTCTTTGATGAAAAAGCAAAAAGCTAGGGACTTCATCCCTCCTCTTAAAAAGAAAAATGGTGGTCATATTGTTAATATTCAAGAGTCTTTATAGGAGGCCAAGAGCTTCTTTATGGATGTTTTCTCTGGTTCTCCCAAGTGGGGGGAGGACATCCAGAGGGCCAGAGCTACTATTGCCCTAAAAAGGAAGAAAATGATTCCTGAAAGCCTGAGTACCATTCTAGACCTGCCCCTCACTGTCGTGAGATCAAAGAAACCATCCATAAATTGAAACCCTATAAATCTCCCAGGGTTGATGGTTTACATAATGAGTTCTTCATGGTTTTGAAAGACTTCCTCACTACTTTTATTCTTTTGATTTGGGAAGAAGTGTCTGGTAAAGGATATCTCCCTTCTCACATTAACACTGGTGTGATCAGACTTATTCATAAGAAAGGCAGCAAGGATGACCTTAACAACTGGAGACCCATTACCTGCTTGAATATTATTTACAAAATTTTCTTCTTTACCTTGGCTAGTAGACTTAGTCCAATGATGCGTAACTTTATTGTTCCTAAGCAGAAAGGTTTTACAAAGGGCAGATTCATTCTAGATGCTATTATCTCCATTTGGGAAGGCATGGATTATGCCTTGGATAGTGGGCAGGACTTTTTCTTTCTTAAGATTGATTTTAACAAAGCCTATGATAGGATTGAGTGGGACTTTGTTTTGCAATCTCTTCAAGACTTGGGTCTTGGTAGAAGATTCATTAAGTTTGTGAGCACTCTTCTTGGTAATGCTTTTTCTAGGGTGATCAATGGGCACCTCTCTGAACCTTTTAAACTTTCCAGATCCATAAGACAAGGCTGCCCCCTTGCCCCTCTTCTGTTTGCCATTGCTAGTGACTCTCTAGGCTGGTTAGTTAAGGATGCTATGGATAAAGGGCTTATAAGAGGCATTGAAATTCCTAATTCTCCCTCCCCCCTTTGCTTACAAATGTTTGCTGATGACACTAATGTTTTTCTTAAAGCTAACAATGCTTCTTTGAAGGTTTTTCTTGACTGCTTGGATCAGTTTTGTCTTGCTAGTGGCTCTAAAGTCAACCATAGTAAAACTGGGTTTAAATCTTTCTCTAACGTTATTCCTGATTGTATAGCCAGTTTAGATTGTGATATTATTAAGGAAGGAGATGTTTTTAGACTCTTGGGCATCCCCATGGGGTTCAAGATCTCTATGTCCCAAAGATGGGGGTGAGTTCTGGATAAATTCAAAAAGCATTTGTTCTTTTGGTATGACTCTAACAATTCCCTGCCTCATAGATGTTTTATTCTTAATCCGATTATGTTCTCCCCAAGCTGGTATACTTTCTTGCTTGTTGGTTTCCCTCCATTAAGCAGGTTAAGCAAGCTATCTCCCTGGCTAGGAGGTTCCTATGGGGTGGTAATGCTTATTATCAAAAAGTTGCTAAGGTTTCCTCGGACACCTGTTGTCTCCCTAAAGCTCAAGGTGGTTTGGGTATCCAGTGCCCCATCAAAATGGTTGACAACCTTGCAGCTAAGTGGATTTATAGAAGTACTCTTTCTAATGATATTTGGTCTCTTCTTCTGCAGAGAAATTTGACCAAATTTTACATTACTAACTACAAGGCCTGGAATAACCTCAACCTGTGGGACATCTTTATCTCCCCCCTTAACATTACTCCCGTGGGCAGTCTGATTGTCTGTAGATTTTGGAAAGCCTGGTTTAAAGCCAAACATTGTTTTTTTGGTAAGAAAATGCTGAAGGGTTTCTTTGATTTATTCTTATAGGAGTCTATCTGGTTTGGTTGTGCTGCTCAGGGATACAATGGTGTCTTGGCTATTAACGAGCATAAATGCCATAAAGCTGGGTTCAAAGCTTGGAGTGACCTCATGAGCAATGATGAAGTGTTATCTGATTATGAGCTTGTACAAGGTTCTGATTTGTCTAATGCTTGTCTACAGGTGCTGTTGGATCGTAAAAAGCTGTTGAAGGAGAAGCTTGCCCACGGTCTCAAGTCCAAAGCTAGTCTTGAAGAGATGGCCAGATCTATCTTCAAAGAGTTCAAAAACTCAAAAGGGAGAATCAATCAAATTGTGCCAAAACTCTATAAAGATGGTCTTGTAATTGGTCTGCCAAGCAGTGGTCCTACAGGTTTAAATCTCTGTGGGCCTTTCCTGATCAGAGTAAACATTCTTATCTGATATGGGTTATGCTCCAGAATGGCCTCTGAATTGGTCCCAGAGTCAGGAAAATTCAGATAAATGGAGGGATGTGTGCATTCTGTGTCAAGATGGAAGATGTTAACCACTTGCTCTTTAATTACCCTCATGCCAGTCAATTCTGGTCCAGTGTGGAACTTTATCTTCATTCCAAAAGATTTCCAGGGCTCACTCAGGAATCTGTCATCATAGGAAGCTGTAAGAATATGGATGTTCTGCTCTAGAACATATGGAGAGGCTATATCCTATGGCATATATGGTGTAGTAGAAATAATGTAGTTCATGGTAAAGGAAATAGAAATTTCCTTGCCTCTCTCACTAGAACTCTCAAGAAAGCCTCTATTAAATGTATCCAGTGTATCAAAACTGCTCCTAAGCATAAGGAAAGCATATTCACATTGCTAAAGTCTTGTAAATTCTCCAAATGGAGAAGCATTATCTCCTCGTTATACTCTGCTCAGAGGCTTGATATGGCCCTTTTCTTGTAACTGGTTGTGCTTGTGGCTCTTGCCCCCTGCACAGGATGTACTCCCTCCATTAATCTAATTTTCTTGCTTTTTCAAAAAAAAAGGAAAAAAAAATATATATATATATATATATATAAGGCCATATTTGCCCAATTCCTTAATGCACTCCTAGTAACGTCTACAAGATGAGTCCTCGTGCCTTTGGGACTCGAAATTCTTGACGAATTTAGCTGTCCATTGGCAATTTGGCATTGTGAAGTACGGCAGATCTTGTTTTTCTTTGCGAGCACGAGGTAATATATGTTTAAAATCAAGCTGGTTTTGGATCTTCTGCGCATGGCAAAGTTGACTCATAGCTCCCACCACCCCGCGTCCCTAGAAAAGAAGAAAAAAAACCAGGAAAGAGACAAGCATTGCGCAAGTAAGCATTGCATCAGGTAGAGTCGGATTCCTCTTTAATATATATGCTCGGAATGCGTGGACAGAGACTTGAAAAATCATTTGCGCTGCAGAGCATCCATTATTGTACACTTGTACTGTTGTAGATGTCGTTTAGGCCTCCTCTCAATGGCGAGGAATGGACTTCGGACTATGGAAGACGGAACCCTCCTACCCATGTCTAGTCGATAGCACGATTTCGGTTCTCTCTCTCCCTCTGTGTGTGTATCTCTCTCAGTGGGATGTCGACAGCCTAGGCAGTCCAAAGACCCAATCAATGGCTATGGAACCTCTCAGCTCATACACTGTGCGACGAGCCCTAGATAGAGTATTGCATTCTAGGTACGTTCAGGCTCCAGCGCGGTGGGCCGTGGCACAGTTCATTAGCCGATAGGAGCTCCTCATGGACAATGGACGCATGGCTGTAGTATGTACAGTGCGTAAGCTGCGTACGAAGAGAGAGAGAGACGACATGAGCACATATCGTGGAATATGACGTCAGGAGACAAGGGGGCGCACGGCACCGCACCGCCCCTGCGCCATCGAGCTTCCTGCATGCTCATCTTCTTCTCATGGGCAACTGGAGGAGGTGTGTGTGTGCGTGGGCCATGGCGGCCTGACTCGTAAGGCGTGAGGCCGATTGAGCGAGATGGAGGTTTTTGCTGCACAGTCTGCCTTGTCTGGTGGAGGGCGACACCGGAGGACGACCCGTCCAAGTTGACAGCTGCTGGAGGCAACTGCTAGCATGGAGCCGTGGGGACCACGATTCAATAATGAAGGTAAAGCTGAAGATGACGGAGCCCTGCGGGGGTCCACCACGATTTGACGAGCAAGTCGTAGCTTCCTACTGGAAGGAGCGGATCGAAGCTTAGGAGAGAGAGAACGGACAGCACATTCCCAACTTCGAGGCGCGAGAGCTTCCAGCCAATATGTCACTATTGGCGCGACTCCCGAGCTCAAGACGCTACTAGTCCTCCAACACGCCCCATGTGCAGCCTGTACAAGAGTCCTTATCGTTTTCACCCCTCGCTAGTCGCTACACTCTCTCTCTCTCTCTCTCTGCCACGAGCACACCAGCGCACATGTTCGCACATCAATTCTCCTCTCTCCACCCTTCTAAGTTCTTACGCTCTGATTCTCTGTTTCTCTCTCATTCTCTGTCTCTCCATTGTACCGCGCTTGTCTGTGAAGATGATGTTGAAGGGCCTTCATTACTCAATACGGTGGGTTGAAAGGAGGGTAGCCGTGGCAGTCCCATTGCCATCATCCATGTTCACATCCATCGCCAAAATTAAGTGGCTCGAGAGATGAAACTTCCTATCGGATACAACAGGAAACCTTCCGATTGACGGCGAAAATAATCACCTCAATGAATGCAATGCATGGCTTTTTCAATACTTCACCAATTGAGCCTTTCTACCAACTGGTGCGCGGCTATGGCGGAACGTCCCTGCCTCCAAGAGATGCCGCCTGTTGACCGCGACTACTGAGCGCCTATCGCCGGTGAAGACGAAGCAATGTGGCGTAAGTCTGCTGTCGAGAGAAACTGAAGACGAAGCAATGTGGCGTAAGTCTGCTGTCGGGAGAAACTGTCTATCGCGAGTACTAAGCGTCTATCGCCGGTGACGTGTATTCTGTCTATCGTGGATGCTGGGCGTCTATCGCGGGTGCTTCCTTTCTATCGTGGATACTGGGCCTCTATCGCGGGTGGCGTCTATCGCCATTCAAGAAAACGTCTATCGCTACTCACCAGGGACCCGTTTATCGCGACGCTCGTCATCCGTGAGTCACTAGGACCCGTCTATCGCGACGATTGGGTGCCTATCGCGACTCACCAGGGACCCGTCTATCGCGATTATTGTGGCGGTTCTTTCGAGGAAGTAATCCATTTGACCGCCGGAGGGTGGAGTTTGGGCCCAGCGATAGATTATGGTACTAATCAACGCGCGGTTCTAGGTGATTGCCTGTCAGGCCGTGCCACGTGGTGGCGGCTCAGATGGCGCAGTGCTCTTCAGGCGGCGGCGTCCTTTCCTATCCTGAAGAGAGATTATCTGTCCTTCGCCTGTGTGAGAGCGGCTCTGTCCATTGCTTTGTACGAACTTTCTTTGGCGTTTAGCATCGTGGCACTCGAGAAGTTTTAAGTTTTAGCACTTTTTTCGTTAAAAAAAGAGAAAAAAAGAAAAAAAAAAAAGAAAAAAAAAGAGAAAAAAAAACTAAAAGTAATTAAACAAAAAAGTAAAAGGAAAAAAGAAGGCAGAGAGTTCCTTGAGTAAGATTAATTCTCATTCTTGCTCCTTTCTCGTGGGGTGAGTCGTGCTGTTAAGCGGGTTTCCTTTTGCTCTTTCAAGCTTTGGTCATGGACTTTGTGGCTCCCCCTCAGTCCGTGTCCCCCCTTGAGTTGGAGTCTGTCCCAGTGGACGTCGCGCCCCCAGAGGTCTCTTTATGCAAGGAGTCTGTGGCGGCAAAGCAGGAAGAACTGAAGAAAACTTGCCTGATCGGTCAAATGTTTGGCCCCAGGCCCTCTCTTGATAGTGTGAGAACTTGGCTTCGCAAGGAGTGGTTCCCTCGAGGCCTAATTGTGTCCAAATGTCAATTCCTGCCGGCGAATCACCTGCTTCTTGTATTTGAGAACGAAGAGATGGCTTTCCAAGCCCTGCAAGCCGGCTCCTGGCAAGTGAGCCGGTCCACCCTTTGCCTTTTTAAGTGGACCCCAGACTTTGTCCCGAACAGATCAAAGCCTCTTCGTTACCCGCTTTGGGTGGAGCTTCCCAATCTGCCTTTCTTCATGTATGGATTTCTTCGTGAAATCGTCTCACCGATCGGTCGCCCGATGGCCGCAAGACAGGATGTTGGGGGGTTAATCTACGATGGAGCTCAACACTCTTTCAATGCTAGATGGCATCCTCAGATCTGCGTTGAAACAGACCTGAACCAGGTCCTTCCTTCGAAGATCTCCATAAACTATGGAGATGGTATGACCTGGACACAAGAGGTTACTTACAAGAATCTGCCAAACGCGTGCTTCCGGTGCGGGCTTCAAGGTCACAGGATCAAAGACTGCCCCCTGAAGAAAAGTACCAATAAAAACAAGCTTAAACCAGATGGGACCCTAGAGCCTATCCCCCAAATCGACACTCGGGGTCATCCCCACCCAATGGAGGAAGAAGAGGGAACTCGCGTTGCTGAGACGGATTCAGAAGGTTTCACTGAAGTGAGACACAAGAGGAAAGTTAGCCCTCGAAGATCAAAAACAAGGAATACTACGACAGCTGCCCCCTCGAATAACATATACTGTAACCTAGAAAAAGAGATTAATGAACTCGATTTCCCAGGGGACAACCTCTTGGAAGAAGACCCCACTGATAATTCCCTTGGGTGCTCTACCAGCAAAGAAGATAACCTAGAAGGCTACACCACGAGTAAAGAGGAAGGCTTTACTACCAGCAATGAAGACAACCCAGACAGCGAAAGCTCCGCTCTTGGCCCTACCCTCCCGGTACGCTTTCCAAGACTACCGCAACAAAAGTCCAAGCTTAAAGGTAAACAACCTTCCGGCATGCCTTGGAAGAGCCCCCTCAAGAGTAGGATCCTAAGTCAAGAAGTAGGGAAGAAAAAAGAAGACCACAAGAAGAAAAAAGATCGGGTCCCTCCCCTCAAAGAGGGCAACCATCATTAATGAAATTCACATCTCTAAACGTTAGGGGTCTGTCTGACCCGTCAAGAGCTTCGATTCTTGGCCAGTGGTTCAAGGACATGTGCTTCGCCCCTGACTTTATTTGCTTACAAGAGGTTAAAATCGACGGTGAGGATCTACAAAAACGGCTTAAATGCATTTCTCCGAACCACCTTTGGTTCTCCACTTCTCACCCTAGAGGGACAGGGGGTGCTTCTATCGGTATTAGTCACGCCTTGTCTAACAATGTGACCTCGACTTTTGAAGGTCGGAATCATCGTTGGATTGCTGCCTCTTTCGGGTCTCCTTTCCAGTTCACTGTGGTCTCAATTTATGCCCCTAATGGGGAAACAGATAGAATGGATACTTGGGCTTCCCTTGACTCCCTTTCACACAATGTTCTGATTTGTGGGGACTTCAACATGGTTGAATCTCCTGAGGACCGATGGAATAACAAAGGAAAAATTATTGACGGTCAGGAGAAAGAGATTTGGGATAAAATTAAGCTCCATCTCGACCTGGTCGAAGTGAAAGACAACCAGGGTTTCTCCTGGTCTAATCTCCAGTCGGGGGACTCTTTGAGGAAAGCAAGGCTTGATAGATGCTACATCGACCAGAACACCATCCTTCAGTGGGGTATTCCCTCGATTTCTCAACACATGGACCTCACAATCTCAGACCACTATCCGATTACTCTGTCCTTCAAACCAATTCCCATGCTCCAGAAAGCTCCTTGGTTTCAGGCTTGTCAGACATCATTTTCCCTCCCCTCTGTCCACCAGGAAATTTCTGAGGTGTGGACGGAAGCCTTTGCTTACTGTAATGAACCGGCTAAGTGTTGGAGAAACGCGGTAGAAAGGACTCGTAAAATTCTAATCAGGACTCAAAAGGCTATAAGAGGAATTCGAAAAAAAAGAAGAGAAACGGTGTACCGGAGGCTCTCACGGCTTGAAGAAGAGGTGAACAAAGGTAAGCTTCATTGCCAACAGGGTCTGTTGAAAATCAGGAGTAGGCTAAGATTAGAGGAGGAGGTCCAAAGGAAAAATCTCCAAATTTTCTTCAAAGATTGGTGGGCAGGGAAGGCGGACAAACCAACGAAAGAGATGTGTAACATCCTCAAAAGGAAACAAGCTAGGGAATCCATCCCCCTAATGGTCGATAACAATGGAACTGAATGTTGCACGGAAATGGAGAACAGAACTTTCATCGTCGAACATTTTACCAACCTTCTCGGGGTCTCGACTCCTCTTTCCCCCCACAGGCGCGACTCCATGGCAACCATCTCAAGGGCTGCTCAAACCAGAATCCCACAGAACTTGATTGCTCTTCTGGATGCTAACATCTCCGAGAATGAAATTATCGAGGTTATTGATGCCCTTCCCAACGGGAAAAGTCCGGGTCCAGATGGCCTTACCAATGAGTTCTTTAAGTCCTTCAAACTTCAGGTGGCCACCCCCCTGCGCCTCGTGTGGCAAGAGGCTCTCTCCTTCGGTGCCCTCCCTGAGTGCCTGAATAATGGCGTCATCAAGTTAATCCACAAACGGGGAGATAAGAACAAAATTGAAAACTGGCGCCCGATTACCATGCTCCAAACTGGATACAAGATAATTGCAAAAGTTATCGCCAACAGAATCTCCTGTCATTTAAAGTCATGGCTGTGCGAGGACCAGAAAGGTTTTATCAAAGGTAGATCTATACTTGAAGCAATTATTGATATTTGGGAAGGCCTTGCTTTTGCTGAGGAGTCTGCTCAAGATCTAGTTTTCATTAAGATCGACTTCGACAAAGCGTATGACAAATTGGAATGGGACTTTATTCTTCAATCATTGAAAGACCTTGGATGCAGCCAAAAGTTCACGAAGATGGTTTCCACGCTTCTTGGAAATGCTTCAACTAGAATAAACATCAACGGTAAGCTCTCTGAGCCCATTCGTTTAAAAAGATCAATTAGGCAAGGCTGCCCTCTGGCTCCTTTACTATTCGCTATCGCCTCAAATGGCCTCAGCTGCCTATTAAAGCATCACATGGACGCCGGCAATCTCAAGGGTCTCTCCTTACCTCTAAATCACGGCCAAATGGTTGTAAGACTTTTTGCTGATGACATGAATGCCTTTGTGCATAACGATATAAATAGCATTGAGGTGTTTTGGTGGTGCCTCCACACCTTTTGTATGGCATCAGGCTCAAAAATCAACCATGCTAAAACTGCTTTTAGAGCGATCAGCGGGCCTACTCCCCAATTGTTGGTCGATCGGGGGTGTCAAGTTATCCCGAGCGGTCAAGTCTTCCGTCTCCTCGGCATTCCGATGGGTTTCGATATCTCAATGGACCAACGATGGAACTGGGTGCTATCCAAGTTGGATAGCAAGCTGAATCAATGGAAAGGTATGCAAGTCAACCTGGCAGGACGTGCTATGGTTATTAACACCTTTATGTTGTCTACAATTATTTACTTTATCTCGTGTTGGAGACCTAAGGAGAAAGACTTGGCCAAAGTAGAAAGAATCTGCAGGAACTTCCTTTGGACTGGGGACCCCAACAGAAGGGGGGTTCCCAAAATCAAATGGGAAACTTGCATTAGCCCTAAAGACTCAGGGGGCTTGGGTATTTTGGATATTGCTGGATTAGCTGACAAGCTGGCGGCTAAATGGCTTATCAAGGCCTGGAGCAATAGGGAGTCCTCTTGGGCTAAATTGATCTTCAGAAACACAGAAGACTTTACCTTTGTCGGCCTCCCTGGTTGGAAGGACATAGGGATTCTCACGCTTTTGTTCTCCCCCCACCCAGTCTGCCCTAAAGGCTCTAGCCTCGTGTGTTCCTTATGGAAGAATTGGAACAAGGCCAAACAGTTCATCAGAATCAGCGATGATTGGAAGTGGGCAGCTGGCATAAGACAAAATGACTCTATTTGGTTCCCGATCAGTGGCATTCGGGGAGTGGAATCTTGGAACCTCCAAACTGCAAGGCGGTTATGGAACAAGGGGTTCAAACAGTGGAAACAGCTCTGGAAACAAGAGACCTGCCAGTGGATTAGGTTCGAAGATCTGGATCCGAGACTTAGCATTACCTTTGAGGAATGGACTCTTCTTCAAAGCAGGTGCTTAGCCTGGGACCGCTCAACTACCCGCCTTCTCTGCGGGCAGGATCTTCCTTGCTCGGAGGGCCTCAAATGGAGCAATGGTAAGAAGCTTTCCAGAATCCCGAACTTCAAAGGGGTTTTGGATGTTCACCACACCCTTAACAAGAGATGGTGCCTTGCTTGGACCAAACTTCGGTGGGAGCTAAAATTCATGTCTCTTTGGCACCCCCTAATTGAGGTCAAAAAGTCCGTTCTCATGTGGCAGGTCTTGCATAAGGAAATCTGGACCAATGCAAGGGCTAACAAAATCTGTGGTGTGCCGCCATGGTGCAAGCGGTGTCATCGGTGCATCGAAGATTTAGCCCACCTGTTCTTTGACTGCCCCAAGTCCCGTGTTGTCTGGCATCACGTGTCCCGGGTTTTGAGACTAACGAGTCAAATCAACTGGCAACAAGTGATGTTGGGTGAGGCGATCGGATGCTCATCGAGGCTATGGAATGCCATCAGAGGTGAGGCTCTCTGGAAGATTTGGAGAGAGCGCTGTGCCGTCAATTTCGGCCAAACTCCTAAGGAATGGTCGATCGAGAAATCCTTGTTTCTCCTTGGTAAAAGAATCTCCCGAGTCAAGAGATCACCACCGTTTAGACATCACTGTATTTATCTCCTGGAAAACAACAAGTTGAAACCCAAATGGGTCCCACATGAGGGTGATGGTAATGTTATCCGCCTCATCTGTAATGCCTTGTAGCTTGCCATACTCCTCCCCTGCGTTGTGGGATTCGGGGGGTCCCATGGGCACTAGTCCCATTCACTTGTAACTTTTTCTCTTTAATATAATTAAAGTCCGGGAGATTAGGCTAAGGCCGAACTTCCTTTATTTAAAAAAAAAAATACTTCACCAATTTGATATTTTCTACTGTTATTATCTTTGCTGTGTGAGATTGTACTGCAACAATTGAACAGAAGTAATCTTCTTTTGTCGACGCTTTCTTAATTACCAATTCCTCAAATTCCATAATGCGGTTATGCAAAAGCATTACTATATTGAAAACTAAGACTGCCATAAGATCTCCAGCCCGAGAACACGCTCATTTCGATCCGGTTTCTCTCTCTCTTTCTCTCTCTCTCTCTCTCTCTCTCTCTCTCTCGCGCGCCCGGGTCCGCCACAATGCACACATAGTTACGGACCCATCTGACTCAGAGACCTCTCACTCATAGGGAAGAGAGCCGCTTCTTCGTCACTCTCAAGAAGGGTGCCAGGGGAGTCGGACTGACCACCAAACACGCTCCTCAGTTGAGCCTGTGCGTCCATGTTCTCCTTGCGGCTTGCATACTTCAATCACCATCTTGGGCTTCTCACATCTCGGCCAGATCTAAGTTGTTATCTCGGGATTGCACCCTGCCTACCTCACTTTCTCTCTCTAGTTCCAAGGTGGAGGATCTCTACAGCCAGCCTTTGCTTATTCAGCTATTGAAGACCCATAGCACATGCAGAGCGGTACAAACTTTAGCCGACACACTGTAAGGTAACAAGAATTTCATCATGCTGATACTCTCATGTATACAACATCCAAAGCTCGTGTTTTTAACTGCAAATATTACAAAAGATCTAAACACTAGTGATGGCAAGCATAGGTAATACATCACTGAAATGACAGAAGACAAGGATTGTAGAATACACACATAACATTAGACACAATGAATTAAAAAAAGGCAGTATGCACTAGCCTATCAAAACTTTTGAAATACGCACACACATTCTCATGTGTCTCTTCGGTCCATAGATTTAGAAGATGAAACATGAAGTAGATTGGAGTAAGCCACATAGAGATGATGTCCTAAAGGCAACAAAAGTTACTCAGCATTCTCCATACAGCATAGAGATTTAATTTCTCTCAAACTCCACCTTCAATCACATTACTTTTTATTGGTTATGGAATTGTATAGGAAGCATTCTAAAGAGAAGGTTTCAACAGATCACCAATTTCGCCTCAAAATAACCCTTTACTACCAAGTTTGAGATCACTTGGAAATAATACAAGTTATGAATATTAAAGGAAAGTTTATGGAGTTTAGCAAAGGTTTTCTCCTTGGCCACGGATCAAAGTGTCGAAGCAGATCTAAAAGTGATTTGAGAGAAAACTGTAATGTGTAGAAAAAAAATATAGGAAAGTGTCCTCTCGAAGAGCAAGTCCAAGATGAAGAGTTAGGAGATTCAAGCATGGAAGGAAGAAACTTCTCTACAGAAGAAGATGACGAGCTTCAATATGGTTAATGAAAACAAATCCACGGTCAGTTCCCTCTCCTTTTAAAGGAAAGCCATTGCCAAAGAGTTTTAGAGTTATTTGAACGCTATCAATTTTCGGATTTCTATAATATCTTGAACGTGGGAGTAGAAGCTCCACCTCTGATGATGATTTCTTTCGGATAGAACGCCAATTTCAGAATGAAGTGCTATATTCATCTAGAGTAGAGTGGATGAAGTCTAATATGGATTTTTTAATGGTGCAATTAAAATAATAGCCTTTTAGTAATCAATTTATTAAAAATCTAAGAGATGAAACCGATTATCTAATTAGAAACAATATCCTTTTAATAATCATTTTATTAATGGTGGTAATGAATGGAGATCATGTGAATTAGTTAAAAAATATAGTGTACATGATCATTGCTATGCTCTTGATCATATTATTATTTTTGGAGCCATTTAACACCATGAATGGTCTTCAATCCATTTCGATATCTTTGACGTATCTATCCCGTGTGAAATTGCAGGCCCATTTACAATTGTTGATGTGTATATATGTAATCAATTCTCTAGTAATTAAAGAAAGGGTGCTGCAATTGGTATTAGTCACTCCTGGTCCGGCAGATTGACCTCGACTTGTGAAGATCGGAATCATCGTTGGATTGTTGCCTCTATCCGGTTCCCTAATCAGTTCACTGTGGTCTCAGTTTATGCTCCTAATGGAGAGATGGATAGAATCGACACTTGCGCTTCCCTCGACTCCCTCTCACACAATGTTTTGCTTTGCAGGGACTTCAACATGGTTGAATTTCTTGAGGACCGTTGGAATAACAAGGGGAAAATTATTGACAGTTAGAAGAAGGAGATATGGGATAAAATCAAGCTCCATCTCGACTTGGTCAAGGTGAAAGACATGAAGGGGTTCTCCTGGTCTAACCTCCAATTGGGGGACTCTCTGAGGAAAGCAAGACTTGATAGATGTTACATCGACCAAAATACCATCCTCCAATGGGGTATTCCTTCGATTTCCCAACACATGGACCTGACTATCTCGGACCACTACCCGATTACTCTTTCTTTCAAATCGATTCCCACACTCTGGAAAGCTCCATGGTTTCATGCTTGTTAGACGTCGTTCTCCCTCCCCTCTGTCCACCAAGAAATTTCTGCAATCTAGACGGAGGCCTTTGCCTACTGTAATGAACCGGCTAAGTGCTGGAGAAGCGGAGTTGAAAGGACTAGACAAATTCTAATCAGGACTCATAAGGCCATAAGAGATATTCAGAATAAAAGGAGAGAAATGTTGTACCGAAGGCTCCCACGACTTGAAGAAGAAGTGAACAAAGGTAACTTGCAATGCCAACTAGGGTTACTGAAAATTAGGGGAAGACTAAGACTCGAGGAGGAGGTTCAAAGGAAAAATCTACAAATATTCTTCAAAGATTGGTGGGCGAGGAAGGTTGACAAACCTTCGAAAGAGATGTGTAACATCCTTAAAAGGAAAACAAGCTAGGGAAGCCATCCCCTCCTTGGTCAACAACAACGGGATTGAATGTAGCATAGAAGTTGAGAATAGATCTATCATCGTGCATCACTTCACCCATCTTCTTGGGGTCTCGACTCCTCTTTCCCCGCACAGGCATGACTGCATGGCATCCATGTCAAGGGTTGCTCAACCTAGAGTCCCTTAGAACATGATTTCTCTTTTGGATGCTAACATTTCAGAGAACGTATCAAGGTCATTGATGCTCTCCCCAATGGAAAACATCTGGGCCTTGATGGACTCGCCAATGCGTTTTTCAAGTCCTTCAAGCCGGTGGTGGCCACGTCGTTGCGTCTGGTGTGGCAAGAGGCTCTCTCCTTTGGTGCCCTCCCCGAGTGTCTTTATAATGGTGTCATCAAGTTAATTCACAAAAGGGGAGATAAGAACAAAATTAAAAATTGGCAGCCGATGACCATGCTCCAAACTCGATACAAGATAATTGCCAAAGTTATCACCAACAGAATCTCTTGTCACTTAAATTCATGGCTTTGTGAGGACCAGAAAGGTTTTATCAAAGGTAGATCTATACTTGAAGCAATTGTCGATATTTGGGAAGGCCTTGCGTTTGCTGAGGAGTCTTCACAAGATCTGGTATTCATTAAGATGGACTTGGACAAAGCATATGATAGATTGGAATGGGACTTTATTCTTCAATCACTAAAAGATCTTGGCTGTAGCCATAAGTTCACAAAGATGGTTTCCAACTCAGAAACGCGTCAATGAGAATAAATATCAATGGTAAGCTCTCTGAACCCGTACGTTTAAAAAGATCTATCAGGCAAGGCTGCCCACTGGCTCTAGTACTCTTCGCTATTGCCTCCGATGGCCTTAGTCGCCTATTTAAGCATCACTTGGATGCTGGCAATCTCAAGGGTCTTTCCCTACCTCTTGGTCACAGCCAAATGATTGTGAGACTCTTTGCCGATGACATGAATGCCTTTGTTCTTAACGATATCAATTGCATTGAGGTGTTTTGGAGTTGCCTCCATACCTTTTGTGTGGCATCAGGTTCAAAAATCAACCATGCTAAAACTGCTTTTAGAGCAATCCGTGGACCTCCACCCCAATTGTTGATTGATCAGGGATGTCAAGTTGTTCCTAGTGGTCAAGTCTTTGGTCTCCTCGATATTCCGATATCTCAATGGAGCAACGATGGAACTGGGTGCTATCCAAAATAGATAGCAAACTTAATCATTGGAAAGGTATGCAAGCTAACTTGGCAAGGTGTGCAATGGTTTTCAACACATTTATGCTTTCTACGACTATTTACTTTATCTCGTGTTGGAGACCTAAGGAGAAAGAGTTGGCCAAAGTGGAAAGAATGTGTAGAAACTTCCTATGGACGGGGGACCCAAATAGGAGGGGGATTCCCAGAATCAAATGGGAAACTTGTATTAGCTCAAAAGACTCAGGGCGCTTGGGTATTTTGGATATTGTTGGGTTGGCTGACAAGTTGGTGGCAAAGTGGTTTATCAAGGCTTGGAGCAATCGTGAGTCCTCTTGGGCTAAATTGATCTTTAGAAATTTGAAAGACCTTCCCTTAGTTGGTCTTTTCGGTTGGAAGGACATTGGGATCCTCACGCTTTTGTTCTCCCCCCCACCCCGTGTCCCCTAAAGGCTCTAGCCTCGTGTGTCCTATTAGCCGCTAGAATGGAATTATCATATTTAGCATAGAAGACATGTAATTATGAAAAGTCGCACGCACACCAAAAGGGCATGGGGCAAATGTTGTAAACCTTTTTGATTAATGAAAGGAACATGCGTAAGACAACAAGAGATGATGAAGTGATCAACATCCCTGGGTAGTTCCAAGTTTATTAGGAACACCCTCTAGTGGTAGAAGTGAAGAACAACCAAGTTCAGTTGCAGAAGGTCTAGTCAAGCAAGCCAGTGGCAATTTCGGTGGCAGTTCGGTGCTGTGCAGAAGCAGTTCGGTAGCTTGTGGAGGTAATCCGGTGCGTTCTGGTGATAGTCCGGTATATTTTGAAGATAGTACGTTAGTTTCTGGTTGTACCTCGGTGCAATGCAGTGACAGTTCAACATTATTCGATGACAATTCGATGATCTTCGATGACAATTTGGTGATATTCAATGACAATTCGGTGATCTTCGGTAATAGTGCGGTAGTGTTCGGCGGGAATTTATTGCATTCCGCATTTTTAGGTGCAAGTTCAATTGATTTTGACACTAAAGTTGAGAAAGGGCTGTTAGATTTTGAGCTAAGTAATCAGTTCAGAGATATCTTAGGATCGAAAAGTTGGCAAAGTGATCGTACGGCCCAGCAACATCAAGAAATACTTCCCCAAAATTTAGGCAACATGAGTAGTTCACAACAGCAACGACAACAACAACAACAACAACAACAACAACAACAACAACAACAACAACAACAACAGTAGTAGCAACAACAACAACAACAACAAATTATTCCACCGCATCCGGTGCCAGCCGGAGTCACATACACAAAATTTGGAGGTGTTCTGGGAGATGATCCCGATGTGCATGTGCGGACATTTGAAATTAATTATGCAGTTTTGAATTACCTATAAAGCTATTGTGTTCCAATCAACTTTGGTTAATGAAGTTGCATGTTAGTTAACTAAGTATGACTTGAATCATTTTTTGATAGTACGATGACGTGAAGCATGCATTTCTGCAACAATTCCAGTTAAAGAAAAACCCAGCAAAAATTTTTGATTGCCTGCAGAATAACAAGCAGAAGCCATACCAGAATGTACAAGACTGTGCCACTCTATTCTGGACTCATTTATGGCAGTTACCACTAACGGATGCCAATTTAGCAGACGACATCATTACTTAGTGGTTTATAAATGGATTAAATCCCCAACTGAAATAGATCATGATTATACGATGTGTGGGAGGAATAACCTTGGATGCCGTAATTGCTATGGCTTTACAGTTAGAAAATAAGGTGGGTGGATTCACTGAAGATTTAGAATGGTTGAAGGCATCCAAGCATTCAAATGAGGATCCTCTAATACAAATTTACTATAGTAAATGTAAAAACACACGACACAGCAGCTCAGCATGTGCTCTGAATCAAATGTATTGCGCCATTTGCCATACATCGGACCACACTATGGAGACCTATCCTTATAATGCAAAGGTACAGAGCAGAGCGGCTGTCAATGCTATCATTCAAGAACAAGGGTAACCGATCAGTCACTACATACCACCACAAATGAGGAATCATCTCCTCCACCACCTAAATGTCATTTTTGCGGTGAAATGGGGCATATTCGTAGGTACTGTAAAGATGCGGCTCAGTACGATAAAAGGAAAAAGGAAAGACAACACTCGATGGTGAACATGGTGTACATTTCAACAGTAGACACTCAAACGAAAGTGGTGCAAACACGCTCGGGAAAGCAATTACAGCCAGTTGCAGAGATTTTTGAACCTGGAATCCCTAAACAACAGAAGGTGTTTACTAAAGCAAGGAAGTGGGTGACCCAGAAACAAACTGTTTTTCCTGACCCAGTTCTAGTGACGGAGCAAAGCATACCGCAGGTAGTACCGGAAGGAAGAAATCTGACCCACACAACACCGGAGTCCCCATCGAACTCCATACCAAAAATAGCAAAATTTGATCCGATGTGGGATGTCTTATTCAAGGCGTCAATTACACTACCATTGGGACAATTATTGGCTTTGGTTCTTGGTGTGCACCAACAATTCCAGAAATAGGTATGTCCAAGACCTTCATGTGCTCCTTCGACAGCAACAATCTAGCCTGAACTGGACCCGATGGTGGACCATACAGTGCCCTTGATTATGGTATGGTATAAGAATCATAAAATAACACAAGTATTAATTGATGGAGGTTCTAGAGTAAACATTGCAAAAGAAGCAGTTTGTCAACGGATGGGATGGACACAAATCGAACTTGTCCAATTT
This sequence comes from Ceratopteris richardii, assembly GCA_020310875.1. Taxonomy (NCBI): domain Eukaryota; kingdom Viridiplantae; phylum Streptophyta; class Polypodiopsida; order Polypodiales; family Pteridaceae; genus Ceratopteris; species Ceratopteris richardii. The sequence goes on along the minus strand of CM035427.1, from coordinate 87,141,273 downwards.
TTTGTTTGCATGGCTGATCAATACCGAGTTCATCCGGTTGGATTGGTGTGAGACATTCCTATTACTCTTCAACGAGCTATATTTAAAATGACCTTCGTTGTTCTGGAATTACCAGAATCCAACCTTGATTATAACCTGCTCTTTGGATGACCATGGTTAAAGCAAGCTAAGGTAGTTTAGGATTGGTCAGTGCATGAATTGATTTTTAAGAATAACCACCAAAAATATGTCATTCCACTAGACGACATGAAGCCTTCTGACTTGCATGCACGACCATATGTAGCTGAACCTGTACACATGCTGGATGGTCTTTCAAATGATGAAGAGGAATCTTTTCTTAAAGCTAACAAGGATCTGATGGCGCTCAAAACTTGTTGGTGCAGACCAATCACCAATTGAAGACTTGGAAGATCAAATGATGAAGGAAGAATCAATTCCTAAAGTGTGGAAGAAGATTACAATCAGAGGACAAGAGAAGTGTACACATATGTACATTAGCATAGTCATAGATGACTTAGATCTTTTGTTCAGTAAGAATTATGTACAAATTATCTATAAATACCTTGAGAAAAGTCGGGGCATGTATGAGAGCATATGTGACAATAGTCAGATGTCAAGAATGAGGGAGATAGAAGTCATAAGATAGAGGAAAGTGAATTTGAGTTAGCTCTCATCACTCAGTTGTATTTTCTCTGAGTAAATGAAAAATTTTGCGCCCGATGTTTCTGCGTGTTCTCCTTCTACAGTAGATCAATTGTGGAATGTTTTTGTACAAGTCTAAGTTGAGAGTTGCTTGACCTCTGTGCAAAGTTTTAGCTTCCAATTGTAATCAGGCTGAGTGAATTAAGTGTAGGAACATTCATATGTGAAGTGTGCTCACAGGTTCCTAAAACAGGCGCAGATTTCGAAGTCAATGTTTTGGTCATTTCTCCTAGCACAGTGTAAAGTTTTGCATGAGTGAGGGCTTAATCTTTAAGTTGGAAGATAAGCTACTTATGTTTAGAAGCATTTTGTAAAACGGGTTCTATTCAAGGAGAACCAAGTCTTAAAAGTTACAGGTATAAAGTCGACTGTTCTGAGTAACAGTTTCTGACATAGGTAACTTGAGAAGTTGATTTCTCAAGCTACACTTAATCTTTTGATGAGATTCAACTTGGAGTAGATGCGCAATCTCTAGGAGATACTTCGTACAAAGTTTCATCAAAAACTTTACACTTTTGATAGGTCAATGTGGAAAAATAGTGCAGCAGACTTTTCTGTGTTTCATCTTCTTCACAGATTTGTTAATCTTTTGGTAATTAGCAATTGATCCTCTAAATTAGTGGAGTGTTTGACTTATTCTTGGTATAGAGGTGTTCTAATCACAAGAATAAGTTGTTCTTTTGGAGATTAACATTCTCCATCAGTGGTATCAGAGCAGGAGACATCAATTTGAAGGAATTTGAAGAAAGAAAGATCTCGACTGCTGCAGATTCAAGAAATTCAACACTTGAAGGATCAAGAAGTGAAAGCTTGGAGTCAAAGCTTGGGGAGAAGACAAATTGACATCAAGAAAGGCAAAAGGAGTTCAATTCGAAGTAAAGGTACATACATTGTTTGTAAAGCTTGAAGTTTCAATACACAGGTGGATACAAGATGGGAGAAAGCTTGCAGATTGATAAGCTAGATAGGGAGAACTATCCAGCATGGTCCATGAGGATGGAAGCACACCTCATGAGCAAAGATCTTATATCATTTATTACAGGAGATGAAGAAAAACCAGAATTTGCAGATCCAAGTATTCCTACTAGGGAAGAACTTGCAATGTTGAAGACTTGGATGAGAAAGGATGCTCAAGCTAGGAGTATCATCTACATGGCTGTAAATGATTACCTTTTACCTCACATCAGAGGTTTGGAAAGTGCTACAGATGTTTGGAATGCCTTGGAAGAGCATTTCCAAAATACAACTAAGTCAAGGAAGTCCTCACTATGGGCTGAGTTCACAACCTTCAAGAAGAAGAGCTCACAATCAATTTCAGATTATGTGGCAAGGATGAAAGATATTGCAGATAGCTTGGGAGCAGTGGATGAAGATATTGAAGAAGAAAAGTTGGTAAGACAAATACTTACAGGTCTAAGAGGTGATGAGAAGTGGAAGCCTTTTATCTTGTCCATAGAGTTGTCACTTGATCACTTTACTCCTGACCTTAATCAATTGCTAGGACACATGCTAACCTTTGAGCAGGATCTTAAAGGAGACAATGATAGAAGTACAAGTCAAGCTATGTACTCCAAAGACAAGAAAAAGAATGGCAAAGGAAAGCAATCAAATGATGATGAAGGGAATTCAAATCAAGCTAACTTCACAAAAGGGAAGACAAATTTCAGAGGTAAAGGAAGAGGAGGTAAGAACAAAGATAATGCTAAAGCTTGTTGGATTTGTGGCAGAACAAATCATTTGGCAAATGATTGTTGGTATAATAATCAAAATGGAGGATACAACAATCAGAATTATAGTCAAAGAGGTAGAGGAGGCAGAAACCAAAGAGGCAATTTCAGAGGAAGAGGTGGTAGGACATCATATGGTAGAGGAGGTGGAAGAAACTTCCAATCTCAGTCCTACAACAATAATTATTACAATTATGCATCAGATCAGAAGGATGACATGACTCTTATTCTGAATGCAACTCATGAATCAATGGGAGAAGATCAAAGAGTGTTTTATATTGACTCAGGGTGCAGCAACCATCTGAGTGGGAATCTATCCTTGATGACTGATATGGAAGCAAGGGTGAATGGACATACAGTTCAAACAGGTGACAATACCAAACATAAAGTGGAGAGCATTGGATCAGTGAAGACAAAGAATGGAAGTACACTTCTGAGCAAGGTACTTTATGTTCCTACTATTCCTAAAAATTTGATAAGTGTAGGGCAAATTGTGGAGAAAGGATATGAGGTAAGATTTACAAATGATGGTGTCTATGTACAAGATCCAAATCAGGGATATAGAACTATAGTTGCAGGTAAAAAGGAAGGAAGATTGTTCACTCTCAAAGTCCAAGGTAATGTGGGACATGCATTGTTTACCTATGGAGGTCAAAAGGTATCTGAATTAGACCTATGGCATAAGAGGCTAGGTCATTTCAATGAGAGAGCTATAAAGGAGATGTCAAAGAATCAGGTGGTGCTTGGATTGCCAAACATTGAAGGGCAACATATGGTGTACAAGTGTGAAGCTTGTCAATTAGGTAAAGCACATAAAAGTTCTTATAACAAATCAGGGTACAAGTATTCAAACATGCTTGAATTGGTTCATACAGATGTATGGGGTCCCTCAAGGGACTATAGCATAAATGGATCCAGATATTATGTGTTGTTTGTTGATGATGCAACCAGGTGGATTACTTTGTATGTAATCAAGGACAAATCAGAAGTCTTCAAGACATTCAAACATTTCCATGCTTATGCAGAAAGGATCACAGGACAAAAGTTAAGGAGGTTAAGATCAGATGGAGGGGGAGAGTATTTCTCAAAAGAGTTTGATGATTATTTGTGGAATGCAGGTATCAAAAGAGAAGTAACTTGCAGGTACTCCCCTCAACAAAATGGAGTAGCAGAAAGGAGGAATAGGACTCTTGTAGAGTTTGCAAGAGCCATGATGAAGGAAAAGAATTGTCCAAATTACTTATGGGCAGAGGCCATTAACACTGCAACATACCTTGTGAATAGGTTGCCTTGCAGAGCTTTGGATGGAGGAACCCCTTATGAAGCATGGTGGGGTAAGAAGCCTAGTCTTGATCATTGTAAAGTATTTGGATGTATTGCATATGCTTATGTTCCTTCACAATTAAGACATAAGCTAGAACCAAAAGCAGAGAAGTATGTGTTTATTGGATATGATGATAGACAAATGGGTTACAGGTTGTGGAGTCCATCCACAAAGCAATTTCTTGTTACTAAAGATGTGACATTTGATGAGCAAAACATGTGGTATACAGGATCACCAAATGAGTATGCAGGTGTTGAAGAAATACAAAGGAAAGGAAAGGCAAAGGTAAAAGTATGTGAAGAAATTGTTGATGAAGTTGACTCTAGATGTAGAGTGCAGGATCATGTAGAAGAAGGGCCAAGATTTGATCCAGAATCAAATGAGGCTGAAACTTCAAGAAGTGCAGAAATCAGGAGATCTACAAGAGAAAGGAAAGAGCCTATAAGGTATAGTTATGATACATCTTTCCTAACAACAAAAGATTATGCCTACATTGTGAAAACAGAAGAAGATCCAACCACTTATGAAGAAGCCAAAGGTAAACAGAATTGGGAGAAGGCAATGCAAGAAGAGTATGATGCTCTACTTGAAAATGAAACTTGGGAATTAGTACCAAGACCAAAGAATCAGAAAGTCATTGGATGCAAGTGGGTATATAAAACAAAGAGGTTTGCAGATGGTAAGGTGTCTAGATATAAGGCTAGACTTGTGGTTAAAGGTTATGCCCAAACTTATGGGGTAGATTATGATGAAACCTTTAGTCCTGTTGCTAAGATGTCTACAATTAGGACATTGATTGCTATTGCTACTTGCAAGGGATGGAAATTATCACAATTGGATGTGAAGAATGCATTTCTTAATGGTTACATTGCAGATGAAGTATATATGGAGCAACCAGAAGGCTTTATGGAATCAATTGGATCAGATTATGTGTGTAAGCTCAAGAGAGCTTTATATGGGTTGAAGCAAGCCCCAAGAGCTTGGAATTACAGATTGGTCAAGTTCTTGAATGAATGTGGGTTTCAAGCATCAAAGGCAGATAGTAGCTTGCTAGTGAAGGCAAGTGAAAATGGATATATTTACATGTGCATTTATGTTGATGATATTATTGTTACAGGAACAAATGCTCAAGGAATCAATGAACTCAAGAAACAAATAGAGAAGGAGTTTAAGATAAGTGACTTGGGAAACTTATCTTATTTTCTAGGAATGCAGATTGTGTATACTCAACATGGAGTATATGTTTCACAAGAGAGATACTTGAAGAATCTTTTGATCAAGTTTAACATGGAAGATTGCAAGACCTCAACCACTCCATTGGAGGTAAATCATAAATTAAGCAGGTATGGAGGTGAAGAGTTCAATGACATGAAGAAATATCAGAGTTTGGTAGGTAGTTTAATCTATGCTACCTTAACAAGGCCAGATCTATCATATGCAGTAGGTGTGTTGTCACAATTCATGCATTGTCCAAAGAAGACTCATTGGATTGCAGCCCAAAGGGTACTCAGATATATCAAGGGAACCCTAAGTGAAGGTTTGTATTATGGTTTCACTTCTGACACAAGAATCAAAGTGTTTAGTGATGCAGATTGGGCAGGTGACTCAGATGATAGAAGGTCTACTCATGGATATCTATGTTATGTTGGAGACAAGTTAGTGTCTTGGTGTTCAAAGAAGCAACACACAGTTGCTTTATCATCCACAGAAGCTGAGTATAAGGGAATGGTAGAAGCTGCAAAGGAAGTGATATGGTTGAAGACATTGATGAAGAGTTTTGAGTTTGATCATAGTACTCCAATAATTTTTGGAGACAACATGAGTTCTTTGTATTTGGCAGCTAACCCTGTTTTTCATGCCAGGACTAAGCATATAGAGATTCAGTATCATTTTTTGAGGGAAAAGGTACTTGATAAAGAGATTGAAGTGATGTACACTCCAACAAAAGAACAAGTGGCAGATATGATGACAAAGAGTCTGGATGGACCTAAGTTACAAAGGTTCAAAGACATGGCAAGTATCAAGAAGACAGAGAAGACCTCAATTGATGATTGAGGGGGAGCTGTTGGTGCAGACCAATCACCAATTGAAGACTTGGAAGATCAAATGATGAAGGAAGAATCAATTCCTAAAGTGTGGAAGAAGATTACAATCAGAGGACAAGAGAAGTGTACACATATGTACATTAGCATAGTCATAGATGACTTAGATCTTTTGTTCAGTAAGAATTATGTACAAATTATCTATAAATACCTTGAGAAAAGTCGGGGCATGTATGAGAGCATATGTGACAATAGTCAGATGTCAAGAATGAGGGAGATAGAAGTCATAAGATAGAGGAAAGTGAATTTGAGTTAGCTCTCATCACTCAGTTGTATTTTCTCTGAGTAAATGAAAAATTTTGCGCCCGATGTTTCTGCGTGTTCTCCTTCTACAGTAGATCAATTGTGGAATGTTTTTGTACAAGTCTAAGTTGAGAGTTGCTTGACCTCTGTGCAAAGTTTTAGCTTCCAATTGTAATCAGGCTGAGTGAATTAAGTGTAGGAACATTCATATGTGAAGTGTGCTCACAGGTTCCTAAAACAGGCGCAGATTTCGAAGTCAATGTTTTGGTCATTTCTCCTAGCACAGTGTAAAGTTTTGCATGAGTGAGGGCTTAATCTTTAAGTTGGAAGATAAGCTACTTATGTTTAGAAGCATTTTGTAAAACGGGTTCTATTCAAGGAGAACCAAGTCTTAAAAGTTACAGGTATAAAGTCGACTGTTCTGAGTAACAGTTTCTGACATAGGTAACTTGAGAAGTTGATTTCTCAAGCTACACTTAATCTTTTGATGAGATTCAACTTGGAGTAGATGCGCAATCTCTAGGAGATACTTCGTACAAAGTTTCATCAAAAACTTTACACTTTTGATAGGTCAATGTGGAAAAATAGTGCAGCAGACTTTTCTGTGTTTCATCTTCTTCACAGATTTGTTAATCTTTTGGTAATTAGCAATTGATCCTCTAAATTAGTGGAGTGTTTGACTTATTCTTGGTATAGAGGTGTTCTAATCACAAGAATAAGTTGTTCTTTTGGAGATTAACATTCTCCATCAAAACTGTGGACTTACAAATGGTTGTAGATAACTAGAGTTTGTACGGTAGTACCACAGACCGGTGAACCAGAATCAAGTGCAGCACAGACCTTGGATGATACGATGCTACAACAATTGCTTCATCTAGTTGACGACTTTGCCATGCCCCGGCAGTTCTACGTACCAGAAGACCAATTGGTTACCTGCAACTTAGGTGATGAAGCCAATCTGCGGCGAGTGAAGATTAAGGCGGGACTATCAGAGACCTTCCAAGATAAATTACTAGAGCTACTACGTGAATTCTCTAATGTATTTGCATGGGATTACTGCAATATGAAGGGGTTGGATCCGTGCATCTATCAACACTTGGTTAGGCTGAAACCAGATGCTCGGCCTATTAAACAACCCAGCTATAGAATGAATCCTCACTATGCGGCCCAGGTCAAAGTAGAACTAGATCGATTGCTGAAGGTTGGGTTTATTGTCCCTATTGAGCATGCCGAGTGGTTTTCCCCCATTGTCATAGTCCTTAAGAAGAATAAGCAATTATAGATATGTATGGACTATCGGAAATTTAATGCAACAATAGTACCTGATCCATTCCCTCTACTGTTTTTGGACACAATGTTAGATGATGTGGTAGGCCGTGAGATGTACTCCTTTTTGGATGGATATAGTGGCTATAACCAAGTACGAATGGCGGAGCAAGACATTCCAAAGATAGCATTTATAACAAATTGGGGCATTTATGCGTGTACAGTGATGTGGTTTGGTCTGCGAAATGCTCCAAGTACGTTTTTTCAACACTGTATGCAGGAAGTTTTCTCTCCCTATCTAACTACATTCATGAGAGTTTACTTGGATGACTTCTCCTTATCCGGCGATACTTTGGCACATCTGTATCATTTACGATGCTGTTTTTTAAAGTGCTGAGAATACCATTTGTGCTTAAACCCCAATAAATCTGTATTCTCTGTATCTTGTGGAAATTTGCTAGGGCACATCATCTCAAAACAGGGGATCCAAGTTGAGCTAGATAAAGTGAACGCGGTATTGGAGGCACCTTCTCCCAAGACATCCAAAGAAGTGATGCGCTTCTTGGGCCAAATCTGGTGGCATGGGCGACATTTGTGGTGGCTTGCTCATCTGGTCACGCCACTCAATCCACTGATTACCGATACTTCTCGCCAGTTTGAATCGACTGAAGCATGTCAGCTATCTTTCGATCGGCTGAAATCACTGTTAACGCAGGCATATATTTTACAAGCGCCAACTTTGGAACTCCCATTTCATGTCTTTGTGGATGTGTCCGACATTGCAATTGGTAGCGTGCTGATGTAGCAAACAGAGAAATGGTTCCATGCAGTGTATTATGCGAGTACAGGTTAGCTCCGACCGAGCGCAATTATTCAGTCATCGAACGTGAATGTCTCGGATTAGTGTAGTCGATGAAGAAATTCCAACATTATTTACTAGGACGCCGCTTCACCTTCCACGTCGATCATGCAGCCTTGGTGTACCTTTTTCGCCAACAGCATCTAGGAGGAAGGTTAGCAAGATGGATATTGTTGCTCCAAGAGTTTGATTATTCAGTAGTATATCGACCAGGGTCCACACACACGCTTGCTGACTTCTTATCTCATTTGGATTCCGGTGAACTTCCAGCAGGAGTTGATGATACCACACCCGCTATCTATGCAAGCGAAACTGTACAGGACGATCAGCAAAAATTGTCGGTAACCTCCTACTATGACACTTTGATGCTTTTCTTGAGGAGTGGATGTCCTCCTCGCACGACCTCTCTTGTTGCTCAATGAGAACTGGCCATGTATAGTCGATGATTCCGGCTAATTGTAGGGCAATTATATTATATGGATCAATCGGAAGTGCTACTAAGATGTGTTCGACCACACGAAACTGCTTCAGTAATCACAATGGCTCATTCTACCCCAGCTCGAGGTCATTCTGTGGTTGACTTGACCCACCGGAAGATTCTAGAGAGTGGCTTATGGTGGCCTACTATGTACCGTGATGTGCCCAAGTATGTGCGCCAGTGCGATGTGTGTGAACATTCAGGTCCACCTTTACAAAGACATTACTTTTCGCTCCAACCAGTTCTGCCTCTTGAACCTTTCAGAAATGGGGCTTGGATTTTATCGGAGTGATTACACCTCCTACGACACTTACCAGTAACATATATATTCTTACATGCACGGATTATGCGACTCGGTGGGCCAAAGCTTGGGATCTACGATCAGCCACAGCTGTTGTGGTCGCTAAATGTTTGATGAAAGATATTTTTCCACGCTATGGTTTACCTTTGGAGATTGTGACTGATCAAGGTACGCACTTTGCTAACACATTAATGCAAGTGCTTACTAATACCTTCCAAATTCTGCATAAGTTTAGTTCCCCCTACTATCCACGAGCGAATGGACTCGTCGAGAGCACAAACAAATCTCTATTGAACATCTTAAGGAAAGTGGTATTAGATTGTCCAGAGAGATGGGATCAATTCCTACCTGCGATATTATGGGCTTACCGTACAACATATAAAGTGGTGACCGGAACAACTTCCTTCAAGTTGGCATATGGTTTGGAGGCGATTGCCCCTATGGAACTGGTGGTTCCTAGTCTACGAGTGGCATTAGAGCAGAAGTTACTACCGGCAGAATCATTCCCTTTCTGATTGGATGCTTTACAATCTCCGGATGAAAAGCACCTCGAGAGTTTTCTGGTGCTACAGGAAGTTCAGCTCAGACAAGCAAGAACCCACGATCATTTCCTTAAAACCCCGTTTTTATGATAAATCAATTAGTGCTCTTTTGTAATGCTAAATCTAATTGATCCGCAGGAAAGTTTAAACTGCGTTGGTTCGGTCCCTACCATATTGCCGAACAACTGGGACCAGCGAATTTTCGGTTATCCACCTTAACTGGTACACTATTGCCTACGCCTATCAATGGATCTAAATTGTGTCCATATTGTACATCATCCCTTTTTGACTAGTAGTTTTACATTTGCTCCTTTGTTCCGTATTTTGCACATTTTGGCAGACCAGTGAGCTATAATTTTGTTGATAAATTTTTGATTCGCCGCCGCCTTCCATCACGACATATTTCAATGTGTTTATGACGATAACTGCATGCATGTTTCCTTCCCCGGTGATAATGGTGTTTTGGGTTGTGTGTTCATCTTGCATTTTTTTTACTTAAACCATTCTCTTTGTCTTGTTGTCTCTATTGTATTCCTGAGTGTTGCTTACTCTGTAGCATATCGCGCATAGTGACCATGGCTCTTGTGCTAGATTCCCTTGCCAATTCGACAAACTTTTGCACAGGTTTATCACCTGAGTTGGGTGCTTATCTGCACCAGTGAGGGCTGATGGCATTCGCCGAACTGCCTTGGCATTCGGTGGGATGCCACCCCTTTGCAGCATAGATCATCACATCGATCACTGAGCTGCCTCAAACTGATCGCCCCTGCTTCGTTCACCCTGGTGTCGATTGGTTAGTTTTTGTTACAGCTATCTTAACAATTACCCCTCCAACTGCAGAATGCACAACAAGCTATTCGTCACGAGCTTCAAAGCAAAGTCGACATGCTATAAGCTGAAATCATGCCACTTCAAGAAGAAGTGCTTATAGCCAAAGTTGAAGCTAGTTCTTGTGAAGATCAGATTTGTTGTCTTCAAGCAGCTTTGAAAGAGAAGGATGCCATCATTACAGCTTGTGATGATGAGATTACTCGATTGAAGCAGACTATGATTCACAAGGAAGATGCAATGACAGCTTTGGGCAATCTTCTAGAGATCACCCATGCTGATCTTGCTATCGTAGAACAAAAGGGTAAGGAAATGGTGGCTTTAGCCATCCAAGCTGAGATAGAACTCAAGCAAGTCATCGAAGAGCTTTTCTAGAAAAGTCGCTCTTTGGAAGCAAAAATTGTCCACAATATTCAATTGAAGAAGGACATTGAAGCCATTCAGAAGGAGCGACAAGATTTTTATAAAACTATGTGGTTCTAGTCTCAAGAGCTCGAGTGCAGAGAAAAGCAGCTAGGAATCCAAGCCGAGCACTTATTGTGGATTGATGCCAAAATTGCAGACATGAAGCTCAGACGAGATACTGCGCTCGCCAATGATTTTTATCTCTAGGAAATCCTTTTGCAAAGCCAGGCTAAAGCCTAACTCTCCCAAGTAATTGATGCGAGTTCTGTGCGAACTGATGCACACTTGGTTGAGCCACACATTTTGAAGGACATGTTGGATTCCTTGAAGCAGAAAATAGCCCAAACTTTTAAGTTAGCCCATTCTATGTATATACAAGGAATCATTGATGAATCCTAAACCCTTGTAACTTTTTCTTGCTAGGTTCAAGTCCACCGTGTGTGCCAGTGTTAGCCGCCAAAATGGAATTATCATATTTAGCATAGAAGAAATGTAATTATGAAAAGTCACATGCACACCGAAAGGGCATAGCGCAAATGTTGTAAACCTTTTTGGTTAATGAAAGGAGCATGTGTAAGACAACAGGAGATGATGCCGGACTGTTGGTCTGGGCGAGCGCTTGAAGTTGAAGTGTGTCACATTGTCTACATCTGTGTGTATTCTTTAATCCCTTTAATATAGTTCAATAATTACTTAAGTCCCTGTTGAAGTGTTAAGTTAAGATGATATTGCGATTAAGTGATATAGTCGCACGTCTATGCGTTATTGCGGTGAAGAAGTTGTAATTCATAGAGCAGAGAAGTAGTTGATAAACATTTTAATCTAGAAGTGTTAAGTCGATGTAGTAGCATACAGTGAATTAGTAGATTGGGAAAATATATATAGGGCCTCTGATTTATCAAACCCCTGACCATCCCAAGAACCCAGGACGTAGTAGTTTAAATAAGATAAAACAACAATTTAATAGTTCCTTATGGAAGAGTTGGAACAAAGCCAAATAGTTCTCAGAATCAGTGACGAGTGGAAGTGGGCAATTGGGATAAGACAAAATGACTCTATCTGGTTGCCGATCATCAACATAAGGGGGGTGGAGTCTTGGAACGTCCAAATTGCTAAGCGGCTATGGAACAAGGGGTTCAAACAATGGAAACAACTCTAGAAACAAGAGACTGGCCAGTGGATCAAGTTTGAAGACTTAGACCTGAGACATAGATTTTCCCTCGAGGAATGGACTCTTCTTCAAAACAGGTGTTTAGCATGGGACCACTCAACTACACACCTTCTCTACAGATAGGATCTTCCTTGCCTAGAGGGCCCCAAATGGAGCAATGGTAAGAAACTATCAAGAATTCCCAATTTCAAAGAAGACTTAGATGGTCCTCACACTCTTAACAAGGCGTGGTGCCTTTCTTGGACCAAAATTCGATGGGAACTTAAGTTCGTGTCTATTTGGCAACCCCCTTATTGAGATCAAGAAGTTGGTTCTCATGTGGCAAATCTTGCATAAGGGTATCTGGTACAATGCAAAGGCCAATAAAATTTGTGGTGTGCCTCCATGGTGCAAGAGGTGCCACCAATGCATCGAAGACCTTGTTCACCTTTTCTTTGATTGCCCCAAGTCCCGTGTTATCTGGCTTCATGTGACACGGGTTTTGAGACTCAGGAACCAAATCAATTGGCAATAGGCATTGTTGGGTGAGGCGATTGGCTGCTCATCGAGGCTGTGGAATGCCATCAAGGACGAGACTCTTTGGAAGATTTGGAGGGAGCGATGTGCTGCCAACTTTGGCCAAACCCCAAAGGAATGGTTGATTGAGAAATCCTTGTTTCTTCTAGGTAAAAGAATCTCTGGAGATAAGAGTTCTCCATCGTTTAGGTGCCACTGTATTTTTCTCCTCGTTGATAACAAGCTGAAACCCAAATGGGTCCCACATGAGGGATGATAGATTTGTGCATCTCATTTGTAATGCTCTCTAGCTTACCAAACTTGTCCTCTACATTGTGGGATTTGGGGGTCCCATGGGCACTAGTCCCATTCACGTGTAACTTTACTTCTTTATTTTAATTAAAGTCCAAGAGAATAGGCCAAGGCCGAACTTCCTTAAAAAGAAAAAAGAGAAACAAGTACAAAAGAGGATTGTTGAGCCCTCTCAATATGAAGCATATATAAAATCTTTTTTTTTTGAAACTTTCTTATGTTCCATTGATTTTCTTGTAAATTACTATAATATTATTCATTGTACTATGTGATAGATTTTCTTTGTGTCTCCATCCTAATTACTTCGAGGATTTAATCTATTAATACAAAAGTCATTTTCTTATCATGAATTTTAATTCTCATTTTCGATAACCTTTCAATGATCCATCATCGTTTCATGAAGTCCTTCCATTCCTATGAACCGATGATCCATCTATTGTGGTTATTCATGCTATTGTTGTTGTAATATTCACAAAAGCATAAAATCAGCACATTATCTCTTTATTTCTATAGAAAAGAAGAATACCAAAATAGGATCTGGGAGAAGATAAAATAAAAAGTTTACACTTGATAGAGGTAGCCCATTCAAAAAAGGCACATCAAAATGGGATTACTAAGGAGAGGAAGAAATCAGGGTCCAAAGCTCTTCAATATTGATAAGTCTCACTAACAAGAAGAGTGGTGCACATGAAAATGAAGGCAAAATGAAATTATTTATTTTCTTTTGTCTACAAAAGACTATATAGAAAAATGAATTCACGAAAGCATAAATTACTTCTAATAAAACATAAACAATATGTCCCCCTGTTCTTTAGGTACCAACAAATATTCATTCTAGAAAACAACGACTTGAAAACCAAGTGGATCGTCAATGAAGGGGATAATAATCTTATAAACCTTCTTTGTAATTATCTCTAGCTTTCTTGTATTCTTTCATTGTTTATACTTTAGAGGTAATTTCATAGTTCTAATATATAAAGAAACGAAGTGAGACTTTATAACATATCAATAGGAAATATCTATTGATAGGAAATATATATGGATGAAGTACTACAAAAGAAATGTCTCGTTAGCATATCAACATAAACATTACAAATAATATCAATCATATGTAAGAGATAAAACATGGTAAATAAGAACAATTACACTTCTCTATAATGTGTTGAGTATAAAACCTCAACACTCCCTCCCAAAGTTATATATATGGATGAAGTACTCCAAAGGAAATGTCTCGTTAGCATATCAACATAAACATTACAAATAATATCAATGTGACAATCACATATGTAAGAGATAAAACATGGTAAATAAGAACAATTACACCTCTATAGTGTTGAGTATAAAACCTCAACACTCACTCCCAAAGTTAACGTCATCTCTCATAATGCTACCATTATCCAAAATCTCGTTAGCTTCTCTCCTCTTAGTATAAACATCCAAATTTCATTTTTTGGTTATTTTGTAGATTCATCATGTCATACTAGGGTTGATTATTTGAAATTCCAGATATTAAATACATTAATTTGTCTATATTCATTATTCATTTACATATTAACATTAATTTGTCTATATTCATTATTCATTTACATATTATACAGTGAGTATGATAAAAATATCATGCAATTTGTGTTCTTTTGACTTTTTATAGAGTGAAAATGATACACATATGTGATTCAACTATCTTTCACATGGTTTTTGTAGAATGAGCGTGAATATTCACTTAACAAAGACTAGCAAATCCATAGCATGAACTTGGTAAATGTTGTAGAAATTCTATCAACATGTGATTTTCTTTTTAATTTATAATGAATTGTATCAATGGATTGTCGATGATTCCTCTCCTTCAAAACATCTTTATAATGCATCAAGACATTGGAATATTTTATTAAGTGCATTACTTCCTTTCTTATAACATTGGGCTTGATGCATAAACCTTTAATTTGCTTCATAACCATGTATACCTACATATGATGGTAGAATATGTTCGTGCATATGAGTGGATAGAGGAATAAGTGATATAATGTACGTATATGGTTTTGCATAATATGTTGGAGGAGATGGTGGATAGCCACAAGAGATGAGATGGTGTAGCCAAATCATGCTTCACACCTGCTATAATTGATGAATGGAGAGTGTTGTAGGCCTCCTTAGCTAGCTAATAAGCATAAATGATTATATATGTTGCGAGAAGGATGATGCACAAATGATAGGATCAAAACAAATAGGTAGGCATATAAATCAATGCACAAAACTTGCTATTTTGGTTGAGATATCTGCTCATTATGTTACTCAGTTCTCTCAGTATAGCAGAAATTAGCAAAATTCCTTTTGGGGAACTTAAATTAGCTTAACAAGATACCATTAATGATTGGAATCATCTAAAATGATAAACTATATGCAAAGAATTATCTTTAGCAAATAAGGAAACCCTCCTGACTTTTACGGGTTTACACAATCACATACCAGAACCAACTTCAATGAAACTTTGTAGGAGCAAACTAGACAGTATGCTGAATATGTCATGCTTTGAATCATACAAAATGATGCAGTAGAGAGTGAGAACCAGTTCATACAAAATCAGTGTTTTGATAGAGTGTTACAGAGATATGAGAGTAGGAAGTAATGAACATCATATAAAATTACAGAGTCATCGGCAATAAGACATTGCTCAATGGATGTAGGGTGAGTGAACTATGGTACAAGCTCCTCTTCACAATGAAGGTACAAAGAAATGATCTCAGAACCTCGAGATACACGTGGGATGTTCATCTTCATGTTTTATAGCTTTTGGTTGGGGCCAAGCATTTGAATTTGAATTCAAATCTCCACCTAAAAGTTATCCTAAAGTATAGAATTGATTCTCTCTTGACTTCAACTACCAAATGTATACAGATAGATGCTTCCTAACTTCTTGTGGGTCTACATCACTTTTACTAAGAGTAATTACACTCAAATTTACAAGAGGTAGTACATATGAAGCTTTCTCAATTGATATGCTAATACATCAAACTAATGTGTATACTGTTGGAAATGAGGTAGGCCCTTAGGCTCATGTCACAGGTCCATGGTTCCATAGTTCCAGTCATGTACAACATTAATTCCAGCAATCTTCCATATTGACAAAACATGAACATACCACAACTTAATCATACAAATGATGAGATAAAGATAGAGAAAGAATAGACATCATGTGTAAGGTGTTACGTAAGCCATCGCTTACTCATAGGATCATATATACCAATGTTCAATGTACAATGTGGGAGCAAAATTCTCAACCATTCTATGTGATGAGAAATAGATGAATGAGTGAATGTACAATGTAACAAACATATTCAGATGTGTGGGCAGTAATCTGAATATACATGAGATGTGTGACCTAATAGGTTATAGAAGAGTGAATATCAGTGACTGAAAGAGGAAGGATCAGTGTGAACGGAAATCCTCAAACTCATGTGAACACACCTTCTTAAACACCTCATAAAATATGCATAAAGCATATAAGTACTGATTCTCTTGTAGCTATGCCGAATAGGACTCCTCCTGATATGAACGCCAAGGCCTCCATAAACTTCAAGTAGTACCTGTGTGCATAAAGAGAATATGTACCTGAATACTTTAACGTAAGATGTGAGCGACCAACATCACCTTTGGAGCCATGAAATAAAATGCAAAACGCAGGTACAAGCAGTGTGAACTTTCGAATCGCCACTGAGCTGAGAACTTCATGTATTGGATCATGTGCCAACACATGCAACTAAATAATGTTTGGGCATAAGTTACCTTAAAAATCATTAGGTGCATCTTTACACACATTTCCATGCCATGAGTAAAAGTTATTCTACACGTGCAATTACTCGCATTAAGGCTCATGCGCAAATCGAGAATAATTAACTGAGATCTCCTCCCCTTCACATTGCATTTTTCGATCCACCGCCATACAAGCTCCCCCAAAACCTTCCAACACCATACAACTTGCTGCTTAAAACTCACACAAATAACTGATTTCACCTGAGAGTCCAACTGAACTTGAATCTTGCTCCCTCTTACCTTGTTCAGGTGAAGTGTACTCTCCAACGAACAATAAAACTGGTATCCTCTGTTATCTGCATGCCCACCCAGGAACACTGATCCACGATGTTGTTGGCTACTTGCTATCTCCGTGTCCATGCACCTTGAGTTACATCTCTTGCTGCTTCTGAATATTCCTCTAATACTTCAGTCTGATTCACCAACACTCCCTTCTTCATTGTGTGCTGATGAATAACTGCTAACAAAAATGTGAGCCTCTAATTATAACCTATCCCCCAATGGATTCGTAAGAACGCGTTTAATGCCATTTTCGACCAATAACAATCAAGGAAACAGGTCACCAAGGATAAAAATGCAGATAAATAAGCCTTCTTACTCTGGTGATCAGACATGTTAGTAATATGATTTTCAGACTTAACCATTACTTGCACTACATTAGAAGATAACCAATCCAAATGTGGCAGCTTCCCTTGAAATTTCTTTAGCTGGAATCCATTGATTGGTTTTTCCATTCTGCTGCCAAATACATCTGCCAATAGAAAAGTTCCTTGCCCTAAATCTTGCATAATCTGATATGGACCTTGATATCTCAATGTGAGCTTTCCCGGATGTGGTCCTAGCTTAGAATTATACACCATTACCCAATATCCTTCTTTAAATAACTTAAACTTCACATTCTGATTCACCCAAGCTTGTCTTCATCTTTGAATTACCTCAGTAATGTACGCACATACCAAACGATCCTCCTCCAACTCCAAAAGATATTTGCTTCTGTGTTTAACCGATAAATCAGGAGACATCTTTTCCGCTGTGATTCGCATACTTGGAACCACAAATTCCATGGGTACCACTGCCTCCAATCCATATACCAGTCGGAATGGATTCATGCCTATTGTCACTTTGAATGCTGTTCTAAATGACCACAAAGCTGAGTCAAGTAATAAATCCCAATTTTTCTGATTGTCATGCACAAGCTTCTTAAGAATACACATTAAGAAAATTGATGATATCCCTGTGGATATGCTGTAGACTTTTTATTCATGATCAAATGAGTTCGTGTTAATTCTGAAATTACTTCATTAAGGAAATGAGCACCTCTGTCACTTGCCAACTCAATAGGACAACCAAATCTGGTCATAATATTATGATAAAGAAATTTTGCCACACTTGCTGCCTTATTATCTTTCAATGCCACTGCTTCCACCCACTTTGTACAATAATCTGTAGCTACTAAAATATATCTGTTGTCACGCTGAGTAATTGGTTTAATAGGGCCCACAAAATCCATACCCCACTTTTGGAATGGATCCAATGGTAAAACCGGATGATCAGACATCCGTTCTGAATTGCTTGGTTGGCCCATCTTCTGACAAATCACACATCTTTTTGCATTTTCATGCACATCCTTTAACACAGTAGGCCACCATAAACCTACTTGTAACACTTTCTTTCCTGTAATGTCCCCAGACAAATGACCTCCTGCTGGAACTGAATGTGCCTCTTATAACACTATTGGTTGCTCAAATTCTGGTACACACCTCCTAATAACCTGATCCACCCCTTTTTTATATAATGCACCGGCTATGATCAAATACGGTCTGCTTTTAAGTGCAATTTTCTTTCTCTGATTAGGTGAAAAATGTTGTGGTAATGACCCTCCGTTAAAATTACCAATGACTGATCATACCAAGAATCTGGTTCTGCAACCTGTGCATTAAACAATTCCGCATTGGGGAATTCATCATTGACACCTGAAGGTGCCTCTCCTGATTCCAACCAACTGAAATATTCAGCCATTGCATGCTCTTTGCCTAGAGTATGAATAATCACAAAATCAAACTCTTGCAATAAAAGCACCCACTTGGCTTTCTGTCAGCAAAGGCTTGTTAATCAAATATATCAAAGCCTAGTGATCCACATGAAAAACCACTTTATTTCCCAACAAATAATGTCTAAACTTGTTGAGAGAATATACCATTGCTAAAGCTTCCCTTTCAGTCACCGGATAATTCCTTTTGACTGAACACAATACCCTACTAGCATAATACACTAGTCTATACCATCCTTTCTCCTTTTGCTGCATCAAAACTGCTCCAACAACCACATCAAATGCATCAACAAATGTGTGGAAAGGCAATGACCAATCTGGTGGTTGCAAAATTGGTGCCACAGACACCATCTTCTTCAAGAGTTGAAACGCTTTTTCTTGAGCATCCGCCCATACGAACGGAACATCCTTTTTTGTCAAATGTGTAAGTGGTAAAGAGATATTAGCAAAATATCATAAGTATCTGGAGTGCCACTTAATCTGACCCACGAACTGCATTATTTCCTTCACATTCATAGGTGCCTTTGTTGTCCTAATAGCTTCAATCTTCTTAACATCTATGGCCATGCCTTGTCCAAAAATGACATGTCCCAATAAAATACCACTTCTGTCTGCAATTACACTTTTAAACGGATTTAACACCATCCTAAACTATCAACATCTATCAAAACATAATTTCAGATGCTGCAAATGGTGAACCTTCTTACCAAAGACCGAGAAATCATCCACAAAAACTTGCATAAACTCTTCTAGATAAGGTTTGAACACTTTATGTGCCACATAATTAAATGATGGTGGTCCATTCTTCAACCCAAAACTCATAACTGTGAACACATAAGCACCAAATTCTGTAATAAAAACTGTTTTATGTTGATCCTCTTTAGCCACACTAATTTGATTATACCCTGAAAACCCATCCAAGAAACTACACATTTCATGTCCTGCTACCGCATCCAATACGACATCACAAAACGGCATAGGAAAAGGATCAGTAATTGTTGCCGCATTTAACTTTCTGTAATCCACACAAATTTTGAGTTTCCCATTCTTTTTGGGGACTACAATAATAGGAGAAGGCCAAGTCACCTGATTAATAGGTTTAATAAATCCTGTAGCCAATAGTTTATCAATTTCTTCTTTCACTTGTTTAGCAAAATTTGGATTCATCCTATACTGCTGCTGCACAACTGGCACTGTATCCATCTTCAAATTAATCCGATGTTGATGCAAATCCGGATCTATGCCCTTTAATTGAGAACAATCCCATGCAAATACGTCTACATAATCTTTCAACAGACAAAAAGATCCTCCCTAAACTGACCATTGACTGCTTTACTGATTCTCATCATGTTAGGTTCAATTTCGGTCCCTAAATTGACTTCTTGAAGCTCTTCCTCCTTTACCCTTGCCAAACCTGCATACTTCTGGTCATATATCCGTTCAGCCAGACTTATTACTTCTTTTTCCTGTTGTTCTAACTTCTGCTGCACTAGAGTTGCCATACTTTCCTCAAACATCCTTTGTATTTATACTCCTTCAACCTATTCACCGAGAAATGGCCCATCTACTTTCTGCACGATTGTATCCTCCTTACTCAATACTCCGCCAAATTAATAGTCTGAGCCATAAGTGGTTTATCCTACACCGACATATTCCTTCTTCCTCGCATTGGGATTGTCACCTGCTTTTTCCCTTTTATGATCATTACCACATTCAGACCCCAATCTTGCTTGACTTTAGCAGCCCTAAACCAAGGTCTTCCTAACAACATTTCATATGGATAAGCTGACTCAGACATCCTAATGACCACAAAATTTACCATAAATGACATTCCAGAAATAATGATCTGTTGCTGCTTCAGAATGCCAATAGGCTGAACTCGAGTTTGATCCGCCATCTTCACTTGAAACGGTGTTGGAGCCAATACCCCTTCTCCCATTTCTTTAAAAATATGCTCAGGTAATATATTCATCCTTGAGCCCCCATCAAGCAACACTTCATCAAATCATCTTTGCCCATACTATACTTGAATTACTGGCATGACAAAATCTACATTGGCTGGATCAATATTATTGGTTGATGTTGAGGGTACCGACCTAAATGCTGGCTCTGAACGCTGACGAATCAACTTCTTCAAGAATTTCTCGTGAA
This sequence comes from Ceratopteris richardii, assembly GCA_020310875.1. NCBI lineage: Eukaryota > Viridiplantae > Streptophyta > Polypodiopsida > Polypodiales > Pteridaceae > Ceratopteris > Ceratopteris richardii. The sequence continues at coordinate 87,120,510 of CM035427.1, read as the reverse complement.
ACGCGAGTACCAAGGATAATAATTAGTCTAAAGACAACTGTAATGGTGAGTTAATGATTACCTCAAACCAATCTTTATCAGCATCTTGCTTGATAGGATTCTTGTTTTTGGTTGTTATTGACGGTACCATGCTTGCATCCTGCTCTTCCTCGGCCGGATCTATAAATTTCACCTGTTTATGCTGCTCTTGTTGAACCTATTTTGGCACTTTGTCCCTAACCTGTCGTTGTTCTTTCCAATTAATAGGACCTTTGTTCTTGGACCTTATGACCGCCAACACTTCCACTTCTTCTCCTTTCCCACACTGCTTACAATCATAGCACCACTGAGAGTCATGCTTTGCATTTACCATTTCTGATGTACTAGGAGCTATCTCCTTTCAACACTCCAGTTCTAGTAACTCAATAACTATAGCATTGGCTTGAGCATCCTGCTGTCCCTGTTGTAGTTGTTGTCCGTGTTGATTAGGATGATTATACCGAATTACTGGTATGCCCCTTTCTTCTCTATGTTTTACCCATAATGGACAATTGGGTCCTATCCAATGATCAGGTGCTGAACAATATCCCCAAGGCATCACTCTTTGTGGTCACCCCTGTTGATAACCTTGTTGGTTGTGTCCTTGCTGATTCCCTTGATCTCCCCATAGAGGTGTTGCTTGCTGCTGCCTCTGAAAATTGCCTCTCCCTTGCACAGGCATAGTCTGATTGGCTTCCACATCAGTATTATTCCTATTCTCTTGTCGTGAACTTTGCCCTCTATTCTTGGGGTTGTACCAACATTGGTTTGTTGTATGTCCGTCTTTATCACAAATATCACAAAATCTCCTTTCTTTTGGAGCTACAATGGAATATCCATGTCCTTTTAACTTACTAATCCATGCTTCCTCTTTACTTTGCTTAGCCTTATGCTTGCGATGCTTGCTCCCTACCACTTCTTCATCTTGAGTATCAGAGTCAGAATCATTTGAACCTTTGTCTGACTCCAATTTGAATCATAGTCAACCTCTGAACTAGCATCAAAATGTCTCTTTTTAGCCCGTCCAAATCTTCTTTCCACGCATGCAGCTGCTAACACTAATACACCAAAGCCATTCGCAATAATCCACACTTGCAACTGCATGTCTAATGGTACTTCGTAATCCTTTTAGAAAATAACATGCCAACATCTCGTCAGTAGGTCTTTCATTACCTTTCAATCGTTCCATTAAAGTTCTAAATTTTTGAGCATAATCTTCCACTAACATGGTTTTTTGCCTAATAGCTCTCAATTTCCGTAACACATCGGAAGGAATCTTCTCTTTTCTAAATCGTTCATCTGTAGCAAAATGAGCAATACCATATTGACTGAAGCAGCTCATTCATTAGGGCAAAAAACGGCCGAAAAGGGGTTGTTTGCTAATGATAGATTAAGGAAATTGACAAATAGAGTCTTTCCACGTGTACAAGAATATAACATTGTTGTCTCCTTTAACCATATGAAGAAATTCTTTTTTTAAGAGAATATGATCTAAAAGCGCCGCAAAAGTGATGAAGATTCTTGTATTCAATTTACAATTTCTTGGTTTGATGAAAAAAAAGATATTTTTGCACACCACACAATGCATATTTTTAAAGGTCCAAGAAGGAAATGATTTTTGAAGATACAAAATATTTTTGGGTTTACGAAATTCCATGGTCATTCGGCGACAAGGTATACATAAAATCAAAAGTTTCCATGTGTACAAAGCCTTTTTATCTATAAATGTTGGCAAAGTTTGTGAATGTCGGTTTCTTGCTTTGAGCATTCTTCTTCTTCTCGATTCTAATGGCTTCTTCTTCTCATCGTCCTTCCAATCATGTAACCTCATGTGAGGTTTACAACAAAAGAGAGGATTCTTTATGGAAACCTCTTTCTGTGAAGTTAAATGAATGCGTAACTATGCTTCCTAGCTATAGAGGTGCCCATAAAGTCAAGCATGCTAAAAGAGACAACACAGGAAACCATTGGAGGGGACATATTCTTAGTTTCAAATTGAAGAGATGCGGTTGGTTTGCAAGAGTACAACATGTGTACAACGCTAAGGATCTTGTTCTGGAAAATCATATGCAATTCCCTTTGTACTGTAAGTGAAGTTTTACAATGATCTTCTATCATTTCAGTTGTTTTTGTATAACAACATATATGTTTTTGTATTGTAGATATTTTTCCTTCCAATATTTTAGAGTGGCAACCTCTTGAATGTTTAACACAAACATTTGGAGTTCTTCGTAAGTAACATGCAGAGCTTATGTATGCAGACAAATCCGCTCAAGTTTTCAATAGCATAGAGTTATTTGTCCATTTTGCATATTATCAGGTGCCATTAGGGAGGAGCTCTTATGGAAATCTTATACGTTTTCCTGGTCCTTGCATCTCTTCATTAGATTGGGATGCTCCTGATCATTCAACAAAAGGTGGAAAAGAAAGCTTGGACTTTGGATAGCCTTGGACTCAGAGGAGAGCTGTCCAGAAGTACTGATTCATCCAGATTTTCAATCTAGGAAGATAATTGTCACTGCAAATTGGAAATTCAAAAATGTAAGGGAGCTCCTAGAATACCTTGATGAGGCATCATCACAATTCAGATTCTCAATTGATGATGCAATAGTTAACATTAGATCAGAGAAAACATTATCTTGCATAACTTGTCTGCCACCGAGGGTGATCAAGTTGCAACCCTTTAGATTGTAACAAGTCTCCTTCTTTAAGAAGCTTTTTTCCAAACTTCCATTGATTTTTCTGTGCAGGATGGTGACTAAGAATGTGACTGATTACATCACTTCAATTATGTCTTTTTATCGACTATATTCATATTGGCATTTTTTTGTTTAATTTCAAGATTTTGAGGAGGTTTAAATGGTGCAATGATTATACAGGAACTTGTATATGACAAAATGGAAAAGATTGGATGACACGACCGATACAAGCGATACGGGCCATCCGAAATTCTTCGATTGCCCATATCGCTTGCATCGGTCGTGTCATAACGCTTGCATCGGTCGTGTCATAAAAACTTCTCTATCCTCTTCACATTTAACTTTTCTGCAGGATGGTGACTAAGAATGTGACTGATTACATCACTTCAATTATGTCTTTTTATGGACTAGATTCATACTGGCATTTCTTTGTTTAATTTCAAGATTGATGAGGTTTCTATTGTGCAATGATTATAAAGGAACTTGTATGAGTAAATTCTAGGTGATTCAAGAATATAAACCAAGAAATTCTTACATAATATATCTCCCCTTTTAGAACCTTTTTCCATACTTCCATTGATTTTCCTTTGCAGGATGGTAACTAAGAATGTGACTCATTACATCACTTCAATTATGGCTTTTTATGGACTATATTCATATTGGCAATTTTTTTGTTTAATTTCAACATTTTGATGAGGTCTCAATGGTGCAATGATTATACAGGAACTTGCATATGAAAAAATGGATGGTATAACAAAATGGAAAAGATTGGATGACATGACCGATACAAGCGATATGAGCCATCCGAAATTGTCCGATTGCCCCTATCGCTTGCATCAATCGTGTCATAAAAACTTTTCTATCCTCTTCACATTTAACTTTTCAACAAGAATAAAGCAAAAAGCACAAAAAATAGACATTTTGATGATAGGAACAATTCAATTTTTCTTGAACCATGCAATGAAGTCACTTTTGCTTAGTTCTGAAGAGGATCGATTCAACATTACATTACTCAAGGCATATAAATATATTACAATGTATCTATGTACATTCCATGAGTAATAAGCTTTGAAAAGAAATATATTTAATCCTTCTTGAGTCTTTTGAATGAACTTGGCTCTAGCAAATCTCCTCTATATTTGAGGTACTCTTTTCTCTTGTAGCCAACAGTACTTTTAACATTTGACACCCCTGTAGCCATTGCATAGATTGAGTAACAAAGGAAGTAGCCTGCCCTTGAAGCATTGAATCTTGGGGCATGTCCAAAAATTCTTAATGCAGCTGTTCTTTCAATCAGCAAAACTCTGTATGCATTAAAGGGTATTGAAGTAAAACCCATGTATCTTGAAAGAGTCCTCAAGGAGAATAGTGAAAAATCTGCCTCTTCACTATACTGCTTATGAGTAACACAAAATAATTTTGGATTCAGTTTTGGAAGATAGTGGAACATTGAATGAATATCCATCTTTGTCTTTCCTTTCTCCTATATGGTTTTCCTTGTTCCCTTCCCCCTACCAATGTAGTTGTCTTCATCCAATATAGATATCTGTGGAAAAAATTGAAAATCTAGGTCAGAAAAGGTCATAGAAATAACTGGAAGCAGATGTAGAAACAAAGATGAGATACGACCGATCCAAGCGATTAGGGTCATCAGGGAATATCCGATGGGCCGAATTGCTTGCATCGGTCATGTTCGATTTCTCATCCTTAACTTTATAGAAACATATAATTAATGTTGAAAATAATATTTATACACACATTAAGTTGTTCTATATGGAGCATTCATTCATATATCTATAAATATGATACTTGATTGAACACAACCAATTCAAGCGACTAGGCCCATCAAGGAAGCTTGGATGGTCTTAATCACTTGAATCGGTCGTCTCCAAAGGAGGTCATCTTGAACCTTAGATTGCATGTGAACTTTTGTATCTTATTATTGGTTAAGAATTTAGAGAAAATAATGCTACCATTGCATCCGGAACGTGTCAAAACCCTAAGATTGACTGTCTATTTGCATGATTTTGATACCAAGAGGTCTTGATATGCCTTTTTGTATTGATTTCCAGACACAATAAGTGAGTGCCATGTGGCAAAAGGATGTTGGGAATCACAACGGCTAGATGATGTGGCCCACTCAAATGATGCCATGTGGCATTGTAATGTTGGGATTCACAATGGCTAGATGATATGGACCAATCACACACTGCCACATGTCACCAATGCGAGACCTATTTAAGCTCCTCTATTCACTTTTTTTCATTTTTCTGTGAACTCCTTGCTACCATCGACTTGCCATTGTCTTCGAGTTTTTACATGCTTTTCAAAACTTTCCATAGACCACATTTTGTGTGAAGGTTTAGGGTCATCATGATCAATTATTTTACAACACAACCGATACAAGCGATTAGGGACATTCGGGGATTTCCCGATGACCCTAATCGCTTGCATCGGTCATGTTCCTTGAGTGCTTTGTGAAAGCTTTTTTAATTAGATTTTCTGCTTTTAAAATTTGTTCCAAACTTTTAAACTCTTTTTTGTGCAAGTTAGCTTATTTCACTTGCATCGGTCATGAACTTCCCTATCTTACTATTGGCTCATAATTTCAAGAAACTAATGATACCATTGCATCCAAAACGTGCTGAAACCCTAAGATTGACTGTCTATTTGCATGATTCTGATATAGAGAGGTCTTGATGAGCCTATTTGTGATGAATCCAGGACACGACCAATGCAAGTGATTAGGCTCATCTGGAAATGTTGGATGGGCCTAATCGCTTGCATCGGTCGTGTTTGGAAATCAATACAAAAAGGCTTATCAAGACCTCTGGGTATCAAAAGCATGCAAATAGATAGTCAATCTTAGGGTTTTGGCACGTTCCGGACGTAATGGTTGCATTATTGTCTCCAAATTCTTAACCAATAATGAGATACAAAAGTTCACATGCAATCTAAGCTTCAAGATGACCTCCTTTGGACATGACCAATTCAAGCGATTAGGACCAATGCAAGCAATTAGGCGCATCCGATATTCTCTGATGACCCTAATCGCTTCGATTGGTGGTATCTCATGCTTTGTTTCTACTTGTGTTTCCAGTTATTTTTATTAAATATATTTCTTTTCAAAGCTTGGTACTCATGAAATGTACATAGATACACATACTTATTGCCCAAAGGGATACAAGACATTGCAAATATGAAGGATGTAATCTTCTTTTTGTGTAATTGATCCATGTCCTAATATTAATCCTTATTGATCCATGATCTGTTTTTCTCTAATGAAAGTCCTATTTATCTGATGATAATAATCTTTTTTTCTGTAGGTTATGGCTAGGACAAAGAAGACAGCAAGGAATTCTCTCCAATCACAACATGGAAACTCCAAAGTGTAAGCCTTGCCATACGTTTTGTTGTGTTCTATTTTAAAGCCTTGCCATCCATTTTAAATTTAAGTTTACCTTGCACTGCTGCTAAGCTTCTCAAAATGCATATTGATCAAACATTCTCGGAATTCCTTCATTGAATGAAGAAAAAAGGTTTGGATACATCCAAATACATGTGCCATTATAGAAATACAACACCTCATGTGACTGGAGAGTGATTGCGAATGCAGTAAGGTTCTTGGAAAGCAGGTTTTACAATCCTGAGTTAAACTTGTCAGACTATCCATATGCTTGGGTCATCTTGATCAAGGAGAGAGCAATAAATGCCATTATGGAACATGCAATATGCTCTTATGATCCAAACTCACCTCCACCACCACACCACATAAAAAGAAGTCTAAAGAAAAGAAGAAAGGGTTTCCTTTTCAGTTCCCATTGAAGCATGGACCAAAGAATAAGAGTAGAGGTGAGGGCTCCAAAAAGGACAGAAAAGAAGGGTGAAACATTAGATTTTCGGAATGTAAGATTGTAATCTAATGTGTAACCAACATATGTTGGAAGATTTATTGATGTACAAATTGTATGTAATTATGCCAGTCTTCATCTAGAAGATGGTCATTGTAACTATATTTATATGCCTTGAGTAATGTAATGTTGAATTGATCCTCTTGAGAACTAAGCAAAAGTGACTTCATTGCATGGTTCAAGAAAAATTGAATTGGTCCTATCATCAAAATGTCTATTTTGGGTGTTTTTTGCTTTATTCATGTTGAAAAGTTAAATGTGAAGAGGATAGAGAAGTTTTTATGACACAACCGATGCAAGCGATATGGGTAATCGGTGAATTTTGGATGGCTCGTATCGCTTGTATCAGTCGTGTCATCCAATCTTTTCCATTTTTTCATACCATCCATTTTGTCATACCATCGATTTTGTCATATGCAAGTTCTTGTATAATCATTGCACCATTGAAACCTCATCAAAATGTTGAAATTAAACAAAAAAATTGCCAATATGAATATAGTCCATAGAAAGCCATAATTGAAGTGATGTAATGAGTCACATTCTTAGTTACCATCCTACAAAGCAAAATCAATGGAAGTATGGAAAAAGGTTCTAAAAGGGGAGATATATTATGTAAGAATTTCTTGGTTTATATTCTTGAATCACCTAGAATTTACTCATGCAAGTTCCTTTATAATCATTGCACAATAGAAACCTCATTAGAATCTTGAAATTAAACAAAAAAATGCCAATATGAATGTAGTCCATAAAAAGACATCATTGAAGTGATGTAATCAGTCACATTCTTAATCACCATCCTAAAGAAAAGTTAAATGTGAAGAGGATAGAGAAGTTTTTATGACACGACCGATGCAAGCGATATGGGCAATCAGAGACTTTCAGATGGACCATATCGCTTGTATCGGTCGTGTCATCCAATCTTTTCCATTTTTTCATACCATCCATTTTGCCATATGCAAGTTCCTGTATAATCATTGCACCATTGAAACCTCCTCAGAATCTTGAAATTAATAAAAAAAATGCCAAGATGAATATAGTCCATAAAAAGACATAATAGAAGTGATGTAATCAGTCACATTCTTAGTCACCATCCTGCAAAGAAAAATCAATGGAAGTTTGAAAAAAATCTTCTTAAAGAAGGAGACTTGTTACAATCTAAAGGGTTGGAACTTGATCACCCTGGGTGGATGGCAAGTTATGCAAGATAATGTATTCTCTGATCCAATGTTAACTATTGCATCATCAATTGAGAAGCTGAACTATGATGATGCCTCATTAAGGTATTCTAGGAGCTCCCTTACATTTCTAAATTTCCAATTTGCAATGACAATTATTTTCCTAGATTGAAAATCTGGATGAGTCAATACTTCTGGACAGCTCTCTTCTGAGTCCAAGCTATCCAAAGTCCAAACTCTTTTGTACATTACCTGTGTTTTGTAGAAGCTTTGGATCTTTTCTTAGATGAACATCGCCACCATGAAATCCCATTTCCGAAAGTAGAGATTCACATTTTTTAATGAAAAGGTGAACGATAGCCTTGTAAACCATCCTTACCATCTCCTAAAAATCTAATTAGATCATGAAGATTATGAAAAAGGGGATACCTTCCAGTTTGTGGATGGATTGGATAAACAAATCCATCTGCCCATATGTCGATATGTTTTTTTCCTTCTTTCTGCAATCCATCCACTTTAGAATGTTGAAGAGCCCTTCAACATACCTTTCTTGTCGTTGCATACTCATGACTAACTGCAATGTTGATATGGAACTTATCACAATGATTTTGGCTAGTTGAAAGGTGAGTGAGAGTGTTTGGGTTGAGGTTCTCCATGGTCTACTACGAAGAGTGACGCAAAAGTGTCTAAAATGACATGAAAGAGAGAAACAAGCCTGCTATCGAAAGTAGAGTAAAACAAGGACAAAACGTCATAAGCACATATTATATAGGTCCTTGAACAAGAGGAAAATTCAAATTTTCATGAATGCCCGATGAGCACAAACTTCGAGGCATAAGATATCACACATACTTTTAATGATTATAACACGAGTTTCTCTCTCTTCAAAATTTGCACAAGATACGTTTTAAATGCGCTTACACAGAATTTTTTAAAATGAGTTGACAACTTTAATCCAGATTAAGCACAACTAATTGAAATCCTTACACGGCCCTTTTTTGGTCGTTTTTCACCCTAATGTGCTCGTCCTTCCAACGTGACAACAAATTGCTGAAGTTTAATGTCATCACCATATATAGCTGGGTATCCTTTAGCTGTCCATTTATCTCAAATTGAGCCACATGGCAATCAACATCTTCTTTAGAACCTCCTCTGAACTGAGTTGCTTTGACTTTGGGATTGGGAGGTGGTTGCGCCATTGGCTGTGGTTGAGGTGTATGCCTAGTTCTTTGACCGGTCGCCCCTACAAGTGGGTCAAACTGGAGTCATCTTCTTACTCCTATAGTTGCTTCTATTAGGAATAGTGCTCCAAGTTTACCTCCCACTAACCTTACCTCTACTGCACCTGTTTCTCCCTGTTCCTCTTCTGTTTCTAGATTAGCTTCCTCCTCGGCTTCATACCAATCGTAAAATTCTGAGGATGACTCCACGTTAGCTACCTTTGCATGCGCTATTGTAAAGTACACTTTACCAAATCATTTCCTTCTTTCCTTCATGCATTTCTTGCTTCATTAGTAGCACAGTAGGATCGCCAAATGTGTTGGGGTTCACATACAACACATCACTACTTGTTTCTAAACAATCAAACTATAGCACTGATCTACTACACACAAAGAATAAGCTTCCAACTGGTTTTAGATTTAGCAATGTTGCACTGCGACAAACTCTCTCTTCAACGAATATAACTCAAATAGACAAAGATTTCATTCTTGCGCTAAATGTATGTGAGTAAACTAGTCCATTAGAGTTCTACATCAGGTATAACATGATGGAAAAGTTCATTAAAACTTCTAACTATAGGAAAATACATTACGAAATAGGCAGATATGCCTCATTCTCTTCTGTTGATGTTCTCTCTGAGGAAGCTTCTTGCCTCTTCTGGTTTCTTGCGCTCTCCCTCTTGGAGACGCTTCTTCCCCTTCCTAACTTCCTTCTTCTCGTGAATGAAATACAACTACTCTCTTTATTGCGACATCAACGCCTAACAAAACGTAACTTTCTGTAAGAAATACAAATTCAACAAATTTCTGACTCAACAACATCCAATTGAGTAATATCTAAGTTAGCAGACTTTCAAAATTCAGATTAACTATTTATCCTCAAGATTCTTCTATCCTCAACAGCTGCCTCAACAATTAACCTGTTCCTTCTCTCTGCCACTCCAATCAATTCAGGAGTATACCTAGTTGTTACTTCCCTTTGTATGCCTCTGTCCTGTAGAAATAGATCAAACTCATGTGAAAAGTACTCACCACCTCCATCAGACCTGATTCTCTTCAAGCTTCTTTCTATTTGGTTTTCCACTAATGCCAAATATTTCTTAAAGCATGTAAACACCTCATCCTTATGCTTCATAAAATAGAGAATCGTCCACCTATTGTAATCATCAATAAAAGAGACATAGTACTTTGATCCTGAGATGGATGGATCTTTGCTAGGACCCCACACATCAGTGTGTACAAGCTCCAAGTAATCTTCATGCATGTATCCTTTCTTGTTGAATAGTTGCCTATGAGCTTTGCCAAATTGGCAAGGTCCACATTTGTAGATCATATGCTACTTGGTCACATTAGGAATCCCAAGCACACTTTGATCCTTGCAAATTTGCTCCAGAGTTCGATCTACTATGTGTCCTAGCCTCTTGTTCCATATTTCCAACTCAAATAGGGTTTGGTCTCTCTAACTGAGTAGTGCTATGTTCCTTGCATCTTCAATTTCAAAAGTAAACAGTCTACCTAACTTCTCACCTTTGGCTATCCTTTTGAATCCTTGTCGGAGGTCTTCCACATATGCTCCATGCTTTGTGAACCTGACTTGTAGAACTTTCTCTACTATCTTCCCAACACTAATTAAATTTTTGGTTATGGTAAGCACATACAGAACTTTGCTCAAAAGGTTCATACTACCATTTGATGTCTTAACATTTCCAATTTGCTTGACTGAATGCTTCGTGTCATCACCTGTTTGTTTTCATGCTTTCCCTTTGGTTCTTCTAGATCAGATAAGAGTGCTACATTCCCTACCACATGATTTGAACAACCTAAGTCAATGTAAAAGAGATGCTCATCATCTTTACCTTGCTTGGATATCATGTTCATATTGAGCAGAGAATCCTCTTGATCTTCAATGTAGTTATGGAAGTCCTTTCTTCCTCTAACGCCTCCTTAATAGTTGTTGTTGTTGTACCCTTGATTGTAGTTGTGGTTGTAGTTGCCTCCACCATTGGTGTACCGGCCTCTTGTTTGTCCATAGTCTCCTCTATGGAAGCCTCTTCCCCTTTGGTTCCTTGTATTTTTGTAGAATTCTTCAGTAGTGTGGTTGTTGAGACCACATGTGTTGCATGGTGAGTTGTTGTAGGGTCTGCCCCTACCTTGCTTACCTCCTCTGCCCCTACCTCTAGCACCTTTTCCTCTTCCTGCATGATTGTCTTGAGAGATACTAGCCTCTTCATCTTGTTTCTTACCTTTACCTTTATCCTTAGCTTTATTCTTATTTGTATAAAGGGTAGAAGATTGGTTACCTCTTGAGTTATCACCATTACTAATGAGCTTTTCTTCATGGGTGAAGAGTTGTCCCATCAAGGTGTTGAGATCAGGTATCTACAAATCCATGTAGAGATCCATTGTGTGGTGAAGGATTCCCACTTTTCATCAGCTTTACTCCCATTGATGATCTGCCTCACTATGTGCTCTTCCTCTATCTCCTCTCCAATGCTTGCAAGTTGGTCTACAACATCCTTCATTTTGGTTACATAGTTGGCTACTCCTTGCTTTGATTGCTTCTTGAGAGTTGTGAATTGCATCCACAATTGATTCTTCCTAGCTCTTATGTTGGAGGAGAAGTATGATGAAAGCACTTCCCAAGTCCCTTGGGAGGTTTTACAGTTTCTAACATGAGGTAACAAGAAATCAAAGATTGTGTTTAGTAAGTATGACCTTGCAAGATCATCCTTTGCACATTGCAACAACCTAAGAAATTATGACCACCACATGCTAGAGAGATGACTCTCCTCCCAACCTTATGCCTATATATAGCTTCTTGAATCAACGAGGACCACAAATGTAACTAGAGTCTTCAAGTGCATGTGCAATCTCCTCCACTCCTTTCATATCTTCCACTAGAGTCTACTAGTGGCTGGAGTGATCTCGACCACTACTTTAGTACCTTCCACTAGAATCCACTAGTGGTTGGTATACTTGCCTCTTGAGTTAATTCCACTATACTCAAGTTAACTCACCTTAACTTGAGTTAGAAGGCTTAGAGTTCCTTGGGCAAAACTCTCTCCCCATGCTCCCCATGGGGGTTGAACCCAAGACCTCCTCCTTCACAATCTTTAGACTTAACCACTAGGCTAAGTGGATCACTTGTTTAAGAGAGCACATGCACTTATTCTTAAGTCTAGTCTCAAGATCTTTTGGCCATACACATGAGTGACCAAACGGTGTCCGATTTCAGATCTGTCTCAACGGGCTAGACCCTTAGATCATAGACTTACTTTATTACATTCTTCTCCCCTTGGAAAGATTTTCATCCTTGAAAATATATATATATATATATATATAACCATAGGCAACCCCCGAGCCTCATGTTCTTAAGTATGATCTCAAGATACTTGAAGATCGAGTTCGTAAGAAGGTACGAAGTAAGTAACTTCCAAGATCTTCTTGAAACACTTCAAGCTAAAGTGTTGATGATTCAGAAATATTTGATAAATTTCTGAAAGAGTACGACTTTGACTTTGAACTGAACCTCTTAACTAGTGATAGATTGACTAAGTTAAGCACCAAGTTCCAAGTGTAACTCGGCATTTTCAATTCTTTGACTCAAAACAATGCACAAGAATTGCATTCCCTGTAAGAAGTCATAAAGAATGAATTAAGGCATGAACTTAGTAATGCAACAACCTAAGCAATTATGACCACCACATGCTAGACAGATGACTCTCCTCCCAACCTTATGCCTGTATATATAGGTGCTTGAATCAACGAGGACCACAAATGTAACTAGAGTCTTCAAGTGCAGGTGCAATCTCCTCCGCTCCTTTCATATCTTGCACTAGAGTCTACTAGTGGCTGGAGTGATCTCGACCAATGCTTTAGTACCTTCCACTAGAATCCACTAGTGGTTGGTATACTCACCTCTCGAGTTAAGTCCACTAGACTCAAGTTAACTCACCTTAACTTGAGTTAGAAGGCTTAGAATTCCTTGGGCAAAACTCTCTCCCCATGCTCCCTATGGGGTTGAACCCAAGACCTCCTCCTTCATAACCTTTAGACTTAACCACTATGCTAAGTGGATCACTTGTTTAAGAGAGCACATGGACTTATTCTTAAGTCTAGTCTCGAGATCTTTTGGCCATACACATGAGTGACCAAACGGTGTCTGATTTCAGATTCGTCTGAATCGGCCGGACCCTTAGCTCATAGACTTACTTTATTATAGAACATGTGGTAAGATTTTCTTGCTCTTCCCTTGTTTGTTGATTCTTGCTCCTGAAGATTGGCATGTCTTCATCTCCTGAGATGTATCCATATAGGCTTCTCCCTTGAATGTATGCTTGCATCCTTAGGGACCATACTGAGTAGTTTTCCATGTCCAATTTTTCAATGAAGGATGGAAAACCATCTCCCATCTTGATTGAGCTTGCTCTGACACCACTGTTTGAGGAGATCGTGGATAATCACAAGAGATGAGATGGTAGAGCCAAATCCTGCTTCACACCTGCTACAATTGATGACTGAAGAGTGCCGTGCGCCTCCTTAGCTAGCTAATAAGCATAAATGATCATATATGTTGCCTGAAGGATGATGCACAAATGATAGGATTAAAATAGATAGGTAGGCATATAAATCAATGCACAAAACTTGCTATTTTGGTTGAGATATTTGCTCATTATTTTACTCAATTCTCTGAGTATAGCAACAATTAGAAAAATTCCTTTTGGGGAACTTAAATTAGCTTAACAAGCTACCATTCACGATTGGAATAATCTAAAATATCAAACTATATGCAAAGAATTATCTTTAGCAAGTAAGGCAATCCTCTTGACTTTTATGGGTTTACAGAGTCATAGACGAGTGAGCATTACTTGACAAATATCTAATGATTTCGAGAACCAACTTCAATGAAACTTTGTAGGATCAAAGTAGACAGTATGTTGAATATGGCATGCTTTGAATGATGCACTACACACTGAGAACCAGTTCATACAAGATCACTATTCGGAAAGATTATGATAGAGACATGAGAGTAGGAAGCAATGAACATGTGTTGACTAAATCATATAAAATCACAGAGTCATTTAGAATAAGGCATTGCTCAATGGATGTAGGATGAGTGATCTATGGTATAAGCTCCTCTTCACAATGAAGGTACAAATAAATGATCTCAGAACCTGGAGATACATGTGGGATCTTCATCTTCATGTTTTATAGCTTTTGGTTGGAGCCAAGCATTTGAATTTGAATTCAAATCTCCACCTAAACATCATCCTAAAGTATAGGATTCATTCTCTCTTGAATTCACCTACCAAATGGATAGGAGTTGGATGCTTCCTAACTCCTCGTGGGTCTACATCACTTTTACTAAGAGTAATTACACCCAAAGTTACAAGAGGTAGTACATATGAAGCTTTCTCAATTGATATGCTAATACATCAAGCTAATGTGTATACATCAAGTATGTAGGCTTGGGCTTAATTGCACCAACATAATAGATATTCACTATTTCAATGTTCATATGCCTTTTTTGGAAAGATGATAATGAGTGTGTATGGAAATATAGCACATAGCTCAGGAGTGTGTAATTGATATATTAAACATTTGTGTAATCATTCTTTGATAAATGGGCAAATATGAATTAATATCTTTTATAAATTGATGTAATGAATTCGGTATGTAAGTGCTATCATGTGTGTTTGCTACATGTGATGATCAAAAGTAAAAATGTGTGTGTTGTGAAAAGAAGAAAGGAACGATCATAAATTCTCAATTGAGGCAATAGAAATGTGAATGAGTTTAGACCTATGGGTGATAATGAAAATCTGTGTGAAGACAATCTTGTAAAAACATGTGTAAATATGTGTGGTTTGTGATTTGTGAAGACATGTGTATATATATTTTCATGTGTGTGTATTCATATGTATGTGCATGTATGCATAAACATATGTCAATTTTTGTGCATGTGCATGTGCTTAAAAAAAAGCTATGTAGTCATGAATGCATGTGCTTGTCCATATAGATGTTGCATATGTATGTATACATATAATTTCACATGCGTATATATGTGAATTTGTATTTTTCTACCTATGTGTCTAATGTGCATTGTGTATGTGATAGATGTGTGTAAATATGTCTACATATGTTTGTGTTCATGTGCATTGATTGTTTGTGAGTCATTGTGACTGGCTTCTGTGTTGTGAATGTGTCGTATGTTATGTGTATCTGTTTTAAGTATTGGATGTGTAAATGTCTATGTGTGATGTATGTTTGTGTACATGTCTATGTGTGTCTAATGTTGAATGTGTTAGTATGTGTATAAGTATGTGAATGTATGCATGATCATATGCATAATAGTTTTTTGTGTGAATATGTATATTTGTATAATGGAGTGTGTGCAAGCACATGTTGTGTTTCTGAACATATGTATGCTTGAGCTTGTATGTGAGTAAGTTTTAGTCTTTTTGCTTTTATATGTGTAAATGATCTGTCATATGCACACACATGCAGATATATATATATATATATATATATATATATATATATATATATATATATATATATATATATATATATATATATATATATATATATATATATATATATATATATGCATACACACATGCACATAGAGTTCACATCTGGAAGCAAAATGAAAAGAGGAGTATACCGAGAAAATGCAAGAGTGAGAGACTCAAAATGAGTATACCAAGAAATGGCTAAACTCACATGGAATAGAAATGATCTTTCCAAGAACATGGAGTAGGCTTTACAAGCTTCTAACTAATTACAAAGTTGGGGAGAGGCCCTCCTTGTATAGATTTGGAGGAAGTTCTCCAAAGTATATCATATGTGGGATAATTCCCCATGAAGGAGAATGAATACAATACTAGAAATCAAATGGCAAGGTACCCAAATAAAATTAGATACAATATAAAATGATATGAAATTGAGTGTGTCTAATATAAAAAATGAGAACACACTCATGTAGATACAAATGGAGATGATGTAGAACAACTCATGTCATCAGCACCCTCACTATAGCTCCATTTTGGAACTACTGAATGTTGTACATGTCCATGAAGCATTGGAACAGAATTCGACATAGAGCCTTCACAAACATGTTTATTAGGTTCTAAGAAGTACATTGCTTGAGAGTAATCTCTTCTAATACAAGCTTTTCATAGATGAAATGGTATTAGATCTTGTTGCGCTTTGCCTGAGCATGGAATAATGGATTCTTGGCAATGGCCAAGGTTGACTAGCTCTCAGTGTAGATGCATGTCAAAGTATCTTGAAAAGTACCATTGTCAGATAATAAATGTCAAAGCCAGATGGCCCCACATTCTCCAAAAATGGATGCTTGATACTTGGCATCAGTGGATGATAGAGCAACTATAGGCTACTTCTTACTTGCTTGAGAGGTAGGTCTTGATCCATGCAAGAATACATATCTAGAAGTAGACCATTGAGAATCAAGATCATCAACCCAATCTTAATCTCAATATCCTATGAGATCAATTCCCCCACTGTACCAAAGAACCATGAAGTCATCTAAAAGAATATGCATCTTAGCAGTGTTTGACTTGCATCCCAATCCCTCTCACGAGATTAGTGTGCAAATTCACTTAGTATACCAATGACATTAGGAAATATCTTGTCTCTTGCTGGCCAACCAGAGTAAGGAGCCAATTATTTGTCAATAAGAATGCACATCCAGTAGTGATGAAGAGTTCTCTAGTGTGAGCTTGATGTCTTGATCAAGTGGTGCAGATACTGAGTGAAAGTTTTCCATGTTATATCTCGAAAGAAAATAAGAATAGTACTTCTTTTGTGAGTGCAATGTGCGTTCTTTTGTTTGCCACACTTCCATGCCTAAGAAATAGTGTACTAGACCAAGATCCATCATTGAATACTCAAGATGAAGCTATGTGATGATGAATTGGATGTGTTTCTCATCTAAACATGTCAAAATCAATTTTTCTACATAAACAGTGGTTATTGCCACTCACGTCTCTTTCTAACATACATATTACTTAGTATGGATAGTGCTCCTTTGATATAAGGCCCTAGGAGCTTGCTTAAGTCCATGAAGTGCTTTGTGAAGTTTATATACATGATGTTTCTTGCTTTTGAACTTGACATCTTTAGGTTTTTTGATGTATACTTCTTCTTGAAGATCACTATTTAGGAAAGCACTTTTGACATCGAGTTGGTAGATGAGCCATTTGAGATGTGTGCTTAATGCAAGAATGACTCTTATAGTTGTAAAACTTGTAGTAGGGGAAAAGGTTTCTTCATAATCAATGTAGTGATTTTTCTTATATCCCTTAGGTACAAGTCTTGCTTTGTACTTGTCCAAGTACCATCTGATTTGTACTTGAATTTGCATAGCCATTTGAATCCAATAACTTGATGATTTGTGGCTTTGGAACACGTGTCCAAGTGTTTTTCTTTTCAATTTCATCCATTTCTATCTGTGTAGCTTTCTTCCACTTAGATCGACCTTGAGCTTCTTTGAAATGAGAAGGCTCACAAATCTACTAAAGATGGTGCGTAGATGCATAATTAACATAGTGGATTTGTTTACGTTCCTACTTCTCAATGAGGCTTTGAGATCTCCTAGGTTGGTGAGAAATACTCACTTCAGATTTTTGTTGAGAAATAATTATGTACACCTCTAAAGTGTCAATGGGTTGACTCAAACTTGAACTTGATGTTTGGTTGAGTATTTTGAAGCTTCATCAAATATGATATGTTTTGAAATGGTGATGGAGTGGTTCTCAGTATCATGCATTTTATATACCTTAGAATGTTCTCTATAGCGAATGAATAGATGTTTCTTGGACTTAGATACCAACTTATGTCGATCTTATTTATTCACATGTAAGAATACTTCATTTCTAAACAAACTAAAGTAGCTCACATTCAGCTTGCATCCATAATAGGCTTCAACTAAAGTCTTGTTGTGTAATGCATTTTGTGAAACTTGTATTGATGATGTCAACTATAGTGTGTATAGCTTCCACTCAAAACCTGAATGGTAAGCCTTTGTTGTGAAGCATGGCATTTCTATGACACTTTGGATCTTTCTTTCACGTACTCCATTTTGGGATACAGTATGCAGTCGAGTGATTTGCCTCTTGATGTCCTTTTATTTCAAGAATTTATCAATGTCATGGTTAATATATTCACTACCTTCATTTGATCTAATGGTCTTGATTGAAATTAATGCCTTACTCTTGACTTGATAGACCCATTCTCTCATCTTAGAAAATGTATCTTCCTTTGACTTGACAATGTAGAACCATATATATCTCATGTGATCAAGGACTATGAGAAAGAAGTAGAATGATCCTCTAAGTGATGCAGCATTCATTGGTCCACTAAGATCCATGTGGACTAGGGTTAGAGGGTTCCTTGGTGTTGGCAGTAGAAGTAAAGGCACTGAAGGACTCACAAGACAAGGAAGCCAAAGAAGGGAGCCAAAGCGGAGAGAAGGCACAAGCAGATTAAGCAGTCAACGAAGATCTGGCAAGTAGGCCATTCAAATTTTTCCAAAAGAACATCTTCATAACAGTGATTCTCATCACTACAAATCATTGTAAATACCATTTCACCTTTTTGTAACTCCATTTTGTGCAAGCCGAGGAGTCCTCAAGCTTGAGGACTATTAGAAGTAGCATCGTACCAATTTTCATAATTTTTAGACTTTCTTTGAGCCTCCAAATAGGCCATAGAACCTAATTTTTAACTAGGCCGGACACTAGGTCTGGACAGGGCCAAAATCTAGTCAAAAACTATAAATAGAGCTAGAGAGCTCATTTTTGAGGTTAGCTTGTAATAGAGTTGAAGTTGTATGAGCATTTTGAAAGTAATCTAAAAGAACTCCATTGTCTTCCTCTTTGTTCTTGCTATGTGTGCACGTGTGTGTGTATGTGTGTGCATGTTTGTGTGCTTCTCACTCACGCACCTATGCCTTCACTTGCTCGAGGTCATCATACCATCCTCACGTCTTCCCGGTGTCAAGAAGAAGGAGTGGCAGGAAGCCGGCGCCTGGGGTTGGATCAGGCCCCGCTCTGGTGCGCCGTTCCCGCTGTCCTGCGAGCGGCGTCTGCGCGTTGGGCGCCTCACCTGTGCTCTCCGGAGCATGCACGATCCTCGTACGTGTGGGGAAAGAGACAAATCAGATACAGCACTGATTCTCAAAATCACTGGGTCGGTGTGTATACAAACTCGATGATACAATAAAATCTGAATGATACAGTGATGCCCGCTACGGTGCGGGTCCGCGATACAAAAATCCGCTACAGTGCGGAACAGAAAAATACAAATAAATGCCGCCGCTACAGTGCGGATCGGCTGGATATGATGTAGGCCTCCTGCTACAGTGCAGGAAGTCACCCTCGATCTTTGTCTTCTGGTTTTTGCGATTTAATCTTTTCTTCACTTTTCTTCGATCCAAGCTTTTCTTCAAGTCCTCACTTTGTAGCTCTTTACTTCAAAATTCACAATAATCTCTGATCACGCAGTAACCTGCAAAGACGTTCCACAAGGCAATCCAGAGGATGGGGTCTTTATCTTCAGTCTTCAATCACTTTCTCTTCACTTCATATAATCAGCATCCACATAAACCTGAAGGAGCGTTCCACAGAAGAAACCCACAGGGAGAACAAATAAAGCTTGGGCCCCTATTTATAGGCCCCTCTCCCCTTGGACTTTGTTCTAGAAACTTCTAACCTCCCTACAAACTTTCTAATTCCAGATCACTTTGCATATTCATTTTCTATTTTTGGGAATGCCAGCTCTTAATTCTATTTTTGATTTTCTCCTTTTTATTTTTAGTTTTGATTTCACACTGTATATACAAAATTAATTAATTTCAAGGGTTTCACCTAGGATAAACGCCAATTCCAAGGGTCCGACCTAGGGTTTTTTAGTCGGGAGAATGAGGATTTTGATCACAATTAACTCAAGCACATTAATCCAAGGGTTTATTTATAATTTCGACCTAAACTCCAAGGGTTTCCAAGGGTTCAAGCCCAGTTTTCATGGGATAAACTCGTGTTTCCTGTCAGTTTCAAGGGTCAAACCTAAAGTTTTCATGGGTTAAACTCGTGTTTCCAGTCAGTTTCAAGGGTCAAACCTAAAGTTTTCATGGGTCTAACGTCAGTTATTTACACGCACGGGTCTAACACACATCTCAAACATGTTTCCGCATCACACAATCAATCAATTCGGCCAAAATATGTACAGAATATACCACTCTCGATCAAAAACATCACACAAAAACTCAAAAATAATGAACTTTTGAAAAAAACTCAGTGCACACTCCCTGCGGGATTTCATCCCGACATTCGCCCCCGCTAAACCTGCACATCGTCCCGATGGGCCAACCTGCAAGATCCAATAGAAGAGTATCAGGGTTCCTTTTAAAATCTCTTTTCACTTTTTATGCCTTTCTTAAATCATGATCTCATGCAGTCATGCAATCTTTTATAAAGATTAGTACGAATTTTAGAAAATTAGGTAGATTCAAGCTTCAAAAACATCATATTATGTTCCTGCGTCTGCAATCTGACAAGTAATCACATGAATAAATCGTCGGCTTTCTAGATCTTTTGTTCCTTCAACTGGTTCAGATCCAACTGCTCATCCTAAATACTAGCATATACATATGTATCTACTAACTCAGTTTGTAGAATATACCTCGATTCCCACTATTTATCTCCTACTTGTCCAACTCTCCATTAGATCTTTCTTTCTTTTTCTTTTTCTTTTTCATTTTTCTGTTTCATTTTTCTTTTCCTCTTCATCTCAGCTCAGCAGTTCTTTTTATCTTTTATTTTTCACAAATCGGCCTATGTCGAAATCGGGTGCGACTCATGGACTTGTCCGCCCGGCCAAGTTCGTTCCACCTGTCTGCCGACCCGACATAGCGCACGACATACACAACATCAGCCCTGCATGAAATCGACGTCAGCTCATGGCTCTGACCACCCGATCAGAGTGATTCCACCCACCTACCGATCCATACAGGCGCATGACAACAGATAGGTCAGGCCTACGACGAAACTAGCTACGGCTTGTGGCCTTGATCACCCGACCAAGGTGGTTCCACCCGCCTACTAGCCCATCGTAGCGCACCAACAACATATACGCACATATAAGCTGGCATGAGTATGAATGTTTCTTTATAAATCATGATCCATATGGAGGTAAGATCTCGCAAGAAATAAATACTAGGATCCAAAGTTTCTCACTCACTAAGTGTTCAAATCAATCAGCATATACATGCACTCGGTCTAAGCATGCCATCACATCCCCAAGCTTTCACTCCCAAAAGTCTCTAGTCCACTAACTGATTCCATTCATATCATTTCCTAGTCATTCATGCTTCATGCAAACCCATAATAGATATTTGGTATCTTCATTCTTCATGATTTTCATAAACTCATACATATCTTTATCACACACATCAATGCAATGCATATGCTCTATCAGAAAGAAAACAAATCTCAAATCAGAAACGTTTCACCTGGTCATTTTTCTTCATTTTGATCATTGATTGATCCAGCTTCTCTTTAATTTCACGGTCTATCATTGTTCATCAGCATCAGCCTCAGTGTCATCAGTTCCCTCCAGAAGTTCTTGCTCAATCTCATAATCCACTTCATTTCTTTTCTTGAATAATTTTATCCTCTTTCCTGCAATCAAAGATCTCAAAAGAGTATTGTCTAACTCACGAAGTGCATACGTACCATTTTCAAACACAGACGTAACCACATACGGCCCAAATCATCGTTTGGTCAATTTCTTCCTAGCATCGTATTGAGTATCGAATGTACTGTCGTACACCAACACCCAATCATCTACCTCGATCCTATGTGGTCTCAGTCGATGGGTTTTGTCAAAATAAATCTTATTCTTTAGCCTTGACTCCTTTAACTTTTGGACTCCTTCTTTCAACTTTTCATTTCCTTGTTCTAACTGCTTTATTCTCAATGATAATAACTCTTCTCTTGTCATACCATCATTCCATGGGAGCGTCAACCATGTCACTATCTGAGTCTGGATGGGGAAGATTGGCTTCTAACAATACATCAATTCAGTAGGCATAAAACCTGTGGACCGAGTGTAAGTCATCCTATCAGCCCATAGCGCGAATGGAAGAAACCTAGGCCACTGCTTGATGTCATCGCTGCAAGCCTTAGAGATCGCCTTCACAATGGAAGGGTGACCTCTCTCGATTTTCCCATTTGCTTCTGGATTATAGGCAATGGTGAGAGACAATCGAATTCCATGACAATCAAAGAATTCTTTTGCCTCTCTCGCATCCAACTCTCCCCTGTCCGCAACCACTTTCTCAACGTAACCGAATCTCGAGATCACTTCTTCTAAAAGGAATTTATATACATTATAAGTAGTCTTCGTACGAAGAGCTCGACCTTCCACATGGTTGGTCAAGTCCTCTCTGGCAAGTACAATGTATCTCATCTTATCTATCCCTTTGGGCATGGTTACAAGGTCGACTACCCACTTGTAATGGATACAAGGAGGGTAAGTCGGATGTAACGGGTCTCTATGCCTAACTGATGAATGCACCTGGCATGTAGCACAAGTGCCTACAAAATCTCTCACACTGACATAAATCCCTGGCCACCAGTAGGCTTCCCTAATCTTCTCATATGTGGCATAGAATCCTTTATGACCCGCCCATAAGGTCTCATGCATTTCTCTCATCACTTTGCTCTGAAGACTCCTCAAACTTAGTACTCTCTGTGGACTCTTCACCTTGCCTTTAGCGTGTCGCGAAATAAGCCCGTCCTTCAAGAAAAAGTTGTAAGACTTTTTCCTGATGGATCTATACTTATTTGTGGACCAGCCTGGGGAAGGTTTCAGAGTACTCAGATATCTCCCTATATCTCTCCACTCGCATCATACTCATTCTCTCGGAACTGCTCATATGCATATACCAATGGATCGTATCTTATCATATGTATATCCCTTTCTACCTCATCATCATCATCAGACTCATCATCAAATTTCACTCTTGAAAGCATATCAGCAACTGTATTCAACTTCCCAGCTATGTGTACAAATGCAGGGTTTATAAACTTTATATAAGAGACCCATCTAAGCATAGCAATATCCGGAGATGAACAATTTGCAATCATGCCAATCAGTGGAAGACAGTCAGTCTCAACTATCACATTCGCCCCAATAAAATACTCTTTATCGCTCTTTAAAGCAGTCACTAATCCCCATAACTCTCTCTTAATCTGTGGATATTTTCTTTGGGTATCATGTAGGATCTTAGCATCAAAGCGCATTGCATATCTCTGACCCTCTTCATCATCTTGCCCTATGACCCAGCCTATGCCAATAGGACTGGTATCAACGGTCAAAATGATAGGTCTCTGACCAGAATAGTCAACACGCTTCAGAATCGGAGCTTTAATTAGCAGTTGCTTCAATTTACGTATAGCTCTCGACTATTTCTCTGTCCATACAAACTTCTTTCTCTTTCTCAGCAGATCATATAAGGGGTTCGCAACGTGAGCAAAGTGAGGAATCCATATCACATAGAATACACAGGCTCCTAGAAACCTTCTCACCTCACTGACATTACGACACACTTCAGAGATCCTGCTAATGGCCTCAACTTTCTGTGGGTATGGCTTGCGGCCATAATGTCCACACAGATGTCCTACAATGAGGACCTCATCAACACCAAAAACCGATTTCTCTAAAGAAAGTGTTAGCCCCACATCTTCAAACCTCTCAAAGATCTTCTCACAATCAGCAATATGATCTCTCACAAACTTTCTACTTCCTGAAGCATCTAAACTCACATCTTTCACTCTTTCCTCACATCCCTTTATCGGAACATCATCAATGAATGGCATAGTCACAGATGGTATAAAGTCTCGTAAAACCAGATTCATGGCATTCATCATGTGAGCCACAGAATTCGTCGCTCCCTGCGGCAAGGTACACATGTGTACAAGGCCCAGTGGAGTCCTCATGGTCGTAATGTCTCTACTCTCCATAGCCAACTGAAACTGGTCATAACTTGAATACAGATCACCCATAGAGTAGATGGAATGCCCAGCAAACGCCTCAGCAAACTCATCCACTATGGGTCCTGTCCCTACATTTCTAATTGTGACTTTATTCACAGGTTGCAGATCCTGAATGAAACGAAGCTTCCCATTTTTCTTAGGCACAGTAAACCACCTATTCGAATATGGAGCCGAGGAGGGTTCCAATATCCGCATGGAAATCTTTTCCTTTAGCAGTCTCATCAGCTCAGGCAAGTGAGCTTTTGGGACTGGTATAGGCCGGATATTCCATGGTATATGTGGCACTGTAAATATAATCATGGGAGGTACTTGTTTCGGGTCTGCACAACCTATCTCATGTGGAAAAAGTGAAAATGCTTTTTCATGTTTCTTGATGACTTCAATAAATTTCTGTTTCTCTTCTTTTCTCAGAAACAATTTCTCTCCAAATTTGATCTCTTTAATAGTCTCATCAGTAAAATGATGCCCTATGAGCTCTCTTCGTCTCAGCATAGGGTCATCTGACACTCGCAGATATTTTTCATGACTATCTTCTGGCAATGGCTGAGCTATAGGCTTCACTTTCTTATCCATAGTCTTATACTTTGTATTTACACTTACTTCATGCTCTCTCATAAATTCCTCAATCATCTCATACTCTTGGATAGAGCTGAGCATAATGATTTTTGATTTCTCATTTCTCTCAAATGCCTTCTCAAGCTCTTCCAGAGTAGTCGAACTTCTCTCCAACTGGATCACATCTTCAATCTTCTCATCAGATAACATCATTCCTAAATGCTTATAGTATCTCTCATGAACTTTTCTGAATTTATTTGAAACATTTTCTTTTTGTAAACATAGAAACTTGAATGTAGATGAATAAATAGAAAAACTTTCAAAAGTATGTACAAAGTCATGCGAGACATCAAACCAACTCCCACTGTTGTCTCGCTCAACAGTGGATCCTAACAGAAATTTTGATCAGCAGAAGCTCCATACTCTCCAACAGGCATACACTCATCATG
Organism: Ceratopteris richardii; assembly: GCA_020310875.1. Classification (NCBI taxonomy): domain Eukaryota; kingdom Viridiplantae; phylum Streptophyta; class Polypodiopsida; order Polypodiales; family Pteridaceae; genus Ceratopteris; species Ceratopteris richardii. The sequence goes on along the minus strand of CM035427.1, from coordinate 87,095,400 downwards.
ATCATGTGAATTAATAGGTTTCTTTCTTATATTCTTTCTATTCCTGGAGTGATTTGGACACACAATCATCACTTGCAAAGAATGTAGACCAGATCTAGAACGGATTCGTGCATAGGCAGATCCATCATCCATGGCCTTAGTCTCCATTCTTACCTCAGCTATAAAGGGCTGCCCAAGGATAGCCTCATATGAACAATGGTCCTGGACAAGGAAGTGAAATTCCTCAGAAATCCCACCTATGCTCACAGGCACAAAGGCGCATGCCCCAAGCAGTGCTCCTGAACCATTATCCGCTGTCCTCATCCTCCATCCATGATCTTTGTAAATCGGCCACCTAAACTTATCATAGAGCTTCTTAGAAATCACATTTATCTCTGATCCTGAGTCAATCAAGGCCAGAGCAAAACATGACTCCTCATTGCTCCCTAGCTTCACCTTCATCTCAGGTGTTCCTCTCGCCCAAAAGGTCCTGCTAAACTCACTTTCTGTCTTCCTCATTTCATCATCAGGTATGATAGGACCTAGAGAATTTTTATGACACCTGGCAACCTCATCATCATCATCATCAGATGTGTCACTCAATGTAACTGCTTCATTTGTCACTTGAATATCTTCAGGTGCTTCTTCCATCTCTACATCTTCAGGTAGTGGAAACCTCTTTCTCTTAACCAGCTTTATAAAACTGTCCTTGAACTCAGGCTTCGCTATGGAGAAGACCTGTTCCAAGGACATGGTCACTTGGCTCTTCAGTAAAATGTCATTTAATATCTCTCTTGCATCATTTTTCCTTTCCAACTCAGAGATTAATACAGCCTTTGGAGTTCTCTTCTTTTTCCTCTTCTTTTCTTTGTCAGCCTCTTGAATACTTTCTTGAATTTCATCTTTCTTTTGAACCGGTTCAGGTTCTTTCTCTTTCTCTTTAGTCAGTTCTTGAATCTTTGTTGGCCCAGCCGGCCTCTTTCCCTCTCTTATCTCTTTCTTCTTTGCCTCTGCCTGAGTAGCTACAGGCTCTTTAAACTGAACTTTCTTCTCTAGCTCTTTAGCTTTTTCTTCGGCCTCTTGGCTTTGCTTTCTGGTCACTCTTCTTTCTGGCTCAGTCTCTTCCTGACTCTCATCCCTTTTCCTCTTTTCCTCCACATTGGCTATATGGGAATAGACCGAGGATTCTTCAACAGGAGACTTCCAGGCAGTCTTCTGCATAATGGCATCCCTAGCCCTCACTAAAGCCTCAATGGAATAATTTCTTTGGGGTCGAGGTCTAGGCACTTTCTCATCTTCTTCCTCAACAGGTTCTAATCGTGCGGCTGATGTACTTGCATTATTGCCAGATAAATCTTCATAAAATTTCTTCATTCCCCCCTTTCCCCAATTCACAGGTAGAGGAAGGCGGGTCCGGAAGTCACATAACTTCTTATCGATATCTATCACCAGTTGATGCTCTTTTGCTAGCTTAAGCTCTTCACAGGCATATGAAAAATGCTCTTGTGCATCACACCATACGCATCTCTTAGCCCCTCCAAACCCACCAGTCGCTCGTCTCTCAAAAGGTCCAGTGTTTCTTTGAAATGTAGGTTGCACTGGTGGTGCAGGTGTCTGTTGGGCAACAGGCTGCACTAGAGGTGCAGGCTGTGGCATCACATAGCCTTGCATATTTGGAATGGGCATAGTGCCTCTCTGTAATGTATCTACATAACTCGTACTCGCCTGAAGAGGAGTGGGGTCCTGATATCCCATAGAATTAGCTTTATTGTGAATACTCGCCATTTCTTTTGACATAGATGCTTGCATCGTAATAAGATTCTCTATCTGTCGACTGAGAATCTCAACCTGTAGCTCTATTGGTGATCGCGAAGTGGATGCAACATTAGCAAAAGCTAACATTGCAGGCACATTCGGAATTGCCGGAAGTGGAGCTTCCCTAGGCGGTTGTGGTGTTACCACTGCAGGTCTATCGTATAACACCGCCTGGCGTTGTCTCATTTGGGCAACTGCTTCTACCTCTCTCCTCACTACACCCCAATCTTCAGTCAATCCAAATCTCTTCCCAGGCTCTTCAATCCTCCTTTTGACCTCAGTCTTGTCTTCAAGACTTAAGATCCTAAGGAAAGATATAACTAGGTCAGGTTTCAAAGCATCTAAATCGGCCTGTGGAAGTTGTTCATATCTTCTCAAGAACTCATTCAAAAGTTGAGTAAGGGATGCAGTGGGCTTCGGAGAGCTTATCCACCGCAAGAACCCTTCTCTACTGTGTTGGGAAAAGTCTTCTAAATAAAACAGCTTATGCAATTCTTTTCTGAATTCGGCCCAAGGCTTTGCTATATGTGCAGTAATAGGGGCTAAAATGGATCCTGATACTACCCGTGTGAAGTAATGTGTAAACACATCCTCGGGTAGACCATAAATCTGTGCCTGTTCCTCAAAAACATCTAGGTACTCAGTTACATTCAAGCCTGTAAACTTCCCTTTTTCTCTCAATACCGCTTGGACTACGCGGGCCCCTTGTTTCTCTATTACCATTTCCTTGAATATATCCTCCATCTCTCTTCTCTGCTCTGTCCTAGAATGTAGCACAAGGTCTAGTGTAAGTGGTTCAACTATCTCTCTAAGCTCTGAGTAGAGATCAGAGAAGAGGTTTGATGAGTCACGAGCCAGGAGGTAAAGGTCAGTCAATGCTCCTTTCTAGGCCAAAGTCAGGTGTATCTCTTCTTTCCTTAAATCCAAGAAACTTCAATGTATTTTCAGACGCTTTCTATCGTTCTCTCTAAACTAGAAATCAGCAAAGCCCTAGTCTAAGCGTAAAAAAAACTCACACGTATGGACTAAACTAATGCAAAGTGTGGATGCTCAAACTCAAGCAGCAAGACAATCTTTCTGTTTCAGCAGTGTATGTGAAGCAATGCAAAATTTCAAATAACTTCAAATGCTAGTACCTGGAAATATCTGACTCGATGCCGAGGTTCTTGTCTCTTTCCTCAAGGAGTAGGTGACGCGATGAGGATCACCGGGCAACCACCTCGCTTCACGTCGGGTTCAGGTGTCGGGAAGAAGGAGGTCGTGGCGGGAAGCTGGCGCCTGGGGTTGGATCAGGCCCCGCTCTGGTGCGCCGTTCCCGCTATCCTGCGAGCGGCATCTGCGCGCTGGGCGCCTCGCCTATGCTCTCCGGAGCGTGTGCGATCCTCGTACGCATGGGGAAAGAGACAAATCAAATACAGCACTGATTCTCGAAATCACTGGGTCGATGTGTATACAAACTCGATGATACAATAAAATCTGAATGATACAGTGATGCCCGCTACGGTGCGGGTCCGCGATACAAAATCCGCTACAGTGCGGAACAAAAAAATACAAATAAATGCCGCCGCTACAGTGCGGATCGGCTGGATATGATGTAGGCCTCCCGTTACAGTGCAGGAAGTCACCCTCGATCTTTGTCTTCTGGTTTTTGCGATTTAATCTTTTCTTCACTTTTCTTCGATCCAAGCTTTTCTTCAAGTCCTCACTTTGTAGCTCTTTACTTCAAAATTCACAATAATCTCTGATCACGCAGTAACCTGCAAAGACGTTCCACAAGGCAATCCAGAGGATGGGGTCTTTATCTTCAGTCTTCAATCACTTTCTCTTCACTTCATATAATCAGCATCCACATAAACCTGAAGGAGCGTTCCACAGAAGAAACCCACAGGGAGAACAAATGAAGCTTGGGCCCCTATTTATAGGCCCCTCTCCCCTTGGACTTTGTTCTAGAAACTTCTAACCTCCCTACAAACTTTCTAATTCCAGATCACTTTGCATATTCATTTTCTATTTTTGGGAATGCCTGCTCTTAATTCTATTTTTGATTTTCTCCTTTTTATTTTTAGTTTTGATTTCACAATGTATATACAAAATTAATTAATTTCAAGGGTTTCACCTAGGATAAACGCCAATTCCAAGGGTCCGACCTAGGGTTTTTTAGTCGGGAGAATGAGGATTTTGATCACAATTAACTCAAGCACATTAATCTAAGGGTTTATTTATAATTTCGACCTAAACTCCAAGGGTTTTTAAGGGTTCAAGCCCAGTTTTCATGGGATAAACTCGTGTTTCCAGTCAGTTTCAAGGGTCAAACCTAAAGTTTTCATGGGTTAAACTCATGTTTCCAGTCAGTTTCAAGGGTCAAACCTAAAGTTTTCATGGGTCTAACGTCAGTTATTTACACGCACGGGTCTAACACACGTCTCAAACATGTTTCCGCATCACACAATCAATCAATTTCGGCCAAAATATGTACAGAATATACCACTCTCTCCATCAAGTCCAAGAACTCTAATCACTCAAGTGCAAGTTTTAGGAGATTACAATTGCGAAACAACCTAAGGGAAAAGAATTTAAATCGAGCGACCACACTCAAAGTACGATAAAACTTAAGTGTTCCTTGCGACGAAGATTAATTGGACAAGAAGTGACACCCTAAGGGCAATTAAAAAAGAACAAGTGACTAATACAAAAGAACTCAACAATGAAAATTGTACTTGGGAAAATTTGGGATTATTCAATTGGGCTTATGAACCTTAGATCAAGATGACACCTAGGGAGAGATAGACAAAGTAGATCTTCAGAGGCTAGTGTCAATCATACTGCTAGGTCTTGGGCACAGCAGTTGAGCCATCATTCGTACTACCCTAGCTCTGAGACTAGCGAGTCTGAGATGTCCCACGGTATGGAGAGACCTACAGGAAGTTCAGGAGTGCCATATTTACATAGGGTAGAAGGCCCTTACAAGACGCAACTCGAATACCTTAGGACCAACCGATTAGGTGCTTGCATCTATGAGGAAGGCCTAGGAAGATCTGTGGTCGAGATTAAAAACCTTGACCAATCCATTGGACTAGAGCACCCAGCTGTCAAGTTTGAAAACGGAGCATACCTAGACAAGGAAGGAACCATATATGTAGTCACTAGTCATCCAGATAGGACAAATGAATTCGGGGATGTGATCCCAGAAACGGACTTAGGTGACCTGGAGCAAGGAAACATGGGTGTAGAACCTAGCACCCCCCCAGGCAAATCTGTTCTCAGTAGGATTATCACACCAGAGTGGATTCCCCAAGACAATAAGAGCATAGGTATGCTCCTGAACCGAGAGATTGATGAAGCCTTTTGGAGGTATAAATCTGATCAGCCAAATGAGGTAGGAACAATCATGATATATGAGTTCAAAGATCCTAATAGCCTAGGCAGAGTGACCTACTTACAACATGCTTTAGAGAGGACCTTTGTGGTTACAGAACATGATAGGCATGCTTACACTTGGAAAGGGGAATTTATTTTCCCCCAACCAAGCTCGAATGTGTCCTTTGGTCACCTAGGAGCTGGAACATCCCAAGCTCATGGAGCTCAAAGAGACAGACATAGAGATAGACCTGAGATAAGCTTTGCCAACCCGGTGGGAAGAGAAAGAACGAGAACAGAAATAAATAGAGCGGAACCTGAGGGACTTAGTGCCCCAAGGAACCAAAGGAATGCTGATGATTTCCCTCTGCCAAGGCCTAGGGAACACACCAGAACTTTGAGACCGACTCAACTAGTTAAGTCCATGAAGAACTACTTCGATGGCACAGGAGACCCATATGATCATGTGGCCACGTTTAGGCAAGTCTTGAGAGCTGAGCAAGTTGAGGACCTATTCACGCAATATAATGCCTTTGGTCTAACCCTTAGGAACACAGCCCTTACATGGGTTCAACCATTGAATGAGAGACAGTTCAGGAGCATAGACCAACTCTTAGAGGCTTTTATCACTGAATTCTCTAAGAGTGGGATAAGGCATAATACTTCCTCATTGATACATAGCTTCAAGCAGACCCCCCAAGAGACAGTTAGCCTTGCAGGAAGAAGGTTTAGGCAATATCTAGAGAGATGTCCTATTCCTGAGTTACCCACACCAGCCAAACAAGTGGCTTTATTCTTGGATGGATTGCTAAGTACCAAATTGAGGTCATATGTGTACTTGAAGGACCCTAGGACTATAGAAGAGTGTGTACGCATGTGCATCGACATCAAGGATAACCTAGGGGAGGAGTTAGAGCTTTCCAAAATTTACAAAGATTCAGATAGTGCCTCTAGCCTCTCTTCCTCGCAATCCACATCAATTGAGGAACTCGCAGAGAAAGTAGCTCAAAAACTAGGTGTCACTAGCAAACAAATCCCAAGGTTTGCCCCAATAAAGAGGTGCTATACTTGCGGTGGTGACCATATGGAAAATGTATGTCCCATGATGGTTCAACCCCAAGTGAACCCTAGTAGCCAATATTGCACCATAGAACGGAGATACACAAATCACATAGCAGAAGACTGCCCATACAATAAGCAAGCATTTATGCAAACCTACCCTCAGCCCTATCCACAATAGGGAAGATACCAGGACCAGTACCCTTCACAGCAATATGGCAGACCACAACAATCCTATCAACAACCCTACCAAAACCAACAAAGGCCTCAACCTGTGTTAGCTCAACAACCTCCAACCCCAGCTAATGTGATTCCTATAAAGTATGCAGATGCTGAGGAAAATTTGAATAGAGCCATAGTCCCAGTGACTCCGTTGCTTTTAGAAAGTGACCCGAGTGATCATAGTTTTGATTCCACTCAGATAGATAGTCCACAGGCTTACTATATTATGCAGTCTCCTGAACATGGTGAATCCCACTATAGTGAAGAACCGAGTGAACCTAGTTGGGAGCCAGAGTACGCAAATATCATGTACACAAATCCCAACACTAGACCTCAACCTAGGCAGGTAAGACCCCCATTGCCTAGGGGACCATGCTATAGATTTCAAGGAGATCACCTCATTTGTGATTGCCCAATGCCTGCATCTACACAACCACAGTCAGTAACAATACATGGCTTTTGTCAAGATTGCGGAAAGGAGCATCTCTTACGAGATTGCCCAAAGAATCCCAATAATATGCCAAAAATAACTCCAATTAACGTTATTGGGTTAGTTGTAGACTCAACAGGAAGTGTCACTTCCACTGCACCAGTGCAAGTGGTCACTAGAGCCCAGGCTTTGCAATAGAACCCAGGAGTAGGTCAAGAGAAGAGTGCAGAGGTTAGTGAAACTGAGAGCATAGCCAAGAAACGGTCGAGAGCATGGAGGGATAGCCGCGAGAGAATGAAAAGACCATGGTCTAAAAAGATGAGCGATTAGAAGAAAGCATAAGGGAAACAAAAGCCAAAATTGTTGAACTCACCTCTCAAACAAACTCTCACATACCACCACCACCCTCATTTCCATCACTATCTAACCCATCATCTGTCCACCTACCTCAGACCATCCCACCACCCCCTAGAGTAGGATCAGTGCTAGCTGACCCCACTCCTGAAGACATAGACATGATGCTTAAGGCATATCAGGACAGAATCCAAGAAGGGCCAAACACCTCCTCTTCTATGAATAGGTACACACCAGAATTCCTACGAGAGATTCAAGAAGACAAATGGGCTAAAGAAAGTGAAGTCCCTCTTCCCATTGAACTTGTGGATGACACGCATGATCAATTCCCACAAGATATTCCTTCCATTTATGGAGAGCAGGAGAGTGCACAAAGTCAAGAGAGGTTAGACTTTGAGTCTAACTCCCTACAGGAATTACCCCATTTCACAGGCCCATGGGAAGCCAAGTCTACTTGTATGAGAGCACCCACGGTCATGGTAAGAAACGAAGACTCAGTCATACCTAGGAATACGGAGGTAGTGAAAAACACTAAAGTGCAGTGCAATCTCACTTTAGAAGAGCTACTCAAAGTTAGGCCAGAGTTATGGAAACATGTAGCGAACCAAGTGCCAGAAGTAGTGAGACCGCGTTCCCAGGTAGGGTCTCATAGAACAGTGCCAGAAATACCCTTGGACAAAATAGGAGATATGAGTGAAGGTGAAGAGGGAAACACCTACCTTCCCATTACCCATCAAGGATATACAACGAAGGCAATTTTAGACTCAGGTGCAGGAGTTGCTATTGCTACCACTTCTCTATGGAAACGTTTGGGCAAGCCAGCACTCAGGCCCACGAGGATGAAATTGCAAATGGCTGATGGTCACATAGAAAGACCCTTAGGTTTGCTGGAAGGAATAACTCTCACTACATGCGGTGTTGAGTTTGAGCATACCTTGCCATATGTGATTTCAGCAAGAACCATGCCTATGAGATGATTTTGGGAAGACCATTTATGCGACAGTTGCAAGTGGTCCAGGATTGGGGAACCAATTCCTTGTATTTGCAATACTTAGGTGTTACGACCAAAGTCAATCTCAAGGATTACTCTCATAGAGATGTACCACCTATTCAATGGAATCCCATCCATAAAGCAAAGGATGACACGGAGTCTGTGCACTCCATAGGATCAGGATCCTCATGGATGCATGAAGACACTCACTTATGGATGTGTAAAGTGGCAGTGGAAGAAGAGAAGAGAGAAAAGGCCAGAGAGATAGGTGCTAAGGAAACCCATAGATCAATTCAAGACCCAGCCTATGCACCTGTAGTATTTCCTGACGAAGAGTTTCAACCTCATGGTTGGGCAGAAATTTTAGCAACAATGGATGTAGCCATCAATGAAGAACAATGGACACCCCATTGTGATGAGGATGGCTATGACATTTCAGTCTTCTCCATAGAACCAATCATAGGAGATGCAATTCTGGAAGAATGTGAACCTAGCCCTCATGCATTTGAGGATGCAAGTGACTCCGATCTAGAGTCAATCATTATGGACCCACCTTTTGCATCAGATGAAGAATACTTCTATGAAGTAGAATTTCAACCCTAGAGACAGAGAGAGTTTACAAATGATGTAAGGTTAGCCACACAAGTGACCCCTAAGGATGAAGGAAAGAAAAGAAAGAAGAGAGAAGTCACACCAGAAGAGGAAGAATCTTTGTTTGAGGTCCCTAGAAATTTTAAAAAGTATGAGATAGACGATAGAAGATTCATGGTAAGGATGCCAAAAAGTGAGGTTCAATCAGGAGAGGCCTATGATAACAAAGAAACCACCAAGAAAATAGTTGTAGCCATGGAAGAAGGAGAAGAGAGATGCACTTACATAGGGCATCACTTGACGGGAGAAGAGGACTATGAGTTGATAGCCTTGCTAAGAGAGTACCGAGATGTCTTTGCTTGGAGCCACAAGGACTTGAAAGGTGTAGACCTAGACATATGCTCACACACAATTCCCATGACCTCAGATGCGAAACCCTCTAAACAGAAGCCATACACATATAACGATAATTATGCTGCTAAGATCAAAGACGAGATAGATAGACTGGTAGAAGCTGGATTCATCTATGAAATTGAGCACACTGAGTGGGTATCCCCCATTGTAGTGGTGCCCAAGAAGAATGGAAAGATATGTGTGTGCATTAACTTGAAGAAGGTTAATGCAACCACTATTCGAGATAACTATCCGCTTCGTATCACCGAACATCTCTTAGAAAGAGTAGCAGGCAAGGAAGTGTACAGTTTCCTTGACGGATTTTCTGGCTACAATAAGGTAGCCATTACTCCTGAGGACCAGCATAAGATTGCTTTTGCCACAGAATGGGGCATATTTGCCTTTAGCACTAGTTTGGTACCAAAACAGGACACTTAAGTGTCCTTTTTTGACAATTTTCCAAAAAATCACATACCTTCTACAAAGAGAATTTGAAAAAATCCTTTAACACACATATTAAATATAATTTAAAGGTTAATGAAAAAATATAAAACACAATAAATCATGTTTTGTGTTCATGTAAATAGCCTCTCAACATGCTATGGTAGTGAACAGGATGAAAATTCCTGATCAAATGTATTTTTATCAAAAGAAAAAAATTCATCATATGAAAGAAAAAAATATACACATTCCTTGAAACATAGATCACATGGTATGAGCCTCAAAATCACTTATAAAAATCATTTCAATTCAAATAAAATCAATTATTTTGACTCTGTACACCAAAAACAGCAACTAATTTTAATTATGGTTCAAACAAACTTATGGGAATCCATAGAAGTGTACAAATGTGCCAACAATCAAACAAGTTATGAAGACAAAAACCAAGGTATACACATAAAATCAACTCATATGACTCTAGTCACCAAAAATAGAAAACTAAAGCCAATATATGACTCAAAAGAATTTATGGACATCATTCATGGTGTACACATTCAAGTTACCTAGTAAAAAATGTGTGATATAACAAAACAAAGCTTACATATACGAGGCTAAATAATTTATTGAAATCTACCAAAATTTTCATGTCTTTGGAGAGAACCAGGAATCTTTTGTTGTGTGGGCATCAACCAAATTCTATACATAGAATCATGAATAGTTTGTGGACACATACTCAAAAGCCTTTGATATAATCTTTGATATCATAAAATGATAAGGATCATTTGAAAACATTTCATCATTTCCATCATGGATGCCATCTTCTTTTTGTCAAATGAAATATGTATGCCAACTATTTTCATTCTTATCACAATCACCATTGTGGAGGACATATTATTTGACGAGATTAAGAATTGAAACATGGCATGAAAGCATATTTTGGAAGGTTTAATACTTAGAAGATCATTTAAATTATTATTATTTTTCATCATAATTTTTTATTCTACCTTTGGACCTATGTTCTTTTTGTGAACATAGAAATATATGCTTTGCCAATTCAACATGAAAGTCGGCACCAAATGTAATGGCTACTAGTTCAAAGTGGAGGCCTTCTAACTTTGAATAAAAATATGCATTCAATTAGTATGAAGGTTATCTATTGATAACTTGCAAATTCTCAACAATCTCACTTACACACAAGTTATAGTGAGCCATTCTTTAAAAGGTGCAATAAATGGCAGTGCTCTAGAGAAGACAAGGTTTGAGTCCATGTTTATCACTTATGTAAGTGATCAACCTTCCCCAAAGATCCCTAGACACTTGCTTTACACTACCAAAGTCCATGAATAGCTTTCCATTTCCTAAAACATATCCAATTTGTCAAAATGTTTGAATTGTGCTATTTTTTCAGTTATGCAAAAAGTTGAGTTTTCAAAAATCCCCATTCCCTTCTTCATTTAATAACACATGTGAAGTTGTAAAATGTCAAAGATTATATTTTTTCCTAAAAGTACATGATGTGGGCTATCAAATCCAAGTGAGTATGCCACCAAAGCCTCAAGGGTGTCATCAAGAAAAATCAATCAATTTGGTGTAAAAGTAGGACACTTATCAATGCTCTTGCAACCTTCCAAAGATTGATGTGTCACGTGTTTAAAGAGTTCTTGAGGAAGAATTTAGAGGTCTATGTTGATGATCTCTGTGCTCATTCCAAAATTAGACAGACACATATACCAGAACTCAGGCAAATCTTTGACAAATGTAGAGAATATCAAGTCTGCGTGAACCTAGAAAAGTGCATTTTCATGGTCAGGCAAGGCAAGATTCTAGGACACATAGTGTCAAAGAATGGCATATCCACTGATGAAGAGAAAGTAAGAGCCATTGCAGAACTGCCTAGGCCAAAGAATGTCAAGGAAGTACAAGCTTTCATGGGGCATTGTGGCTGTTACCGACGCTTTATACACATGTACGCCATCATTGCCAAGCCACTGTACGAACTTTTGACCAACTTTGAGTGGACTCATGAATGTGAAAACTCTTTCAGCGAGCTCAAAAGAAGATTGTGTTCAGCATCAATCTTGAGCACACGAGATTGGAATAAGCCCTTCCATGTTCATGTGGATGCATCCAATTATGCTGTTAGGGGTGTACTCGCACAACCTACTAGTGAAGGTATTATGGATCTTCCAATTGCCTATGCTAGTAGACAGTTGAATGCAACTGAACAAAATTATACCACCACTGAACGAGAAGGATTAGGCATGGTATATGTAGTTAAAAAGTTTAGACACTATTTGCTTGCAAACAAGTTTAAATTTTTTACTAATCATCAAGCACTGTTGTACTTGGTAAACAAGCCATGCAATATCGGTAGATTAGTAAGATGGTTTCTCTTACTAATGGAATACGACTTTGAAGTTGTGGTGAGGAAAGGGAAGACTCACTTGAGAGCGGACCACCTCTCAAGACTCACATCTGGAGAAGCCCCACAAGGAGTGTCACATGATGTTCCTAATGCTTACTTGTTTAATTTGGAAGTGGTACCTCAGTGGGCCAAGCCATTAGTGCTAGTCTTGACATACGGGCCTAACCACCCAGTCATAAACATTCAAGATAGGGAGGTAGTAAAAGCCCAAAAGTACCATATCATGGCAGGAAGTATGTACAAGCATACAGATTAAGGGATCCTAGCTTGTTGTGTGGAAGAGGATGAGTACACATAATGGTTGCAATTAGCACATGTAGGTGCATAAGAGCAACACTACTCAAAGCAACGAACCCTACAGACACTAAGGAGACTCGGAGTGCATTGGCTGACTATGGAAGCTGATGTCCATAAATTATGCAAAGAATGCCTGATCTGTTGCACTAAACCACCCATGGAGCATGCCACTCTCTATCAAGTGTCTTTAGTGCCAGATTGGAGTGAACCATTAGTAGCCTTCCTGAAGACGAAAACATTCCCACAAGATATGACATTGGCCAGACAGAGAAGTCTAGAACAAGAAGCCCTAGATTACTCACTCATTGGTGATAATCTATACAAGCGTGGTAAAGATGGTTACCTCAGACTCTGTGTCCATGAGATTGAATATTTAAAGATCTTGGAAACTGATCACCAGGGTGTAGCAGGAGGACATTTTGGACCAGATCCGATGATTAGAGCAATCCTATTTGCAGGGTTTTGGTGGCCCACCCTTCACATGGATGCACATACCTATGTGAAACAGTGCGATGTCTGTCAGCGAACTCAGTATCCTATACGCAAAGATGAGATGCCTTTGAAACCAATGATGGGTAGACGTGCATTCTCTAAGTGGGGAATAGACTTTGTTGGTCCTATTAATCCCCCAGCTAAGGGTTCCCATGCTGAATATATCATTGTGGCCATAGACTATCTAACCAAGTGGGTGGAAGTGAAAGCTACCACGAAGAACGATGCTCAAACGACGGCTAAGTTCTTATTTGAGAATGTATTCACAAGATACGGGCTACCCATAGAGCTAGTCAGTGATAGAGGGACTCACTTCTTGAATGAAGTTATCGAAAATCTTCTCCAAGAGTTCTTGGTTATACACAAGAAGTCTGCCCCCTACCGTCCACAAGCTAATGGGCAAGCAGAAAGCACAAATAAGATTCTATGCAATGTGTTGACTAAATTGGTGAATAATAAATGCTCTGATTGGGACAAACAGCTACACCATGCTGTTTGGGCTTACCGAGTTGCCTATAAAACGGTACTCCAAGCCACACCCTTTCAGATCGTATTTGGCCAAAATGCGGTGCTACCTTTGGACTTCTTGATTCCTACATTGAGAATAGCACAGGAGCATGAGTGGACGGGCCATGAGCTCTCCTCTAGGATTTTTGACCTTGAGCGATTAGGAGAAACAAGACTGAGGGCAGCTTCAGGAATATGTGCAGCTAAGAAACGACAGAAGGCGTACTTTGATGCCCATGTTAAGGATAAAGGATTGAAGGCCGGAGACTTAGTTTTGGTATATACCCTGAAACAACATGCAAATAAATTAGAGAAGAGAGGCTATGGACCTATGATCATAAATAGGATCTCGACTAGTGGAGCAGTCCAATTAGCCACACTCGAGGGCGATATTCTCCCTAACTACATAAGCGGATGCAGAGTCAAGTTATATCAGGAACCTCTCACTGAGGAAATGCTCAATCGACTCAACACTGCCAAGAAACGTAAAGAAGAGGAAAAACGAGTTCGAGAAGAAGCCTAGGCAGAAGTGTTGGAACGCATCCGAAGAATGAAGTTGAGAAGACAGGGTAGAGATCTGCATAGAACACATGACTACGCGCACCGAGAATATCATATGGCTATGTGTGAAGTTGCAAGTAGTAGCTCTCATAGAATAGTTGACCGACGTCCTTTTGTAACCTTGGAGATAGGACAAGGAAAGAGTGCAAGGACTGTATGGGCCTTGATTGACTCAGGTGCAGCCACTAGTGCCGTTAAAATTTCTTAGTGTCGAGAGTTGAAATTAAATGTCAATCCTATAGAAGCATATCTCATAGGGTTGGGAGGCGTGGAAACCCCTTGCATGGGCAAGGTGGAACTTGCCCTCTACATTGAAGATGTTCTAATGACAGTTAAAGTACTAGTGTGTCAAGATGAGGATCTCAATGAACCTCTTGTCTTGGGTCAAGACTGGATCTATGATCATGCAGTCAACCTAAACCAAAGAAGTGGACTTCTTTAAGTATGGGTAAATCAGAGTCGAATTACAGTTGAATTAGACAATGGAGCACTCAATGAACTAGGAAAGGCACAAGCTCCTGGTCCTTCCAGGAGTACACATGAAGATGACCATGCTATTCTTGTTCAAAACTATGTGATGGAGAGGGATGATTATCTCAACAAAGACGGCAAGGATACGACGGAACTCCCTACAAAGGCCATCGAGAGGCGGCAACGAAAGGTGGATCAAAAACAGAAGAAGCAGATGGCCTATAATGGAAGCCAAAAGAGCTCGCGAAGCAAGGTGTCTTAGCCATCGAAACAAGTGTGGGTGCGGAGAGGCGAGCATTCTATTACGATCAAGCCACAACAACTAGCTCAACTTCCTATTAGTGATCAACGACCAAAAACTAATAAGAAGTCCTCCAAGAAGTCTTCTGTAAAAGTAGAATCTATTTGGGTACCCAAGAAGTCGATGAAGGTTAACTCACAATCCAGACAAATTTGGGTGTCTAAGGCTTGCTTGCGGGCTCAAGTAGCTACACACAGATCACTCCATACACGACATGGGTCACTCACTCGAACCGTCGAAGCTCCCTTTTATTTGATACACACAAATACATATTTGCCCATGAACACGAGCAAAATCACTTGTAAATGGGTTCCTAAAAAGCCTCATTTCCAAGTGGACACTCTTATACAGCCCTCTAGAGTTTCTGTTGATGTATAAAACACCACAAGAAATGAATTAATGTGACACTAGAACACCTCTATGGTCACCATTAACTCATTGCCTCTCCAAACTTTGAGAAATGATAGCTTAAAATGAGAACTTTGCTTCTACAGAAATTCCTAGTCACCGAAATGACATACCTTCAGTCTTTTGCTAATTTCTCCTAGCTCAAGTATTATTTCTCCATGAAACTTTATAGACTGAAACTAGAAGAGTAGAGCTTTCCAACAAGCTATCATATGCATCAAACGGTCCTCTAGAACTCAAGTTATGGCCTTCACAAGATGACCCTGTATGACCTTCCAAAACTGGAAACTTTGCCTGTTTTAGTAAGAGCGCCTGTTTAAAATTAGAATTCGATGCCTAGCATCGACTTGCAACGAGAATTCGATGCCGGGCATCGAATTGGGATGTTTTTGGCCACTTTTCAGTAGGGATTCGATGCCAGGCATCGAATTCCCGCATAAAGTCTTGATCTTTTGGACACCAAAACTATAGGTGATTTCATGCACACTTAGAATATGACTTATCAACTGGAATTCGATGCCAGGCATCGAGTTGCTCCAACAACATCATGTTTTTCAAACACTTCAGTACTGGATGAAAAATATAAATGAAAATATGACTTATCAGCAGAGATTCGATGCCAGGCATCGAGTTGCTTGGAAAACTTGATCTTTGTAACTCATCACACAGTAGGTAATCATGGAGATGATGGAGAGAGGCTCATACACAGAACTTTACTCAGTTCTTCTCATAACTATAAAAAACTCAGAAGTTTTACAGATGCTTTCTCACTCAGAGAAGCCCGACTATACTCAGTCATACAAAAATGAGTTCTTCTCACTTTCTCATTGTCTTCCTCCTTCTTCTTCTCCTCTCTCTCTCGCGTCAGTTGATACAAACTAACTTATATAGATTTTCTCATTCCCGTAACTTTTGAAAAGCTTCTAGAACTAAAGTGAACTAACTTTACAAGTATAATACATTTGTGAATTTGTCCCTTCACATAGGCATGGGGTTTTCTTCCTAAGATTTGACCTTCAAATATATGTCCAATTAGTGAGTGTTTCTCCAACAGCTCCCCCTCAATCACTAATTGACATTCCCTGTTTCTTCATATCATCTTCTTTTCTTTTACTCCTGCCATGCTTTTGAATCTACTGGTCTTCACACCATCCAAGCTCTTTGTCATTATGTCTGCTAATTGATCTTTAGTAGAAATGTATTCCACTTCAATCTCCTTCTCCATTACCTTTTCTCTGAGAAAATGATACTGTATCTCTATGTGCTTTGTTCTTGCATGAAATACTGGATTTGCTGCAAGATAAAGTGAACTCATATTATCTCCATGTATTGTAGGTGTACCTTGATCAATGCCTAAGCTCTTGAACAATGTCTGCATCCATATGACTTCCTTAGCTGCTTCCACAAGTCCTTTGTACTCTGCTTCAGTTGATGATAATGCTACTATATGTTGTTTCTTGGAACACCAACTTACAAGCTTATCACCAATGTATATCATGTAACCATGAGTTGATCTCCTGTCATCTTGATTACCTGCCCAGTCTGAGTCACTGTAGGCTCTCAACTTCAAATCTGATGTAAAAGGATAATATAATCCTTCCTTTATAGTTCCTTTGATATATCTGAGAACTCTTTGACCTGCAATCCAATGTGGGTCCTTTGGACAATGCATGAATTGTGACAAAACTCCCACTGCATAACTAAGATCAGGTCTTGTTAGTGTAGCATAAATCAAACTACCCACAAGAGATTGATACTTCCTCATATCTTTGTAGTCTGCACCATCATATTTACTGAGCTTGTGATTAACTTCAAGTGGAGTTGAAGCTTCTCTGCAATTTTCCATATCAAACTTCTTCAACAAGTTCAGAAGATACCTTTCTTGTGACACATATATGCCATGATCTGTATAAGTAACTTCCATTCCAAGAAAGTATGATAACTTTCCTAGGTCACTGATCTTAAACTCTTTCTCAAGTAATCTCTTTACCTCCTTGATTCCTTCATCTGAAGTACCTGTGATTATAATGTCATCTACATAAATACAAATGTAGATTGTACCTTCCTCTGTTCTTTTGATAAGTAGACTTGAATCTGCTTTTGAACTTTGATATCCAAGATCATTGAGATACTTCACCAGTCTATAGTTCCAAGCTCTTGGAGCTTGCTTCAATCCATACAATGCTCTTCTCAACCTGCAAACAAAATTTGGATACCTGGAATCTATAAACCCTTGAGGTTGTTCCATGTATACCTCATCTGATATGTATCCATTCAAGAATGCATTTTTTATATCCAATTGACTTAGGGTCCATCCTTTTGAAGCTGCAATAGCAATGATTGTCCTTATAGTTGACATCTTAGCTACAGGACTGAATGTCTCATCATAATCTATGCCATAGGTCTGGGCATAGCCTTTCACCACCAATCTAGCTTTGTATCTAGCTATACTTCCATCTGCAAGCTTCTTCACTTTATAAACCCATTTATTTCCAATTACTTTCTTACCATTTGGTTTAGGAACAAGTTCCCATGTCTTGTTCTCCTCCAGTGCATTGAACTCTTCCTTCATTGCTTCTTCCCATTGCTTTTTACCTTTAGCTTCATCATAGTTCTGAGGTTCTTCATCATCTTTGACCATATATGCATAGTTCTTCTGAGTTATGTAAGAAGTATCATAAGAATACCTTTCTGGTTGTCTCCTTGTCCTGCTTGACCTTCTTGGTTCACATTCTTCATAAGTTTCTAGATACACCTCTTCATCAAATATAGGAGCTTCTTCATTCATTCTTGTTAATCCACTTCTGGATGTACTTGCTTGCATATAGTCTTCATCTCTATTCACCTGCACAATTGATTTTCCTTTCTCACATCTTCTTACCTCTTCTTCAAATTCTTCAGCTGTATGACTTTGATCTGCATACCAACTTTTCTGTTCATCAAATGTAACATCTCTAGAAACAATAAATTGTTTGGTTAGAGGATTCCACAATCTATAACCCATCTGCTTTTCATCATAACCAATGAACACATATTTTTCTGCCTTTGGTTCAAGTTTATGCCTAAGTTGTGATGGCACATAAGCATATGCAATTGATCCAAACACTCTACAATGATCTAGTGTTGGTTTCTTACCCCACCAAGCTTCATATGGAGTCATTCCATTCAGAGCTGCACATGGTAATCTATTCACAAGATATGTAGCTGTATTTACAGCCTCAGCCCAAAGATAATTTGGACAATTCTTCTCCTTTAGCATAGCTCTAGCAAACTCAACCAGAGTCCTGTTCCTTCTTTCTGCTACACCATTTTGTTGTGGTGTATACCTGCAAGTTATTTCTCTCTTAATACCTGCATTCCATTGAACTCTTGGGAGAAATATTCTCCCCCTCCATCAGACCTCAATCTCTTAAGCTTTTGACCTGTTACTCTCTCTGCATATGCATGAAAATGCTTGAAAGCTCCAAACACTTCTGATCTTTCCTTCAAAACATATAATGTTATCCATCTTGTAGCATCATCAATGAAAAGAACATAATACCTTGAGCCACTGATAGATCCTTCTTTTGTTGGTCCCCATACATCTGTATGAATGAGCTCAAGTACTCCATCATGTTTGAATCCTTTCTTCTGAAATGGTAACCTGTGTGCTTTACCCATTTGACATGCTTCACATTTATAAACCATATGTTGACTTTGCACATTTGGTAATCCTAGTACAGACTGATTAGCAACCATAGCTTTAATTCCTCTTTCATTAAAGTGACCTAATCTCTTATGCCAGAGATCAAGTTCTGTAATCACTCCTTCACCATGTGTGAGCAAAGCTTGACCAATGTTCCCTTGCACTCTTAAAGTAAAGAGTCTACCTTCTTTCTTACCAGAGACAATCTGATTATATCCATTCTCTGGATCTTCCACAAATACTCCTTCATTTGTAAACCTGACTTGAAAACCTTTTTCAACTATCTGTCCCACACTAATCAAGTTTTTAGGTATTGTAGGAACATACAAAACATTGGTTAGCAAATCTGCTCCACTCTTGCATTTCACTTTTCCAATTGAATGTACACTATGTCTTGTATTATCACCAGTTTGAATTGTGTGACTAGAAATGCCTTTTTCCAATTCTGACATCAATTCTATGTTTCCTGACAAATGATTAGAACATCCAGAGTCAATGTAAAATACCTTTAGATCTTCTTTATCTGATGTGTTGATTGAGTTCATCATCAATGATGTATGACTTTCATTCTGTGTGTCATTTGCATAGTTGTAGTAGGTGGTGTTGTAGGATTGATTCTGTCCCCAACTTCTTCCTCCACCTCTACCGTAGCCTCCTCTTTGACTTTGTCTACCTCTCTGAAAATTTCTTTGATATCTTCCACCTCGACCTCTGCTATTGTTGTTTTGATTCTGGTTTGATCCTTGTTGATTGTGCCAACAGTCATGAGCCAAATGATTACTCAATCCACAGATCCAGCAAGCCTTTTTGTTGTTATTTTGATTACCTCTTCCTCTTCCAAAGCCTCTTGCTCTTCCTCTGCCAGTGCCTTTACCTCTTGCATAATAAGCTTGAGAACTAGACTCCTCTTCGTCCTTTGCTTTACCTTTATCTCCTTTCTTCTTATTCTTCATGTACATTGCAGAACTTTGTCCTTTATCTCCATCTCCCTTCAAGTCTTGCTCATATGTGAGCATCAAACCAAGCAACTGGTTCAAATCTGGAACATAATGATTTAATGAAAGTTCTGTTGATAAGACAAAAGGTTTCCACCTTTCATCTCCTCTCAAACCTGCAAGTAGTTGAGCAATCAATCTGTGATCTTCAACATCTTCATCTATGGATCCAAGACTATCTGCTAGATCCTTCATCTTAGTGACATAATCACTAATACTTTGACTTGGCTTCTTCTTGAATGTTGTAAACTCTGACCATAGACTTGCTTTCCATGCTTTAGTAGTGCTTTGGAAATGATACTCCAATGCATTCCATATATCTTCAGATAATTCCAATCCTCTAATGTGTGGTAGCAAATGATCAGAGATTGTATTGTAGATGTAGGCTTTTGCACTTGCATCCTTCTTCTGCCGATGCTTTAAAGCATCAAGTTCCTCTTTCTTTGGTTGGCTTTCATCTTCAAATACTGGCTTCTCTTCTTCACCTGTTACATATATCATGAGATCCTTACTCATAAGTAAGGCTTCCATTCTCATTACCCAGGCGGGGTAATTATCTCTGTCCAGTTTGTCAATGGAGATATGATCTGCCATAGTTCTTTCCTTCTGCAGCAACCTGTGAGCTTAAAGGACAAAGGATAGTACCTTTTGAAGTTCTTTGTATATGAGGATACTTTTGAAGTAACCTTTTGATGCCTTCTGTCTTCGAATGCTTCAACTTTGAAACTTTAATGGAAAACTTTACAGAACTTCTTGTACCTTTGCCGCCTTCTGCTCTTCAGGACCTTTCTGCTCTGATACCACTTGTTGATGTATAAAACACCACCAGAAATGAATTAATGTGACACTAGAACACCTCTATGGTCACCATTAACTCATTGCCTCTCCAAACTTTGAGAAATGATAGCTTAAAATGAGAACTTTGCTTCTACAGAAATTCCTAGTCACCGAAATGACATACCTTCAGTATTTTGCTAATTTCTCCTAGCTCAAGTATAATTTCTCCATGAAACTTTATAGACTGAAACTAGAAGAGTAGAGCTTTCCAACAAGCTATCATATGCATCAAACGGACCTCTAGAACTCAAGTTATGGCCTTCACAAGATGACCCTGTATGACCTTCCAAAACTGGAAACTTTGCCTGTTTTAGTAAGAGCGCCTGTTTAAAATTAGAATTCGATGCCTAGCATCGACTTGCAACGAGAATTCGATGCCGGGCATCGACTTGGGATGTTTTTGGCCACTTTTCAGCAGGGATTCGATGCCAGGCATCAAATTCCCGCATAAAGTCTTGATCTTTTGGACACCAAAACTATAGGTGATTTCATGCACACTTAGAATATGACTTATCAACTGGAATTCGATGCCAGGCATCGAGTTGCTCCAACAACATCATGTTTTTCAAACACTTCAGTACTGGATGAAAAATATAAATGAAAATATGACTTATCAGCAGAGATTCGATGCCAGGCATCGAGTTGCTTGGAAAACTTGATCTTTGTAACTCATCACACAGTAGGTAATCATGGAGATGATGGAGAGAGGCTCATACACAGAACTTTACTCAGTTCTTCTCATAACTATAAAAAACTCAGAAGTTTTACAAATGCTTTCTCACTCAGAGAAGCCCGACTATACTCAGTCATACAAAAATGAGTTCTTCTCACTTTCTCATTGTCTTCCTCCTTCTTCTTCTCCTCTCTCTCTCGCGTCAGTTGATACAAACTAACTTATATAGATTTTCTCATTCCCGTAACTTTTGAAAAGCTTCTAGAACTAAAGTGAACTAACTTTACAAGTATAATACATTTGTGAATTTGTCCCTTCACATAGGCATGGGGTTTTCTTCCTAAGATTTGACCTTCAAATATATGTCCAATTAGTGAGTGTTTCTCCAACAGTTTCCACAAACTCAAAACCAAAACCTAAAGTCATTCACTGTGTTTGGAAGCCCAAAGCTTGTAATAAACCCCCTGATCCCATTTGTACATTCATCTCCACCAACTAACTGCATCATTCTCACACTGCATCTTTTCACTTAGCTCATAGGACTAACAACACACACAAACATCGAGCACTCACTGATCAACTAACTCATCATTCACCTCATGTTAAGGTTGTAATGGGGACAAAAATTGTTCTACCTTGTCCTTTACAATGTTAACGCATGATTCTATATTCTCACATAACTAGCAAGCAAGCTGTAACATGGTAGAAACCGGAGGCACCAGCTCCTAGGCAGGGTCTAGCGCCCAGATTGTGGACATTGAAACCCTCCTTTTGGAACCACAACTCACTAAGAGACCTCAAGAACTTAGAGCTCTGCATGTGCTTCCTATTCAAGACCCGCCTCAGGGGCACACTTTTCAAGTGGGGAAACATGCACATTGGTTCAGTGATGTCGCAGGGCCATTGGGAGACGGCACCTACTTTTGGGAGGCCAAACTTGAGTTTAATGGCAAATGGGGACGATATCATTTCTTTACCCACGAATTTGAGCAATATCAAAATGCAGAAGTAATGCGATCAATATGGACCAAAGTATGCGATCTGGCAAGCAAATTCACATCAATGTATCAGAACCAGGAGATCACACACAAACAGAAGAACATCAGGTGGAACCACTCTCACCACACACCTCACCTCTCACTACACAACTCACCTCACCACATGACAGTACCACCCCCACTTCCACCATCACCACAGTTGTCGTGGGAATTCCTCTCTCTCCAGGCATCCAATTTAGAGGAGTTACCACGCCCACTTTCACAACACTCTTCACGAACATCACATCCACCCCACCCACTGTCCCCATATACACGATCACACACACAGTTGATACCATGGAAATATCACCAGCCACAACACCGCTCCCTCCCCCCATGTAGCCTCAATCTCCCATACCCGCTCCACCCACCTCACCACTTGACTCCACAGCATTCACGACTCCCTTTCCCCTCCCCATTCCCCCTACATCCTCCCCTTTCGCTGCATTCTTTAATGTCAATAATATGTTTTCAACGTTACATCAGTGTATGTATCAACTTCATAGTGAGTATCAGGATCTCGAAGACCGTCATCGTCAACTGGCTACGAATCACCAACAACTACAGAGACGGCTTATAGCCATAGAAGATGAAAAGGCTGACCTCAATCAACGCTATACCACACTCGAGCAGGCCCATCAAACTCTCCTGGAGGCACCCCAACCATCACAAGTGCCAGGTATCAAACAACTCGAAGCTTTACTGGAAGTCTACCAAACAGATAATCTAAGAGTCCGGCGTAATTTGAATCTACTCAGAAAACACATGGCTACAGCCCTTGAAGAAAACAAGCGTCTACAGAAGCAAAACGAAGAAAACCTGGAAGTTGCCATGGAAGGCTCTCCCCACGAGATCGACCCAGAACAATTCAAAGCAGTCCCCTCAGAAACAATGAAGACAATCTTGGAAAGCTATGCCGATCTATTAGAAGCACATGATTATTTGGAAAAGGAACGGGATGCGCTACGCCGCCAGCTCAGGGAACAGGAGGCACAACCCAAAATCATAGAGACAACCAGGACTTCAGAGGAAGTAAAGGCATTAATAGAGCAGGTGGCAAAATTGCAGAATAAGTTACTGGAATATGAAAGACAGCCCTCTCCAGTTGTAGAACCAGAGCAAGATGAATTGGTACCCATTGAGGTGGATGAATCGTATGAGGAACCATATGTTCCTATGCTGATGCCAGGAGGTTAGCAAACCTCAGAAGGAATGGACACCTTGGAAGTCGAAGTACCCGAATGGCTTCAAACACTCGAAAAGACAACAAAAACCCATGAAGATCGAGTGGCAATCCAAATCCAATCAATGGCCAAATTAGAAGACACTATCATAAAGTCAGAGTATTTCCGTAGTATGTCCCATCACAGATGGATAGGCACCAACGACGATCAGTATGTGCCTTATTGTGTACTCCTGGCAGATTACAACGCAGAGATTCAATGACGATGTGACAAGGCTCCAACCTTTGCCGCACAATTTGGGCCCGATGATATCCCTGAGAGTGCTAAAAAAGGATCCATTCATCAACCCACCTGGAGGATCCGTCTTCTTGAGACCTATCCCGAGATGGTTCGTACTTGGACTAACATGCCACTCTTTATTAATACAATCCCTGTTATGTTCCAGTCTTCCGCAGACGCACATGCCCGGAATTTACCATTGCTGTAAAGAACGTCAAAGGTTGTGCAAAGTGGTTAAATTATGTCTATCTAGCACCTCCACAAGGACCTCCCACTGTTGCTTACATGATTTCTACAATCCGTCATTGGAGCATTCGCCTACGGAACACCCCTGATGTGATGGCACAGATGTGCATGAAGATCTTCGAATTAATTTTGATCACATTCAGGACATTCAAAAACATCAAGGACCCCCACTTCTCAGGAGTTGGCTTCACTGTAGGCAACCAAGACTTGGTATATGACATGAGCACTACCCCCTCAATAAAGGTAGTATATGCCTGGCACGCAAGAATAAAATACCTCCTAGCATGCTTCAAGCAGACCTTCGAGGAGATGTTCATCACAGGGTTCTGGGAATATCACTCAGACATATTTGTACCCAAGCCCTCACATCTCCTCCAACTATTCGCTGTGGAGAGGACCATCCACTCAGATCAATTGCGGGTGCCCCATCCAGACGTCCCAGGTCGAGTGGATTGGGATGCATTGTTAAGAGACCTAGCATGGGGACTACGATTAGAAGAACACCACCTTGCTTCCGATGTCGTTCAATATTACGTCCAATGCATAGCTAGACAAGGGTCTGTCAGAGACGACAGACGCGAGACAGGGGGGGTGTTGGCAGCAGCAGTCAAGGCACTGAAGGACTCACAAGACAAGGAAGCCAAAGAAGGGAGCCAGAGCGGAGAGAAGGCACAAGCAGACTAAGCAGTCAACGAAGATCTAGCAAGTAGGCCATTCAAAATTTTCCAAAAGAACATCTTCATAACAGTAATTCTCATCACTACAAATCATTGTAAATACCATTTCACCTTTTTGTAACTCCATTTTGTGCAAGTCGAGGAGTCCTCGAGCTTGAGGAGTATTAGAAGTAGCATCGTACCAATTTTCATATTTGTTAGACTTCGTTTGAGCCTCCAAATAGGCCCTAGAACCTAATTTTTAATTAGGCCGGACACTAGGTCTAGACAGGGCCAAAAGCTAGTAAAAGACCATAAATAGAGCTAGAGAGCTCATTTTTGAGGTTAGCTTGTAATAGAGTTGAACTTGTATGAGCATTTTGAAAGTAATCTAAAAGAACTCCATTGTCTTCCTCTTTGTTCTTGCTGTGTGTGCGCGTGTGTGTGTATGTGTGTGCATGTTCTTTTGCTTCTCACTCACGCACTTGTGCCTTCACTTGCTCGAGGTCATCATACCATCCTCACGTCTTCCCGGATTGACATTAAAGGAGGTGCTACTCATCACTGAGCTACACTTGCTCAGGTGGAAGCCTCTTTGGGAATATGAGCCCCATGTTTCTTGCTTGAGTGTAAGCTCGATATATATAATGCACTTGCCCAATCTTAGGTAATCCCTTAACCAATTGAGATGTTGAGATTTTGGTTTAGGTTGTGTGTGCATATCTTTAGTGCCATATGATGGAAATTGACTCCTTAGTAAGAAAGCATGAAAGCTTGTACAAGACTTTATCCTTAACACCTTGGGTTATGATGTTCTCACCGATACGATCAATCTCCTTCATTGATCTATTGTCAAAATAACTTTTTCCTTGTGATTAGTGATTTTCTTGACAAAGAGAAGGTTCATACAAAGGTTTGGTACAAAAAGTATGTTTGATAAGGTTTTGCATTCTCCTTGGTGGTTTGTAACTTGTACTTTTCCTTTTCCTTCAGGTGGAAGCATTATGTTATTTCCTAAGTATAATTTGATTGTGGTCTTTTAAGGTGTTAAAACATATCGAATATGCATTCTTGTGAGAAACTAGAAGTGATTAGGTCATTGGATCCTATTGAGATAGAGAGATTTTAATCACTTGAACAAAGAGACCTTTGCTAAGAAGACTTTCCTTGATTCTTGAAAATAAAGATTTTATAGTTCTCCTTTGTTTTATAATAGAATTTCTCATTACAATGAATACTTTCTAATGTCTCTTCTACTACAAATCTCTATTTCTCTGTATTTTGAGATTGTGTAGCCTCTACGTATGCATGTTTGTAAGATCCTACAATAGTGCTATCATAGTTTGTGTGTGTGTTCATTTTCGTTTTCAATTCTAGTTCCTATTCCTATTTTGGTTTCTAGTTTCTAGTTTCCGTTTAAGTTCTAGTTCCTAAACTTGAACCTGCATTTTACTCTTATACCTTGCACCTAGAATTTACTCCTACTTCCAGACCTACATTTACTCTTTTGGCTTACTCCAAGGCATTGACTAAGGCATAGAACTTTGGCATAACTTTTGTATTTTTTCTTCCTTGATGCCCATGGCTCCCACGGGTCTATTGGCTATGTGGGAACACTCTATAATTAAGGATTGAAAATAAGGAATATCTCATTTAGAAACGAAGGGATTCGAACCCACAAACTCACTACTCACATGTGTTGTCAGTCTATTCACTTTTACTTGTATTTAAAATGTCTTTCATCTCTCTTATATTTTCAATTCCCTCAAAACACCCTTCCCTTTTCACATTTTTAGCAAGGGGTTTGGCACTTTTAAACAGCCATGGAACCTACTCATACCATGGATGACATTGGTGAATCACCCCTACCAAGGGTACTAATTGAACAACAATTGGAGCTATTGTAGCATGAACTTCAAGGTGTTCAAAACAAGATCAAAGAACATCATGAATTACTTCAAAGTTTGCATTTAGAGGAGGAAAATTTTGTATGGCTAGTGAAGGCGATTATTATTTCTCAAGCAAATGGCACACATTCCAAGATCGATGTAAGAATTTTCAATTGTCATGGTTTGATGGTCAGCTTGTTTTATCATGGCTATATTAGATTTATTTATTTTTTTATTTATATGAATCCTACTCCAAAAACAATAAAGTGAAGTTTTTCCCTAATTAGTGGGGAACACTCAACTCTAGTGGAATGTTTTACGGCATAGTGCAAAGCTCTACCATAGGATAGCTTTCGATACTCTTGTCACTTGATGGGGGTTACTTGATTCTTGATCTTACACAGTCACTTGTATACTGTGTAACATGCCCATCAGGTGGGAGGTATAGTTTGTATACTTACACTCAGGTATTCCTTATCATTCTTTATTTTTCTCCCACAGTTACTCTGGCCATATTGGCCTTTAGTGGGAGATTGTTACCATTAGTGTCCATGTGAAAGGCCAAATGGCCACCGGACGCTTCGTTGTATATGTTCTTTAATAAAACATATAGTGGCTTGGTCAGTCACAGACTGTAAGTTGGACAGGATTTGTAAGGCCTAAGAATTATGTCTTTGTGCTCCCTGTGTACTGTGTTTTCTGTGTATTTTGCAGCCTCTATGCGGAGTACTGCATGCGGCCTTAGGAGCTCGGTTTTCCACTCCGAGCATGTCATCGTGGAGCTCTCGAGGAGGAGAGCGCACTCTGGTGCATCGTCATCGAATGACTTCATCTACTATCTCATCAAACGGAGAAATATCTCACCTTGTGCCTATCAAAAGACAGGTTAAAGTTGAGGAGGAGGAAACATCTGATGGAGAAATTTCCTCATTAAAAAGCCAACTAGTTGTAGCTGCACAGTGTAAGCCACTACTGAAGTGGGCACAACAACTCTTTCATGATCACAATCCACATGTAGATGTACCAGAATCATCCTCAGATGGATTACGAAGTTCAAAGAGAATAGAGGAGCAAAGAAGAGCCTCAGAACATATCGTTAACATCGTTCTAATGGCTGATATCATGGGCTTGATAAAGGAACCTACCACCACTGAAGAAGCCCTTGATCACCCAGGTTGGAGAGCAGCAATGCAGTCTGAGTATGATAGTATACTAAAAAATGATACATGGGATCTAGTCGACTTGCTACCAAAGAAGAAGGTAATAGGTACTAAATGGATTTGGAAAGCTAAGTATAAAGTCGATGGAACATTACAAAAGTATAAGGCAAGATTAGTTGCACAGGGTTTTTCATAGGTCAAAGGATTTGACATTCAAGAAAATTTTGCACCAACAGCATGCATGACAACTATCGGATGGTACTTGCAATAGCTGCACATATGTTGCTCGAGTGTTAAGCAGGTTGTCCAACAAACCTAAGGAGAGTCACTGGAATGCTCGAATGTTTATTCTAAGGTACATTGCAGGAACCTTGGATTTTGGTATTTTGTATACCACAGGTCATACACTTCAAGGATATTGTGATTCAGATTGGGTTGGAGATTGTGATTCTAGAAAATCAGTTTCTGGATATTGTTTCTCACTTGGCTGAGGAATATTTTCTTAGGTAAGTAGGAAGCAACCAACTCTCGCACTCTCCTCCACTCAAGCAGAGTAGAAAGCAGCTTGTTTTGCTTCTTGTGAGGCAGTCTAGTTAAGGAGAATTCTTGTAGATCTAGGCTTTCCATAAAATATGGTGACTATACTCAAGTGTGATAATCAAAGTTGTATGGCTATTACAAAGAACCCAGTATTTCATCCTCGCACCAAGCACATAGAAGTACAGTACCATTACATTCGTGAGCTAATTGAAGATGAAATTGTGGAGCTAGAATATTTCCCAACAGAGGCAAATTGTGCTGGCATATTCACTAAAGCACTTGGAAGAGAGCAACTCAACAGGCAACTTCAACAGATGGGCATAGGACCAAGACCTACTTGATTTATCATTGGTAAACATTGAGGGGGGATGTTAGTATATGATCAATGTCTACCCATCATGATTGTATGCACATTTTGTAAGGCCCCCATTATGAGGAGAAGCCAAGCGTGCATTACCCAATTGATGGGAATCCCAACTTGCATGGTGGATGAAGGTCATATTGGACCATGTAATGTATGGTAAGGAAAGGGAGTTACCAGGGTCCCCAATTGTGGGGTCTGGGGTAAAGGGAATATTCCATGGAATATTCCCTGACGAAGTCAGAAATCATTTATATTTGTTAGGTTAGTTCAACTGGCATAAGCCATGTATGTCAATTACGCGAGTGGTGGTTGCCCACGCTCTACCGCTCATGTATAGTCGTCTATGGGAGGCCACCCATGATCCTATATATACATGACTTTTGCACTACTTGAGACATTGAATTGAGCCAACATTTTACCTTGTATCTCCCTATCTAGAGTTGTCTAGATCACCAGTTAAGCTCTACCTTGAGAGTGCACAAATAGACAATGCCATAATCTTTGTACTTGCTGCTAGTAAAAAATTGTTGAGATTCTTGTATATCTGTTATCTTCTCTGCTATTGCTCCTGTGTTATATTACATAACATTGTCTTACATTTTTCTCTTTAGACTATGCACTTTTTTATTCAAATTATTCCCCATCATTGTTTTCCAAAAGCTATGATGTTTGATCGTGATGTTTGTTTTTGGGTTGCCTTTTTTCAACATTTTCATTGAAAAGTAGATTTTACTTTTGCATTTCATCATGAAAGTAATGGGAAAGTGAAGATCCAAATAGCGATGTTATTGATTTATTGGGTTGTTATAGATTAGATAGTGCCACTAATTGGGATGTAAAATTTCCATTACTTAAATTTTCTTATAATAACACAACACATAGAAATACCAACCGTGCAATACTTGAAATTATTTATGGTAAAAAGCTTCTCATTCCCATGTCCCTCACTCAAAGAGATATCCCTATGGATGATTCTATTGACCAAGATCACATTTTTATACTTCATGAAGTTGATGAGTGCATAAAGAAATGTCAAGAACATCACGTTCGTATTGTTAATCAGAAAGGACTAGCAAAAGAATTTAATGAAAATGATTTAATATGGTTACATATCATTAAATGATGTTTGAAAAATATTTCACATCATAAATTTAAACTTGCACCATGGTATCATGGACCATTTTGCATTATTCAAAAGATCAATGACAATTCATTTAGATTAGATATACCATCTAATTAGAACGTACATAACACTTTTCATATTATTTTATTAAAACAATTCAAAAGAACATTACCAGTAACTCCTATTCTTGATAATCCTCCTTTGCTTAAAGAAGAATGTGAAATCTTAAGGCTTGAGAAAATAATGGATCATTACACCTAAAGGTTCTCAATATCATAAATATTTAGTAAAGTGCAAAAATCATTACACCTATAGGCTCTCAATAGGTTCATTAACGATGACACCAACCTGCAAGAGTTGTAGAAGAGATACAACCAACAAGGATTGACCATCTTTACTAATTCACCTAGATATATTCGTGTACAATCATTGAGAACCCTAGATAGACTTGCTAAAGTGAGTATCCAATCTACATTTGTGCTTTCCTCATACCCCTTAAATTACTTGTGAGCTATCTATTGTAGAATCCTATCTACTTGCTCTCCAACAAAGTGGATCCCTCTCTCTCTCTCTCTCCACCGCTTGTGTAGTACTTTGCAATTGCCACTGCGATCCACATACTCTCTCTCTCTCTCTCTCTCTCTCTCTCTGTGTCTCTCCCCCTCCCTCCCTCCCCCTCTCCTACTTTCCAATATCTTTCAACTGCATCGACTTCTCACGAGCTTCTACTCTATAGCACGACCTCCAACAGTATCCAATCCACTTCTCTCATAGCCATCAGTAGTTCACTACCTTCTCAAGTGGTGTGACATTTCTCTCTCTCTCTCTCTCTCTCTCTCTCTCTCTCTCTCTCTCTCTCTTTCTCTCTCTCTCTCTCACTCTTTATCTCTCTCTCTCTCTCTCCCCCTGTTTCATAATATCTTTTTGCTACATTGACTTCTACGAGAGTGTCGGCATTGCCGACTTCTTCTCTATATCACCACCTCCAACAACATCACATCTGCTTCTCTCATCACCACTAGGAGTTGATTGCCTTCTCTAGGAGTATCAGATCTCTCTCTCTCTCTCAATTATGAGGAGCAATCACATGTTTTCTCTATGCTTCTGATTCACAACAATCTCTTGCTCTCTCTCTCTCTCATTGCAATAGCAACACCGACCATAATTTCCCTCTCGCTACCATCTTAGGATCATAAGAATGTGCTCAGCTATGGTCAATTCCCCCTCTCTCTCTCTCTCTCGCTCTCTCACTGCAATAGCAACACGGAGCAGAATTTCCCTCTCATGGACATCTTGGGATCATAAGAATGTGCTCATTCTCATTGATGTCTGAGTGTGCATCAACACCATGAATCCATTTGTGTGATCTAAAATCTTGAAGCTCTCTCTCTCTCTCTCTCTCTCTCTCTCTCTCTCTCTCTCTCTCTCCACTGCGTTTCTCCTTCGCCGTCGATTATGCTTCATGTTCACTACAGGCTGATCTCTCTCTCTCTCTCTCTCTCTCTCTCTCTCTTTGATCTCTGTCTTCCCATTCTATAACCATCACTACATCCATCTGGGTGAAGTCCCTAGATCTTCCGTGTGACCTCCTTCCTTGCATCCTTCTTCTCTCTCTCTCAATAGCACTCTCCACATGGAAAACCCAAAAACAAGAAATTTTTATGTAAGAGCATCGAAGAGGAGATTAGAGAGATGGACTCTCTTTCTCTCCCCACTCTCTCTCTCTCCTTCCTCTATTGGCATGGTAGCCAGAGATGGAGAATTTAAGAGCTAGTCATGGACAGAGAAACAACATCGTGTTCATAAATCATGAACAAAAAGAGGTAAAGCATGAACAAGAAAAGGCAAGAAGGATGACCTGAAAAAGTTCGTGGGAAAACCCAAAAGAGCATTGGGCATCTATTTATAGCTTTTCCCTAAGTTCTCTCTCTAGAACTCTAGAATGTTCTAGCCTTCTCTTTTCTATTTTAAGAAAATGTTTGATCCATTCAATGTTCAAAATCTTCTTTTTGTTCTTTTTCTATGTTTAGAAAATCAAATTTTTGCTTTCTATTGTGATCTTTTCTTTTCTTTTAAATTTTCACTTTTAATTTTTCTAATTTTTTATTTTTTGATTTTTTATTTCTTTTCCTTTTTCTTTTTATTTTTGACTAATGTTTTAATCAATTTTACACTTTTGTACAAATTTAATGAAATTAAGGGGTTAGAATTAGGATAAATGGTGAATCTAAGGCTCCAAACCAGGGTTTTTATTTGGGAAAAATTAGGGTTTCTTATTTTTGGGGTTAGACACATCAATAAATGGTTAAATATGTACATAGGGGCTAAAATCCTAGGGTTTCTAAGGCTAAAATGTGAAATTCTAAGGGTCAAAACTAGGATTTCAAGGGTTAAGAATTACGTTTTAAGGTTAGTTTGCATGTTTTCTAGGGTTTTAAGATAAAAGTGACATGGTTTTCCAAGGTTTATAAAAAATCATGAGTCTCTAAAGGATCTAGCCAGGATTCAAATATTAAAACTTAAGCTTTTAGAGTCTAGAAC
>CM035427.1:86930597-87058097 GCA_020310875.1 Ceratopteris richardii | reverse complement strand
GGAAACTGCATACTGTATATCCGGCCTTGCGTTGCATGCATATATAAGACATCCCACAGCCTGCTGATAAAGAGAAGTGTCAAATGCATCATTGGAGTCCTCAACTGAGAATCTAAATTCTGTCTCAACTGGTGTGGAAACTGGCTTGCAATCCTCAAAGTCAAAATGCTGAAGTAGTTTTTCAACATACTTTGCTTGATGCATAACAATTCCCCCCTCAACGGATACAAACTGGATGCCAAGATAGTAACTCAAAAGACCAAGATAAGTGACATCAAAAGTATGCTGCAAATCAGCCATAAGAATGTCAAGTTTTGCATCACATGACCCAGTCAAGAGTATGTCATCGACATAAATAACAAGCACTATAAGATCAGCCCCATTTTTGCGTACATAGAGTGTGCTTTCAATCGGACTACATGTGAAGCCAACAACAATCAAGTGCTTATGTTTTTTGTCATACCATGCACGTGGAGCTTGCTTGAGACCATACAAGGCTTTATGCAAGCGACAAACCATATGCTCTTTCCCTTTCATAGCAAATCCAGGAGGTTGCTTCACATAAACCTCTTCTTGCAAATCTCCATTCAAGAAGGTTTTTTTTATGTCCAACTGATGCACTTTCCAACCTCGATGGGCAACCAATGCAACCACGGTACGAATGGTAGTCATGCGTTAAGTAGGTGCAAACGTTTCCTCATAGTCAATGCCATATTGTTGCACATATCCTTTGGCAACCAATCTAGCTTTGTAGCGATCAATGCTACCATTAGATTTTCTCTTAATCTTGTAAACCCACTTTGTACCAATGGCATTCTTTCCTTTTGGTAATTCACATAACTCCCAAGTACCATTCCTATGTATGGAATCCATTTCTGATTGCATAGCACTCATCCATTGTGGATTGTCACATGCATCTTCAAAGGAAAGTGGCTCTTCATTACATGTTGTAGCAATAAGAGAATAATCCACAAAATTACTTGATGCATGGTGAGAGCTTGATCTTGTTCTACCAAGTAAAGGTGCACTCAATTTGCTATACTGCAAAGTTTGTTTCAGCCACTTTGGCATAGATTGTGCACTCTTGATAGACATGCGTTCATTATGTAAAACATCTTCAATATGTACATCATGCGTGGGCTGAATTTCATGCTCAGTTTCAGCCCTATTTTGATGCAAATGTTCAGCCATATGTGGCTGAAAATTTTCAACAGTTTTGACAATTTTTGGCTGAATTTTTTCAGCCATGTTTGGCTGGAAATTCTCTGCATTTTCAGACCTATTTGGCTGGAACTTTTCAGCCCTTTGAGGCTCAATTGGCTGGTCTACATGGCCATAGTCAAGCGCACTATTTTGGAACAAAGGCATGAGTGTATCGAACACATCTTGTGAGCTAACTGTTGGCAGTTTTTTGCATTCAAGCAGAGGGAAAACTGAATTTTCAGCAAATACCACATCTTGACTCACAATAATTGTGTTCGTCAATGGATGGTACAACCGATATCCCTTACTTTCAGCACTATAACCAACAAATATACATTTCTTTGCCTTGTCATCAAGTTTGTGACGTTGTGATGGCACAAGAGCATATGCCAAACAACCAAACACACGCATATGACTAACCATAGGCTTATGACCATTCCAAGCCTCATAAGGAGTGATGAATCTCAATGCTTTTGTAGGGAAGCGATTCAACACATAATTTGCACACATGACCGCTTCCATCCAAAACTTATGAGGAAGATGCTTTCCTTTAACCATACATTGTGCCATTTCAAGTAGAGTTCTATTTTTACGATCGGCAACACCATTTTGTTGAGGTGTATATGGCACCGTACATTGGTGTGAAATACCTCTTTCACGAAGAAAAGCATTAAACTCATGTTCCATGTATTCACCACCACGATCCGTGCGTAGAGTCAAAAGCTTTTGTGAAGAAAAATTTTCAGCCATAGCTAAAAATGCTTTGAAGCAAGAAAATACCTCATTCTTTGCTTTCATAGGATACACCCATGTATGGCGAGTAGCATCATCAATGAAGGTAACAAAATATACATGCTTCCCAAAAGATGGAGTCTTGATCGGACCACATACATCACTATAAACAAGTTGCAATTTTCTTGTAGTGTGTGTATGACTATCTTTTGGAAAAGAAGCACGATGCATTTTTCCAAGAATGCAACCTTCACATGCATGCTTTTCAATGGACTCAAGTGTAGGCAAACCAATACCCATGTCCTTCTTTTGCAAGTAGAGCAAACTATTGAAGTTTAAATGACCAAAACGAGCATGGCAAAGCTCCATTTCAGCCATGGAGAAGTATGAGCAACTAAGGCATTCGAGCTAGCCCTTTTGTATGTATCGATGCGATACAAACCATTACATAATGTACCGGACATCACGATAACATCACCATTGTTGAAATCATGAACCATACACTTATCATCAACAAAGTGTACATGAAGTCCAACTTTGGCAATCAACAGAACTGAAATTAATTTCTTCTTGATACCGGGCACATACAATGCATTTTTCAAGAGAATCACACCTCCATTTGCAGCCGTAAGGTCAATTTCTCCTACTCCAATGATAGGATAAGAGGCATTGTTTGCACACACCACATGTCCTCCTTTAGGTGCATCTTTCAAAGAGGCAAAAAATCTTTTGCATGATGTTATGTGCTTTGAAGCACCACTATCAAAGAACCAATCCGAATCAGCCTCACTCACAACCATACATTTAGAATGTAAAGAAGCATCATAATGACATGTAACAACACAAGCCCAAAAATCTTGAGCCATGTTAACTTCATCATTCTTTGCATTTGCTGAATTTTCAGCAATAGACATTACGGATTCCTTCTTCTTTTCATTGCGTTTAGCAAGATTTCTACACTCATCAATAGTATGACCAGCCTTACTGCACGTCCTCCAATCATGGGTGTCAATGACATCTCATCCTTACATATATGATACTAAGCCCTGTGGCACATGCCACAAAGTTTCACATATGTATGTGCATCCATGTGAAGTGTGAGACACCAAAGAATTGTAAATAGAATGGCTTTGACCACATGATCTGGTCCTAACTTTATACTTGCAACACCATTGTGCAAAGTTTCTTGGATTCGAAAATAAGCACTTTCATGCATGCATAACCTCAAATATTCATCTCTCCTACATCTCTATAAACTATCACCAATGAGTGCTTAACTTGTGCTTCCTCCTCTGGATGTCTTTGTCAAACTAAGGTCATATCTTAAGAAAAAAATTTTCTGTTCAAGAAGTCAACAAATAACGAATCCACTCTAGTATTAGTGACACTTAATATAAAGTTACATGTTCAATAGGGGATCTACTGATACAAGATGGATAATCCTTAAGAAAATTCTAGACATCTACTTCCATTGTAAGTAAATATTCACGTAATTATCTCAATGTCTAAAGGTTTTTCTGCTTAGAGTAATGTGTCCCTAGGGCACCTACATGTGCTAAATCCAAACTCTTATCATGCTCTTCTTCATCCACAACACAAGTTAAAACCGCGTTTTCATTCTATATATATATATATATATATATATATATATATATATATATATATATATATATATATATATATATATATATATATATATATATATATATATATATATATATATATATATATATATATATATAGCTAGTTGCACACATACTCTTATTTTAGTAATTATACATACATTAACTAGATACTATATTCATACTTGCTATAATTGTTCTAGCTCATATACATGTCCTAGTTACTAAACTCACACACACTTACACATAACATACTATTTGTATGCACACATGGTTACACTCATGCTATATGCACATTCTAAATGCACTTTTTGTTTTGTTATTATTTCTATTGTGTTTTTATTTTAATGTATTAATTTAATTAATCTCTATGTTTTAGGGTATGTTTTTATTAATCACATAGACTACATTATACCATAATACACATACACATATAAATAAAACCTTGCGTACGCATTCATATAGATGTATATGTACCCACTGAGAAATAGTACTCATATATGTACACACATGCTACTACCTATACATACACATATGGTTATATACACATGTTTGTTTTTGTTTTTACTCTTTATTTTAATCAATAAAGTACTTTAGGATATACAAACACACACACACACACACACACACACACACACATATATATATATATATATATATATATATATATATATATATATATATATATATATATATATATATATATATATATATATATATATATATATATATATATATATATATATATATATATATATATATATATATATATGGGTGTGTGTGTGTTAGGACATACATTCATACATCACATAAATAAATAACCATGCACATAGGCATCGGCACATACACACATGTATAGGCTTATTTTTACATATAGGTAAATTCTTATAAACGCACAAAATATATTAACACATTAGCACATATGCACATACATCCTCATACTCAAATTAAATCACATAGGCCAACCCACATATTCCTATGATTTTAGGTACCAACCCACACATATACATTACAATAAAAACACGTAGAAAATTAGCTACTCATGCACACACACACACACACACACACACATATATATATATATATATATATATATATATATATATATATATATATATATATATATATATATATATATATATATATATATATATATATATATACACACATATATATATACATACCATTTTTGAGTGCAAATCTCCAAGAACATTCATTCACCTATATATATATAGGAACAACTCACAAAATTAGGTGCTCTTAAGGATTTCCACACAAAAACACATATATCAATTCACACATAAGATATATCTATTTATGACAACTATATACAAACATCCACAAATGCACATGTCATATACATTCACATATGCTCACATCCGCACACACCCTTACATACACATGCAATCACACATGTATATACACAATTCACTCTTATCCATGCCTCCTACATCAATGCACATACTTACACATGAGCACATACTTAACCATACCCATGCACATACATTGACAAACATATATATGCAGTGTTAATTACTCTCATACATATGATAATTCTTAGAATATCATACGGTACCTTACACACAAACACTTTAGAACATAGGGTACATGCATGGGCTATCACACAATATGTAAGGTTACATACTATCAGTTGGCTACATAGATGCTGTGAGACACAGATATAGACAATGCATCTAAGAGATAGGCATATTTATGTTGAGGGTACACACACACACACACACACACACATATATATATATATATATATATATATATATATATATATATATATATATATATATATATATATATATATATATATATATATATATATATATATATATATATATATATATATATATATATATATATATATATATATATATATATATATAATGTTTAAATGAGAAGTCAAATATCTCTCCTTGTGCTAATCGGAGCACATGTTCGATTTCTCCAACCTACATATACTCAAGAGAGAGGTTAATAAATTCAAAAAAGCATATCAAAGACATTTTTAAGAGTTTAGAGATGACCACTTTGGAAGAAAATTTTTAATTTTTTTGAATGTCAATCGGAGTGATGAAATCCTTCCGAAAACTTCAAGATTGGCACTAATTGTTTTGCTGAATTTGGAACTACTTTTAGATGGAAGTTCCAACAAATATGCATCACAAAAACATTATCTGACACACATTGAATGGATTCTCCTAAAGTGATTCATGAAAGGAGAGCTACCCTAACTAAGGTTTTACCTTTCCTAACAAAAACCTCAAAATTGTATTCCATTAGTAAGAGAAACCATCTTACCAGCTTGCTAATATAGCAAGGTTTTTTCACCAAGTAAAGTAACACTTGATGGCCTATAAAGAATTTAAACTTGTTTGTAAGCAAATAATATCAAAAGTTTTTCACTGCATAAAACTCGCCTTGTCCTTCTTGTTCAGTTGTAGTGTAGTTTCTTTCTACAAGGTTCAGTTGTCTACTCACGTATGATATGGGCAAGTCTATATGTTTCCTTTTCCCATAGGCTATGCAAGCATGCATCTAATAACAATCTATGTGGTAGGATTGGCTTCCAAAGTCCTGGGGATCCTTTGTGAGCAAATTTTCTAATTCACTCCTTTTGAATCCTTATATGTCCAAGCAAACACACCTCGATGTTCTCACAAGAGATTTGTCAATTCTTGTTCTTTCTTCCTTGGTATGTAGTTCGTTTCCTTTGTATTTACGTCATTCCTCTTTGTCTTCCATCATTACGACTACTTTCTTTGTTTGTTATTTGTTATCATAAGCTTCTCCCTTGATAGCCTCATATTTTGGCATTCTGAACATGATCTTTCTATCATCTATTTCATATTTCTTAAAGTTTTTTGACACCTCAAACAAGGATTCCTCTTCTTCTTGAGTTGAAGGGTTCTTTATATGTTTCTTCCTATTGTTTTTAGTTTCAACTCGCATGGTTAATGGACAACATTCTTACACTTGTTCAGCTCGTGGGCCTTGGCGTCTACGAGGTACAAATATTCCTCTATTAATTCAAAATATGGATCCTTCAAGATGGATTCTAAGTCCTCAACATGCTCTTCTTCGTCACATGCGACCATACTAGGCTCATATCCTTCAACTATCAGTTCATAGATAAATACTAAAATATCATAGCTCGCCTCATCACAATGGGGGTCCATCGTTCTTCATTCATAGCTATGTCCATTTTTGCTAATATTTCAACCCAAGCATGAGGTTCAAACTCTTTATATGGAAATATAATAGGGGCATTGGCTGGGTCTTGAATTGATGTATGACTTTTCAATGCTCCTATGTCTCTATCCATCACTCTTTCTCTTCTTCTTGTACAATCTTACACATACAAAACTCGGTATCCTCATGCATCCATGAAGGATCTGAACCTATGGAGTGCATTGATTCCATATCCCCTTGCATTTTATGAGTGGGATTCCAATGTGACGTTTCTATGAGAGTAATCCTTGAGGTTAACCTCGGTAATTGACCTTACATTCTATAAGTACAAATAATTTTTTCTCCAATCTTGTGCTATCTGCAATTGTCTCATAATGAGTCAACCCAAGATCATTTCATAAACATGATTTTTCCCAAAATCACATATCACAAAGGTATGTTCAAACTCTATACCAGAAGTGGTGAGCATGATCCCTTCTAATAATCCTAGTGGCTTTTCTATGTGCCCATCTACCATCTATAGTTTCATTCACATGGGTCCTAGAGCTAGTTTACCCCAACATTTCCATACGGAAGTGGTGGCAATGACAACTCTTGCTCTTGAATCTAGGATTCCTTAGTCATGTATCCCTATAGGTGATAGGAAGATAGGTGTTTCCTTCTTACCCTTTTTTCATATTTCCTATCTTGTCTAAAGTATCTCACAAACTTTCCTATTAGATTCAACCTATGAGTGGATAAAAGTAGGTTTTAGTACTTGACTTCTTACATGTTCCATCACTGTCAATTTACCTTTAAAAGATATTATAAAGTGAGGGGACACTTCATTTTTAGTTTTCTTTACATTCTTAGTGTTCCTAGCTTCTTTCCTTATCACTATCATGGGAGCTCGCATTTGAGTAGACTTTGATTCCCAAGGACATATAAAATGTGTTAATTCTTGTAAAGATCTGGATTCAAAGTCTAGTCTTTTACTTGATTGAACGTCATCCTCTTCTCTGTATATAGGTGGGATGTCCTGAGGGAATTCATCGTGAAGATCATATATTTCTTGAATAATTGGGGGAGTCATTTGTTCTGTATCCCATTTATCTTCTTGAATTACTCTCAAGAACTCATGTGAGTATTTGGAAATGGAAAGAAAAATTCACACTATTCGATTAGGAACATAAAGTCTATTGGCAAGAATCATCCTTTTCCACTTTTAAAAGGGTGACCCTTTTGAGGCACCAAGTTCTCTGGTTTGTATGAGATTTGCTCTAATCCTTCTAGTAATCCTTGGAAGTGCAAGTCTATTTTGACTAGGTTACTTTGATTAAAGATTTCACTAGTCTTGAACATAGCTTGAGCTACCTCAACAATCTTCATGTGCAATTTATCATTTCTACCTCTAGGTCCACTCTAGGATAACTTGTTTCTAATTCTATTATATTAAGTCCTTCTCTTAGTCATGCGTGATAGGCTTTGAACATCATGTCCTAGTCTTTTGGGATAGGATCTACTAATAGTGAACCTATCTTAGGGTAGAAGGAGTCTCTAATAGGACTTGAGATGTGAATTCTACAATCCTTGCCTTTGTCTGTTTCAAGCTATCATCTAATTCTACTAGCTTCTTAGAACAATTTTGCTTTATTCTCTCTCTCTTTACTCTTTTCGAGACTTGGTTTTCTTTTTGGTGGAATTTTTGCCTGGCTTGTATATACGTCTATAACCCTAACAGGTTACTTATCTAAGTACATTCACTTGGTAATACAATCAGTATTGTGTATTATGCTCCTATCGTCTTCTTCTTCTTTCTGTTGTTTGCAAGCTTTTGTAGACGTCAAACTCCAAGAATTGGTATAACAACAGCTTGCCACTTCATTTAGGGTGTGGTTGACACCCCTCAAGTCATAGTCTCAGAATCACATGAAATTTGGTGAGCATACTCATGTTGATCAAGAGTTCAAAACTACTTGATGTTGTGGTGTCAAATTTTCAATCTAAGTTGTTTTTGGCCTCAAAATGCACTATCCAGTGCTTGTGCAAGAAATTTTGTCTTTTTGTGTCAAACATATATACAAGTTTCAGTTCACTAGTACAAGTATCTCAAAGTCTGCTAGAGGCTTAACAGATTGTGACAATGTAGTTTTGTTCAACTTTATTAGATATAATCATTTTTCTACATCAGGGTATTTTAGTCAATGGCCATGCCTAAAAGGAATGATGTATTCTATATGTTTAGGAGTCAGGATAAGTTGAATGGTACCAAATACCCACTATGGGCATATATGATGCATCATGTATTGATCATAAAAGGACTATGGAATATTGTGAAAGATGTTGAAAAACAACCCACTACACCTACAAATATAGCTATTGAAGGTGATGCATATGGCGTTGAAGATGAAGATCTTTAGATTCCTATTGGTGTTGGGGTTCCTACTGCACCTCATGTAGAGAAAATTCATTTGGGTGGTAGAAATGCTTAGGCACATGCATTGATAGGCTTATCTATCAAATGTGCCATTATCCCTCATTTTTGCTCTTGCAAAATAGCAAAGGATGCTTGGGATAGACTTACCACTTTGTACCAGACAAGAAATGAGGTTGATGTTGCTTACCTTTGAAAACAATTGTAGAGTGAGCATATGAATGAAGGAGATTCTATGGAAATTTGTTTGACAAAGACCAAAGACTTGAAGGAAAAGTTGATTTTTGTTGATGAAGTCTTGCTAGAGTATTTTCTTGCGCATACTTTTTTGAATCTTCTTCGAGATTCATATAAGAGTTTTGCTTCTACTCTTTGGTTGATGATGAAAGGCAATCCAAATGCCTTAATATTTGAGTAGTGAGTCTTTGTTTTGTTGGAGGAAGATCAATGTAGGTAGAACAGGTTCATCATGCATAAAGTACATCAAGCTTTCTTGGCTAGTCAAAAGGACAAAGGTAATGTGATCTCATCTACTAGAAAGCAAAAATTTACTTCTACATTAGGGAAAAAAATGAACCCTGCATGGGCCTTTTGGATTAAGGAGTGATTAGTGATGGACCAATGAGAGGAGGGTGGTGGACACAGTCTATAGCCTATAAATCACTAGGCTGAAGGGGGATGAGGGGACAGGATTCCCCTATGTTCAGGTTTTGCCTCTAGAGAGAGAAAGGAATCTCGTAACTTACCTGGGCCCAAAAATTCAAAATTTTCAAAAAGTTATAAAACTCATCATAACACCATTTAATGGTCCCCCAACCACTTTTTAGGATCAAAAGTGCTATTTTTGGGTTCTAAATCAAAATCCGTGCATGAACTGAAGTGAAAAAAGTGACTTTTTCAAAAATAACTCAAAATGCAACTTTCTCCCTCCAAAACCTCCCATTTTCATACCCAGGTCCCAAAAAGTCATCTCTTTCCACTACTTTCTCTCCCTAGCACACCATTGCAGCTCCTGCATCTCCATTTCTTTCTCTATGCATCATCTTCTTTGAATTCCTACTGTCATTTCCATAGCCTGATCTCCAATGGAGAAACCTAAATCTCATAGACGTCCAAAAGATGAGGTTATCGCGATAAAATGTCACAATATCAAGGCTCCAGAAGGATTTTGGTTAGGACAGGAGTTCTGCAAAGGTGCATGGGTGTACATGCAACCCTCTGGTGTTGGTCCTCACCGTGTGAGAGATCGTGGAAACTTGGATCTTCATTGGAAAGGGAAGTTACTAGGCTTCAAAAAGCTCAAAAATGG
The DNA here is from genome assembly GCA_020310875.1 of Ceratopteris richardii. Taxonomy (NCBI): domain Eukaryota; kingdom Viridiplantae; phylum Streptophyta; class Polypodiopsida; order Polypodiales; family Pteridaceae; genus Ceratopteris; species Ceratopteris richardii. The sequence continues at coordinate 87,047,617 of CM035427.1, read as the reverse complement.
TGAAACTGTTGCCATTGTACAACATGTGTTCACAATGTCAACCATGAAATTGGAAAACTCAAACAAAATGAGATATCCTATCAACTGTAAGTATTACTCATTGACTTTTGTCCAAATTTCAGAATATACCTAGCTAAGTTGTGTATTTTTTTGTTGTAGACATATTTCCTTCTACCTTGGTGGAAGAACAACCACTTCATAGTCTTACAGGTACTTTCCAAGCATTGCATGCAGATGTTGGGTCGATAGTCTTTCCACAAGCCCGTCCTGCTCAGCTATTATGTGAGAGAGTTTTCTTTTACACACATACATATGTTGTACCCTCTTCATCAAATGATTTTGGCAAGTTAGAGATGATTAAGGTAGATTCTCTCTTAAAGCTTGAGTGGCCGCAACCTGATGTATGGACATTAACATCTTTGAAGCATAAGATGGTGATGGACATACACAACTCTTTGAAATTTACAAGAGTTTCAAGATCTATAGGATTACATTGGTGTGTTCCTGTTCATTGTTTTGTACATTTATTTCAGATATTCACAATTCTAGAGACGTCAACAATGTTCATGTTAAAAGATATCACGTATGAGCAGGTAGAGTGTTTGCTAGGTGAAAAATGGGGACTTGTAGAAGGATGCACCAAAGGGGATAGATACATTTGTAAAATTGGTGCAAGAGGCATAGGATTTCGATACTTGAAACATCGTACTTCATTGTACATTAGATTCTATTATGATCGTTGGATGTGTAAACTTGGTGAATGGATACCATTACAAAGTTCTGAGGGTGTTTTAATTTCATTTGAAATTAAGATAAATCTACCCAACAATGAAATGGAAGTTATTTCAGTAAATCATCATTGGACTCTTGCCAACGTGAGAGAACATCTAGTAATCATGGGATTTGAGGATCTGGATCAATCAAAGTTCAGAATACAAGGGCATAAGGTAAGTAGCATATGGTATTTCTTCTTTTGTTTATACAAATTCTTACACTCAAATATGTTCATTTAAAGGTTTCTATTTGTCTGCAGATTGGTAAGAGGTTGGAGGATAAAATTAAAGTCCTCCTTGAATGGAGTGTGGATGGAACTCAACTTTCATTGTCATAGCTCAAGGACTATTTGAGTGCTAGAGTGTACACACACCTATGTTCCATTTATAATCCTACATCTGCAACAATGTATTTAACATGCAAGACATGTAGCATGTAAAATTTTTTGATCTCAATATGATGTACAGTTTGCCAAATCTTTGGTTTTTCCAATGACAATTTATTATAATTTTAAAGTTCTGAGAATTTTTTTTTTCTATTGTGTTGTCGTGTATCTTATTCTGGTTAATGATTCTGTTCAATCTTTTTATGAGCAAAAGTTTTTTTTCTGAGAGTTCTGTGCATGATTGTTTTATTTGAAGGTATCAGTTTTAGTTTTAAAATGGGTCCCACTCACTTTAAAATTTTGAAACTACTATAAAAGCAACACTTATTCTCTCATTTCTCACTTTTGCAACCAAGAAGAGCTACAATCACTAGCAGAGTACGCACACAAGCTAGCATCACGCGCAATGGCTGCCGCATCCTCCAGTACCCTGCAACTCAAACGTCCACGTGAACTCTTCAATGAGTTCTTGGAATCAACTGAGTTCAAAGGTCAAAACCACTTGTATGACCTACTGTCTAGGGTCCCTGATCTAGACAAAACAATTCAACTGAACTCTGATGTGCTCAAGGAAATCATAGAGTTCCTTGAGTACTACATCTTGCGTTTTTCTATAGAAATACCGCCTTATGAGGGTAAATGGGTTCCATGTGACCTTCTACTCTACATACATAGAGGCGATGAAGCCTTCATGAAGCGCCTTAAGCGCTTCATGGCAATTGCGGAAACTGCTGGGCACTTACTAGATGACTCTGTGCCATTAGTAAAAAAACTTAACAAAAAGAAGAGGATGGGTACAAAGTACCTATCCTACACTGCAACAACATATTTTATTATTAATGAGGAGCCGGAACCTACACCTGTTGAGCTCCCCAACCTTGCCACTGGGGGTTTTGTTAAGGAGAAGAATGAGCCTCAACCAGAGGCCATAAAATTTTCCAAAGAAAGCATTACAATCCACCAAGAATTCCCTGGTGGTGTTGAGGATAAACTACATGTGCAATCAAGCATGGAGGAGGCCCCCCCTTCAAATCTCAACCCCTCTGAGCCCACATTACCAGAGGTGGAACTTGAATATCTCTCCTGCATCGTTGTGGATGGAGAGGAATTTATTTTACTCCATGACATTGAGAAGGCATTCGGTCTACGTCTAGATGAATGCTTGAGTATTTTCTCCACAATGTCAGATGTTCCACTTGACAACACATCTGACATACTTGAAAAGAAGTCCATCCCACTTGGGGATTCTGTGGCAGACACCATATCAATGGTGTGTGCTGATATTTTAAATGATGACAACAATTCTGCTACAGAGGAGGAGTTCAGTGTAGCACAGGAGAGGATACTGAAGCAAAAAATTCCTACATCCCATGTAGCAGAGCAGAGTGGCATGGCCCACTCTAGCATTGATCTTGATGCCCCTGGAAGAGGGGAGGAAGAAGACAAGCTTCATGATGTAAGTGGTAATTGAATTAAATAAATTGATAATTTTAAGTTAACATTGTAAGAGCTTGAATTCTCATTTGTTCTTAACAGGAAGCAATTGAGCTCGACAAGTTTGCAGCAAGGTCTGGTGGGGATCGAGCTTCTCGTGGGAGTGGTGCAAATTTCTACAAACTTAGAAAACATGATAATTCAAATGAACAAAGCATGAATGTTAAAGCTTTGTATTTGACATAGCATAAGAATCTTGAATTGCACATACTGAATCACTTACATATTTTTTATAATCTATGAGCTTATGCATCCCACAACATAAAATGCCAAAATCAATAATAAGATTGTCAATTTATAGATAATGAAGTATACATATGTAATCAACATATTTCACAAGCAAGGTGATCTTGGCTAATGTTGAAATTGATAAGATATTTTTGTTGAGCCCTAGCATAAAAAAAGCATCTGACAATGTGAAAGAACTACCATCAGGAGTAGCCAAAATGTTTTTACCAACACCCATTACACAATAAGAGGAGTTATTAGCTCCTGTGATAGTATTCCATGTAGGGGGAGGCTCAAGTGAACTAAGGAAACTTCACCTTGAGGTAATATGTTTTGTGGCCCCACTATCAAATTACTAAACATCTGAGTCTATTGTAGACATACATTGTTCATGAGAAGATCGATCATAACTAAAAATACTAGTAAATTCCCATTCTTCATTCTACACAAGATTAGTAGAATCTATTTTAGGTGTAGAGGCCTCATCTTTGTCTTCCTTTTTTGACTATGTCATTAGGAAAAAAAGTGAACCCTGCATGGGCCTTGTAAGGATTCCTAATTTTTAGGGATTAAGCTTAATCTTGTACTTTGTTAAGGGGACAAGTGCATTTAATAGAGCACTTTTTGGTAGGCTGAAGTAGGCTTTTTTTTAGGCTGAGCTAGGACCTTCTCTCTCTTCTGCACATAGAGAGAGAGAAAAACCACTTTCCACCTCATCAAATCCGTCCATCTTTATGAATAAAAAAATGAGTTTTCTGAAAAAGTCTCTTTTTCAGCTATTCTTTATTCAAAATGGCCCATACTTTTATGTATATGTCAGAACTTAATTTTTTTAGACTTATTTTTATAAAAAATACTTAAAAAACATACTTTTCAAAATCCCTCCAAAAGTTAAGTGCCACATCATCAAACTCGTAACTTTGGTTGCCCCAAAACATGAATTTTTGAAAAAAAACTCATTTTCCCTCTAACATACTGAAAAAAGTCATTTTGACCAATCCACATACCAAAACACACTTTTTTTCTTGCACATAGCTACTGTACTAGCCATTCCAGCCATCTGTGTGCTTCTTCCCATTCGGTGCTGGAGTTTTGGAACATCATGGTGCTCACATGTATTACGAACATGACACCAGCACCAGCGCGTGCTCCTCACTCAAAGAGTGTACATGTTCGTGTTCCTACAGAATTTGCACCAACAACTAGAGGTAGCAATGACATAGATTCTCAAAATGCACGACGTGCAGTTGGAGAGAAGAATATTGATCTTTGGGTCCATGGTGCTTTGTATCCCTTGGATCCAATGGCTAATGTTCATCCTAGATTCCATACTATCTCCACATTTCTACAATTCCTTGGTTCCGATGAAGATGGACTCCTAGGCTATTGCAAGCGATTGTCTAACCATTCTACATCTATAGCAAATTATTGGATGCAACAATGTCATCACAACCATTTCAAGATACACAGTTTAGAGAGTGCTATACACACTTTAGAAAGTGCTATCAAATCTTTGGATGAGCACAATAATAGTCTCAAACAAGATGTGGAAGAAAAGGAGAGCACAATTAAAGTTGAAAGCCAATCTTACACAACTAAAAGAGACTCCACTTGGGATGAGATTTAGGAAACGACCATTATCATCCTTTCAAGCTCTTTCAACTGGTGGTGGAGCACGGAAGCGACGTGTTTACGCACTTAGGTATGTATTTCCTTTGTTTAGTTATGTTAAAAGACTTTTAGATTGAGATTCTTATTGTGCAGGTCATTTGTTGAAGATGCGAGTGCTTCCTCAACAATGGAGGATCAATTGAAGTTTTTGAATTCTTGTCTTAGCAACAAACATGTGCTTATGATCTTGGAGTCACCAATAGGAAATCACATCAAAACCCAAGTGATTAAAGATTTTGCAGGCAACTTAGAAGATATTATTAGTCCTAGTGAGGTACAGATGGTATGTGATGAAGCAGGTGTTAGTACTAGAGCGTACACTGCATTGTACAATCTTTTGAAGGAGGCTCTACAAAACAAAGGTATTTTCCAGAGCATTTTTCCATGCCCTTACAAGGTATCTGTGAGGAAGAAGATAACCAATGAGGATGTAGCCAATACTCTTGGCAATTACCTGCATATAGAAGATGTTATGCCTGCATCCATTTATCATTCATCTACATCAAAGAAAGAGTTGAAAAACACATCTAGACAGGGATTCATCTACACAAAGTACAACAACATATTTGTCAATTTGGAGAGGCTCCAAAAGGAAATGGTTAAATTTTACAAATCCACACTTCAAGGTATATCCATTGTTTTGATAATGACATTCATAGTATTTTTAATAATATAATGTTTGTTATTTGATGTAGATTGTGGTTCCAAACTCAAGTTTGTATTGAAGCTAGACGAATGTCAAATCATAAAGGGACGCCGTATGGAGAGACTTAGTGTGACACTCATGAACGAAGCTATGGCCCATGCTATTATTGATGATAGTGAAGAATCTACCCATCACTTTACATATAGTGTCCAATCACAGAAAGATATATGGTGGTTAGGTGCTATTGAAGTACCTAAAGAATCCAATGATGTTCTTACATGGATTTTCAATAGGATCCCATGGATCACAGAGGTGATAACTTCTCAAATTCATGGTGCCAAAATCAATGTAGAAAGCCTTGGTGATTTTGAAGTAGAGTGGCACTTAGGTGGAGACTTAAAGACTATCAAATGCATGTTAGGGTGCAAACAAGGTGCATCTACTCTCTATCCTTGTCATTTTGGGCAAAAGGTATATATTTTGGGCAAAAGGTATCATTTCTCCTTCCCAAAATATGGTTCAATTCAAGCTACTCAGAAATCTCAGGTTGTTCACAATGATGTATGTGGTCCTATGCACACACCAACTTTTTGGAACTACCTTTAATTCCTAACTTTTATTGATGATTTTTCTAGGCATGCATGGGTATATCCACTAAAAGCAAAGTCTGAAGTGTTTATGTCCTTCAAAGTGTATACTTTTGATTAAAAATATATTATCGTACAAAATGGGCACCCTTCATTCTGACTGAGGAGCGGAATACATGTCTTCATATTTTAATGCATTTGTAGCTAAACATGGGGTAAAACACTAGTGTACAATGCTATATACACCTAAAAAAATGGAGTTGCTAAAAGGAAGAATAAATCACTCATGGAGATGGAAAAGTGTATGGTCAAAAGTCAAGATTTACCACATATCTTGTGGCTTGAAACTATTATGTGTGTAGCACATGTACTTAATAGGTGTCCCATCAAAGCACTATAGTCTACCACTCCATATGAGCCTTGGCATGGTTGCAAGCCATCTATTGCTCATCTACATGTCTTTGGTTTTTTGGCATATGCATTAGTGCCTGGTCAACAATGTAGAAAAATATTGGTGCAAAGAGACCAAGCCTACGTACTTGGATAATTAGCATGTATTCCATACAGTCAATATGAACATTCCCTTGTAAAAGTCACATTACCTTTGATCCTTGTCAAAGTGATTGTGCTTAATGCACTACTATCACGAGGAGTAAGGAGGAATCAAATCTGGACTCACATAATAGATGATTGATGTGAGAATATATCCTATAGTTTAGGACTTGTTGGAATGAAAAAGAAACTCCTAATGTACTATTAATCATACATTAATCAAACTAAGGAGGAAGGAACAAAAGATAAGAAAACATGATGAATGAATTAAAATGAGAACTGGAAATGAGTTACACAAGATGCTCTATGAGCATGGAGACTCCATGAGGAGAGGAAGCACACTCTTGACAATGGGCTAGAGTGAATGAGCTTGTGTGGAGTGAAGGGAGGGCTTGCTTATATGGAGTTTGGGAGAATTCCCTTGCATGTGGGATAAATGTGCTTGCATGAGAATGAAAGTGAGTTTGGACAAAGGGGTGGAGCATGGAACTCTCAACACCCCCCCTCCATGTGATGACCCTTTTGTTTTTAAGGTGGGGGACTAGTGACATATGGGATCACTTAGTCCATTGAGTTTTAGGATCTAAGGACATATGGAACCTTAGACATAACTTGGACATATGGGATCCAAGTGTGGGACATATGGCATCCCTTGGCTTTTAGTTCTATGGACATTTGGGATCCATGGTGTGTTTGTGAGGGTCTAGGGACATATGGGATCCCTTAGACATATGAAGGGTTTAGATCATGGGATAGGCAGTGCTTATAGAACCATTTGCCTCCCTTTGTGGTTTTGATGTACATATTTGTGCAAGCCATAGGGAAGGTCTTACCACTTTGTTATGTGGCAGTGTCTAGTCCCTTTACATGGGGCTTGAAATAAGGTTAAGCTCAATAATACTGATCCCATGAAGCCATATACATGTCATACAAAGAAGAAAGGAACACAATCCTTCTACAAATTGTTTCAATATGCTAATAACTTGATATGCCCAAGTTGAGCCTAGATGTAAATTCTAGATATTGTTGGCTTTCCTTTCTTTAAGGATCGTAGTCAAACCCTACATCCTTGTGAAAATAGGCAAGTATTTTGCCATCTTGTTTACTTCCATCCAAGGCGTTGTTGGTTTATAAAATTGATGGGTAGCAACCTTAGCTAGAAAACATGGAAAACTTTCTAACGTCCAACTTGGATTATGAAATCATTCATTATGCGATCACAAAAACAGAGATACTCTGATGTGTCTTTTACTCAATCTTAGCTAGGCACAACGTATTTTGATTGGCATGTTGTGATAGTTGTCGACATGTTTTCTCCAGCTTGGATGGCGGACCTGTCACTTATTTTAGACACAAGTCTTCCTCTACAGCTACGATCGCGGCTCACTTATTTTAGATAACTACTAGGAGATTAGGAGAAGCACCGAGTTCATTGAATATGGACTCCAAAAACCTTATCGATGACTCCATGTGTAGCAGTCATAGCGCAACCTTTCAGCATTGAGTAGCTGTGCACAGCGTCCATCTCTCCAACATCCATCTCTTCGGAAGAAAATATTCTGCTCATAGGTGGTGTGCGGGTCTTTAATCCTCTTTCAATCGGTGTGGCATCCGTGTTTTTCTTGCTCCAGGTGCAGTCTGTCCACTCTACCAGAGGCGATGATGTCGATTATGGTGGTGGGCAACAGACCAATCCATGCCTATCTCTGTTATTCTTCACGCATGGGAAGAGCTTTGGTGCACAATCAGTCGTGCATGCTTTGCGAGAGATCAAGGATATGCAGCTTGAAGTCATCCACCCTGTATCCCTCTAACCACTCCAAGATGGTGTAGCAGTCATCATGAACAGAAAGGTAGTGGTGATCGGGGGCCCTTCTGTAGTTGACAGAGATGACGACTACCTCGCCACTATGGCATAAGCGGCAGCAAAATTGATCATAAGAGAAGGCAGTTGTAGACAAGTACACGAAACCCCCACCATGGATGTTTTTGCATGCACGTAGGAGTTCTTGACTCTGATCCGACAATGCCATCGCCTAGCTCACTAACAACCTGCTTTGTCAAGGGAAGATATACCTGTGCCCATATGCCGTTTTGATGCCATGGTGATCGGGAACAGTGCTAGTAGGGATGTTGTATACGAGAAGATCGACGACTCATCAATTGACGGTGCCATCTTTGTGGCATACCGCACCATTCGTGAGCTTGACGCTTTGCGATAGCAATGGCTTGCTATTCTCTGTGGCCACCACAATGACCTTGAAGGGGTCTGCGATGTCAAGATATGCATGCGTGGTCTCCATCGGAGTAGCACTCAAAAGTTGGATCTGCAATAGCTAAAGCTCAACGATAAAAGCAGAGCGGCATTGCGATAGCAATGGCTTGCTATTCTCTGTGGCCACCTTAGCGACCTTCAAGGAGTCTGCGATGTCGAGATATGCAGGCACGGTCTCCATGGGAGTAGCACTCAAAAGCTGGATCTGTAGTAGCTAAAGCTCAACGGTAAAGTCTATGATTGCTTTGGTTGTGTAACCTTGGTAAGTGATTGGAAGATAAGTATTACCTTCTTCACCCTCACACATGTCCTCTATTTTGTCTAGAGGTATCTCTGGTACTTTTTGCTTAGAGCCTGTTTTTGGCATATTGGACTCAAGTTCTAGGACCTGATCCTTCACATGATTCCATAGCTCAGGTTTTGCTTTGAGCAGCTCTTCTACAATGAGGTGACACTGAACCTTAGTGTTCTTCACGACATTAGTGTTCCTTGGAACCACTGAGTCTTCATTTCTTTTTTTTTTTAATATAAAGGAAGTTCGGCAATAGCCCTAGAGATAGCGGGGGGCTTGGCATCCTGGACATTGGGTGCATGGCTAACAAACTGGCTGCCAAATGGATGATTAAGGCTTGGTGCAATAGGGAGGCCTCGTGGGCCAAGCTGATCTTCAGAAACAAGAATGAGTTAGCCCTCACGGGGTTCCCGAACTGGAAGAATCTTGACATCATGACCCTGCTATTCTCCCCGATCCCCATCTTCCCGAAAGGCTCCAATCTCGTGTGCTCCCTTTGGAAGGGCTGGAATAAAGTCAAAAGCTTCACAAGAATTAGTGAGGACTGGAAGTGGGCGGCCGGAATCAGACAAAACGACTCTATCTGGTTTCCGATTCATGGCATCTGGAGTGTGGAGTCATGGAACATCCAAAATGCCAAGAAGTTATGGAACAAAGGATTCAAAAAATGGAAACACCTCTGGAAACATGACACCAACTGCTGGATCAACTTCGAGGATATTGACCCTCGCATAAACATCTCCTACGAAGAATGGAACACTTTGCAAAGCAGATGCCTCGCATGGGATCGTCACAAGACTCGCCTTCTCATGGGACACGACACACCGAACTCGCTTGGTCTCAAATGGCACAATGGAAATAGCCTACTCAAAATCCCGAACATCAAAGAAACGGCTGACCACCAGACCATTCATTTCTTACCAATATTGTGGGAGCTCTGATCTGAAGAGATTCAGATTCCCATGGGCTTGGAAATTGAGGCAATTCTTCTAAGGTATTAGATTCAAAATCTAATCTTTCGTCTTCTTGTTGTTCTGCTTCATCTCCGTAAATAGATGGAATGCCTTGGGGAAATTGGTCATGAAGATCATCAATCTCAGGAATAGGAGGGGAATTACCCTTCTCCTTGGCCCATTTCTCCTCTTGTATTTCCCGCAAGAACTCTTGAGAGTACTATTGAATTGAAGGAGGTATTCCAACATCCGTGGAATTAGGAACATAAGCTCCCATTGGTGGTGAGCGTCCTCTTTCAATAACTGGTTGAGCGTGTGGAGGTAAAGAAACTTGTGGTTTTTTTACCAATTGCTCTAATCTTTCTAGTAAGCCTTGGAAATGCAAATCCGGTTTGACAGAGTTTGTCTGATTGAACTTTTGACTAGTCTCGAGTATAGCTTGAGCTTGTTCTACCATTTTCATGCACATTTTCATCCATTCAATCTCTAAATCTGCTCTAGGGTAACTCTTGTCTAGGTTTGCAACTGTAGGCCCTTCTTGAAGTCGAGCCTCGTAGGCCTTGAACATCATGTCCAAGCCTTCTGGGGTTGGATCTGCAAGAACAGACCCTGGTTGTGGTCTATTTACAATGGGTGGTGGGGTGGGATGAGGTGGAGTGGATGGAGTTTCGGCATGCGAGGGGCTTTGAGATGCAATGTCTTCTATTTTTGTTTTCGCTTCTTTTAAGCTTTCTTCTAGTTCCGATAACTTTTTATTCCACTTGCGATTGGCCTTCTCTCTGGTATCCTTCCATGTTCTTGTTTTCCTCTTACTAGGCTCTCCTGATTCACTCGACTCTGATTGTTCTGCTGGTTTATCCTGTTTTAAGGCTTGTGCTCTAGTGACAGCTTGTATAGGAGCCACATTACTACTACTTGAACTTGAATCTGCCACTAAGCCTACCACATTAATGGGTGTAATCTTGGGTGCACTGGAGGGGTTTCTTGGACAATCTCTGGGGAGATGGTCTTTGCCACAATCAGTGTTGGAGCAAGTCCATGACAAGCCTAAGTATTGGCTTGAGTCTCACAAAGTCTTAGAAGAAGCTTTAAAAAGAAGACTATGTAAAGTTCACTTGTGAACTACCTCTTGTAACTTTTGAAGAGTTTACTTAATGTAAAAGTAAGAGAATCTTAAGTGGTTGAGTCCACTTGATCAAGAATGGAAAGAGGAGCCACGAATTCGTGATTTGTGGTAGGTAGAGAATCAAATCAATCATTGATTGATTGGAGAGTGATTGAGGGAAGTTAGCCTCCCAAACTCAACTATAAATAGATGGCAGTTTTAGTCATGGTTAGAGAGACCTATGTGAAGACCTCCAAGAGCTGAGCTTTATGCCATATCAAGGTGTGATTACAAGGCACACATATGTATCAGTAAGTCATTGTATTGTACAAGCAATATACTTTCATTTTCATGATTATTTGAGTTCATCTTTCCATGTTCTTGTGAAGTGTACTACTCACTGCCATTACTCTCAGTTTTTCTCAGTCAGCTTGCAGAGATGTTTTCTCTGAGCTTGGTGCATCATTTTCAGTGATTTAACTTAGTAAAGTTAGCTGTATAAGTCTATTATATGCTCACAAATTTGCATGTCATTTGGATGTTGCAAACTTCAGTTATGTTCATTTGAAGTCAACAGGGTCTGTTTATCTTCACTTCTCTGTCAGGTACTCGACTTTTTCACTCATCTTGCCATAGCCATTTCGCAGTGGTTACTTATCCAAATTCAGTGCTTTAAAGCTTTATGGATTCAACTTACTGTCTAGTATAACCATACAAATTTTCATAATCATTGGATTTCTACATTTTGAGTTATGTGGATTGTTCTGCTCACTGGTCTATTTCTATAGCAGCCCGTGAAAATCGGGATGATATCATCACTTGTTAAAACTCATTCTCAGTATGTGGTTCATTATTTTTGATGAGATTACTCTTGAAAGTTAGCTCTTTAAGTTGCCTAGATTTCCCCAAGAGGAATTGAGCTAATTGTTGCTGTTCTCAGAGAATTATGTAAAACACTGGACAGGTGTATGAACCAAGAATAGCAAGTTTTCACCTCTGAGCTAACTCCAACTTATCTGTTTTGATTTATCTTTTTGAGAGTGATCTTCCAAGGTACATAGGGTGTCTAATACATCCATTGGAAAGCTAAAAGGGCCCACCATATACTCCTCGAGTTCATTTGGCTGGTGTAGATCAAGGATTTTGCAACACCTCTTCATCTTCAAGCACATACCTATCCATCTCTTCACAGTGGTATCAGAGCAAGGTTGGACAACATGGCAGATGGATTTCCTTCATCAATTGACAAATTGGATAGAGGTAATTACTCAGCTTGGTCATTAAGGATGGAAGCTTATCTCCAAGGTAGAATTTTATATGGTTATGTGGCTGGAGATGAAGTTATGCCAAGTTTCAGGAACAAAAGTCAACCAACACAAGAAGAGCAAGAAAGATTGAGCACATGGTGCTCCAAGGATGCACTTGCAAGGTCTTATCTCCTCAACTCTATCTCAGATTTTTTGTTGCCTCACATTAGAAGTTGTAAGACATCTCAGGAAGTGTGGGATGCACTTGAAGCTTTCTTTTCTTCAAGTACTAAAGCTAGGAAGCATCAACTATGGCTGGATTTCACAACTCTCAAGAGGGCTCCCAAACAAAATGTGACTGATTTTGTCGCAAAGGTCAAGGACATAGCAGATCAGTTGGGAAGTATTGGAGAGGTAATAGATGAAGAGAAAATTGTAAGGCAGGTCATCAATGGCTTGAAGGCAGATGACAAGTGGGAAGCATTCACCACAGCTATGGATTTGTACATGGACATGCATGTACCTGATTTCAACACACTCATTGGACAACTACTTACTCAAGAGGCAAAGCTTATCAAAAATGGAGAAAGCTCTAAAGGTAATCAATCTTCAGCTTTATACACGAATAAAAGCAAGTCTAAAGATAACAAAGGACAGACAAAGAAAGTGGATGATGAAGCAGGTACATATCAAGCTAACTATGCAGGTAGAGGAAGACATGGCAGAGGTAGAGGAAGAGGAGGTAGACAAGGCAAGGGGAGATCCCAAGTCTCCAACTCATGTTCTATTTGTGGATTAACTAATCATACAACTGAAAATTGCTTTAGGAATTCCAGGAATCAAAGAGGCAGAGGATACAATAGAGGAAGTTATGGCTACTCAAGAGGAAGGTTCAACAACTACCATGGCAGCTACAACAACTACAATCATTCAAACTATCAAGGAGGCTACAAAGGAAGGAGAGACTACAATAACTACACAGAAGACTCAAACAAAGAGGATTCATTATTGATCATGAACATGGCTATGCCAAAAGGTAAATCTGATGAGCATGTTTTCTACATAGATTCAGGTTGTTCAAATCATGTGGCAGGAAATGTGGCACTCCTATCAGATTTAGAAGATCCAAGGAATAAGCATGAGGTACAAACAAGAGATGATACAAAACATCCTGTGGAGAAAATAGGCAATCTCAAAGCACCCGATGGAAACATCAACCTACTCAGTAAGGTACTCTATGTCCCTACCATTACAAAGAATTTGATAAGTGTTGGGCAGATAGTAGAGAAAGGGTTGCAAGTCAGGCTCACAAAAGCAGGAGCATTTGTTGAAGATCCAAGTCAAGGATTCAGAAGAATTGCAAAAGGTGAAAAGACAGGTAGATTGTTCACATTTGAATTACAAGACACTAGAAACATTGCTCTCTTTAATTATGGTAGTCAGACACTCACAGAATTGGAAGTATGGCACAAAAGGTTAGCACATATTGGTGAAAGGTCATTAAAGCAAATCTGCAGGGACCAAAGTGTACTTGGACTTCCTAATTTGTCAAAACAACATATGATTTATAAGTGTAGTGCATGTCAATTTGGAAAGTCTCACAGGTTACCATTCATGAAGAAAGGTTATATGCATGGAGATCTCTTGGAGTTGGTTCATACAGATGTATGGGGACCTAGCAAGGAAGCTTCAATATCTGGATCAAGGTATTATGTTTCCTTTATTGATGATTGCAGCAGATGGACTATCCTATTCTTTATGAAACACAAAGATGAAGTTTTTTCATGTTTCAAAAGATATTTGGCTCTTGTGGAGAATCAAACAGGTAAATCACTAAAAAGGCTAAGGTCAGATGGAGGGGGAGAATACTTCTCCCATGAGTTTGATTCTTTTCTTCAAGAAAGAGGAATCAAAAGAGAGGTAACTACAAGGTACACTCCTGAGCAAAATGGAGTGGCAGAAAGGAGGAATAGGACAATTGTTGAAGCTGCAAGGTCTATGTTAAATGAAAAGCATTTACCTAATTACTTATGGGCTGAGGCTGTATCTACAGCCACTTACTTGATTAATAGGTTGCCTTCAAAATCCCTTGATGGGATGACTCCATATGAGGCTTGGAATGGAAGAAGACCAAGCTTAGATCATTGTAAAATTTTTGGATGTATTGCTTTTGCTCATGTTCCTTCACAGGTTAGAGGCAAGATGGATCCAAAGGTAGAAAGGTGTGTATTTATTGGATATGACAACAATCAAAAGGGCTACAGGTTATACAACCCTACCAACAAAGGATTCTTGGTAAGCAGAGATGTAGTTTTTGATGAGAACAATTCATGGTATGAAGATTCATGCAGGAAGATCAATTTACCATATGATCTTGAAGAAGATTTTCCAAAGCTTGGTAGAGAACAATCAAAGATTGAAGAACAAGACACCTCAGAGGATGATGAAGAATCTCACATGGAAAAGATCAAAGCATGGAAGTCTAAAGGTAAAGCAAAATTGCAGGAACTTGGACATGAGGCAGAATCATCACATCATGGCCTAAGAAGATCTATGAGGGAAAAGAAAAAACCAGAAAGGTATGGGTTTGACACCTCATTAGTAACTAAACATTCTATCTACATAGCACAGGACATAAACCAAGAGGAGCCATCATCATTTGAAGAGGCCAAAGCAAAAACAGAATGGAAGCATGCAATGAAGGAAGAGATTGAAGCACTTGAGGAAAACAACACTTGGGATTTGGTGCCCAAGACTTCATCCATGAAGGTAATAGGCTCAAGATGGGTCTATAAACTCAAGAAGAATTCTGATGGTTCCATTAACAGGTATAAGGCAAGGCTTGTAGCAAAAGGCTTTGCACAAACTCAGGGAATTGATTATGAGGAGACCTTCTCTCCTGTGGCAAAGATGCCTAGTATTAGGGTTTTGCTTAGTATTGCCTCTTCCAAGAATTGGAAGATACTTCAACTAGATGTAAAGAATGCATTTTTGAATGGTTGGATAACAGAAGAGGTATATATGGCACAACCACCTGGTTTTGAGAATCAAGCTTATCCTGATTATGTGTGTAAACTTAACAAAGCATTGTATGGTCTCAAGCAAGCTCCAAGAGCTTGGAATTTCAGGCTTGTTTCATTCTTGCACGACAAAGGCTTTCAACCAAGCAAGGCAGATCCTTCACTCTTTATTAAAAACAGTAATTCCGAGGTCATCTACCTATGTGTATATGTAGATGATATTATATTGACAGGAAATGATGCAGATGGTATGAAGAAGATCAAAGGTCAGATGAGAGAAGAGTTCAAGATAAGTGATTTGGGTTCACATACCTACTTCCTAGGTTTGGAAGTTGTCTACAAAGATCATGGTTTGTTTCTCACTCAAAGAAAGTACATTAAGGACATGTTGGCAAAATTCAAGATGCAAGATTGTAAGATTGCAGGTACTCCAATGGAGGTCAATCACAAATTGAGCTCACATGAAGGTGAACTCATAGAGGACATCACGTCATATCAAAGTCTAGTGGGTAGTCTCAACTATGCCACATTGACAAGAGTAGATATATGTTACAGTGTGAGTGTGCTAAGTCAATTTATGCACACACCAAGGAAACCACATATGGATGCTGCCAAAAGGATTCTCAAGTATCTCAAAGGAACCATAAATGAAGGACTTTATTATCCTTATGTATCTGATTTAGGTTTGAAGCTATTTTCTGATGCAGATTGGGCTGGCTCCAAGGAAGATAGAAGGAGCACTTCAGGTTATCTTACCTTTGCAGGTTCAAAGCTTATTTCATGGTCATCCAAGAAGCAACCCACAGTTGCTCTCTCTTCTAATGAAGCTGAATATAGAGGTCTTGCCATAGCTATACAAGAAGCTATGTGGATGAAGACATTATTCAAAGATCTTGGATTGGAGTTTGGAACTCCAACTATTTTTTGTGACAATATGAGTTCTATTTACTTGGCTGCTAATCCTATTTTTCATGCAAGGACTAAACATATTGAAGTTCATTATCACTATGTACGAGAGAAGGTTCTAAGCAAAGAGATTCAAATATCATATGTGTCCACTCATCAACAATGTGCAGATATTCTAACCAAAGCATTGGATGGTACAAAGCTTTGCAAATTCAAGGCTATGATTGGTTTGCAGGTAATCTTGGAAGATTGAAGACCTCAAGCTTACTTGGCTTGAGGGGGAGCTGTTGGAGCAAGTCTATGACAAGCCTAAGTATTGGCTTGAGTCTCACAAAGTCTTAGAAGAAGCTTTAAAAAGAAGACTATGTAAAGTTCACTTGTGAACTACCTCTTGTAACTTTTGAAGAGTTTACTTAATGTAAAAGTAAGAGAATCTTAAGTGGTTGAGTCCACTTGATCAAAAATGGAAAGAGGAGCCACGAATTTGTGATTTGTGGTAGGTAGAGAATCAAATCAATCATTGATTGATTGGAGAGTGATTGAGGGAAGTTAGCCTCCCAAACTCAACTATAAATAGATGGCAGTTTTAGTCGTGGTTAGAGAGACCTATGTGAAGACGTCCAAGAGCTGAGCTTTATGCCATATCAAGGTGTGATTACAAGGCACACATATGTATCAGTAAGTCATTGTATTGTACAAGCAATATACTTTCATTTTCATGATTATTTGAGTTCATCTTTCCATGTTCTTGTGAAGTGTACTACTCACTGCCATTACTCTCAGTTTTTCTCAGTCATCTTGCAGAGATGTTTTCTCTAAGCTTGGTGCATCATTTTCAGTGATTTAACTTAGTAAAGTTAGCTCTATAAGTCTAATATATGCTCACAAATTTTCATGTCATTTGGATGTTGCAAACTTCAGTTATGTTCATTTGAAGTCAACAGGGTCTGTTCATCTTCACTTCTCTGTCAGGTACCCGACCTTTTCACTCATCTTGTCAGAGCCATGACTCAGTGGTTACTTATCCAAATTCAGTGCTTTAAAGCTTGTTGAATTCAGATTACTGTCTAGTATAACCATACACATTTTCATAATCATTGGATTTCTACATTTTGAGTTATGTGGATTGTTATGCTCACTGGTCTATTTCTATAGCAGCCCGTGAAAATCGGGATGATGTCATCACTTGTTAAAACTCATTCTCAGTGTGTGGTTCATTATTTTTGATGAGATTACTCTTGAAAGTTAGATTTTTAAGTTGCCTAGACTTCCCCAAGAGGAATTGAGCTAATTGCTGTTGTGCTCAGAGAGTTATGTAAAACACTGGACAGGTGTATGAACCAAGAATAGCAAGTTTTCACCTCTGAGCTAACTCCAACTTATCTGTTTTGATTTATCTTTTTGAGAGTGATCTTCCAAGGTACATAGGGTGTCTAATACATCCATTGGAAAGCTAAAAGGGCCCACCATATACTCCTGGAGTTCATTTGGCTGGTGTAGATCAAGGATTTTGCAACACCTCTTCATCTTCAAGCACATACCTATCCATCTCTTCACAATCAGGACAAAAAGCCTGTATTGTGATAGCCTGTCCTTGACTCGGAGATGGTGGGTGGGGAAAGTCACGAATGAAATGGTCACCTTGACATCTGAAACAAGATCCTCTAGGGGCTTGTGGTCTCATTTGTCTCAATTGGGGCCTAGGGTTAGGATTTGTGTACATGACATTGGAGTATTTTGGCTCCCAATTTTGTTCCATAGGTTGTGCCTCATATTGATACAGATAAATCTCACTATGTTCAGGTGACTCTGTGTAATAAGCATGTGGGCTACCTTCATGGGAGTAGTCTGAACTATGAGCATGAGAGTCATTCCTTGAGATCATTGGGGTCACTGGCACCAATGCTCTATTAAGGTTCTCTTCTGCCACTGTATACTTAACTGGAACTGCATTGGCAGGAGCTGGTGGTTGGTTTCCCAAGACTGGTTGTGGCCTATATGGTGCTTGATGTTGTTGTTGTGGTCTATAATATGGCTGTTGGTATTGGTTTTGTACCTACCTTGTGGGTAAGGTTGCTGATAATTTTGTCTAACAGCCTGCCTATTGTAGGGACAATCTTGAGCCGTATGGTTTGTGTACTTCCTTTCAATAGTGCAGTATGGGTTATTCCTTTCTCTCATGTTCTGGTTGTGCATTGGGCATACATTAGCCATGTGGTCACCTCCGCAACTATAACACCGATTCAATGGGGTGACTCTCGGTGTTTGTCTATTTTGGACTCCCAGCTTCTTGGCAACTTGCTCAGCTATCTCATCTATTTCCGTGGAGATTTTTGAAGTATGACTAGTAGAACTATCAGAATCCTTATAGAGTTTGGACAATCCTAACTCCTCACCCAAGTTATCTTCTATGTCAATGCACGTCCGCACACACTCTTCTATGGATCTAGGCTCTTTCAAGTACACATATGATCTTAACTTAGTGCTTAGTAAGCCATCTAAAAACAAAGCCACTTGTTTGGCTGGTGTGGGTAGCTCTGGAGCAAGGCATCTTTCTAGGTACTGTCTAAACCTTGTACCTGCTAGTCACACTGTTTCTTGGGGTGTCTGCTTGAAGCTGTGGATCAAAGATGAAGTGTTATGCCTGATACCACTCTTGGAAAATTCTACAATGAATTCGTCTAGCAGTTGACCTATATCGCGATAGTTGCGACTACTCAGATGTTGAAACCAAGCTAAGGCAGTGCCCTTAAGAGTCAGACCAAATGCCTCGTATTGGGTGAACAAATCCTCAACCTGTTCATCTCTTAAAACTTGTTTGAACTCGGCCACATGATCATAAGGATCTCCTGACCCGTCAAAATAATTCTTCATTGCCTTGATCACTTGAGTGGGTCTAAGGGTTCTTGGGTGCTCTCGGGGTCTAGGCAATGGAAAATCTTGTTCATCTCTTTGTTGCCTATGTGCTTGATGTCTCTCTCTTTCAGGTCTTTCATTTTCAAATCCTGACCTATTCCTGCCCACGGTGTGTGCAAAACTTACCTCAGGTTTCTCTCTAGTTCTTTCTCTCTGGGCTTCATGAGCGTGGGATGATCCTATTCCTTGGAGGCCATGGGAAACATTGGATCTTGGTGGAGGGAAAATCAATTCACTCTTCCAAGTATATGCATGTCTATCATGTTCTGTTACGAAGAAAATTTTCTCTGATGTGTTATCGAGGTAGACAACTTTGCCTGGTATCTCTGGATCCTTGAACTCGTAGATGATGACTATGCCCAATTGGCTAGGTTGATCTGGCTTGAATCCCCAAAAGGCTTCCTCTGTTTCTCTATTCAAGAAGAGTTCGATGCTTTTGTTGTCTTGAGGGATCCAATCTGGTGTGATCACTCTGGTCAGAACTGACTTACCTCTAGGAGTATGAGGTCGTCCTACATTTCCTTGTTCTAGGTCTCTTATCTCATTCTCATGAATGACATTTCCAAACTCATCGGTCCTATCTGGTTGGTTGGTAACCACATACATGGTTCCTTCCTTATCAATGTATGAACCCTCTTCGAACTTGACCACCGGGTGTTCAAGTCCAAAGGATTGATCTGGATTTTTGAGTTGGACCACTGATCACCTCAGGCCATCCTCATAGATGCGAGCACCTAATCGGTTTGTCTGAATATTTTCCAACTGTGTCTTATAGGGACCTTCTGGTGTTTGTAGATGGGCAGTCCCTGAGCCACCTACAGGTTTCCCCATGCTAAAAGACATTTCTGAATCACTTGTGTCTGAACTTAGTCTGTAAGGATGACCACTTAGTTGTTGCGCCCAAGACTTAGCTGTATGGTTGACACTAGCCTCAGAAGGTCTAATGCTTTGTTTATCCTTGCCTAGGTGTCTACCAGACCTCAGGTTCATAAGCTTTGGCTAAGAGTCCAAAAATTTCCCCTTGGTATGGTTCAAAAATCCTTTGGAGTCCCCTTGGGTTCCAAATCCCACTTGAAGGTCAACTTCAAATTATCCTATCTCAAAATCAATGAGCTATAGAGCTCAAAAAATGGACTTTGGATGAAAAAGTTATGTCAAATCAGGCTCCTGGGGGTCAAAACAGGCAAACAGGACCTTTTAGAGAAAATCGCGATGTTGTGAAATCAAGAGAATCACAATTTTGTGAAATCAGAGAATCGCGATTTTGAGCACAAAATCGTGTTTTTGAAAATCGCGATGTTGAGCACAAAATCGTGTTTTTGAAAATCGCGATGTTGAGCACAAAATCGTGTTTTTGAAAATCGCGATGTTGAACACAAAATCGTGTTTTAGAAAATCGCGATTTTGAGCACAGAATCGTGATTTCACAAAATCGTGGTTTATAGAATCGTGTTTTTTGACATGAAAATCGTGATTTCTGAGAATCGCAATTTTGAGTACAGAATCGTGTTTTTCACAAAATCGTGTTTTAGAAAATCGTGATGTTGAGCACAGAATCGTGTTTTAGAAAATCGCGATGTTGAGCACAGAATCGTGTTTTAGAAAATCGCGATGTTGAGCACAAAATCGTGTTTTGGAAAATCGCGATTTTGAGCAGAGAATCGTGATTTCACAAAATCGTGGTTTACAAAATCGTGTTTTTTGACATGAAAATCGTGATTTCTGAGAATCGCGATTTTGAGTACAGAATTGTGTTTTTCACAAAATCATGTTTTTGAAAATCGCGATGTTGAGCACAAAATCGTGTTTTTGAAAATCATGATTTTGAGCAAAAAATCGTGTTTTCACAGAATCGCCTTTTTCACAAAATCGTATTTTTACTGAAAATCGTGATTGGTGAGAATCGCGATTTTGAGCAGAAAATCGTGTTTTCACAAAATCGTATTCTAGAGAATCACGATTTTGTCTCAGAGAATCGTGATTCACAAAATCGTGTTTTTCACAAAATCATGGTTCTCAGAATCGTGTTTTTTGGCTAAAAATCGTGATTTGTGAGAATCGCGATTTTGAGCACAACCATAGAATCGCGATTCTGAGAATGACCACAGAATCGTGATTCTGAGAATGACCACATAATCGTGATTCTTTCAACAAGCTTTTAGGCGGGAAACAGAAAATCGTGATTTTTCAAAAGATTTTGAATTTTCACAGAATCGCGATTTTCATCACAGAATCGCGTTTTTTGGCCGGAAATTCAAATTTCTAAGCGCCGGCAATGGCGAGCTCCGTATGAGCAAAAAATCATGAAAAAACACAGCGCTTGCTCTCCCTTGCACCTCCTAACTCCTTCCCACACAATAATGCATGAAAATGGTGAAAATGCACTAAAAAGCAAGAAATTTCTATGAAGAAGAAGATGGAAGAAGGTGGAGATGATGATGATGATGAAGATGAAGAGGAAAAAACAGAAAATGAACTGAAATGACAGTTTTTTTACCTTGCAACGTCGCAAATCTACGATCTTACCATCACAACGCTCGTCCTCGAAGCTCTCTCCCCGGCAACGGCGCCAAAATTTGGTGTAGCTCAAGCATAAGCACCACCTCCTTTACTTGTCAATCCGCAGAGACATGAGGACCGGTATGAAGACCACGAGCAAGTGAAGGCACAAGTGCGTGAGTGAAAGCACACAAACATGCACACACATACACACTCACGCGCACAAAGTAAGATCAAAGAGAGGAACAATAGAAAGCTTAGATTGCAAAAGAGTTCTCTTACAAAAGCTCTATTCTCTAACAAGCTACCCTCAAAAATGAGCTTTCTAGCTCTTTTTATAGTTTTTTGACTAGTTTTGGCCCTGTCCAGACCTAGTGTCTGTCCTAGTTAAAAGTTAGGTTCCAGGGCTTATTTGAGGGCTCAAACGGAGTCTAAAAATTATGAAAATTTGTAGGATGATAGTTCTAATACTCCTCAAGCTCAAGGACTCCTCGGCTTGAACAAAATGGAGTTATAAAAATAGATAATGGTTTTTAGTGATGAAAATCACTATTTTTGTAGGGGATTCTTCAGAAAATTTGACATACACTTCTTGGAGCTCGCTACTTGCTCCCTTTACTTGTGTGTCCACCTTTTGATGTGCTTCCATGCTTTGTCCTTGACTTTGAGCATCAACACCTTGCTTATATGGAGTTTGGGAGAATTCACTTGCATGTGGGATAAATGTGCTTGCATGAGAATGAAAGTGAGTTTGGACAAAAGGGTGGAGCATGGAACTCTCAACACCCCCCCTCCATGTGATGACCCTTTTGTTTTTAAGATGGGGGACTAGTGACATATGGGATCACTTAGTCCATTGATTTTTAGGATCTAAGGACATATGGGATCCTTAGACATAACTTGGACATATGGGATCCAAGTTTGGGACATATGGCATCCCTTGGCTCTTAGTTCTATGGACATATGGGATCCATGGTGTGTTTGTGAGGGTCTAGGGACATATGGGAGCCCTTAGGCATATGAAGGGTTTAGATCATGGGGTAGGTAGTGCTTATGGAACCATTTGCCTCCCTTTGTGGTTTTGATGTACATATCTGTGCAAGCCATAGGGAAGGTCTTACCACTTTGTTATGTGGCAGTGTCTAGTCCCTTTACATGGGGCTTGAAATAAGCTGAAGCTCAATAATACTGATCCCATACATGAGGAATCCATATACATGTCATACAAAGAAGAAAGGAACTCCTTCTACAAATTGTTTCAATGTGCTAATAATTTGATAAGCCCAAGTTGAGCCTAGATGTAAATTCTAGACATTGTTGTCTTTCCTTTCATTAAGGATCGTAGTCAGACCATACATCCTTGTGAAAATAGGCAAGTACTTTGCCATCTTGTTTACTTCCATCCAAGGAGTTTTTGGTTTATAGAATTGATGGGTAGCAACCTTAGCTAGAAAACATGGAAAACTTTCTAACATCCAACTTGGATTATGAAATCATTCATTACGCGATCACAAAAATAGAGATACTCTGATGTGTCTTTTACTCAATCTTAGCTAGGCACAACGTATTTTGATTAGCATGTTGTGATAGTTGTCCACGTGTTTTCTCCAGCTTGGATGGCAGATCTGTCACTTATTTTAGACACAAGTCTTCCTCTACAACTACCATCACGGCTCACTTATTTTAGATAATTGCCACGAGATTAGGGGAAGCACCGAGTTCATTGAATATGGACTCCACAAACCTTATTGATGACTCCATGCTTAGCAGTCATAGCGCAACCTTTGAGCATTGAGTAACTATGCACAACGTCCATCTCTCCAGAGAAGAAAATATTCTGCTCACAGTTGGTATGCGGGTCTTTAATCCTCTTTCAATCGGTGTGGCGTCCGTGTTTTTCTTGCTCCAGGTGCACTCTGTCCACTCTATCAGAGGAGATGATGTCGATTATGGTGGTGGGCAACAGACCAATCCATGCCTATCTCTGTTATTCTTCACGCAGGGGAAGAGCTTTGGCGCACAATCGGTCGTGCATGCTTCGCGAGAGATCAAGGATATGCAACTTTAAGTCATCCACCCTGTATCTCTCTAACCACTCCAAGATGGCGTAGAAGTCATCATGAGCAGTAGGGTAGCGGTGCTCGGGGGCCCTTCTATAGTTGACGGAGATGAGGAGTGCCTCGCCATTGTGGCATAGGCGGCGACAAAGTTGATCATAAGAGAAGGCAGCTGGAGACAAGTTCGCGAAACCCCCACCATGGATGTTTCTGCATGCACGTAGGAGTTCCTGACTCCGATCTGACAGTGCCATCCCCTAGCTCACTAAGAGCCTGCTTTTCCAAGGGAAGATATACCTGTGCCCATACACCGTTTTGATGCCATGGTGATCGGGAACAGCGCTAGTAGGGACGTTGTATACGAGAAGATCGACGACTCGTAATTTGACGGTGCCATCTTTGTGGTATACTGCACCATTCATGAGCTCAAAGTTTTTCACAAGGAGGCATTGTGATAGCAATGGCTTTTTGTTCTCTGTGTTGGTGCATTTCAAGCCTTCACACTTGGCTTGGAACCTTGGAAGATTAGCTTGGAACCCTTGAAAGATATCACCATGTGAAGCTAGAACCATAAGAACAATTGCCTATGTGTTATTACCATTTTATCTCTTGTAAAAGTCTAAATGACTTGGTATGTAAAATGATCACACCTACTTGATTAGAGTCGTGAAATTTGGATGGTATAATTGGAGAGAATATCTCCTTACTTTTAGAGGAGTGATTATAGGAGATTTGAATTTGAAATCAAATTCAAATCTCAACTCATCTTCTATAAAAGAAGTTCTTGAAAAGTCGTGTTTTTTAGCTAGCATCATTGAGCTCATTCCCCGAGGCATTCTACTGTTGTAACTCTGTGTGTGCTACTTCATAGCCTACACCACAATACCTCATTTAGCTATGCTTGTCATGCTAATGAGATTGTACAACTACATCAATCAATAGAAGTATACACATTTATAATCTCTGTTTTCTCTGAGTCATCATCTTCAAGTCTGTCAACTTCTGAGGAGCATATGTCAGGATCTACTGAACCAAATCAAGTGATTCAAAGCACATTGGATTCAGCTCAAAGTCTACTATACACCTACAAAGTTTCAAGTCAATTGGATTAGCAATCTCGGAGAAATCTTGCTCGAAGTGCACACTGGTCTGTGTCTGCAGAATTCCTGAAAAGTCGGGGGTACACATATTTTTGCTAAACATCTTTCTCTAAGTATAGTCCATCATTTTATCTCATTCCACTTGCAAATGGTAGCTTGTTAAGCTAATTTAATATGTCCAGAAGGAATTAGATCAGTTGTAAGTGTGCTGGACACACTGAGTGAAAGACTGAGCAGGTGTCAATACCAAAATAGCAAGTTCTCTTGGATTTGTGAAGTGCAAAGTTATCTGTTTTGAATTGATCATTACACATATCATTTGCAAAGTACATATATGCTTTCTTTGTATCATTTGGAAGCTAAGCTTGTGTACTAAGTATATCTGAAGCAAAGGAGGGCAGGAGCAAAGCAGGTTTAGCAGCTTCAACTCAATCTCTTGAGTGCATCCAACCATTTCTCCTAACACTCAGTGGCCACCTCAGCGACCTTCAAGGGGTCTGCGATGTCGAGATTGGTGAGCATTTTGGAGATTGGCTCCAACCTCCACTATAAAAGTAGATAAAAAAGACTCGCGTGATAGCCCCCGACTATGAGATCATTCTGAGAGGGACTTAAGTGATAGGTGATCTCATTCAATATCCACTTCACCAGCCTCACATTGAGCAATTGAACATTGCCAATGACATTGTATTACTATGTAATTTAAAGCATATACTTTGATCATATCTCTACCTCATGTCTCTGCTATGACTATCTCAAAACAGTGATATTCTTAGAGCTTGTTCTGAGTGCATGGTTAATAATTTGAAGTGATTTAAACTGATATACTTCATAGTTACAAAGTTTCATGGTTATTGCTTCTCTGACTTGGGAGATATACTCACTTCATCACTCTCTAGTCTGTAGACTGAAGCACCTCGAAAATATCAAGCTACTCCTGTGATTTGCTAAGCATCATTCTCAGTGTGTAGTCCATCTTTTTTAGTGAAATAAGTTATGATTGGTAGCTATCTACATCAATTACATACAACCAAAAGGATTTTGGCTAATTGCTAGTAGGTTGAGAGCATTGTTCATTCTAGTGAACATGTGCAAATACGAAAATAGCAAGTCTGTGATCTTGGAGCAACTTTCTACTCATCTGTTTTGATTCATTGATTTGTGGATCATGTACCAAAGCACGTAAGTGATTATTTGTGATCATTAGGAAGCCAAAGAGGCCTGCTACACTTTCCACCACTTTTTCTTGGCTAAGCAAGTTTTGGAGCACCACTTCATCTCTGAAGACTATCCACCATCTCCTTCAACAGTGGTATCAGAGCAACAACAATCAAGATGGGAGATGGATTTCCATCATTCATTGGCAAATTGGACAAAAGAAACTACCCATCATGGTCACAAAGGATGCAAGCCTACCTCCAATGAAGAAGTTTATATGGATATATCTCAAGAGATAAACAAATGCCAACATTCAAGAGGAAACATCAACCCACAAGGGAAGAACAAGAAAGGTTGACCACATGGTGTGGAAAGGATGCTCTTGCCAGGTCTTATCTACTTAACTCAATATCTTATTTCTTATTACCTCACATTAGGAATTGCAAGACCTCCCAAGAGACTTGGGAAGTACTTTCCTCACATATCTCATCAAATACAAGAGCTAGGAAGAACTAGTTGTGGATGGAGTTCACAACCCTGAAAAAGCAACCAAAGCAAAGTGTGACTGATTATGGGACCAAGATGAAGGATGTGGCCTACTAGCTTGCAAGCATTGGAGAGGAGATAGAAGAAGAACATATAGTAAGGTAGATCATAAATGGCATCAAAGAAGATGATAAGTGGGAGTCCACCACAACAATGGATGGATATGCAAATACCTTACCTCAACACCTTGATGGGACAACTCTTCACCCATGAGACAAAGCTCAACAAGAATGAAGACAACCCTAGAGATAATCAATCTTCTTCCCTTTATATAGATAGAAATAAAAGTAAGGATAAAAGTAAAGGCAAAAATAATGAAGAAGAGGCTAGTACCTCTCAACTGAACTTCACAGGTAGAGTAAGAGGTACTAGAGGAAGGGGCAAAGGAGGAAAGTAAGGCAGGGGGAGATATTACAATAATTCATCTTGCAATATCTCTGGCCTAAACAATCACACCACAAAAGAATGCTTCAAGAACACAACGAATGGGAGGGGAAGAGGCTTCCATAGAGGAGCTTTGGACAAGCCACATGCAGGTTCAACAATGGTGGAAGTAATTACCATCACAACTGCAACCAAGGCTACAACAATAACTACCAAGGAGGCTTTAGAGGTAGAAGAGATTATAAAGACTATGTACAAATCCAAGAAGATTCTCTACTCATCATGAACATGACATCCAATCAAGGTAAAGATGATGCACATCTTTCCTATATTGATTTGGGTTGTTCCATTCATGTCGCTAGAAATGTAGCATTGTTATCTGATCTTGAAGTACCTAAAGGCAAGCATGAAGTGCAGATAGGTGATGAAACTAGAGACTCTCTTAAGAAAATTGGAAATGTCAAGGCTTCTGATGGTAACATGAGCCTCTTAAGTAAGGTTTTATATGTGCCAACCGTAACAGAAAACTTAATTAGTGTTGGTTAGATTGTTGAGAAAGGCTTACAAGTCATATTTACAAGGCATGGAGCATATGTAAAAGACCCTCAACAAGGTCTCATGAGGATTGCAAAAGGTGCAAAATCTGGTAGAATCTTTACATTCTAAGTTGAAGATACCAAAAATTGATGGCACTTCTTGAATATAAAAGATCAAACCCTATCTGAACTAGAGATATGACATAGAAGGCTAGGTCGTATAGGTGAAAGAACCCTAAAGTAGATATGCAGGGATCAGTGTGCTTGGCATTCCAAATGTGTCCAAGCAACATATGATATACAAATGTGGAGCATGCCAATTTGGCAAAGCTCACAGGTAACCACCCAACAGAAAAGGGTACATGTATGAAGACTACTTGGAGCTTGTGCACATTGATGTGTGGGGTCCTAGTAGAGAGCCATCAATCTTAAGTTCAATGTACTATGTTTCATTTATAGATGATTATGGTAGATGGATATTTCTTTACTTCATGAAGCACAAAGTTGAAGGATTTACATGTTTCAAAAAGTATTTGGCATTTGTTGAGAACCAGACAGGTAGAAGCTTGAAGAGGATCAGATTTGATGGAGGTGGTGAGTATTTCTCACATGAATTTGATTCATTTTTATAGGAGAGAGGTATAAAGAGATAGGTCACAACAAGGTACACTCTAGAATTAAATGGAGTAGTAGAGAGGAGGAATATACTAATAGTAGAGGATGCAAGATCAATGTTGAATGAAAAGAAACTACCTAAATACCTATGGGTAGAGGCTGTTTAGGTTGCATTATTCCTTTTTTGACAATTCGTTTATTCGTGAATAATTACGAAATTTTACGATAAAGTCTTATTATTTGACCAAATTATTCGACGACACGTCAGCTTATTCATTCGCTAATTTTGCGATCGAAAAAACTTCAGTTAAAAAAATTCGATCGAATAATATTTTATAAAACAGTAGAACTAGACTCATTTTTCATAAAAGCTACTTTGTTCTTTACGAACTTAAAGTGTCGTAGAGAGAACAAGGTATAAATTTTTGCTATATTAAATAATTGAAACTATTGTGATTGTTTGAGTCAACATTGATTCTTACTTCACAATAGTATATGTATGTGAATTCAAAATCTATTATGATTGATTCTTACTCATTTTTCATAAAAGCTACTTTGTTCTTTATGAACTTAAAAGTGTTGTAGAGAGAATAAGGTGTATTTTTTTGCTATAAATCTTAAATAATTTAAACTATTGTGATTGTTTGACTCATAATTGATTCTTACTTCACAATAGTATGTGTAAATGTACGTGCATATGATTAGGAATTTAAAATCTATTGTGATTCTCTGATACAACACTAATTCTTACTTCACCAAGATATGTGTAAGTGTATGTGCACATGATTAGGAATTTAAAATCTATTGTGATACATTAAATTTATTACTCAAAGATATAGGTAGATTATGTTTGACTCAACATTGATTCTTACTTCATAATAGTATATGTATGTGTGTGTATGAGTATGTGTATGCATATGAGTGTTGTGAATGAAAAATCTATTGTGATTGTTTGACTCTATTGATTCTTACTTCACAATAGTTTGTGTAAATATTGTAGCCCAAGCGCTCTTACAAAATCAATAGCTTAATCCTAAAAAAATAGCCAGAACTAGCGAAGTTGGAGAGTCTAGTAACAAAAAGAAAATATTGGAAGGATTTGAGAGAAAGAATTAAGAGGAAATGGAGTAAAAAGATAACTAAATTGGAAGGTTGTTTAAAGGAGTTGAGAGCCAAAATCCTAGAATTGACTTCTCAAGAATCTAATCAGGAGAATCTAGCTCAGAAATCATGATCAATTTTAGCTGAACCCCTAATAGAAAATTTGGACATGATGTTTCATGCATATCAGACGAAGGACCCCAGATAGCTGAAATGAGTAAGACCTACCCACGAGCAGACTTAGAAATTGAGAGGACTAAACTTTGCATGAAGATGGTAGAATTAGAAAAAACTATGTTTGAAGCCTCTCGTTATCTTAATTGAAACAACATGGCAAAACTTGAATTACACTTTCAAGGCTATTGGACAGGTTAGAATACTTGGTCAATAGCAACTAGAAAAAGAATCTGCATAGGAACCCGAATGACTTTGAGACACAAGAAAGGAATGCACCATGCTTGTCTCAAGTACCAAATACAAAGGTAGAAGACAATCGGTCTTCCATACATAAATATTCACATGAATTTCTAAGAGAAATTCAAGAAGAGAAATGGAGAAAAGAACAAGAAACCTATCCTCCTATTCAAGAAATAGATGACTTGCAAGAGCAATTTCCCCAAGACATCCCCTCTATTTATGAAGATGTAGAGGAAGAACAACTGAGTGAACACACAGATTTTGAATCCAATTCTTTTCAAGAATTACCTCAGTTCACAGCACCTTGGGAAGCCAAGTCTATTAGCATGAGAGCACCCACAATACTAGTAAGGAATGAAAAATCAGTAATCCCTAGAAATACGGAAGTGATAAAGAACACTAAAGTACAATGTCACCTCACCCTAGAGGAGTTGTTATAGATTAAACTAGAATTGTTGAAGCACGTAGCAAATCAATTCCATGAGTTTGCTACTACTCCCTCATAGGTAGGATTACTCAAGAAGGTACCAGAGATACATGTAGAAAGAATTGGAGATGTAAGCAAATGAGAGGAAGGTAACACTTATCTTCCAATAACCCATCAGGGCTACACCACCAAAGCCATCTTAGATTCATTAGCTGGAGTAGCCATAGCTACGATTGCTTTATGGAAACGTTGGGGTAAGCCAGCATTAAGACCTACCAAGATGAAGCTACAAATGGCTGATGGACATATAGAGAAGTCATTGGGCTTATTAGAAGGCATATCTCTCACCACTTGTGGTGTAGAGTTTGAACATACGTTTGCCATTTGTGATTTTGGGAAAAATCATGCTTACGAGATGATTTTAGGATGACCATTCATGCATCAATTGCGAATTGTACAAGATTGGGGAACTAATTCATTGTGCTTGCAACATTTAAGAGGGACTAATAAAGTCAATCTTAAAGACTATTGCCATCGAGATGTACCCCCAATACAATGGAACACCATCCATAAGAGGTAGGAAGAAACAGAGTCTGTACACTCATTGGAGTCAAACCCCTCATGGTTGCATGAGGATACTCATCTATGGATGTCTAAAGTAGCAAAACAAGAGGAAGAATGATTAGAAGCCAGGACCTTAGGTTTAGAACAACATCCACAAACCCTTCAAGACCCGGCTTATGCACCTAAAGGGTTCCATGAAGATGGATTCTAGGTCCTCCTCATCACTCTCGTCCAATTCTTGGGTCACTTCCATGCATTCTTCTAGGAGAAAGTCTTCCTCAACAGGTTCAATCATGAAAATGTAGATGTCATACTCGTCCTTATCACAATGAAGGGTCCATTGCTCTTTGTTCACCACTATATCCATCGTGGCTAAGATGAATATCTTTATGTTGTGGAAGCCAAATACCTTGAAGAGGAAAAGGAAAGTCAAATGGAACACCTTGAGCCACCCATAAGAGATATAGAAAGCAAACAAAAGAAGAGAAATAAATCACCTAAGACAGAAAAAGAAGAAGAACCACTCATGGAAGTATCAAAGAATTTCAAGAAGTATGAAATAGAAGATAGAAGAATAATGGTACAAATGCCTAAAAGAAAAGCCGATGTTGGAGAAGCATACGATAACTGAGAGAAAACCAAAAAAATCATAGTCACCATAGAAGGAGAAGAAGAAAAATGTACATACATAGGGCATGATTTGACAAAGGAAGAAGAAGAAGAGTTAATTGCCCTACTACATGAATATAGAGATGTGTTTGCTTGGAGTTACAAAGACTTGAAAGGAGTAGACCTGGATATATGCTCTCATAGAATCCTTATGACTCTAGATGCAAAACCTACAAAACAGAAACCATACACGTACAATGATAACTACATTGCTAAGACTAAAGAAGAAATAGATCGTTTGATAAAAGTAGGATTCATTTACGAAATCGAGCATACTGAATGGGTATCCCCCATTGTGGTTGTGCCCAAGAAAAATGGAAAATTGTGTGTGTGTATTACCCTTAAGAAAGTTAATGCCGCCACGATTAGAGACAATTATCCTCTTCCTATCATGGAACACTTATTGGAAAGAGTTGCAGGCAAGGAAGTTTATAGCTTTCTTGATGGTTTCTCAGGCTATAACCAAGTAGCCATTGCTGTAGAAGATCAACACAAGATGGCATTTGGCACAGAATAGGGCATATTTGCATTTCCTGTGATGCCATTTGGGCTGAGAAATGCACCCGCCACTTTCCAGCAATTCATGTGTCATGTTTTTAAAGAATTCTTACGCAAGAATTTGGAAGTTTATGTCAATGATATATGTACTCATTCGAATATGAGGCAGACTCATATCCCAGAACTAAGGCAAGTATTTGGCAAATGTCGAGAATATCAGGTTTTTTTGAACAGAGAAAAGTGCGTTTTTATGGTTAGACAAGACAAACATTTATGGGTCGTTGTGGTTATTACAAACGATTCATACACATGTATGCAATCATAGCCAAGCCTTTATACTCTCTTTTGACCAAGTTTGAATGGACAAATGAGTGTGAAAATTCATTCAATGAACTTAAACAATGTTTGTGCTCAGCACCAATATTAAGGACCCCAGATTGGAGCAAACCTTTCCATGTACATGTGGATGCATCCAAGTATGCCATAGGATGTGTGTTGGCACAATCTACGAATGAAGATAATATAGATCTCCTCATAGCTTATGCAAGCAGACAGTTGAATGCAACAGAAAGAAATTACACCACTACGGAATGAGAAGGATTAGGAATGATCTATGCAATAAAGAAATTCGGGCATTATTTGTTGGAAATAAGTTCAATTTCTTCATTGATCATCAATCATTATTGTACTTAGTCAATAAGCCATGTAACACAGGACAACTGATACGTTGGTTTCTATTACTCATGGAGTATGACTTTGAAGTCGTAGTCAGGAAAGGAAAAACCCATCTTAGAGCTAACCACCTCTCAAGATTAACTTCTAGAGAAGGTCCTCAAGGAATAGCAGATGAATTACCCGATGCATACCTGTTTAACCTTGAGATAGTACCAGAAATGGGCTAAGCTTATTGTCCCTATTCTCACATATGGACCCGAGAACCCTAGGATAAGGATCAAAGAAGGAGAGGTTACCAAGTCACAAAGATATCAAATAATTGCAAGAAGTATATATAAACAGGACAATCAAAAGATTCTTGCTTGTTGTGTAGATGAATCAGAACACTATAACTGGTTGCAATCAGCACATGTAGGTGCATTAAAGCAACATCATTCAAGACATTGTACCTTGCAGTCTCTGCATAGACTAGGAGTATATTGGCCTTAAGGAAGCAGATGTCTACAAGTTGTGTAGACAATGCCCCATTTGTTGTGAAAGACCACCAGTAGAACATGCCACATTATATCACATGTCTCTCACACCAGAATGGAGTGAACCTTTAGTGACATACTTGAGGACGAAAACATTCCCTCAAGGAATGACCTTAGTGAGACAACGAAGTCTAGAGCAGGAAGCTCAACACTATTCACTTATTGGTGAAAACCTATATAAATGAGGAAGAGATGGATAGTTAAGACAATGTGTTCATGAGAGCAATTATTTGAGCATACTAAAGACTGCACACCAAGGTGTTGTAGGAGGTCATTTTGGCCTTGACAGGATAATCAAATCCATACTATTTGCAGGATTATGGTAGCCCACTCTTCACATGGATGCACATACCTATGTTAAGAGATGGGATGTATGCGAGAGAACTCAATTTCCTACTCACAGAGATGAAATGCCATTTAAACCCATGATGGGAGGATGTGCATTTTCTAAGTGGGGTATAGACTTTGTAGGACCCATTAACCCCCCTGCAAAAGGTACTCATGCTCAATATATTATTGTAGCTACATAAAGCCTTACCAAATGGGTAGATGCCAAGGCCACAAAAAAGAATGATGCACACACGACTGCAAAATTATTATTTGAAAATGTCTTTACAAGATATGGATTGCCTATAGAGCTAGTGAGTGATAGATCACTTTCTAAATCAGGTCATTGAATATTTGTTACAGGATTTTATGGTGATTCACAAGAAATCCGCACCATATCATCCTCAGGCCAATGGTCAAGCCGAAAGTACTAACAAGATCCTTTGTAACATACTGACGAAACTTGTGAAAAACAAACATTCAGATTGGAACAAATAGTTACATCACATTGTTTGGGCATATCGAGTGGCCTACAAGACCGTACTCAATGCAACTCCCTTCAGATGGTTTTTGGTTAGAATTTTGTGCTTCCTTTGGACTTCTTGATACCGACCCTTAAGGTTGCACAAGAACATCAGTGGACCGGCCATGAATTATCATCAAGAATATTGAACTTGGAACAATTAGGAGAAACCAGACTGAAAGCAGTGTTGGGAAAGATGGATGGACACTTCAACTGATGAGTAGGTACTACCAAATCCTACTTAGTACCAGCCCTTTGTAGCTTCAGAGTTGATAAGTTGACCCTCTTAGCTTTCCAATGACACCATAAAAGTGCCTATGTACTTTGGAAACGATGTATGAAAAGGTTTGATCAAAACAGACTACTTATCAATTGAAGAATCCAAGGAAACTTTCTATTTTGGATCATACACCTACTGCTTGTAATGCTCAATACAACCACTACAATAGGAATTGGAAAAATTCCTTTTAGAGGTATCTAATTAGCTTACTAAGCTATTGATTCCAAGTATTTGAAAAATAGGTAGACAATGTTTCCCAAGTCTCTTGGGATTTCTTAGAGTTCCTAATATGTGGAAGAATAAAATCAAAAATTGAGTTGAATAAATAGGACCTTGCCAGTGCATCCTTGGCACACTATCTATTGAGTCTTTCATGCTCTTCCCTTGTAGGTTGTAGTTTGCTTCTGAATATGGGAATCTCCTCATCTCCTGAGGTGTATCCATAGAGGCTCCTTCGTTATAAGTATGTCTTCATCCTTAGAGACCATGCTTGATAGTTGTTCCTATCCAATTTATCAATGAAAGAAGGAAAACCATCTCCCATTTTACCTTAGATAAGCTCTGATACCACTGTTGGGAAAGATGGATGGGCACTTCAAGTGATGAGTAGGTACTACCAAATCTTGCTTAGTACTGGCCCTTTGTAGCTTCAGAGTTGATAAGTGGACCCTCTTAGCTCTCCGACACCATAAAAGTGCCTATGTACTTTGGGAATGATGTATGTAAAGATTTGATCAAAATAGAGTACTTCTCAATTGAAGAATCCAAGGAAACTTTCTATTTTGGATCATACACCTGCTGCTTGTAATGTTCAATACAAACAATACAATAGGAATTGGAAAAATTCCTAGAGGTATCTAATTATCTTAGTAAGCTATTGATTCCAAGTGGAATCACTTGAAATGATCAATTATGCACAGAGAAATCAATTTAGCAAATTAATAATTACCCCAAATTTTTTAGGACCTCTACAGGTATTGAGCAGCCAGTGCATCGATGCAGATTTCTCTCAATTTGCTAAATAGAATTGCTTCAAAATTTTGTCAGCATGTAGATAACTTGGAGCTGATTCAAAAGAAGCTATAGAGCATTGAATTTGGTGGAGAAATGAGTGAGATATGAGCAATAGAAGTTGACAGTAGAGAATGACTATAACAGAGATATCATAGATGAACAATATAAGTATAATGTATTAATGACCAATGTTGTACAATGTCATAGGCTTGGTAATCATAGCCTTATGATGAAGAAAGGTGTAGGCTACAGTGTAGGCTACTGTGTAGGACTTACACACGTACAAAAACACAATGGAGAGGTCGTGATATGACCACTCTGGTTGTGACTTTTTCATAGGATTTTATATAAGTCTTCCAATGAAATTTGAATTTGAATTCAAATTTTGGCTCTCTCTAAAAGTTTACCCTTATTCTAGGAGATATTCTCTCAATGGGATTGTTGCTTTTCAATTAATCAAATGCATGACTTTTATAAGTAGTTACAAATATTCTCAAGTCAAAAAATGACTTTTACAAGGGGTAAAGAAGTAATTTTCCACTAGCAATTGTTTCCATGGAACTTTATAGATGTATGACCTACAAGCCAAATGTGTAGGCTTGCGATTTGCATGAACAAGCAGTACCAAGTATAGATGAAGCAAAGAAGTGACAGAAAGCCTATTTCGATGCACATGTGAAAGATAAAGACTTAAAAGAAGGAGATTTAGTCCTAGTATATCCACTGAAACAACATGCACAGAAATTAAAAAAGCGAGGTTATGGACCTATGATCATTAACAAACTCTTGACAAGTGGAGCAATAGAAATAAGCACCCTAGAAGGAGACATAATGCCTAATTACATTAGTGGCTGTAGAGTCAATCTTTATCAAGAACCTCTCACTAAGTATATGCTTAGACCACTAACGTTGGCAAAGAAGCATAAGGACATGAATTTTGATGATTATGACTGTGGAAGCTTCGCTCATATAGTGTTGAAGTGTATTTAATAAATTTGGATCAATGTACTCAACTGTAGTCGATGAGATGATGTTCGAGAAAAAGAATTGATGTGCACTAATGTTGGTATCTATGAGTTCTTCGAATCATTGCTTATCATCTTAGCTTCGCTAACTGAATGTTTTGTATTTTGACTTAATTATGTTGTGTTCTAATAATTGTTGCACTGTTTCCTCACTTTTTCAATAAGCCGTACGAAGGGGAGCTTGTTAGGTAATTAAGTACATTACAAAGGATCTTTCTAATGACTCAGATTTGATTGTATTGTGTCAATTTATCTCAGTATCATGTTGCCTTTTCTGAGTTTACTACATTACGCACTTATGAAGCTATTCTACACTGTGAGATAACTTTTTATAAGCATCAAATTAGTCTAGCCGTTCAAAACACACAATTCCGTGAAGCCTCATATTCTCTTTTCATCTGATCTGGAGTATTTTATTGACCCTCTGTTATGTGTAAATATGCGTTACAATACAGCATATGCATTGTAGCATTGAGCTGAATCTGATTTAAGATCTGCGTTTCATACGAACAACTTTTGTTTTCTTTTAAGCAATCAAGTTTAGTACCGAAGGACCGTACATGAGCGCATCAAAAGAAGTGTTCCATTGTGTTACATATAATAAGCCTCTGTTTTCTTTTCATATCATACATATGAATTCATGACTTCTAGCTGAAAGGAATAGATTTACGAAGTCAGCTAAAAGGTGTGGCTTTTTACAACAAAAAGGTACTTTAGAGTTGGAAGAAATAGCACGAAGATAAGGATATACATTTTTAATATCAAAAGCATTGTCTAACGATAGGTTGATCATGATCAATTTCGTTGATAATGATTGATTCTGTTCATTGCGCTTGTTGTGTTGTTTTTAAACTTGATTGTAGTTCTTCCATTAGTTTGGATTGTATGTCTTACCCCTTAGTTGAGTGATAAATTTACACTTAACTTTTACCAAAAAACATCCATTAAAAGATGCATAGGCATATGTTGATGAGTTGAAGCGTAAAGTGTTTACTTGTTCCCGAAATGGTTGCGATTGGATTAGGGTGAATCAAAGTGATAACTCTTATAACATAAGGTGAGACATTTGACATTTCATATCCCCTTTGAGTCTCTTCTCTATTCACCTTTAAGTTCATGAGCACCCCTAAACACGCAAGAACCAGACCACAATGCAAAGAAAGCAGTAGTATCAGCATCACAAAGCAAGCAGCATGAAACAAGTATGGGTGCCAAAAGGATAAAAGGCACCGACAGATTTCAACAATGCAGACAATGACAAGATGAAGTCTGAGTAGAATCAGAGGCAATATTCAACATCTCCTCTACTTTGTTCAACTTTGATGAAGCTTCGATAGATTTGGATTGCCAAGAAGTACCTAACGAAACGACCCACACCCACACAGATATGGGTACCCAAACAATGTATTATAGCTCAACACTCTAGCCATGTAACATATAACCCTCAGAATTCCCCTCATGCATCAACGCCACAGCATCCGATATCACATTTTGTGCCTCAACAGAAACATACGACCCAATCAACCACCCTTAGGAAATGGATACCGAAATGTATCCATAAGCTCTCTCATTACCAATTGTATAACATTAACCCCATCCCGAACTCTCACAATTGAACTTTGTATAAACGCATCCACACTAACCCAACATCACTTGTAATAACATCTCATAAAGCAATGTATGCATTATCAAAAGCATGTAGGTGTCTGGAGACCTGCATTAGTTTTGCAAAAGTCATTGCATAAACCATCTCACAAAACTTGGCTACACGGGTTACACATCTATTATGCAAAGGGATTGTGGTCTCACTTTAATGGGATCATGATTAATTTTGATACTAATGTGCTAATCTTTTGTAGAAGATCTTCTCCACATTTGCATCCATCATCATGCAGACAGAAGGACCGTCTGAAGTTGACCCTAGTGTACTTGTGGTCAGTTTTGGTGAATTATTGGTAGAGCCACATCCTACATCACAACCAATTGAATTTCAAGGATTCGTAGGACCAATGCTAATTGGTGATCCTCCTAGAGGATACACTGAAAAGTTCATTGTAATGCCCATTGGTTTCAAGGTTTAGCAAGACCTTTGGCAGGCGCTGATTTTATTTTTGATGCCACGTTGGCTTTTGACAGTATTAAATGGGGCAAGTATCAATTTTTTTCCAAATAATTTCAAGTGCTCCAAAATACAGAAGAGTTAAAGCACACTTGGGTTAGAGCAGGTTGCATGGAATACTTCAGTGACCCATTACCCAAACTGGATTTTTATCAATGCTACTACCTGGTGACCACACTTATAGCCTCCGACAATAAGGACTTGCTGGGTACTTTCATTCTGCCGTCTTTGGTAAATGACCCCCCCTCCAAGAAGTTCTATCTTTCAAAAGGCCTCATTCGAGCAGCAATTAAGATCCACAGAACTCACATGCCAATAGAGCGTGAAAGGCTTATTCCAGAGCTGATGAAGCGTGGTGATTTTGTGAAATGGGAAGACATTTCGGCCATTACACCTGAATTATCTAAGCCGTTACGTATATGTATGAAACATTTTGCATTCCCAGCTCAAGATTGTTTCACTATGCCTCACAAGCATATTTGGTTTGGATTATATTTAGCATGTATTGGGCCCCAAACCATAGATCTTGCAAGTTGGATCATTGATCGATTCTATTTAGCTCAACAAAGATGGGAAAGGAAAAAATTCATCCATGGATGTTGCGCTCTCACCCGAATTGTTTATATGTGTTTGGCATATGATGCCTATACAACACGCAATGAAAAGTGAAGAGTTGAAGGCATTCAAAGGAATTGCCAAGAAAGCTAGGAAAGCTAGCAAGGGACGGGCAGACAAATGCATGCACGGATCTATTCCATGTTTGCAAGTTCCAGAGTCCCTATCACCTCAACCATCACCACAACAATCTCCTAAGGAACCCCCTACACCTATACAACCCATTTGCATATGCCTGTCACAACTAGTTATCACAGAAGGTACTACCAGTACCGTTACCTCTCAACCAACCATAGTCCAAGAACCCACCACTACAACAAGAGAACTTCCCACTACCATCGGTGCGAAAGCTTTTACTTTTCCTATACCCAACTTGGAGGCAGAACCAACAAATACCACTTTTGATTTTGAAATGCATAATGCTTTCTCGAATGAATTTTAATTTTGAGAGGGAAAATTTTTCTCATAGGAGTATGAACATGCCAATTACCCTACCACGCCCCTTGATCAACCACAAGACCAAGTAGTCTCCAGCTTTGAGGAAGAGAGGACAGAAATTGACAATGAAGACAGAGATGATGAAGCCAGTCAGGGTAGGCATGATTCTCAAGAGAATCTGCACACTGATGAACAAGAATAGCACATTGTTACTCAAGGTGACACAAGCACGCATGAAGATGATACATTTGAAGCAGCTGCATATACATTGGTAATCAAAAACCTATATCGTACTATGCAAGTAGTTTGGGTGCGTAGAGAACTCTCAGAAGAAGAAAGCCAAGCGATTTTAGAAGCTTATATTCAAGGTTTTAGAGAATTGGTTAAATCAGTAGGCATTAATGAAGCATTATGATATCTGCACAGAAAGCCACTACTGAAGTTTGACCCACGCCAAATTCACTTATTATCAAAGCCTGATCAATATATTCATGTACCAATGGATGCCCAATCTTCACAACAAGCGAGAGAAGCATGCCTCATTCCAGAAGATTCTTTTGTAGAAGAAACGATCATCATCGACTCCCCACCTCACACTTCTACTGTAAATACCCCTAGCATCTTTGAAGTACCCACCACACTGGCTGCTCCTCTTTCACCCCCCACCCCTCCAATCTCTCCTGTACATCCAACCTCTCCCAAACCATCCACGTCCTTCGATAGTGCGATAACAGAAGCCTTTGTTTCCTCAATTCCTCTCACCCTTTCTTCACTCACACAACCTAGCCTTCCTCCTAGGACTTCCGCCCTTCCATCAAGTCCATTTCTCCATCCATCTGTCCCTTCCTTCCCCACCCCTCCAAGACCTGTATTCCCATTTCCCCCTCCATAAACCTTCTCACCCGTTTCACGTCCCTACCCCGCTGTATTTCCTCTCTCCCCTCTCCACAAAGCAATACAAGAAACCACCATCTGTAAATTATTCGGCAACTTCTGTAAATCGAGTATTCATGCCCACTCATGCACGGGTTATCACGACACTCAACGCCACGTCTAGTGACATGGACATCTCACCCCCCAACAACACCATCACTCACATCATCTATTTCACCACCCCATTTAGGCACGTTACACTTCTCCAGAGTCACCACTCCATCCACTTTCCCATCCCTATTTCCCTGTACCACTACATTCACAACCCCAACCACAACATCTTCACTCATTCCATCATTAATATTGTCGCCCACAATCGACACTGCCGTCCATCAAATGTTCGCATGCATGACACAAGTCCGCGATGAGTTTGCATCTCTTTGGACTAGTTACCAAACACTGCAACAGACCAAGAATGACTTACAGACGTAGCTAAATTCCTTAAGCATCAAGAATGCCTCACTTAACGCAAGATATCAAGAGCTCTGTGAAGCCTACCACTCCCTTGAAATACAAAGTGAGCAAAGGATGAAAGAGGCAACTACAGATCTCGACAACTTGTTAAGGGCTCAAACCATTCAAAACACGACAGTCACTCGAAACATGGGACCACTAAGACGCCACCTTGCCACAACCAAAGAAGAGAATCAATGCTTGCAGGAACAGAATAGAGAGAATCTTGAAGCAGATTTAGATCAACCAGACGAACCTCTGAGTCCTAGTTATTTTAAAGACATCCCCTCTAAATCTATGAAGATAGTATTGGAAGACCATGTCAGACTACTATAAGATTATGAAAGTATGAATGAGGCATATCAGAAGCTCAAGGAAGACCACAAAATGTTATAGTTGTGAGCACCTGCACAACAAGCACCACCAGCTCTTGAGGCAACACCTCCACAGATCATAGAGGAACTAAATGCTTTACATGCTCAGGTACTTACCCTTCAAGTGCGAATTACTACCTTTTCTGAACCCGCTAGGCCAGATTCCCCACCTCAACTATAAGCTGATGAAGAAACAGTGACTATCCCGATGGAGGACACTTTTGAAGAAGCCTACAAACCACAACCCATCCCAAGCGGACATGTTACGGCTAAAGGCCAAGAAACTTTCAAAATCCCTACTCCCGCATGGATAAAGTCAGTTGAAGAACTTGGAAAGATGCATTTAGCAAGGCTAGACGCTCAATTACACGCCATGGCTATGATAGAGGAACACATTTTACAATCCCCTTACTTCTCTCACTTGGCCCCTCGCACGTATATATCTGGCCATGAGCTTCAGTATAAGCTGTATTTCATGCTAATGGCAGAATATCAATTGGCGATCGAAAAGGAGACATGCAAGAAACCCTCACATGCAACTCAGTTTGAGCTTGACGACTTGCCAACGGAAGCGCAGTGCGGAGAAATCTTTCAACCAACTTGGCGCCAAGAAAGTACAGCAATATCCAAAAATGATGAGCAGAATCTAGGATTCATGATCTTGATATTATACTCTCTTCATGCTATCAACAATGAATAGGTGCAAATCTTGTCAATCATATTATTAGCATACTCAAGTGTGTGACTTTGTGTTAGCCAATGACTCCTTGTTGTTAGAAGTATGGGCATAAACAATTATAAAAGTCTATGGCGCTAAGTTAAATATGGTCTCGTCTTGAGAATCGATAGCCAATTATTATACTGAAAACAAAAGAAAAGTATTTCAACTCACTTTATCTCACTTTCAACTCCAAAGTATTTCACTGACTAAATTTGCATTAATATTTATGGTTCAATTCATTTCCTTTCGACCAACAAGGGTCTAAACATACGATTTGTGCAGTGCAGCTTATGAGAGAAACTCTCGTTCTCTTATATTTTTGAATATCTTCAACTTCTAAACCTTCTAAAGAGATATTGTTGCTTCTATGACTTGTGAATGAAATAATAAATGATAATGATGCATGAACATATGATTTTCCCATGATTAAGTAACTAACAATGAATGATCTTTGATTATCCTGAAATTGTTTCCCCGAAAGATTTTGATGGTATAAAAAGCGTTGGAAATTTATCTAATCAAACCTCTTGAGTTTTGTTTATGTGCTTTGATTCTACAACCATTATTTGAGCTACTTGAAGCACCCCTCGTGCACTGATATTTAGAGCAATGATAGTTGACCTGATCCACCAATTCTAGACATTCATAATGCCAATATTAAGCATGAACATGATGTGCTTCTAGTCATTATTTTCCATGTTCATGACATGCTGCTCATTGGTCCTAATGAGAAGCATGTTGCTAATTTGAAGCCTAATTTGCATGCCTCACTTGAGATGCCAAATTTGGGGCATTTGCATCATTATTTGGGAATTTAGTTTACTCAAGTTGATGGTGGAATAGCTATGTATCAAAAGAAAATATTGACACATTATTTCAGCATTTTAGCCTTGAAGATCGCAAACCTATTGCCACTCCTGTGGAAACAAGATTATAATTGAGTCTTCATGATATTGGAGATGCGTTTGATGATGTTCTCTATCAACACGCTATTGGATGCTTGATTTACTTACGAATAACCTGGCCTGATATTCAATTTGTTGTCTCACATATGAGTATTTTTATGCATCACCTAGGTGTCAAGCATTGGCAAGCAGTTAAGTGAGCGTTTTGCTACTTGATTGGTACCCAAATACTTGAATTGTTTTATCCTACAATGGGATCACTACTACCAGATTTACATGCTCTTTTTTACTTTGAGTGGTCTAGTTGGTATGATTTTCATGTGTGCATTAGTGGTTTTTTCTTCATGATTGGTGGCTCATGCATATCATGGTTGAGCAATAAGGAACTTTCTTTGGTCACTTCTAGCTATGAGGTTGAGTATAGGGTAGGTCTAACAACAATATTGAGTGTGTGTGTGTGTCACTAAGATGCCTTTTGGTTGATTTGGGTGGTGGGGGGTCTTTTGCCACCACCATCTTCACTAATAGTCATAGTGCATTGGAAATTGCGAGAAACCCTACATTCCATGCTCACACAAAGAAACTTGAAGTGCATTATCATTATGTCATGGAGAGGTTATTTTTTAGAGAGATGAGTTTGGCAAATGTGCCCACATAGGATAACGATACAAATCTTTTCACAAAGGCTCTGCGTCGAGAGAAGTTTGAAGATTTCCCCAAAGCTTTGGGCTCACTTCCTTTTGTGGATTGATCTCACATATCTTGGCACTTCCTTATACATGAGTGCCAACTCCTTGTTCGCTGCATCACTCCCAAGGGGCAATTGTAGTGACGTGTGTAAACACACTTAGGAGCACTTTCACACTTTTTTCCCTCTCTAGGAGGTTTTCTTTTGCCCCATCTTGTATAGATGCCTATAATCATAATGTGTTACTTATCTTTGCACATTCACTTGGATTGCCTTTGACTAGTTCCTTTAACCCAAAATTTAATGATAAGATTGAAAGAGATCATCCTTCAATTGTGAAGGTGATCCTGAAGGCTTGCAATGGAAAGATAAAGTAGTGGCCTAAATATCTTCCATTTGCATTATGGGCAAACAGGATTACATGTTCTAGGTCTATGCGATTCATGCATACATAACTAATGTATTGTGAGAAACTAGTCTTCCCTATCCAAACTTGGATATTGACATGGATTATGCTCCCATGGAGTGAAAATCTAGCAAGAGAAGATTTATTACCTCTAAGAACCAAACAACTTGAACAAGGTAAAGAAAATTTAAATGAAGATGCTCAAAAAGTAAAGAAGTCACATTTAAACAACAAGATATATTTTGACAAAACACATTAACTTAGGACTCATAAGATAGAACTTGATGATTGGGAATTAGTATATGACAATAATTTTGATACTCAATATGATTCAAGAAAGAAACTTAACAAAGAGATGGCTTGGGTTGTATGTGGTTGTGTCTATTTTTGAGAATTCCTCCTATGAACTTCGTAAGTTATATGTAACTCCTTAAATATTTGGAGTATGAAGCTGTTCAAGAGAAGGAATGGAGACAAATACAAATTTGATCCAGATATGTTTCCAAATAAGGGCACTAAGGATGAAGAAATTAAATGCGAAGATGACTGTGTTTTACTATATTTTGTTTATTTATATTAATATTTTGTTTTTGTTCGTTTACATATCGTTTATTGCATCCCATAAAAGTTCTAGCAATTAAAAGAAAAATTGAAGCTAGGAAAAGATATGATTATGAACACTAGTAGGAACATCTACACTAGATAGTTGTCATAAAGACCTACCAACTTGAAGATCATGGTAGAAGAAGGAATTCTTTTATATACGTAGGGTAAGGGCTTTCCCTTAACCAGAAGGGTTGTGAAGGTTTCTTCCAACCCAAAACAAAAATGAA
Organism: Ceratopteris richardii; assembly: GCA_020310875.1. NCBI lineage: Eukaryota > Viridiplantae > Streptophyta > Polypodiopsida > Polypodiales > Pteridaceae > Ceratopteris > Ceratopteris richardii. Next base: position 87,003,133 of record CM035427.1, on the reverse strand, counting down.
AAAGTAAAGAGTAAATGAAGAAATGAAGATGTACTGCAATAATGGTTGTTGCAAAGTAAAGAGAAAGATGAAGAAAAGAAAAGAAAAAGATAAAAAGCAATATTCATGACTTATATGCGATCTCAAAACCACTTCTAATAAGTCGTATGTAGGGATGGTATTTCCTAATAGGTGCATAGGAACAAAGAAAAAGCGTATTTATATAAGATTATATCTAACTTTGAAATGCGTTGATAGGAATGATTGTTTTTAGAACATCCGAGTGATTTCTATAAGATTTTTATGACTTATTTTTATATTTTTATGTTAATAAAAAAAGGTTTTTTATCATGGATTGAGTACATTAAAGTTTTCTTTTCTTGCTATAAACTTGCATTTGCATAAAAAGACATGTTTAATTTTTCAAGAGATACTCATAAAATGATAAAAAAATCTCAAAACGACTTTGATGTGTTTCTATTGGATTTTTAGGTTGGCCTATTGAGGATGATGTGCAATTTAGTCGGTGCAAATGTCAGGAAGGAGTCCCCCATGCACAAGTCATGTAAAATAAAAAAACTCTTTTCTTGATCATAATCTCTCATTGAACCCAATTTTTCTTTTGTTGATAATGCTTGATATCTTTGGTACCTATAGGAAGGACAAAAACAAAAAGACTCAGTAAGCTAATAAAGTGTTGATGAGTTCTTTCAATGTATGTGCATTTATGTATGTTTTTGTATGTGTGTGCATGTATGCAAAGTATTGTGCCTTACATGTGTGTTTTGTGACTGTGATGTGTCTAACTACGTACAAAGTTGTTTGTATAAACCTAAATGTTCTATGTGCTATGTGTAAGAATATCTGTAACTATTTTTATACGTTATGTGTGTATTTATGCATGTGAATGCTATTAAATGTATACCTTTATTCTATGTGAGTGTGATGTGTCTACCTATGTATAAACTTGTGTGTATAAACCTAAATATTCTATGTGCTATGTGTGTAAGAATATGTGTAAGTTTTTTCATATGTTATGTGTGCCTTTATGCGTGTCAATGTGATTAAATGTATATGGGTGTGTGTGTGTATTTATGAATTTCTGTATGATTTTGTTTGTATGTATGTGTGTTTAATGTGCCTTGTGAATGTGATATGTATGTGCATTCATGGGTGTGAATGTGACTATCGATGTGGATGTGTATATGGATGAGGCTGCGTGGTTTTTATGTGTGTGAATGTAAGATTATATGAACCCAATGGAATATGAACCCTTTGGATTGATGAAAATTCGAGCAATAAGAAGAAAGAATCCAAGAAAGCAAATTCAAGCTCAAATATGAAATTTGAGTCCCCCTCATAACTCTCAAATCAATCACCCATCACACATAGGTGTGATAAAGCATACATTCTAGGAAAAGTGTTCCCTATCATTTAGGAAATAGTTTCAAAGTTATAAAAAGAAACCTTCTACTTTGAACCATTGTGTTCCTATGTGTGTCATCACTTAGAGGATTTGAACAAGCTAGAAGAACACTTGCTAATCAAGCTCTCTGCTTTCTTGAGGCTTTTCATCATACTTCGAGTAGCCATATCTCACACTTATATTTCATTAGGTAGGATCTAGTTAGCTATGAGAGATGAGCAAAATTCCAGGATCATTTTGTATTCTTTTCTTGTAACATTATTTTTTTAGAAATATATTATAGTATTCTAAAGGTCCTTAGAAGCTCAATTCTAATCTCTCCATACTCTAAGAGAACTTAAGTATGGAGTGAACAATGGTCTCTATGTCCATGCCTATTGAAAGCACTAAGTAGAGTGGCTTGAAACATTGGTTCTCATAGTAGGAGCAAGTATTTTAAGTGAGATATCTTGCATTAGAAGAGTCCCAGAGCATATTCTAAGTGTTAAAATGATCTTGGGATCATTTTAGAGGACGTGAGAGTGTCATTAGTTTGAATGAATAGAGGCATCTCTAAACTCACTTGTGAGGCCATTCATGATTCACATTGCATAAGTAAAGTGTATATTTTCCCGTCCTTGGTATCAGAGCCTTTTAACACACAAAGACACTCGAAGAGAACAAGAAGGAGCCATTGAAAGGCTTGGAAGAAGATGAGCTACTCATTCGAGTTCAAGGATATATAATCAAGCCAAGGGAAGTCTACTAGTCCAGAAGTAAGGTATTTACACCATTTCTTTTGGTACTTTTGAAGTAAAGAGATAAAGATCTTGATAGGAGTCACTATTATTGCATCAAGGAGCCTTAGAAGAGTACATTTGAGTACATCATCTCAAAATATAGCACCCAAATTGAAAAATAAAAACAACTATTAGCCATGGAAATCTAAAATGTCTATCTTTCTCATGGGCAAGGGTTTGAAGGAGGGCTTGCTAGTGCAGTAGATTTCATGGCATAGATTTGGGGATAATCCAACATCAAATCCTTTGAGGATCTTTATAAAATGGAATGAGAGAGATAAGAGGGTCATCTTCATATTATCTCAGCATATTAGTAATGCAATGATAGGGCATATTTAGGACCTAAACACTTCACTGAAAGTGTGGGAAGGCATATAGATGCTATAATCTACTTCAGCCATAGTTAGGAAGATTGAATTGAAGAATGAACTCAATACTTTGAAGAAGAGACCAAGTAGAAATATCAATGATTACATTGTAAAAATCAAGGAAGTAAGTGATGCCTTGGGATCCATAGGTTGTAACATAGATGATGATGACCTAGTTGCATATACATTGAATGGGTTTAGGGGTGATGAGAAGTGGAAGTCTTCCACCACTTTATTTATATGTTAAAGATAATCTTCCCGACTTTGAGCAACTAGTGACCTTAATGTTCAATGAGGAGATGAACATTGCAGGCCCAACAAAAAGGGCAATGAAGCCCAAGCATTTTCTGCACATAAAGGGAGAGATAGAGGAAGAAATCAAGGTGGAGGCAAAGGACGGCAAGGAATAGGATCAAATAGAGATTTTTATTAAGAATAATGGAGCAATTTATCTTCATCAAGAGGAAGATGCAAGTTTAGAAAAAGAGAGGAAAGGCACAATCACACTCAAAACAAAAAAAAAACTTAGAAGGATGCCTCATATGTGGTAAGTATGGCCACTATGCAAGGGATTGCTATGAAACAAAGAAGAGAAATTCATCATACAAAGGGAAAGGTAATTATGCATCTACTTCAAATGAGAATGAAAGTATGTTAGCTATGATGTAGATCAGTAACTATAAAACACAAGGATCAAGCATATAGTACATTGATAGTGGATGAGATTATCAAATGAGCTACAACAAAGATTTCATCTTAGATATGTAGGTACCATCAATCAAAGGGCATGTAGAGACATGTTATGATACCCCCCATGCCATCACACATATAGGTGATGTTATGCTAGATGGTTCTTACAAGGCTGCCAGTTTGAAGGATGTTGTTCATGTCCCCATCGTCACCAAGAACCTTGTTTCTATGGGTCAAATGGTGGAAAGAGGATTGTAGTTCAACTTTAACCAAAAGGGATGTTTTTTTCTAAAACCCTAAGGAAGGGTATAGATCGGTAGCCAAAGGTAGAAATGAGGAAAGGCAATTCAAATTGGAGGTCAAGAAAGACTTCAACCATACTACCAACTTCACATATGGAAGTAGAAAGGTATGAGAATTGGATCTTTCACACAAAATATATGGACATATCAATACTTAGTTGTTTAAGGATATGGAGAAGAAGAGGTTAGTGCTTGGATTAATCAAAATCTAAAGAACATGTGTGAAGCTTTCTAGTTGGGTAAGCAAACTAGGTTACCTTTCAAGAAGAGCAACTATGTGAGCTATCATGCACTCTGCCTAGTTCATACAAATCTTTGGGGGCCAACAAACGAGAACTCAATTGATAGATACTTTGTAACTTTCATTGATGATTGCACAAGGAGGATTTGTCTTTACTGCATGAAGCATAAGTGAGATTCTTTTATCAATTCTAGAAGTTCAAAGCTATTGTAGAAAAGGAATGTGGTAGGTACATCAAATGTCTAAGGGAAGATGGAGGGGGAGAATAGTTCTCCCATGATTTCTTTGATTTATTGGTGTCAAATGGCATCAAGAGGCAAATCACATGAAGGCACACACCACAATAGTAGAAAAGGGAGGGTAGGTACATTATAGAATGTGATTAGGTAATGATGAAAGAGATGTCAATTCCTAATTGCCATAGGGTGGTGCATCAACCACTTCAATAAAAATCATGAATATATCATCCACATTAGGAATTCATGCTACAACATCATGTGAAGCTTGGTGCAATAGAAAACATGATCTATCACACTTGAAGGTGTTTGGATGTACTCGCTATGCACCAAGTCCAAGTCAATCGAGGAGAAAACTCGATGATACATAAGAAGATGTGTATTAATAGGGTATGAAGGTGAAAGAAAGGAGTATAGATGCTAGAAGCCCACAATCAAGGGATTAAAGGTATCAAGATGTACAATTTTATGAGATTTTACCTTGATAGTCTTGAAAAATATCTATGAAAGAAAATGAAGATGGCAAAGAACAGATGTCAAGAGGAAATGAAGAACCAAAAAGCATGGTTCTTAATGGAACAACTAAAGATTGATCATGGACTAGAGGTAGTTGCACATCAAGTCAACTTGGTGATGAAAGGAACAAAGGCAAGGTCAAAATCACAAAGATAGAAGATGATGAAGAATTCTGGATTGAGCTCAATGTAGACCATCATGCAAAGAAGGGGGAGAGCTCAAAGGTGAAAAACAAATATCCAAACCAATGGAATGGTGAAATAAGAAGGTCTAATAGGGTAGGTTATCAAATTGAAAAATGTATCTATGATTCATTCATGGCTAGACACTACGCATTCATCAGTAAGGTTGTTGAAGAAGCCATATGCTTTGAAGAATCCAATACATGCAAGGAATGGTAAGAGGTTATGAAAGAGGATATCAAGGCTTTGGAGGATAACCACACTGGGAAATCGGTGCCAAGGAAGAAAGATATGAAGGTCATTGGAACCAAGTGGGAATATAAGGTAAAAATGCATTTAGATGGTTGCATTGCTAGGTATAAAACTAGGCTTGTAGCTAAAGGCTTCGCTCAAACATATGGAGTGGATCTTGAAGAGACCTTTGGCCATGTGGAAAAGATGAATATCATGAAAACAATCATTGCAATTGATGCTAGCATGAATTGGAAGATATATCAATTTGATATGAAGGTTGCTTTTGTAAATGTAGATCTAGAGGAGGTAGTATACATGGACCAACCATTAGGGTTTGAAGACAAAATCACAGGTGATTGTGTTTGTACATTAAAGAAGGCACTCTATGGTCTCAAGAAAGTCCCAATGGCATGGAATCAAAGGCTTCTAGATTACTTGATCAATTGTGGATACAAACAAAGCAAAGTAGATCCATCATCTTTCTACATAAGAGAAGGCAAAGCATTTGTCTCCTTAATATGTGAATTTGTAGATGACTTGATTATTATAGGTGATAATGAAGAAGGTATCAATGAAATGAAGGAAAGGGTTGGGAAGGATTTCAAAGTCTCAAAACTTGGAGATATAAGATGTATCTTAGGTATTGAAGTCATAAATAAAGGTAATGGTATTTGGATCATTTAGAGAAAATACATCTTGGATGTGTTGAAGAAGTATGGGATCACACAGTGAAAACCATTGAGAAACCCAATGGAATTCAATATGAAACTAGCTTCAATTGAAAATAATCAAGTTCACGATGCACTCATATACAAATCAATAGTGGGCTCTTTCAAGTATGCCACTATCAGAGAGACCTAGCATATATAATTGGTGTGCTATCTCAATTTATGCACATCCATAGGGTTTCTCATTTACTTGTAGCTAAAAGAGTATTAAAACATCTCAAGCTACTTTAAATGAAGCTCTTTTGTATCTTTTTTAAGATGATTTTCAAGTGAAAGCATATGTAGATGTTGATAGGATCATTACAAGAAGATATGTAGTGCTACTTAGGAAACAAGGTAATCTAATGGATGGTACAAAGCAACCTAGAGTTGCCCTATCTTCTATAGAGGTGGAATATAAAGCACTAGCACAAGTTTAATGTGAACTCATGTGGCTCAAAAAGCTTATGATTGAGGTCAAATTGTACGTTAATAGACTAGTGTGTACATATGTAGCAATCCTATCCTCCATGCTAGAAGGAAACATATAGAGGTACATTAACACTATGCCAGAGAGAAGGTAAGAGATACAAGTTCAAGATATAAGTACCAAAAATGATTGTATTGACATGTTCACCAAAGCATTAGAGTCAATCAAGCTAAAAACGTTCAAAAGAGGCATTTGAATGATGAAGCTAGGATGAAGACTTGAAGATTGAAGCTTGATGGGGAGTGTTGAAAAATCAAACTCTAGCCTTAGAAGCATATGAACCCTCTAGGCTGATGACACTTGGAGCAACAAGAAGCAAGAAGCCAAGCATGAGGATTCAAGTTCAAATTTGAAATTTTAATGCCCCTCATAACTCTCAAATCAATAACCTATCATGCTTAGGTGTGATAGAGCCTACATTCTAGGAAAAAAGCTCCCCATCATTTGGGGAATCTTTTCAAACTTATATAAAAACACCTTGTACTTAGAATTTTTGTGATCCCTTGAGGATTCAAAAAATATAGTAAACTATTTGCTAAGAAAAGTCCCCTACTTTGTTGAGGATTTTCTTCATTTTTTGAGTAGCCATATCTCAAGATCATATTTCTCTATGTAGGTGCTACTGAGCTATGACTGATGAATAGAGTGCCTTGATCATTTTGTATCCATTTCTTGTGATCATTGGATTCTTAGAAGCTCTCATAGTCCTCTTAAAGTTTCTTGAATCTTAAGTCTAATCGCCACATATTTTGAGAGAAATTAAGTCTAGAGTGAACAATGGTCCATATGTGCATGTCTAGTGAAGGTAGTGAGTAATTTCTCTTGGAGGCATTGATTCTCTACGTAGGAGCAAGTATTTTGAATGAGACAACTTGCACTAGGTAGGTCTCATATTCTAATCAGAGTGTGCAAAAGCTATTGGGTTCATTCAATAGTAACTCAAAGTATCATTCGTTTGAATAAATAGAGGTATCTGTGAACATACATTTGAGGCCATTCATGCTTCAAGTTGCATAGAGAAAGTTTAAATTCTTGCATCACTTATGTCTTGATGATACATGTGTGTGTTTGGATATGTGTGGCTATATGTGTGAATATGTCAATAAATGTGTTCATTTATGTGTGTTTTTGTAAAAATATGTGGGTTTATGTGTGCATGTATGTATGTCTTTGTGTGCATGAGAGCACAGATATGTGCATGAAAGTATGTGTATATGTAGTGGGTGTGGGAGTGCATGTGAACTAATATAGATCAATGTGAAACCTTTAAAATAAAACCTAATGAAGATAGTAAACCTAACGTATTCAAAAACTAAAAGAATAAAACAAAACAAAAGACTAAATTGAAAACAAAAAACAACAAAAATAGAAGAACGCAAAATAAAATGTGTACGTATATGATTAACTATAGGTTATGTGTGTTGTGTAAGTTAAATGTATGTTTTGTGCGAGTGTGTGTATTAGCATGCATGTGTTTGTGTGTATAAGCATGCATGTGTTTGTGTGTATTTGCGTGTGAGTGTGTGCCTAAGTGTGCATGTGCATGAACCCTTTGATAATTATTGTTATCCAACTTCTCTATTTGAGTGTTGTATTATGAGCTGATGAGTTTTAAGGTATTCTACTAGATCCCTTTGATGCAGATGAAGCGAATAATAAGAAGAGATGAGGTTGATGTCCTCCTTCACTAGTAGACTCCCTTTTGCTTGGTGTGAGCCTTGGAACTTAATCCAATAGTTACGTTTCCTTTAACCTCCTACAAAGTATTATCCTTGTCCCCTTGAATGCTTTGTATATGAATAGCTCTATTACCATTGGTAGGAGAATTTGCAACTTCTCGATGCAACCTTGAAGCAATGATAGCCTCACATACACTCTCACAAAACCTTTGTATACTGAAATAATTGAATCTTTGAGGTTATGAAGGTCAGAACAAAGAACTTTTGCACACATCCACTAGGCTTTGAGAATTTTCTAATGCAAGTTATTTCACTTAAAATGGTTACTCCTAGTGAGAGAAACAATACCTCTAAGACAGACAATTTACGGTTTTCACTAGGCATACATAGACACATGTTCACTCCTCAATCCAATTCTCTCTCAATATGTAGAGAAATGACAGGTGACTTTAGCTAAATTTATGAGATTGGATTAGCTTTGTAACAAAACCAAGATTACAAGAAATGATTGTGAACTCTGCTCAACACTTAAGAGCAATATGGAACACTCACATAGAAATCAATGTGCTTGCTATGGCAATACAAACTTTATTCGAATTCGTCAAGTGAGCAAGAAGAGGGCTTGGTTAGCTTGCTTCTCAACACTCTCTAAGAGCACACACATTTGTAGGATACCCAATTTGAATTTGTTTGTGTATTCATATAGAGTTGGAAAGATTCCCTACAAGTTACAGGTTAGGAATCATGAAATTCAAATTGATTTGTAGCTTCTGATACTTGAATGCTTGCTCCATGTAACTCCAAGTGGCATCCATTTGATGGTCAAAATTGACACTAAGGTTGAAGCTTGAATTTCAACATTGTGGTCAATTGCATGTTGGTCGATTGGTTTAGCCTGTTGCCTCCGAGGTGGGTTGGGGGATTCAAACCCTGCGAGCTACCTAGACACCCCGTACTTGTTAAAATTTGGATGAAATTTCTTGAGCCTATAAACTTTGGGATCTGTGCACCTATCATTACAACCTTATATCTAGGTGGATCGCCTCTCCGAGTCTCTGTGTTGGGCCTTAAAGCCCTCCCTTCCCAATTTCTACCCTAGTGGGCATTTAGGCTTTGTAATCTTTCCTATGTACAACATCAAACCCCTACTTTGTGGGTTAAGGGGGGTTAGGTCCATGAGTATGAATCTCACTTTCACTTGTACTTTCAATTAATTAAAGATAATTCGAAGAAACTAAGCCACACACAGAGCTTCCTTTTAATAAAAAAGCAATGTGCATGTGTACCTTGCTCGTTTTAGTTTTGTACGCTAGGTACCTTCTAAATTGATTAAGATCTAACAAGCGTCCTTTTCATTCTTATATTTCATTTTAATGTAACGATATTTCTAGTAAAATATGTTTTCTTTGAATCACTTCTAATTCACAATTTCTCATATAAATGCTTTTAACTTGTATTCCAAAAACTCTTTTATTCCAAACACTTAAACTATACAATTATATACAAGTTAATTTTACTATACACTTTACTATATACAAGTTAATTGTACTATACAATAAATTATATAAGATCTCTTTTGTAATGTATTATGTGACAATTATATACTCTTTTATTTCTCAAGAACACAAGTGGATGTCCTCTCCTGCGCATAAGTCCATTCATGCATCAACAACTGTATTCATCGAACATATATTATCATTTTATTTCACTTCATTTTTTTAGACAATGTCGTTTTATTTTATTTTTATTCATTTTATTTCCAATTATAATTTCGATTTCATTTAATTCTGGCGTAATTCTACTGTTATAATTTCATCTCTCTCTCACTCACACACAGAGATGTTGTATCTATTACTTTCTCGCATTTGCTTTTTCTCAATGCAACACACTCGAATGCTAATGCATGCATTCACACACAAGCATTCGAATTTCCATATACACACGTGCATATTTTGTTCATACACATGCATATTTTATTCGTACACATGCACACGAATCATAGGAAGCAAAGAAAACATACCATACTCGTTGGAATCTACTAAATCACACACATAAGTAACATCATACACAGTCATATACAAACGTGCATGCGTGTGTAAACATATGAAATGGATGTTCATTTATCGGACCACAAATATATATATATATATATATATATGTGTGTGTGTGTACCAGATATAACTCTCTCTCTCTTCAATCTCTCTCTCTCGATTAAGTGCAAATGAAAACAAAGTACGTTGTGTTATCAAGGAGCATTCCTTATGTTCAATTGAAGCCTACACAACACATCTCATGTGCATATTTATGGTAATTTTCAAGGCTTCTATTTTATTAGAATATAGGTCCCAAAAAAAGGCCCAACAAAATAGTGAAAGCTGAAATGGCATCACACAAAATGCAAAGATAGCCTATTTTGTGGTAGAAGTTGTCTTATGTTGGTCTTGTAGGGCAATGACCACTTGGTTGTAGCCTGCGAATCCATCGACAAAGCTATAAACTTCCTTGCTTGCTACCTGTGCTAAGAGATGCTCAATGATAGGAAGAGGATAAATATCTCTTATTGTGACCACATTAAGTTTTTTCAAATTGATGCACACATGTAACTTCCCATTCTTTTTCGGCACAACCACAAAGGGGGATACCCATTTGGTATGCTCAACTTTGTTGAAAATTATGGAGCTTGTGCAAGCTCCAATTGTGAGGCTTGACACATACTCATCTCTCATTAATTACCTCTTATCATTTATATATTTCATGTAAGCTCAAAAGGAAGCTATGCCTTGAAAATATAAATACTACACTTCTAGCCTTAAAGGAGAGTGTTAAAGTAGAAGGTGAAAATATGTTTGTGAAAAGGTCTACAACTTTCTCCTATGTGGGCACATATGCCAAAGTGCTCTCTCTAGCAACCTCTTCCTGGCAGAATGATAGGGCACCTCAATGTGCTTAGTGTGATCAAGGAACACAGGGTTCCTTGCAAATGCCCATGCGCTCTCAACCACACACACTCAACAGTCATATTGAAATCTTTCCTATACTTGGGCTTTCAACTAGAAGTGGCCATAGTAGGTTGCTTCTTGCTCAACCACGATGTGCATGAGCTACCAAGCACGAAGAAAAGCCACTAGTGGAGACACAAGTGTCATAGCAACCAGCCCAATCAGAATGAGAAAAATCATGTAAATATGGCAATAGTGATCCCCCCTTGAGATAAAACAATCCAAGTAGCAAGGTGCCACTCAAGTTGTAAAAGATGCGCCTAATCACCTACCAATCATTTGTGGAGAATGAGTTCTCCTATGCGCAACAAAAATGTGTAGTGAATCCTTGTATGTCTACCACTTGGAAAAATATTTGCACCTTAAATAGCAAATCAAATGGACCTATGCCTTTAGCCAATCAAACTAGACAAAGAGAGCTTTCTAACGAGCTATAAATAACTTAATTTGGACAAGTTTTAATTAGGGAACACAACTGACAAAGATTAACTACCTCTCCACACAAGTATGTTGAAGAACTAAACTTCACTCTCGGACTAATAACTCCCTGAATATAGATCCTTTGAGGAAGACATTTGGTACAAAGAAAGTACACAGAAATAGATTTTCAACGAGCTAACTTGCTATCTTTTGTTGGTGTACACATGACTTCAATTTCTTTATCAAGTACCTTTTCTATTAAGAAATTATATTGAATTGGATGTGTTTTGGTTAGGAAATTCAACTGACCAAAATAGATCACTTGCATACATAAGTATACTAAAAAACTAGGCTTCACTCTCTAATAGATATCTCATAGAATATAAATCCTTTGAATGTGATACTTGGGAGATAGAAAGTATTGCATAGAGCTTTCCAATAAGTCAAAAATCAAATTATTTGGATATGTTTTGGTTGGTAAACTTAACCGGCCAAGATAGACTACCTGTGTACATAGGTATGCTGAAAACCTAGACTTCGCTCTTTCACAGATATCTCACAGAATATATAAGCTTTGAAGGAGATATTTGTGATGCAAAAAGTGCACAAGATAAGTTTTGTAGTGTTTAAATGCAAGAAACGATTACATATACACTGAGATATGAGCTTCACAACAGAGCTATGTACAAAATGATGTGCAATTGGAAGGAGTCCATGGAAAGACAAAATGACAAAATTACTAGATCTGACTATTGGGAGCTCTTGCCTCTTTCTCTCCTTGTTTAGAACGTGCTCTCACTCCACTTTTATTACCAATGAGAATGTGAAGAAGTTTGTGCCTCCTCCTTAACTCACCACTTTGCGCACTACATGCCATTGACTACAAGGCAGATATTGTATCTTTTAGTCATCATGAATTTTGTCTATGCTTTTTTTCTTTTCTCTTCTTTTAGTTTATCTTTATATTTGGTAAATTTATCCAAGCATAGCCCATCTATTTGTGTCCATGGGTTGAGTGAATGGTTTGCATTCAGTCATTCCAAATCTGAGAAGAACATCCAACAAGTACTTCCTTTGCATCAAGTAACTACCACTTTTTTCATAAACAACTTCAATTCCTAAAAAATATTTCAACTTTTCAAGATCTTAAATTTTAAACTCCTTACCAAACTTCCTTTTGATATCTTTAATCCCTGTAACACCATTTCCTGTTATAATGAGGTCATTGATGTATATGCAAATATATACCTCTCTATTTTCTTCCTTCTTCATTGACAATAAAGGATCTGCTCTACTTGGGTTGTATCCACACATAGTTAGATATTCTACCAATCTCTGATTCCATGCTCTTGGTGCTTGCTTCAAGCCATAAAGTGCCTTTTTTAATTTATAAACAAAATCTTGATGGTTTTCATCTTCAAATCCAACCGGTTGACTCATGTATACCTCTTCTTGTAGTTCTCCATTAAGAAAAGCATTTTTGATGTTGAGTTGATATAGTGGCCATCTCCTTGAAGCACCAATTGCTATTAATGTTCTAATAGCTCTCATTTTTGCAACAAGGCTGAAAACTTCATCATAATCTATGCCTTGTGTTTGTTTAAATCCTTTGGCAACTAATCTAGCTTTAAATCTAGCTAGTGAACCATCAACATTCCTCTTTACTTTAAATACCCATTTGTTTGGAACAATCTTCATACCTTCTTTCTTTGGAAGTAGCTCCCATGTGTGATTATCTTTGAGAGCTTTCGTCTCCTCTTTCATAGCTTGCTTCCATTCCTTTTGTGTGCAAGCTTCTTCATATGTCTTAGGCTCTTTGTCTTTCATAACGTGCATCATGTATGCAAAATGTGTCGCCATGAAACTATCATAACTCAACCTTTGAGTTGGATACCTTGTCCTTGAAGATCTTCTTTCGTTGCCTTTAGGAAGTTTCTTCTTTAACCTATTCAGCTTTACCATCGGAGTGATTACCTCTTCATATTCGTCTTCACTTGCATCTATCTCACTATTTAGAGTAGCACTTGCTTCTTTGACGCTATTATGAGCTGAATTTGGAGACATAGAATGACTCCCCCTCCATGTTGAACATTCTTCATTTGATGTAGATGCCTCTAGGGCTGAAGCCTTTGTGCCTTATTGTTGAACTTCTCTTTGATTTGTTCCTTCATAATCATCACAATCTTCTTCAAGAATCTTTTCCTTTCCTTTATCTTCATACCATGGTCTTAGTTCATCAAAGACCACATCTCGCAAGACTCTTAATTCCTTTGTTCTAGGGTTGTAACACTTGTATCCTTTTTTCTCTATCGAGTAGCCAATGAAAATGCATTTTTCTGACCTTGGTTCCATCTTTGTTCTAACTTCTTGTGGAATGTGAACAAAGAAAACACATCCAAATACTTTGAGGTGTGTAAGATCAAGTTTCTTACTGGAATATACCTCCTTTGGAGTCAAGTGATGTATTCCCGATGTTGTGCACCTATTCATCAAGTAAATGGCAGTTGTGGTAGCTTTAGCCCAATAGTACAATGGTACCTTCATCACGTTGAGCATGCATCTTGCAATTTCAGCAATTTGCCTATTTTCCTATCAGCTACTCCATTTTGTTATGGTGTATACCTAGAAGTGAACTACCTTTTGATCCCATTCTCTTATAGAAAATCTGAAAATTCTTTGGAGAAGTATTCTCCTCCACCATCGGACCTTAAGCTTTTGATAGACCTTCCTGTTTCTTTTTCAACTTAAACTTTGAATCTTTTGAATATAGAAAACACCTCTGATTTTTGCTTCATACAAAACAGCCATACCTTTCTTGAGTGATCATCAATGAAGGTGACAAAAAATCTATTACCAGCCATTGATGCCTCTTGGGTTGGTCCCCATACATCCGTATGTATCAAGTCCAAGACATTTGGGGCCACATAATTGCTCCTCTTGGATGGCTGCCTCATTTTTCCGAGTTGACAATCTTCACATAACTCATGTAGTCCAATGCTATTAAATTTTGGAAGACCTCTTACCACTTCATGTTTGCTCATGTCCTTTAGCTTTGGAATGTTGATGTGTCATATTCTTTTGTGCCATAAGTCCAGCTCTGAAATCTTCTTGTTCCCACATTGAATGTACATGACCTTTCCATGTTGATGTTGGATGTCCAAAGTGAACATCCTTCCTTCTCTTCTACCTCGAGCAATGACCTTGAAGCATTCCTTTGGATTCTTTATGAAGCACCCATTCTCATTGAATATGACATGATAACCCTTCTCTACCATTTTTCCTACTGAAATCAAGTTCTTTGAAATTGTAGGAACATGAAGAACATCAGATAGTACCTTTGCTCTACTTGTATCTCCAAGCCTTATATCTCCAATATGTTCAATCATGTGTTGAGTATCATCACCTATTTCAACACATCCTTTTTCATTTGGTACATGTAGATTAGTGAACAAACTTCCTTGGCATGACATATGGTTACTACAACCTGAATCAATTACCATTTTTGTCATCTTCACAAGAGATTCTATACTCATTTCCCATTGCAGGTAGTGTGTTATGAGTGACTATGACAAAGAGACCATAGATGAGAAGTATTGATCTATTGTATTCAAACACAATGTTGTACAAGATAATAGGCATGATAATCAATGCCTAATGATAATGCATAGTGTAGGCTATGATGTTAGCCTCACTCTCTTAGAAATCTAATTAGCAATAGCTCGGAATTGAAGTGATCGGATCCGCGAGTTTTTCAAGCATCGTTTATAGATAAGCCATTTGAATTTGAATTTGAAATCCTCATTTGCTCTCACTAAAAAGTGATCCTCTAATCTAGGAGATATTTTCTCAAGTAGAGTCGTGACTTTTCCAACTAACAAGTTCCATGAATTTAGTGGTAGTTATAAATATTCTTCCAAGTCAAAAAATGACTTTTACAAATGGTAAAGGATAGAAAACTTCCCATCAATGGTTTCCATGGAGCTTCAGTTGTACATAAACTCTACCCAAATGTGTAGGCTTAATATTTGCACCAACTGCTTCCCCTCAAGCCAAACATTTTGGCTTGGTCTTCTTCTTCAATCTTCTTGAATGTCCTGCAATCCAATCATAGACTTAAACTTGCAAAGTTTTGAACCATCTAATGCTTTAGTCAATAAGTCTGCACATTGCATATTATTTGATACATAAGCCAACTAAATTTCCTTGCTCAATAGTTTTTCTCTCACATAATGATAGTGGACGTCTATATGCTTGGTCCTAGCATGATAAATAGGATTTGCTGCAAGATGTAGTGAGCTTGTATTATCTCCAAAAATCATTCGAGATATAGTTTGCAAACCCAAATCTGTATATAACAGTCTAATCCATATGGCCTCTTGAGTAGCATTGGTTAATCCTCTATACTTTGCCTCTGTAGAAGACAAAGCAACAGTAGGTTGCATCTTTGAAGACCATGATATAGGTTTATCACCTGCAAAGGATAGGTATCATGAGGTACTTCTTCTATCATCTTTGCAACATGCCCAATGTGCATCTGAATATATTTTGATGTTCAAGTTTGAGGTATAAGGAAAATACAATCCTTGATTTCGAGTGCAACAAATAGAGAAGTATCTGCTTTACTAATGATGAATCCTTTATCCTAAAGGTATGTAGTTAACCTATGGTTCCATGCCCTAGCTACCTGCTTCAATCCATAAAGAGCTTTGTTCAATTTACATACATATGTTACCTTGCTTGGGTCCTCATAGCCAGGAGGTTGAGACATGTACATCTTCTCTGAAATCCAGCCATTTAGAAATGCATTTTTGACATCCAATTGATACATGTTCCAATTCTTTGATGTAGCCACACTTACCAATACCCTGATGGTTGGCATTTTTGCCACAAGAGAGAAGGTTTCTTCATAATCAACTCCTTGGGTTTGTGCAAAACCGTTAGCCACAAGTCTAACTTTGTACCTCCTTATTGATCCATCAGAATTCCTTTTGATCTTATAGATCCATCTAGTACCAATTACCTTCATAGACTCCTTCTTTGGTACTAGTTCCCAAGTATCACTCTCCTTGAGTACTTCAATTTCCTCATCCATAGCTCCTTTCCATTTTGCCTTGGTCTTTTCCTCTTCATATGATGATGGATCTTCAAATGACAAGTCTTTTGTGTCACGAGGAAGGAGATAAGCAAGAGAGCTCACACACACACTCTCACTCTCAAGGAGAAGCACACACATAGATTGAGGCAAGGAAGAATGATCTTCTTCTCCTTCTTCTACTACATAAAAAGGAATGTACAAGAATGACCTAAAACAAGAATACAATAAGTGCAATATATGAAGACCAGTACATAAGGAAAAACCTAATGTAGGTGAATGAGTGAGCTGGCAAGGAACAAATGTGCCATCACTCTCGGTAGAATGATTCACTTGATGTAGCATACAACTTCAAATTCTAATCTAATGGCATAGAAATTGGCTTACAATCATCCATACCATACTTTTGTAGCATATTCAAGGCATATTGCCTTGTGACATCCATATACCTGTTTCTGTATGTATAAACTCAATGCCCAAGAAATAGCGCAACACACCATGATCTTTCATGTCAAATTCCTGCATAAGAAGTTGCTTTACCTCTTTGATGCTTCCTTCATTATCACCACCTACAATCAGGTCATCAACATAAATAGCCACAATAGTGATGCCATCATCAGCCTTCCTTGCATATAGTGAGTGATGTGCATCACACATAGAAAATTCAATGCTTGTTAAGTAATCAACAATCCTTGCATGCCATGCACGAGGGGCTTGCTTCAGCCCATACACAGTCTTTTGCAACCTGCTTCATATCCTTATGGTTGGTCCATATATACTTCTTCTTGTAAGTCACCATGTAGGAAAGCATTCTTCACATCCATCTGATGCAAAGTCCATCCTTTTGCTATAGCTAATGCAACAAGTGTTTTGACGCTAGACATTTTAGCTATAAGGCTTAATGTTTCCTCATAATCAATGCCATATGTCTGTGCATATCCTTTAGCTACTAATCGTGCTTTATACTTAACATTTATATCCCTTTTTCTCAAGGGAGTATCCAATGAAGACACACTTTTCTGCTTTTGGATCAAGCTTCATCCTCAATTCATTTGAAACATGTACATATGCAATACAACCAAAAACTTTCATATGTGATAAGTTTGGCTTTTTACCTGTAAACTTCTCTTCAGGTGTAACTTGATATATAGCAGTAGTCGGGGTTCTGTTCATGATGTATACAACACTATTCACAGCTTCTACCCAATAACAAGAGGCATATTATTCTCAGCCATCAAGGCTCTTGTTATTTCCACAATATGTCTATTTTTGCATTCAGCAACACCATTCTATTGTGGTGTGTACCTACATGAAAATTGACGCCGAATTCCATGATTTTTTTAGAAAACTATTGAACTGATTTGACATGTATTGGTCTCCTCCATCAGATCTTAATGTATGAATGTACTTCCCTGTCTGCTTTTCCACCATAGCTTTATAAATCTGGAAGTGATTGAACACCTCACTCTTCTCTTTCATGAAATATACCCATACTTTATGTGTATGGTCATCAATGAAAGTAACATAAAACGTGCAACCACCCATAGATGTTGTCTTTGCTGGACCCCAAACATCTGTATGTACTATTTCTAGTGCATTCTCACTAAGATGCTTGTCATGTGGAAATGATGCTCTTGACTATTTACCAAATTGACATGCTACACATACCTTTTGCATTTTTTGCAACTTTGAAAGTTGGTAGTCCATGGACAATCTCCTTTGACTGCATCAATTTTAGCCTTGGCAAGTTTGCATGTCCAATTCATTTGTGCCACATTTCTATATCCGCAATAACTCTTGAACCTTTTGCAAATATGGCTACATTCATTCCATGAAACTTCACATTTATGGTGAACATCCTACCCACTTTGTTTCCTTTGGCAACCAATCGTCCATCTTGCTTGTACTCTTCTACATATAATCCATCAGCATTGAACCTGACTTGTAATCCCTGGTCAACCATTTTTCTAACAGAAACCAGATTCTTTGTTATATTTGGAACATGCAGCACATCAACAAGATGTTTTACCTTTCCATCCTCCATCGATAGTGCTATGTTTCCTATATGCTCAACAGGATGTGATGTGTCATCACTTGTTTCAACATATCCAAGAACTGGAAATTTTTGCAAAGTACTAAACCATTCCGCATGACTGGTCATGTGATTGGAAGCACCTGAATCAACATACCAGACATTATCATTCGATTTTGAAAGACCAGCAGACATGGTATTCATCATGTGATGTTGAACCATGAACAACTTCTCAAAATCATCTGTACTTGTGGATGCATAGTTGTCTTGTTGCCTTCTGTTATTTTGATTCTTCAACCTACAATCACGTTAAAAGTGTCTAGGTTTACCACAATTCTAGCACCCTTTACAATCATTACTTGAATCATTTCTTTGGAAATTTATGTGACCTCTTTGGCTCCCCCTGCCTTGGAATTGTCCACTTCCTCCTGCATGATTCTGTTGTTGACCTTGGTCTTGGTTACTATTTCCTCTTCCATTTCTAAGACCTCTATGTCTCCCTCTTCCTCTGCCAAAGTAGAATATCTGCTCAGAACTAGGCTTTCCTTGGGAGTTTAAATCCTCACCAAGATTCTTTTCTTCAATGCTTAGCTTGGATACCAAATTAGCAAAATTCGGAATATTTCCCCTAGTCTGTATAGAAGTTCTGAACTCCTTATATGCACCTCCTAAACCAGGAAGTCACACTTCCACCTTATCATCATCATCTTCATTCATGCCAATAGATGCAATTGACTCACATATGCTTTTGATTTTCATAGTGTAGTCACTTACCTTTGTGCCCTTGTTCTCCAATGTATGCAGCTCGTTCTTGAGTTGCAATTTTTGTGCCTTTGTATTGGTCTCATACAATGTGAACAAATTGTTCCAAGCCTCTTTCGGAGTCTTGGCATCCTGTATGTGTCCAATCATGCTATCGTGTATGCTAACAGATAGCCAGTACATTACCTTTCGTGCTCCTTGATTCCATTCCTCATATGCTCTTAACTGCTCTGCAGTCCGATTCCTCTCTGGCAACTACGGAGCGTTTTTGTTCTCTCCTTTGATGTACTTCCAGTAGCCTTTTCCCATCAAGAAATTCATCACTCTGAATCTCTAAGCATGGAAGTTATTCTTGTCCAGCTTATCGCTCATAACCTGAATCATTCCATCTACATTTGCCATTTCTGCAACAATTCACAACACTGCAAAACACTACAAGGAGCACTTTTTCTTGAACACTTCACACTATGACGTGACAGTTCGATCTCAGAAAAACATAGTTTTCGTGTATCAACAGTACATCGAATCGCTTGAAATTCTGGGTCTGGAATATATGAGTGTTTCTGAACACAGCGCAAGTTACAGTTTCTAAAACTGAACTAGTTTTTTTGTGGGCCCCACCTTGCGGGCTCTAGACGGAGGTTGAGATGGCTCCAAAACTTTGATTTGACAAAAACAAGTGACCCTAGAGAGATAACTCCTGAAAATATTTTGAGGTCTTCTACTTGGATGTCGATTTTCGTAGCAAATGGAGGTCATTTGTGAATCGTGTTTTCTCCATGCCTTGCTGCCTAGTCTTCACCGTTGCCTTCTCCATGAGCTCTGCACAACCACGTTGGCTCTGAGGACATGTCACGAGGAAGGAGATAAGGAAGAGAGTTCACACACACACTCTCACTCTCAAGGAGAAGCACACACACATAAAAAGGAATGTACGACAATGACCTAAAACAAGAATACAACGTTGTATTACAGAAATTAAAAGATTAATTGTTTGATATAAGTTAGATTAAATTATGAAATTTTTTACTAATGTTTGATTTAATTTTGCAGAAAAAGAAGTTGCTGATCAATATCAAGATGGGAAGTATTTATTTAAGTATATTTAAGGGTATAGATGAACATTCAAGGGTTAGTTAAGGGGTTTTCTATGTTTTGAAAGTAATATAAGAGTAATTAAGGGTCAGTTATAGGTTCTGATCATGTTTTAAAGGGTTTTAACTAAATTACAAGGGTAATTAAGGGTTAAATGTATATTTTGAGCGGTTAAATGTATGTTTTGAGCATGAATTATAGGGTTCTAGTTAAATTTTAAGGGTTTAATATTCATCCTAGAGGGTTATGGAAGGTTAGAAAATAGGTTTATGGGTTAATTGGAATTAATTGATGTGGTTTAAAGTTGGCTATAGGGTAAACCTAAGGTTAAATGAATAAATAAGTGGGTTGTAGTCTATAATTAAATTATTAAATAGGTTAATTATATCTTAAGGAACCTTAGTAAAATACTAGATTAATATATTAATTAATTGTTTCCTCTAAGCCTAAGGTAAATATTAAAATGGGTTAAATTAAATTTTAGTCTAAGGTATAGTATTTATTCTAAAGTTTAGTATTTAAATGAATAAAAAAGAAGAAGTTAAAGGTTATTTAAAATCTAAAGTTTTTGGTCCATTGAATATTTAATTGGTTGGTTGAAATTGGGGAAATTCAAATGGGGAAAATTCCCACGCCTAAAAAGTTGTTGGATTGATGTTGAGTTAAAGAGCAATCAATTTAGGTAAGTTAGTTGAGTTATCTAAAGGAAAATGTAGGCTATGGTGGGCTACTCTCATCTATTTAAAGAGGGAGTACGTGCTCACAAGTTCATGTGTTTTTTTTCTGGTACTTAATTCTTCTCTAGACTATAGTCATATTTGTACTTAGCTTTATGTCAGTCCTCTGACAGGAGGAGAGAGAAGGCCATCTCTCTTGTCCTTCAATTTATGGAAAGCCAATTTTCAGAAAAAAGCTATTGGCGAACTGGAGATACACATGTGACCTGAAGTTTGAAAAGCAGAGATTGTCCTTAGTTTGAAACTTTTATTAGCTTGTATAGGCTATCTTTTAGACTGTCATTTATAAACATCATCCTTGAGGTTGTATAGGACTTTCGTTATTAATTTAGTATCATCTTTTATGTCTAAAGAAAGTTCTTCGAATAGTTCCTTTCTACCTTCATCAACTTTTGAATTGTTGTTTCCAAAACCAATAGAAGATAAAGAATCAATAAAAGAAGTAATAGTAGAAGAATCTTTGCACGATCCTAGGACAACTATAACTTTACTTTCTACTGTTCCTTCTAGTGTTAGTGAAGAAAATTTTCCTCCAACTATAGATAGAAAGGTAGAAAATATCCAAGAAGAAACAAACGAAACTATAAAAGATCAAATAGTTAGTGAAAGGATTATCCTACCTTCTTATTTTGACGCAGTTGAACTTTATAGGAAGGCTTCACCTTACGGACCTTAGGAAAAGTTATACTTGTACCTGTCCTGCATAGTCACCCTGCGTGCGCCGTTAGCGAGGCGATTGAATTGATCCACCAGTCGTCAGAAATCGCACCCACAACGTGCAATATATAAAGACCAGTACACAAGGGAAAACCTAATGTCCACGAATGAGTGAGCTGGAAAGGAACAAATGTGTCATCACTCGCGGTAGATAAATCTAATAAAGCTCAATGAAGTATCCCTGACATATATGGGTATGACCACTATACATGTCAGAGAAATGAAAAATTGGTAAGTGTCATTGTGGATCATCACATGTTGAGCTTGATATCTCAATAATTTGCAAGATAAATAGAGTGCTTAGTAACTAAGGAAGTGTCATACCCATATCTGATTGGCTTCTTGCTCTCCCTTTGTGATCTTCTAATTGCTTGGTTGGATGATTCAGGTATATCCTCCAACTTCTTCATCTTGACTTTGCCTTCGGACTTACATGCCTTGAACTCTTCTAAGTTGATGATGTCCTCATCTTATGAGTGGATGTCTTCAATCTGATTAGGCTCCTCCTTAGTGAGGCTTGGAAACTCCTCTTCGAAGTCATAAGGTAGCTTTACTTTCCTACATTCATTTTCAAACCAAGAGTCATTCTCATCAAAGATAACATCTCTACTAACCATAAATCCTTTGTTTGAAGGATTGTAGAACATGTAACCTTTCTGATTCAAGTCATATACTATGAAGATGCACTTCTCTGCCTTAGGGTCTAGTTTACCTCTTATGTGAGAAGGGATATGCACATAAGCTACACATCCAAAGGTCCTACAATGATCAAGTGAAGGTCTTCTACCATGCCATGCTTCATATGGGGTCATCCCATCAAGAGATTTGGATGGCAAGCTATTTACAAGATAAGTGGTAGTAGATACAATCTCTACCCACAAGTAATTAGGTATTTTTCTCTCATTTAACATTGACCTAGTTGTTTCAACAATTAATCTATTTCTCCTCTCTGCCACCCCATTTTTCTCAGGGGTATACCTTGTTGTAATTTCTCTCTTGATTCCTCTATCCTGCAAGAATGCATCAAACTCATTTGAGAAGTACTCACCTCCTCCATCTAACCGTGGTCTCTTTAGACTTCTCCATGCTTGGTTCTCAACAAGTGCAAGATACTTTTTAAAGCAACTGAGTACTTCATCTTTGTGCTTCATAAAGTATACAAAAATCCACCTACTGAAATCATCAATGAAAGACACATAATACCTTGATCCAAAAATTGAGGGATCCTTACTTGGTCCCCGTACATCTGTATGGACAAGCTCTATGTAGTCCTCATGCATGTCGCCTTTCCTTGTGAAGGGTAACCTGTGAGATTTTCCAAACTGACAAGCACCACATTTATAAATCATGTGTTGCTTGGATACATTAGGTATCCCAAGCACACATTGATCTCTAAATATTTGCTTTAAGGTTCTTTCACCAACATGCCCTAATCTCTTATGCCAAATTGCAAGTTCTGATAGTGTTTGATCTTTGTAGCTATAAAGTGCAATATTCCTTGTATCCTCAAGTTCAAAAGTGAATAATCTATGTGTCTTTTCTCCTTTGGCAACTCTCTAGAATCCATGTTGGGGATCCTCGAAAAATGCTCCATATTGGTTGAACGTGATTTGCAAACCTTTTTCCACAATCTCTCTAACACTCATCAAATTCTTGGTAATTGTAGGTACATAAAGAACCCTGCTCAATAGATTCTTGTTTCCATCAGAGGTCTTAACACTTCCTACCTTAATCACTAAGTGTTTGGTGTCCTCACATGTTTGTACCTGATGCTTACCCTTTGGTTCCTCAAGGTTTGAGAGAAGAGTTTCATTGCCTGCCACATGGTTTGAGCATCCTGAGTCAATGTAGAATAGATGGTCATCATTTATACCTGGTTTTGAAGTCATATTCATAATCAAAAGAGAATCCTCTTGCTCCTCTGTGTAGTTGTTGTAGTCTTTCCTTTATTTGTAGCCTCCTTGGTAGTTGCTATTGTAGTTGTTGTTGTAGTTGTTATTGTATCCTTGATGATGATTGAATCTTCCTCTTAATTGTGTATATTTACCTCTTTGATAACCTCTACCTCTCTGATTCTTGAAGTTCTTGTAACACTCATCTGTAGTATGATTTGACAATCCAAAAATATTACATGGTGAGGAGTTATAAGGTCTCCCCCTACCTTGCTTACCTCCTCTACCCCTTCCTCTTGAGCTTCTACCTCTCCCTGCATACTTGGCTTGGTAGGTAGCTCCTTCATCCTCAATCCTCTTGTTCTTCCCTTTCTCTTTGGACTTACTTTTATCAGTGTATAGGGCAGAAGAGCTATTACCTCTTGATGAGTCTCCATTCTTGTTGAGCTTGGCTTCATGGGTAAAGAGTTGCCCCATGAGTGTGGTAAGCTATGGAATCTACATGTCCATGGTAGTTGTGAAGCTCTCCCATTTGTCATCAACTTGAATACCATTGATTACTTGTCTTACAATCTGCTCCTCTTCAATTTCTTCTCATATGCTTGCCAAATGATGTCTTCCTATACCTTGTGTTGGAAGAGAAATAGGAAGACAATGTTTCCCAAGTCTCTTGGGATGTCTTACAGTTTCTAATATGTGGAAGAAGAAAATAATAAATTGAGTTAAGTACGTAAGACCTTGTTAATGCATCCTTGGCACACCATGTGTTGAGTCTTTCATGCTCCTCTCTTGTAGGTTGTCTTTTGCTTCTGAATATGGGCATCTCCTCATCTCCTGAGATGTATCCATAAAGGCTCCTTCCTTGCAAGTTGTCTTCATGCTCAAGGACCATGCTTGATAGTTGTTCCTATCCAATTTATCAATGAAAGGAAACCATCTCCCATTTTACCTTAGTTTTGCTCTGATACCACTATTGGGAAAGATGGATGGACACTCCAAGAAATGAGTAGGTACTGCAAAATCTTGCTTTGTACCAGCCCTTCTTGCTTCATAGTTGAGTTGTAGGCCCTCTTAGCTTTCCAATGACACTATACAAGTGCCTATGTACTTTTGAAATGATGTGAGGAATGATTGAACCAAAAGAGACTACTTCCAAGTTGAAGGATTAATGAAAAACTTCTATTTTTCTTCACACACCTCGTGTTGTTATGCTCAGTGCTTCCAATAAAATAGGAACCAGAAAAATTCCTTTTAGAGATATCAAATTAACTTAATGAGCTACTGATTCCAAGTGGAATCACGTAAAATGATGCACTATACACAGAGCAATCAATTTAGCAATTGAATCATTACCCCCAATTTTTTAGGACCTCTAGAGAGTTTGACCAATGAGTGCTTCGACGCGCTTTCCTCCAAATTGGCTGAATATATTATCTTCACAATTTGTGAGCATGTAGAGGACTTGGATTTGATTCCAACAAGCTATAGAACATTGAAAATGGTGAAGAGATGACTACAACATGAGTAGTACAAGTTGATTGTTATGAGTGACTATGACAGAGAGACCATAGATGACAAGTATTGATCTATTGTATTAGAACGCAATGTTGTACAAGATAATGATAATGAGTAGTGTCTAATGATAATGAGTAGTGTAGGCTATGATGTTAGCCTCACTCTCTTACAAATCTAATCAGCAATAGCTCAAAATTGAAGTGATCTGACCTGCACGTCTTTCAAGCATCTTATATAGATAAGCCATTTAAATTTGAATTTGAAATCTTCATTGGCCCTCACTTAAAAGTGATCCTCTAATCTAGGAGATATTTTCTCAAGTAGATTCATGACTTTTCCAACTAACAAGTCCCACAAATTTAGTCGTAGTTACAAATATTCTTTCAAGTCAAAAAATGAATTTTACAAATGGTAAAGGATAAAAAACTTCCTATCAATGGTTTCCATGGAGCTTTAGTTGTACATAAACTCTAGCCAAATGTGTAGGCTTGATATTTACACCAACATTTGTAAGACCTAAGAAGTCTATCTTCGTGCTCCCTATGTACTGTGTTTTTGTGCATATTGTACAGTCTTTGTGTGGAGTACCATGTGCGACCTTAGGAGCTCATTTTTCTACTCCGAGGATATCATCGTGGAGAGCATGAGAAGGAGATCCCAATGTGGTGCATTGCCATTGAAATACTTCACAAACATCATATTCATCATGTGATGTTGAACCATGAACAACTTCTTAGAATCATCTACACTTGTGGATGCATAGTTGTTTTGTTGCCTTCTACTATTTTGATTCTTCAACCTACAATCACATTCAAAGTGTGCAGGTATACCACAGTTCAAGCATCCTTTACTGTCATTACCTCAATCATTTTTTTAGAAATTTCTATGGCCATTTTTGCTCCCCCTACCTCAAAATTGCTCTCTACCTCCTCCATGATATTTATGTTGACCTTGGTCTTAGTTACTATTTCCTCTTCCACTTCCAAAGCCTCTACCTCTGCCGCTTCCTCTACTAGAGTAGAATACCTGCTCAGAACTAGATTTTCCTTTAGACTTCGAGTCCTCACCAAGATTCATTTTTTCAATAATCAACATGGACACCAGATCAGTGAAATTCGGATTATTTTCCCTAGTCTGAATAGATGTTTTGAATTGCTTATATGCAGCTCCTAAACCACCAAGGCACACTTCCATCTTATTATCATCATCTACATTCACACCAATAGATGCAAGTGAATCACATATGCTTTTGATTTTCAAGGTGTATTCACTTACCGACATGCCCATTTTCTCCAAAGTATGCAGCTCCTTCTTGAGTTGCAAGTTCTGTGCCTTTGTATTCATCACGTGCAAAGTGACCAAACTATTTCAAGCCTCTTTTGGAGTCTTGGCATCTTATTTGTGTCCAATCATGCTATCTTGTATGCTAATAGATAGCCAATACATCATCTTTCATGCTCCTTGATTCCATTCCTCATATGCTCTTAATTGGTCTACAATCTGATTTCTCTCTGGTAACTCAAGGGTTTCGATCGCGATGCACCACGGTGCGCTTTCATTATCAAGCTCCACGATGATATCCTCAGAGTAGAAAAGGGACCTCCTAAGTTGGCATACAAATGCGCTCGAACTTACAGCCTATGACAGACCAAGCGGTTATATGTTTTATTAAAGAACATATACAAAGAAGTGTCTAGTGGCCATTTAGCCTTTTAGATGGACACTAACAGTAACAATAACTACAAAGCATTTTCATTCTCTCCTTTGTTCTACTTCCAGTAGCCTTCTCCTATCAAGAAATTCATCATTCTGAACCTCCAAGCATGGAATTTGTCTTGTCCAGTTTATCACTCATAAGTTGACTCATTCCATCTGCGTTTGTTGTTTCTACAGCAATTCACAACACTGCAAAACTACAAGCAATACTTCTGCTTGAACACAGTTGCACTATGACATGAGGATTTGATCTTAGAAGAACATAGTTTTTGTGTATCAACAGTACAGGAAATTGCTTGAAATTCTGGATCTAGAATATATGCGTGTTGCCAAAACACACGACATAAGTTAGAGTTTTGCAAAGTGACTTTACAAGAATGGCTTAAAACAACAATACAACAAGTGCAATATATAAAGAACCATACATAAGGAAAATCCTATTGTCCATGAGTGAGTGAGCTGGCAAGAAAAAAATATGTCATCACTCTCGGTAGATAAATCTAGTAAAGCTAAATGAAGTATCCTTAACATATAGAGGAGTGTCCACTATGCATGTCAGAGAAATGCAGAAGTTACATGTGTCATCCTAGATCATCACATGTTGAGCTTGATATCTCAACATATGTGTGTGAAGAGATACACATACATAGAAGCTACATGTTTGGCTAGTTTTTGTTCTATCTTGTGAAAGGAAGTTGACATAGGTCACATTGATTCGAGAACATTGATGTCAAAAGTGATGAATAGCTGTATAGAGATGAGGGTTCTTGAAAAATGCCTACTCCACACCAACAAAAATAACCCTAGCAAACCTTAATACACTCCTTAAGATTCCAATGTATGCATTCATATCACCAAAGTACTTTGGGACATCATTTCCAAAACACTCTGTCAAAACATATAACTTATGTTTACAAGGCACTTTGATGTAACCTTCTTTTTATGGAAGAAGGCACTCAATGTTTTACTTAGAGCTCCCGGCCTCAAAGAAATTGACTAGAGACCTTTTGCACACATTCAATTAAAGTGTTTAGGGAGCTAGAAATAAGTTACTCTATGAACGTAAGAGGAGTATACTCAAAGAAATTTGTATAATAAGTCCAGGGGTAATCCCAACTTTTTAGGAAGAAGATGATAAATGGATAGAGTCAATTTCATCTACTCATAACTCAAGATCTATGGATCCAATCACTATGAAAATTTGTAAGGATGCAAATCAGAGTCATAGATTTGTATTCAAATTAATAGATATGATAATGAGTATATATACATAGAAAAATGACTCAAAGAACATAACAAAATATACTCAATGTATTGTCATAATGAACAAAAAAACATGTAGCAATGAGAATGAAGTATGCTGAGATTTGTACTTACAAACGTAAGATAACATGAAGTTCCTGTCATATCATCTTTAGAACTAGACCAATCTGCATGAGAGAATAGCATTATGTCTAGAGCAAAGTTATATGGATAATATAGACCTCCATTTATGGTTCCCTTCAAATACTTGGGTATCCTCTTAGCTACTTCCATGTGTGGTTTCCTAGGAGTATGCATGAATTGACTCACAAAACTTACACCATAACAAATCTCTACCCTAGTGAATGTTTCATGATTCAAATTTCCCACTATACTTTGATATTTTGTTATGTCTTCAATTGGCTCTCCTTCAAGAGCATGTAGCTTTGAGTTTATCTCTATGAGAGTACGTGCAACCTTAGCATTCTCCATATTGAACTTTACTAGCATATCCTTGATGTATTTCCTTTGAGCTATATATATACCATTTTTGTATAGAGAACTTCTTAACCAAGGAAATATGTGAGTTTCCCTAGATTACTAATATTGAATTCCTCCTTCATCTATAGCTTGATCCTTCAAATACCCTTAAAATCATTACCTCTTAGTATTATATCATCTACATATACACAAAGCTATATGATTTTTCCATTATTCCTCTTGATGAAGAGTGAAGGATCTACTTTGCTAACCATGAAAGCTTATCTTGCAAGAGACATGAGAAGCACACACAAGGAGCACAAACGCAGCAAGACACACGGAGAAGATGATGGTTGGAATAGCTCTCTCTATTGAGCATGAACTTAACTGAAGTAAGAGTCAAATAATATCCCTAAGTACAAAGTACCACCACATATGATAGTATCAAGTATGTGGTAACATGGGGAAAAAACCTCTAGCCAGCACTAGAGTAAAAAGTGCCCATGTATAGGTAAAAGGTTCACATCAAAGCTACTTGAGGAACACATAAGTGTAACAAACCCCCCTGGAGCAAATGATGTGAACACATACAGGGAGTAACAGGTCAACTGCCACAAGGTAATAAGCCTAAAGCTTTGTGAAAAGCTTCAAACTTTTCTCATGGAAGAGCTTTGGTGAATATGCCTGCCACATTATGTTGTGTAGGCACATATACCAAATCAATATCTCCTGCATGAAGGTGCTCTCTCACATAGTGATAATGCACCTCAATATGTTTGGTCCGTGCATGAAACATTAGGTTTCGTGCAACAGCCAAAGCACTCTGACTATCAGTGAGAATATGTGTAGTAACATCAATCTCTATGCAAAGATCCATCAATAGGCATCTCAGTCATATACACTCCACTCTAGCTATGAAAAATGCCCTGTACTTAGCTTCACAACTCGATGTCACCACTGTAGGTTGCTTCTTACTCAACCAAGATTTGCATGAGTTTCTAAGGAAAAAGCAATTACCACTAGTGGACATGCGAGTATCATAACAACTAGACCAATCACTATCTATAAAAGCATGCAAGCATGGCTGAATATCTCTACCATAAAAGGGACCTAAGCTCAAAGTGCCTTGGAGATATCTAAACACACGTTTCACCGCTTGCCAATGCTTATTGCCAGGGCTATGCATGAATCGACTCAACTGGGAAACTGCATACTATATATCCGGCCTTGTGTTGCATGCATATATAAGACATCCCAAAACTTGCTGATAAAGAGAAGTGTCGAATGCATCACTAGAATCCTCAACTGAGAACCTGAATCCTGTCTCAACTGGTGTGGAAACTGGCTTGCAATCCTCAAAGGCAAAATGCTCAAGTAGTTTTTCAACATACTTTGCTTGATGCATAACAATTCCCCCCTCAACGGATACAAATTGGATGCCAAGATAGAAGCTCAAAAGACAAGATAAGTGACATCAAAAGTATGCTGCAAATCAGCCGTAAGACTGTCAAGTTTTGCATCACATGACCCAGTCAAGAGTATGTCATTGACATAAAGAAAAAGCACTATAAGATCAGCCCCATTTTTGTGTACATAGAGTGTGCTTTCAATCGGACTACATGTGAAGCCAAGAGCAATCAAGTGCTTATGGATTTTATCATACCCTGCATGTGAAGCTTGCTTGAGACCATACAAGGTTTTATGCAGGTGACAAACCATATGCTCTTTCCCTTTCATAGAAAATCTAAGAGGTTGCTTCACATAAACCTCTTCTTGCAAATCACCATTCAAGAAGGTTGTTTTTATGTCCAACTGATGCACTTTCCAACCTCGATGGGCAGCCAATGCAGCCACGGTATGAATGGTAGTCATGCGAGAAGTAGGTGCAAATGTTTCCTCATAATCAATGCCATATTGTTGCGCATATCCTTTGGAAACCAATCTAGCTTTGTAGCGATCAATGCTACCATCAGATTTTCTTGTAATCTTATAAACCCACTTTCGACCAATGGCATTCTTTCCTTCTTCACATAACTCCCAAGTACCATTCCTATGTATGGAATCCATTTCTAATTGCATAGCACTCAACCATTGAGGATCGTCACATGCATCTTCAAAAGAAAGTGGCTCTTCATTACATGTTGTAACAATAAGAGAATAATCCACAAAATTACTTGATGCATGGTGAGAGCTTGGTCTTGTTCTACCAAGTAAGGGTGCACTCAATTTGCTGTCCTGCAAAGTTTGTTTCAGCCACTTTGGCATAGTTTGTGCACTCTTCATAGACATGTGTTCAAAAACATCTTCAATATGTAGATCATGCGTGGGCTGCATTTCATGCTCATTTTCAACCATATTTTAATGCAAATGTTCAGCCATATGTGGCTGGAAATTTCTAGCAGTTTTGATAATTTTTTATTGAAAATTTTCAGCCATGTTTGGCTGGAAATTCTCTACATTTTCAGCCATATTTGGCTGGATTTTTTCAGCCCTTTGAGCCTCAGTTGGCTGGTCTACATGGCCATAGTCAAGCACACCATTTTGGAATAAAGACATGAGTGTATCGGACACATCTTGTGAGCTAACTGTTGGCTGTTTTTTGCATTCAAGTAGAGGGAAAACATAATTATTAGCAAATATCACATCTTGAATCACAATAATTGTTTTCGTCAATGGATTGTATAATTGATATCCCTTACTTTCAGCATTATAACCAACAAATGTACATTTCTTTTCCTTATCATCAAGTTTGTGACATTGTTGTGATGGCACAAGAGCATATGCCAAACAACCAAACACACGCATATGACTAACCATAGGCTTATGATCATTTTAAGCCTCATAAGGAGTGATGCCTCTCAATGCTTTTGTATGGCAGCGATTCAACACATAGCACACATGACCACTTTCATCCAAAACGTATTAGGAAGATGCTTTCCTTTAACCATACATCATGCCATTTCAAGTAGAGTTCTATTTTTACGCTACGCAACACCATTTTTCTCTGGTGATATGGCACCATACATTGGTGTGAAATACCTCTTTCACAAAGAAAAGCATTAAACTCATGTGACATGTATTCACCACCATTATCCATGCGTAGAGTGAAAAGCTTTTGTAAGAAAAATTTTTAGCCATAGTTAAAAATGCTTTGGAGCAAGAAAAAAATCTCATTCTTTGCTTTCATAGTACACACCCATGTATGGCGAGTAGCATCATCAATGAAGGTAACAAAATATACATGCTTCCCAAAAGATGGAGTCTTGAAGGGACCACATACATCACTATGAACAAGCTGCAATTTTCTTGTAGTGTGTGTATGACTCTCT
This sequence comes from Ceratopteris richardii, assembly GCA_020310875.1. Taxonomy (NCBI): domain Eukaryota; kingdom Viridiplantae; phylum Streptophyta; class Polypodiopsida; order Polypodiales; family Pteridaceae; genus Ceratopteris; species Ceratopteris richardii. The sequence continues at coordinate 86,971,276 of CM035427.1, read as the reverse complement.
TTTGGAAAAGAAGCACCATGCATTTTTCCAAGAATGCAACCTTCACATGCATGTTTTTCAATGGACTCAAGTGTAGGCAAACCAATAACCATTTCCTTCTTTTGCAAGTAAAGCAAACTATTGAAGTTCAAGTGACCAAAACGAGCATGCCAAAGCTCCATTTCATCCATGGAAGAAGTATGAGCAACCAAGGCATTCGAGGCAGCCCTCTTGTATGTATCGATGCGATACAAACCATTACATAATGTAGCGGACATCACGATAACATCGCCATTGCTGAAATCATGAACCATACACTTATCATCAACAAAGTGTACATGAAGTCCAACTTTGGCAATCAACGGAACTAAAATTAAGTTCTTCTTTACATCGGGCACATACAATGCATTTTTCAAGAGAATCACACCTCCATTTGCAGCCATAAGCTCAATTTCTGCTACTCCAATGATAGAATAAGAGGAATTGTTTGCACACACCACATGTCCTCCTTTGGGTGCATCTTTCAAAGAGGCAAAAAATCTTTTGCATGATGTTATGTTCTTTGAAGCACCACTATCAAAGAACCAATCCGAATCAGCCTCACTCACAACCATACATTTAGAATGCAAAGAAGCATCATAATGACCTATAACAACACATGCCCAAAAATCTTGAGCCATGTTAGCTTCATCGTTCTTTACATTTGCTAAATTTTCAGCAATAGACATGCCAGATCCCTTCTTCTTTTCATTGTGTTTAACAAGCTTTCTACACTCGTCAGTAGTATGATCAGCCTTCCGGCAATATTTGCATCTCTTCTTCTTTTGCAAATCACTATCATTAGAGGAATGAGTGGAAGAGGAATATTGAGGCTTTGGTTTTGATGAACCCAAAGTTAAACCATACTTGCTTTTCCCCTTTCGTGAGATACCAAGTGCTTGTGTTCCCTCAATCAAACCACTCATATTCACTCTAGATTGCTCTTCTTTCAAAAGAAGAGACACAACCGCATCAAATGCATACATATTAGGATTTCCTTTTGCAACCAAACGGAGTGTAGTAGCAAAGCTTTGAAAAGATTCCGATAATCCTTTCAACAATGTAGAAATGAGGGATGCATGTGGAATGATCTCATCTATGTTTGAAAATTGCTCTTTGAAGTCCTTGATGTCACATACACATCCACCGACTCATTTTCAGCCATACATACCTCCTCAAGTTGCTTCCTCAAGTATGCAACATGTGCTTCATTACGGATGGCATACAAAGAAGCAAGAGATTCCTATGCCTCTCGTGATGTAGAACATGACCGAATGTGTGGAGAAGGAGAAACCACTATAGTTGAAGAAGAAGTTGCTCTATTATAGTAGATTGTGAATTAGAAGAACCTGCGTGCCTTTGATCTACATTTGCCACTATGTTCCAAAGTTGTTTAGCAACAAGAACATGCTTCATCATGTAACACCACATCGAATAGTTGGTCCCATCAAGGTTATCTTCAGCTTGATGCATGCCAAACAAGACATCATTGCCCGCCATTTCACAAAAGAACAAGAATGTGATAAAATCTTCACTTCGACAAAAGCTGAAATGAGCATGCATTTTCAGCTCACAAAACATCACTCTGATGGCAATTTTGGTTGCACGAATGGCTTCAAAATGGGGGTAAAACCTTAGCACAACTGGTGGAAATATCTCTTGCCTGTTGAAATTCATAGTTCTATGCTCTGAAGTCGATTTGCATTGCTAAAACTACACGCACACCATGACGTGAAAAACCAAAAATTGAGAAGGATATGAACCTGCACTGATACCATTGTTGGGTGTGTGTAGAAGTGCGAGAGATAGACGAGAAGCACACACAAGGAGCACAAATGCAGCAAGACACACGGAGAAGACGATGGCTGGAATAGCTCTTTCTATTGATGATGAACTTAACTGAAGTAAGAGCTGAATAATATCCCTAAGTACAAAGTACTACCACATATGAGAGTATCAAGTATGTAGTAACATGGGGAAAAAACCTCTAGTGAGCACTTGAGTAAAAAGTGCCCATGTATACGAAAAAGGTTCACATCAAAGCTACCTGAGGAACACATAAGTATAACATTCACTTTCCTACAATCTAGGAAAAGTGAACAGCTCATAACCGCAACCCGGTCCCAAACATTGAGGGTCACCTGCAAAGCGACAAGAAGGAAGGTTGTTAGAAGATCCTCCAGTCCACTCTCGTCAACCTCATCAATAAAAAGCATGGCAGGTTAGGTAGATTTGGAAACCCTACTATCAAGATTAAATATAAAATTTCCTTCTTCCAAAGGCTTAGCTCATGAATATCCGGACGAGCATATTAGGAGGTTTTTAGCACTATGCAAAATAAGAGGCGTGATGGGAGGAGAGGATGCCTTTTTTATACTCTTCTCTGCCACATTAGAAGGGTTAGCAGATAAATGGTTCAGCGAATTTGTTGAGAACCATTTTACCACTTGGGACTTAATGAAAGATGCATTCAAAACTCAATTCTAGCATGGAGATACTACAGAGATCATCATAGAGGAATAAGAAAACTTGAGACTGGATCCAGGTGAAAAGTTTCTAGAGTTTGTAACTAGGGCCAAGGCACCAATGGCTAAGTTGTCAGATCCTCCACATGTTTTCTTCATTAAGAAATGGTTAGCTAAGCCACTTCTAGTGACCACACAATGTAAAATCAAGGAATTAGTGTTGCCAACATCCTCCATAGAGGCATTCATCACACAACTAGACTAGAGTAAATAAGGCAACAATATGGAGCAATTTCTTCTCAACTACCCTATTCTGCAAAAATGGAGGATCCAGTAATCTAGCTAAGGAAAGAGCGGAGGGCTTAAAAAGGAATAAGGCCCACAAAGAGGAGGAGAATTTTGTTACTCAGTTGAGGAGGGAGATTGAGGCATTGAAGCTACAAAAGGAAGAGGAAGCCCAAGCAAAAGAACTGGCTCAACTTCGACAGGAGTTGTAGGAACTCAAAGGGGATGGCATCAAAGTTGGGCTATGGTGTACCATGTGCAGCAAGCAAGGTCATGTAGTAAGTGAATGTCCTCTGTTACGTGTAACTTGCCAGCTATGCAGGAAAGATGGTCATGAGGCCCACGAATGTCAATCAAGAGGAATGCCTGCAAAAACATATTGGACACAAGGAGGAGCCCTACCACTAGAAAATGTGATGGTGGTTATACCTAATCAAGGTAAGAATTACAACCCTAGAAATAGGGATAACTTTGGAAATGGGCCTAGGAGGCCAATTATTTGTTTCAGATGTGGAGAATGTGGGCACTATCAAAGTAGGTGCACTCTACCAGAAAATGCCCCTCCTTGTAGGAACTGCCCAGAGGCAACAGACCACTATACTAATTGTTGTCCTAAGAACTAAGAATCTTCATCTAGGGCCGATCAAGTCAATGGGCCATCAACAGTGATGCCATTGGACATGCATTCAACAGGGCTCATGAGGAGTTTGATAAATCATTTGGAGCCCATGTTCTTAAGGAATCAGAAGCTTCTAGATTACTCAAGTCCATGAAAAAGGAGGTTAGTATTTTTTATTTAATAAAGATGGATGGGAAATTTAGGTCAGAACTCTTGCAGATAATTGATGAGGTGTCCACTACAAGCTTAGTGGGAAAGGCTATTGTTATGCATAAAGGAAAATTTATAGGGGAAGCACCTCTCACAGATTATAAGAGCCCTCGGCGAACAGTCTCTATCAAAGGTCATGAGTTTCAAGGAGTTATTGTAGATGGTGGTTCTGGCATTAACTTGATGCCTGAACATACCATGAAAAAGATTGGACTACACCCTTCAAGACCTGCCAACTTCACTGTAACACTGGCAAACCAAAGCATAGTAAAGCCTATGGGAGTGGTCCCAGGAGTCCCAATCAAGATAAAAGGTACCATCTTTAATTTGGATTTTGTTGTTTTAAGGCTGCCACATGTAGAAGGAAGTTTCCCTCTGTTAATTGGGAGACCTTGGTTAAGGCATGCCAATGTACTACATGACTGGGGCAAGGACACAATGTGGGTAAAGCAAGAGGGAAAAGAGTTGCAACAGATAATTTTAGAAGAAGGACCAAAGAATCAAAGACATACCAGCATGATGCAGACAATTGGTATTTGTATGGAGGAAGATTTGTTGGACAACCAAGAAGCAGCTCTATTTGAAGGAGCAAATTTATATGAAGATGAAAACATGTTGGCTTGGCTCCATGTAGAAGACCCATCTTCCTACTATGGAATCTTTCCAAACTCAAGTAGAGAGGAAGCATATGAAGAAAAAGAGGACATCATTCAGGTTACTGACTCGAGTGAGACAATCTCAGTCAAAGGCCATAGAAGAGAGAAGAAAAGAAAAGCCCTCAAGTGCAACAGTGACGAAGCTACTTCAAATCCTACATCAAGGGCTAGTTTGTTATGGATACTAGTATGTATATCATCTGTTGTGTCAATTTTTATGATAGTAAGTGCGGGGCTTTACAAGGATGTGGAAGGAGAACCTGCAAGTCTTTGGAAATAGAGGGTTCCATTGGATGAAGAAGCTGGAATAGTAAAAATGGAATTTTGCCAATTAAGTCATAAAGTAGCTGAAACAAAGATACAAAAGATGTAGTATGGAGGAGATAATATTTTACTGAAGGATTTAGGGTGGCCCTCTCAGATGATCAGTGTGCCCAACAAGAAGACAAAACAAATGAAGTGCAGTTCAAATGGAGATTATGGAGGAGTTTCTCTTAGTCAACATATCAAGGCTCAATGCCTATCATCAACACAATTGAAGATTTATGGATCACCTGGAACATACAAAATTTGTCTAGGATGTACATAGCCTTCTCATGTCATTTTTGCTTAAGTTTTAGTAGCTTTTATCTTTTTTTTTTTATGCTTGTTCCTTGACTTTTTAGTGAATTTAGCAACCATTTTATAGCCTTTTCATAAGCACAATTTTTGGAATTTTTTTGGGAACTTTTCAAGCATTTTTAGAATTTTTCTAGCATTTTTCATCCTTTTCAAATGTCATTTTCTTGCTAAACTAGAGGAATAGAGGAAGCCCTTTGTGGTTTTGAGTGGAAAAACTGGCCTAGACCTATAGGGAAGTTTTTTTGAGAATTTTTTAGGTTTTTTTGGGTTTTTTTGTATTTTTCTCCAATTTTTGGATGTTTTCAAAAAAAAAGGGCTCCATGGAATTTATTTTTCCAAAAAAAAGGGGGGGGGGAAGAAAATTTCGAAAAAAAAAACCTTCTCTCTCTCTCTCTCTCTCTCTCTCTCTCTCTCTCTCTCTCCCCCCTCCTCCCCCCTCCTCCCCCCCCTCCCCCCCGTCCGGCCCCCATTATTTTATTTTTATATTTATTTTATTTTATTATTACTTTTTTTTTCTTTCATTTTATTTTTTATGTATCTTATTTTCTTTTTATTTTTCCCCAAAACCCATTTTTTTAATTTTTCATATTTTTGAATTTTTATTTTATTTTGTTTATTTTATTTATTTAGTTTAATTTTTTGTTATTTTGTTTTTATTTTTTATTTTCGCTTTCCCCAAATGTGCATTCAAAAAAAAGGGACATTTTATTTTTCATTATAAAAATTAAAAATATGTATTTTTTATTTTTCATGGTTCAAAGCTTTTGGCTTTAGATTGCGTCTCGGATGGTAATGGTTTTCAAACTTGGGGTCATTTACATGTATTTTGGCACCTCTGGACTCATTGTTTGCCTTTAAGTTTCCAAAATCCCACCTTTTCTATGACTTTTGGTCAAACCTCACATGTTTTGAGCACATTTCTCACGTGTTTTTTTATTTGTCACATGGTCCACATGGTCTATTCTCACTGCATTTTACCATATGTTGCACATTTTCACAGTTGCACCCTTTGTAGCTCTCTTGTATTATCATTTCAACCCTCTCCGGACCCCATATTCCTACTCCCTCACCCTCCCTTTACCCTTCTACCCAGCCCCATCTTTATCCCTCCCTACCCTATCCATCTCAGCCCCCTTAGCCCTCCCTTCCCCCTCCTTTCTACCCTCCCATTGCCCTCCTTTGCTTTTCCATGAAAAATTTCCACTTTTGGGTTCTTCTCTGGTGCTTGCTCTCTCTTGCTTCTAGTGGACTTGGTAACTGCTTAGGTGTCCTTTTGAAGATTTTGCAGCACAAGAATCATGGTGACCTGCTCAGAGTTTTCACTGTAGCTCTCTAGGACGGAGAGCACATTAGGTGGTCGGCAACTATTGAGCCCATAAAAGTCATATTGGTCAAAGTCAACCATAGTCAAAGTCAAAAGGGTCAAAGTCAAAGTAGTGAAAGTCAACAAGCTCAAAGTCAACATGGGCAAAGTCAAAGTGTTCAAAGTTCAGGTGTCAAAGTGCACAAGTAGTGCACAATTAATTGATTCACAAAGGGTAAAATTGTAGAAAGTTTGTTGCACGTTATAGAGGTATTTCTGTAATTTCTCTAGGGTTCAAAGTGTTTTTAAAGTGTTTTAGAAGGTTCAGGTGAACCCTCTCTTAGGTGCACAAGTGAAGAATTAAAAGGAAAAATGTGAAGGTATGTGAAGCGGCAGCGTACGCAGAAGTGGAAGTATGGCCCCCCAATTAAATTTTTGTCTTAGTCTAAAGTCACTACAGGACAAAAGAGAGATTCGTTGCCTGCCCACTTTTGGAGACAATCTTGGGACATCAAAGTGAGCACCAAGATACTCCTGCCGTTAGGAGTGTATGTGAATCGACACTCAAATCAAGGCAAGGACTATTCTTGGAGAACTAAGGAAGGTGAGCATAGTCTAAGCTAAGCAAGAGACATAAGTGCAAGGGACACACAATGTGCAACACAGAGAAGCGAAGTGCAAGGTGTGCATGAAGAGTGACTAAGACGTGTGCACAGAAGTGCTAAGCTTACAACCAAAGATCCCAAGGTCCCCTCAAAGTTGTGCGCGTGTCGACAGAAGGTGTCCATCCCTCCCCCTTTTTGGAAGCTTGGTGCAAGGTGTGGACAAGTGCAGGCTTGGAGAAGGTGGAGGTCTGGTGCAGAGAAGGCCGACATCAACAAGACCCTTGGGTATTTTGTATTTTGTGATTGTGCACTTTGTGGGATTTTACACAGAAGTATTGGATTGTATTGTGCATCGCCATTGTATTTGTGTTCTTATAATCAATCCACAGAGGCTTCTAGTGTGTATCTTTCTTCTGACCTTTCCCTTTTCTCCTACAAACACTCAAATCCCTTTTTGGGTACAAGAATCCCCCAACAGTCTAGGCTTGTACTATTGCACAATATAGAGGAAATACATGAGACATATGGCATCATATTTTTCCTACAATATAGCTATATAGCTATATTGTAGTAATAAAAGCCATATTACCAATAAAAGCCATATAGCTAGCTGTACATGTATCAAAACTAGTACCAACGACAACCCTACCACAGGCTGCTCAAAAATTACCAGCCATATTACCAAGCACAACCTAGGCCACAACTTGTGCTAGATCAAAAATTGCTAGCCCATGTACTATCGGTTCAGTATGTAGGCATAAAAGAGAATCTAAATATGGCTTTAGTCCCATTTTCCCCTTTGATCATGGAGAATGATCCAAATGCCAATAGTTTTGATTCATCTCATGGTGAGAATGTCCCTAGTCATGTACTTCAATCCCAATCCTAGACCTCAAATCAAATAGATGAGACCACATGCCCCTAGAGGACTTTGCTACACATGCCAAGGAGATCAGTTCATACACGAATGCCCACATACCCCACTAGCATGTCAACCACACTATCTTACCATCCAATCATATTTTTCTCAATGTGGTAAGGAGCATATTATTAATGAGTGCTGCAAGATCCTGCAAATGGCTCAAAGATTACCTTGAATCATTAATGTGATAGGTTTTGGAGTTTGAGGTCTTCGAAAGCACACGAATAACACAAGGAAGAAGAAGAAACTTGGAGCAAGGTTCTTACATTGCCACAATCACTTGAATTGGTTGTGTATTCTTTTAAGAATCTTTATGGAACATGTATCAAAATTCATGACCAATTCAAGTGAATAGGGCCATCGAAATACCTCTAATAGCCTTAATCACTTGAATTGGTCATGTGGTTTTTCTTTACAAAAATATTATTTATACAAGATAGGTACTACAAATAAAGCAAAACTAGATAAAGATAAAGAATAAACACATCGTAATAATAAATCCTACACGCTTTACAAGACATGAACAATTCATGTGATTAGGGCCATTGGATTTCCGAATTGCTATATGCACGTTAATTGTTCATGCCTTCCTTCTTTTAGGAATATTAGTTTATACAATTCAAAGATTATAGTTCATAGATAAATAAATCAAGCTATAACATTAGAGGGAGGAAATAAATGGTTGACCACTTAACATGTAAATTGATCTCATAAATGGTAGGCACACCACAAATCCTTCCTCTATTTGAGAAAAATAGATCACCAACATTTAGAAGTTGAAACACCAATTTCTATGTAGAAACACAAATTACAAACATACTATCTTTCACTTAAAGGTAGAATGACATTATTTCCTCAATACATTGTTCCATAAACACATGGCTTTGAAGAGTTCCTTCTATGTAGAACTAGTATTTATGGCATAAGAGAGAACAAAAATATTTTCCAAAACATGTTGGAAATACATTGGCTTGGTATCTAGAGGTAATCATAGATATGGAAACTTGTACATCTACTATTGCTTTTTATGATCTCCCTTTTCGGATCATTCACTTTTTTTACTTTTATTTTCACACATGATTTAATGGAGAATGAACAAGAGGACCATTTTCCTTATCTTGCATCTTCTTATCTACTAGTGGTGGAGGTGTTGGAGGAGAGTCTAGATCATATGGGCAAATAACATCTTTCATGATGTTATGAATTGCTCTTTGTTTCACCCAAAGGACCCATGCATTTGAATGATCAGATAAATTCTAATCAAGACTATAAAACCATCGCTCTAAGAACCTTATTGCATTGGAAATTACTCTCCATCAGCATGATGTAGTGTCTTTTTGTTATGTCACATGTTTTTGCATATAACCAAAAAGTTTTCTCTTTATTTAGTTTGCAAACACCTAGATATTTTTTATCAATGTGTATCTTCAAAATCTTGGTAGCACTGAAAAGCTAAAACAATATAAAAAAATGACAATGTGGTGATACATTAGTGCATCAAAAGTGCACTAGGACTTATAGTTTGCAATTGCCATGTTGTGATTGCAAGAAATTCATAAATAAATATTGGTATTCATTGAAATAAATTATTTTTAAACTCCAATGACCCCTAGAAATATAATCCATACTTGTTTATAAAACTTCAAGCTTAGAAAGGGAATGACTATATATGGAAAATATTTTGAAAACCTACTTCTCAACATATTGATAAATAATATATTCTATATCCTCACTAAAATTGCTGAGAAATTGAACAAGTCCTCCATGCTTGAAATGTTAGTATATGATCAATGTCTACCTCTCATGATTGTATGCACATTTTGTAAGGCCCCCATTATGAGGAGAAGCCAAGCATGCATTGCCCAATTGATGGGAATCCCAACTTGCATGTTGGATGAAGGTCATATTGGACCATGTAAGGTATTGTAAGGAAAGGGAGTTACTAGGGTCCCCAATTGTGGGGTGCGGGGCAGTGGTGAGCAGCCCCGACTAGGGGGTCCAAGGGGGCCAGCGGGCCTCCTGGCTGGAAGTCAGAAATCATTTATATTTGTTAGGTCGGTTCAACTGGTCTAAGCCGTGTATGGCAATTATGCGGGCGGTGGCCGCCCACGCTCTACCACCCATGTATAGCCGTCCATGGAAGGCCACCCATGATCCTATATATACATGACTTCTGCACTACCTGAGACATCGAGTTAAGCCAACATACCTCTACCTTGTATCTCCCTATCTAGAGTTGTCTAGATCACCATTTAAGCTCTACCTTGAGAGCGCACGGGTGGACAATGCCATCATCTTTGTACTTGTTGTTAGTAGAAAATTGTTGAGATTATTCTATATCTGTTATCTTCTCTCCTACCGCTCCTATGTTATATTGCTTAAGTATTGTCTTACATGGTATCAGAGCCATAAGGTTCAAATAGCTTAAGAAGTATCACTATTTTAGCCTACTAGCATACTAGAATATTAGTAGATTATTCGAGTGATTACATGATGGCTTCATCGTCCAACAGTGGTCTTGGTGCTTCAGCTAATGTTAATGCTACACCTATTCGAATTCGTCCACCTGCATTCACTGAAGGGAAGCTGGATGGATCCAACTATACACTCTGGAACTTCAAAATTTCTGCAATTTTGGACTCTTATGAATTACTTGACACTGTCATGGGACCGATGGGACTGGATCCAGAGCCTATACCAGTTGAAGATCCAGCTAATTCAAGATTTATGATTCAGCCAGATCCAGATCTTCTACGAGCTTGGAAGAGGTGGAATGCTCATGCATTATGTGCAAGTTTCACTAGTGTAAGTGATTCTGTGCTTACTTTAGTTCAACATACTACTAAAGCACATGAGGCTTGGGGCATATTGGCTCAACAATATGAGACCAAGAACCACACTAGGATACAAAATTTAGAAAATCAGTTGGCAAATGAAAAGCATTCTGATTTTGAAAAGGCTGAAGATTTTATCAAACGGATAAAACATCTTCAAGACCAATTGGCTTCAGTTGGTGTTGTTATAACACCAAAAGAGTTGGCTCGAAGATGTGTACGTGTTCTTCCGGCAAAGTATGATGGATTAGTCACATCCCTCAACACTCAGGTAAGACCAACTCCCCTCACATTTGAAGAGTTTTGTGCTATGCTTTTAGAAGAAGAGATGCGGTTGAGGAATCGGCAAAGCACAAGTGATGCTGCATTTGCAGCAAATGCAAAAGGTAAAGGCTCTTCTGATGTATCAAAGAAGAAGCCAAAGAAGAAAAAGTTCACAAGAAGTTGCTTCTATTGTGAAAAGAAAGGCCATGCCATCAAGGATTGCAGGAAGAAGCAAGCTGATGAATAGAATGGGACTGTAAAATCATCATGGAAGAACAAAGAGTCTGCAAACAACACAGAGCTGGAACTTTGGGTAGCTATTGAAGAGGTATGTTCATCTGCTCAAGCTCGTGTTGATGAACCATGGACTCTAGATAGTGGAGCTTCTCGCCATATGACCAGTAAAAAGGATTGGTATAGTTCCCTAGTGCCTCTACGGGAATCCATCAATGTAGTGGTGGGAAATGACTCCAAGTGTCCAGCGAAAGGAATTGGAACCATCTCTTTTATCACTTCTCTAGGTTTTGAGAAAAAGTTATCCAATGTTCTCTATGTACCTACACTCAAACGAAATTTGTTGTCACTTTCTATAATAACAAATCGTGGACTTGAAGTTCACTTCAATAAGAGTGGTGCAGAAATCATGGATTCATCAGGTAATGTTGTACGTAAAGGGATACGATGGGATAACTTGTATGAGTTAAGTGCTTTAACTGCTATAGAAGATAAAGATATAAGCAGGTTATGGCACCAACAATTTGGGCATCTCGGATTTGCAGTTTTGAAGGAGATGCAAAGAGGAGGGATGGTTGCTCATTTGCCTGCATTTTCAGAGTTGCAGGAACCTTGTGAAGCTTGTATGATGGGCAAGCAACAACGAAAGGCATTTCCAAGAGAGACTAGCAATCGATCTCAAGCTCCTCTAGAGTTGGTACATGCTTATCTCTGCGGTAAAATATCTACACCTGCTTTAGGAGGATCTTTCTACTTTTTGCTGTTAGTCGACGATTATAGTAGAAAGATGTGGGTTTATTTCATTCGAGAGAAGGCTGATGCTTTTGAAAAATTTAAAATGTGGCATAAATATGTAGAAAATGAATCAGGAAGGAAACTAAAGAAATTTAGAACAGATAGAGGAGGTGAATTCTTGTCAACAGAATTCAACAATTACTGTAAGGAGCATGGTGTGAAAAGGCAACTTACCACAGCTCATACACCTCAACAAAATGGCGTTGTTGAGCATAGGAATAGGACAGTAGTTGAAATGGCTCGTTGTATGTTAAAGGCTCAAGACATGCCTGATTCATTCTGGGCAGAAGTAGTCAATACAACAGTCTACATCCTCAATCGAAGCTACACAAAAGCACTGAAGGGGATGACCCTCAAGAATCATATTCTAGTAAAAACCCTTAAGTTTTGCATTTCAGAATTTTTGGTTATTTCTGTTATGCACATATTCCTGATTCAACAAGATCAAAGTTGGATTCAAAAAGCAAAAAGTGTTTCTTCCTAGGATATAGTGAAGAGTTAAAGCATACAGGTTGTGGGATCCTAAGGCAAGGAAGATTTTTGTCAACCGAGATGTGGTGTTTGATGAACGACCACACTTAGTAGAAGATTAAGGTAAATCTACTATCTCATCAAATGGAGAAATATCTCACCTTGTGCCTATCAAAAGACAGGTTAAAGTTGAGGAGGAGGAAACATCTGATGGAGAAATTTCCTCAATAAAAAGGCAACCAGTTGTAGCTACACAACATAAGCCACTACTGAAGTGGGCACAACAGCTCTTTGATGATCACAATCTACATGTAGATGTACCAGAATCATCATCGGATGGATTACAAAGATCAAAGAGAATAGAGGAGCAAAGAAGAGCCTCAGAACACATTGTTAACATGGCTCTAATGGCAGATATCATGGGCTCGATAAAGGAACCTACCACCATTGAAGAAGCCCTTGATGATCCAGGTTGGAGAGCGGCAATGTAGTCGGAGTAATGATACATGAGATCTAGTCGACTTGCCGCCAAAGAAGAAGGTAATAGGTACTAAATGGATTTGGAAAGCTAAGTATAAAGCAGATGGAACATTAGAAAAGTATAAGGCAAGATTAGTTGCAAAGGGTTTTTCACAGATCGAAGGATTTGATGTTCAAGAAACTTTTGCGCCAACAGCACGCATGATAACTATTCGGACGGTACTTGCAGTAGCTGCACAAAAGGCCTGGCCTATTTTCTAGATGGATGTCAAATCTGCATTTTTGAATGGTCACCTCAAGGAGGAGGTATATGTATCTCAACCACCAGGTTTTGAGGTGCCCAATTCAGAAAATAAAGTTTGCAGGTTGAAGAAAGCTTTGTATGGACTTAAGCAAGCTCCACGGGCTTGGTACCTGTTGATGTAAGAAACACCACAAGAAATGAATTAAGGTGACACTAGAACACCTCTATGGTCACCATTAACTCATTGCCACTCCAAACTTTGAGAAATGATAGCCTAAAGTGAGAACTTTGCTTCTACAGAAATTCCTAGTCACTGAAATGACATACCTTCAGTATTTTGCTAATTTATCCTAGCTCACATATTATTTCTCTATGAAACTTTATAGGCTAAAACTAGAAGAGTAGAGCTTTCCAACAAGCTATCATATGCATCAAACGGAGCTCTAGAACTCAAGTTATGGCCTTCACAAGATGACCCTGTATGACCTTCCAAAACTGGAAATTTTTGCCTGTTTTAGTATTCCTGATGTCCAAAAATAAAAAATTCGATGCCTGGCATCGAATTTCAGTCCAAGTCGATGCCGGGCATCGACTTTGAACTTTTTTAGGCCCTTTTTCTGCACCAGAAATACTCTCTTTTACACACACATGAAGAAGACCACTTGTATGCTAGAAGTCGATGCCAGGCATCGACTTTATGCTCAAACTCGATGCCAGGCATCGAGTTGCTCCACAAACTTCATATTTTTAAAAGATTCAACAACAGTTAACACACAGAGAATGAAAAAATGACTTTTGAGCCAAGATTCGATGCCAGGCATCGAATTGCTCAGAAAACTTGAACTTTTGAATTCATCACACAGTAGGCAAACATGGAGATGATGAAGAAAGACTCATACACAGAACTTTACTCAGTTCTTTCTCACAGCTATGAAAACTCAGAAGTTTTACAGATGCTTTCTCACTCAGAGAAGCCCGACTATACTCAGTCATATAAAAATGAGTTCTTCTCACTTTCTCATTGTCTTCCACCTTCTACTTCTCATCGCGTCAGTTAATACTAACTAACTTATATAGATTTTCTCATTCCCGTGATTTTTTAAAAAACTTCTAGAACTAAAGTGAACTAACTTTACAAGTATGATACATTTGTGAATTTGTCCCTTCACATAGGCATGGGGTTTTCTTTCTAAGATTTGACCTTCAAATATATGTCTAATTAGTGATTGTTTCTCCAACAGCTCCCCCTCAATCACTAATTGACATTCCCTGTTTCTTCATATCTTCTTCTTTTCTTTTACTCCTGCCATGCTTTTAAATCTGCTGGTCTTCACACCATCCAAGCTCTTTGTCATTATGTCTGCTAACTGATCTTTAGTGGAAATGTACTCCACTTCAATCTCCTTCTCCATTACCTTTTCTCTGAGAAAATGATACTGTATCTCTATGTGCTTTGTCCTTGCATGAAATACTGGATTTGCTGCAAGATAAAGTGAACTCATATTATCTCCATGTATTGTAGGTGTACCTTGATCAATGCCTAAGCTCTTGAACAATGTCTGCATCCATATGACTTCCTTAGTTGCTTCCACAAGTCCTTTGTACTCTGCTTCAGTTGATGATAATGCTACTGTATGTTGTTTCTTTGAACACCAACTTACAAGCTTATCACCAATGTATATCATGTAACCATGAGTTGATCTTCTGTCATCCTGATTACCTGCCCAATCTGAATCACTATAGGCTCTCAACTTCAAATCTGATGTAAAAGGATAATATAATCCTTCCTTTATAGTTCCTTTGATATATCTGAGAACTCTTTGACCTGCAATCCAATGTGGGTCCTTTGGACAATGCATGAATTGTGACAAAACTCCCACTCCATAACTAAGATCAGGTCTTGTTAGTGTAGCATAAATCAAACTACCCACAAGAGATTGATACTTCCTCATATCTTTGTATTCTGCACCATCATATTTACTAAGCTTGTGATTAACTTCAAGTGGAGTTGAAGCTTCTCTGCAATTTTCCATATCAAACTTCTTCAACAAGTTCAGAAGATACCTTTCTTGTGATACATATATGCCATGATCTGTATAGGTGACTTCCATTCCAAGAAAGTATGACAACTTTCCTAGGTCACTGATCTTGAACTCTTTCTCAAGTAATCTCTTTACCTCCTTGATTCCTTCATCTGAAGTACCTGTGATTATAATGTCATCTACATAAATACAAATGTAGATTGTACCTTCCTCTGTTCTTTTGATAAGTAGACTTGAATCTGCTTTTGAACTTTGATATCCAAGATCATTGAGATACTTCACCAGTCTATAGTTCCAAGCTCTTGGAGCTTGCTTCAATCCATACAATGCTCTTCTCAGCCTGCAAACATAATTTGGATACCTGGAATCTATAAACCCTTGAGGTTGTTCCATGTATACCTCATCTGATATGTATCCATTCAAGAATGCATTTTTTATATCCAATTGACTTAGGGTCCATCCTTTTGAAGCTCCAATAGCAATGATTGTCCTTATAGTTGACATCTTAGCTACAGGACTGAATGTCTCATCATAATCTATGCCATAGGTCTGGGCATAGCCTTTCACCACCAATCTAGCTTTGTATCTGGCTATACTTCCATCTGCAAGCTTCTTCACTTTATAAACCTATTTATTTCCAATTACTTTCTTACCATTTGGTTTAGGAACAAGTTCCCATGTCTTGTTCTCCTCCAGTGCATTGAACTCTTCCTTCATTGCTTCTTCCCATTGCTTCTTACCTTTAGCTTCATCATAGTTTTGGGGTTCTTCATCATCTTTTACCATATATGCATAGTTCTTCTGAGTTATGTAAGATGCATCATAAGAATACCTTTCTGGTTGTCTCCTTGTCCTGCTTGACCTTCTTGGTTCACATTCTTCATAAGTTTCTGGATACACCTCTTCATCAAATATAGGAGCTTCTTCATTCATTCTTGTTAATCCACTTCTGGATGTACTTGCTTGCATATAGTCTTCATCTCTATTCACCTGCACAATTGATTTTCCTTTCTCACATCTTCTTACCTCTTCTTCAAATTCTTCAGCTGTATGACTTTGATCTGCATACCAACTTTTCTGTTCATCAAATGTAACATCTCTAGAAACAATAAATTGTTTGGTTAGAGGATTCCACAATCTGTAACCCATCTGCTTTTCATCATAACCAATGAACACATATTTTTCTGCCTTTGGTTCAAGTTTATGCCTAAGTTGTGATGGCACATAAGCATATGCAATTGATCCAAACACTCTACAATGATCTAGTGTTGGTTTCTTACCCCACCAAGCTTCATATGGAGTCATTCCATTCAGAGCTGCACATGGTAATCTATTCACAAGATATGTAGTTGTATTTACAGCCTCAGCCCAAAGATAATTTGGACAGTTCTTCTCCTTTAGCATAGCTCTAGCAAACTCAACCAAAGTCCTGTTCCTTCTTTCTGCTACACCATTTTGTTGTGGTGTATACCTGCAAGTTATTTCTCTCTTAATACCTGCATTCCAAAGATAATCATTGAACTCTTGGGAGAAGTATTCTCCCCCTCCATCAGACCTCAGTCTCTTAAGCTTTTGACCTGTGACTCTCTCTGCATATGCATGAAAATGCTTGAAAGCTCCAAACACTTCTGATCTTTCCTTCAAAACATATAATGTTATCCATCTTGTAGCATCATCAATGAAAAGAACATAGTACCTTGAGCCACTGATAGATCCTTCTTTTGTTGGTCCCCATACATCTGTATGAATGAGCTCAAGTACTCCATCATGTTTGAATCCTTTCTTTTGAAATGGTAACCTGTGTGCTTTACCCATTTAACATGCTTCACATTTATAAACCATATGTTGACTTTGCACATTTGGTAATCCTAGTACAGACTGATTAGCAACCATAGCTTTAATTCCTCTTTCATTAAAATGACCTAATCTCTTATGCCAGAGATCAAGTTCTGTAATCACTGCTTCACCATGTGTGAGCAAAGCTTGACCAATGTTCCCTTGAACTCTTAAAGTAAAGAGTCTACCTTCTTTCTTACCAGAGACAATCTGATTATATCCATTCTCTGGATCTTCCACAAATACTCCTTCATTTGTAAACCTGACTTGAAAACCTTTTTCAACTATCTGTCCCACACTAATCAAGTTTTTAGGTATTGTAGGAACATACAAAACATTGGTTAGCAAATCTGCTCCACTCTTGCATTTCACTTTTCCAATTGAATGTACACTATGTCTTGTATTATCACCAGTTTGAACTGTGTGACTAGAAATGCCTTTTTCCAAATCTGACATCAATTCTATGTTTCCTGACAAATGATTAGAACATCCAGAGTCAATGTAAAATACCTTTAGATCTTCTTTGTCTGATGTGCTGATTGAATTCATCATCAATGATGTATGACTTTCATTCTGTGTGTCATTTGCATAGTTGTAGTAGGTGGTGTTGTAGGATTCATTCTGTCCCCAACTTCTTCCTCCACCTCTACCATAGCCTCCTCTTTGACTTTGTCTACCTCTTTGAAAATTACTTTGATATCTTCCACCTCGACCTCTGCTATTGTTGTTTTGATTCTGGTTTGATCCTTGTTGGTTGTGCCAACAGTCATGAGCCAAATGATTACTCAATCCACAGATCCAGCAAGCCTTTTTGTTGTTATTTTGATTACCTCTTCCTCTTCCAAAACCTCTTGCTCTTCCTCTGCCAGTGCCTTTACCTCTTGCATAATAAGCTTGAGAACTAGACTCCTCTTCATCCTTTGCTTTACCTTTATCTCCTTTCTTCTTATTCTTCATGTACATTGCAGAACTTTGTCCTTTATCTCCATCTCCCTTCAAGTCTTGCTCATATGTGAGCATCAAACCAAGCAACTGGTTCAAATCTGGAACATAATGATTTAATGAAAGTTCTGTTGATAAGACAAAAGGTTTCCACCTTTCATCCCCTCTCAAACCTGCAAGTAATTGAACAATCAATCTGTGATCTTCAACATCTTCATCTATGGATCCAAGACTATCTGCAAGATCCTTCATCTTAGTGACATAATCACTAATAGTTTGACTTGGCTTCTTCTTGAATGTTGTAAACTCTGACCATAGACTTGCTTTCCGTGCTTTAGTAGTGCTTTGGAAATGATATTCCAATGCATTCCATATATCTTCTGATGATTCCAATCCTCTAATGTGTGGTAGCAAATGATCTGAGATTGTATTGTAGATGTAGGCTTTTGCACTTGCATCCTTCTTCTGCCAATGCTTTAAAGCATCAAGTTCTTCTTTCTTTGGTCGGCTTTCATCTTCAAATACTGGCTTCTCTTCTTCACCTGTAACATATATCATGAGATCCTTACTCATAAGTAAGGCTTCCATTCTCATTACCCATGCGGGGTAATTATCTCTGTCCAGTTTGTCAATGGAGATATGATCTGCCATAGTTCTTTCCTTCTGCTGCAACTTGTGAGCTTAAAGGATAAAGGATAATACCTTTTGAAGTTCTTTGTGTATGAGGATACTTCGAAAGTAATATTTTGATGCCTTGTGTCTTCAAATGCTTCACCTTTCAAACTTTACTGGAAAACTTTACAAAACTTCTCGTACCTTTGTCGTCTTCTGCTCTCGAGAATCTTTCTGCTCTGATACCACTTGTTGATGTATGAAACACCACAAGAAATGAATTAAGGTGACACTAGAACACCTCTATGGTCACCATTAACTCATTGCCACTCCAAACTTTGAGAAATGATAGCCTAAAGTGAGAACTTTGCTTCTACAGAAATTCCTAGTCACTGAAATGACATACCTTCAGTATTTTGCTAATTTCTCCTAGTTCACATATTATTTCTCTATGAAACTTTAGAGGCTGAAACTAGAAGAGTAGAGCTTTCCAACAAGCTATCATATGCATCAAACGGAGCTCTAGAACTCAAGTTATGGCCTTCACAAGATGACCCTGTATGACCTTCCAAAACTGGAAATTTTTGCCTGTTTTAGTATTCCTGATGTCCAAAAATAAAAAATTCGATGCCTGGCATCGAATTTCAGTCCAAGTCGATGCCGGGCATCGACTTTGAGCTTTTTTAGGCCCTTTTTCTGCACCAGAAATACTCTCTTTTACACACACATGAAGAAGACCACTTGTATGCTAGAAGTCGATGCCAGGCATCGACTTTATGCTCAAACTCGATGCCAGGCATCGAGTTGCTCCACAAACTTCATATTTTTAAAAGATTCAACAACAGTTAACACACATAGAATGAAAAAATGACTTTTGAGCCAAGATTCGATGCCAGGCATCGAATTGCTCAGAAAACTTGAACTTTTGAATTCATCACACAGTAGGCAAACATGGAGATGATGAAGAAAGACTCATACACAGAACTTTACTCAGTTCTTTCTCACAGCTATGAAAACTCAGAAGTTTTACAGATGCTTTCTCACTCAGAGAAGCCCGACTATACTCAGTCATATAAAAATGAGTTCTTCTCACTTTCTCATTGTCTTCCACCTTCTACTTCTCATCGCGTCAGTTAATACTAACTAACTTATATAGATTTTCTCATTCCCGTGATTTTTTAAAAAACTTCTAGAACTAAAGTGAACTAACTTTACAAGTATGATACATTTGTGAATTTGTCCCTTCACATAGGCATGGGGTTTTCTTTCTAAGATTTGACCTTCAAATATATGTCTAATTAGTGATTGTTTCTCCAACAGTACCAACGGATAGATAATTTTTTCAAAAATATGGGTTTTGAAAGAAGTACTTCTGATACTAACTTGTATGTAATGAAAAGGGATAGTAGGCTAGTTGTTGTCATTGTATATGTAGATGATTTGACCATTACAGGAGATCATCAGGAACTCATCAATCAAACTCGGATCAGCTTGGGAACTAAGTTTGAAATGACAGACTTAGGTCTTCTCCATTTTTGTCTAGGAATTGAAGTATCGCAAAGGAAGGATGGTATTTTCATCTCACAACAAAAATATATCAAAGAAATTCTCAAGGCATTTGGAATGATGGACTGCAAACCAACTAGCACACCTATGGAGGTAAATCATAAGCTATCTATGGATGATAACATGCCTGATGTAGATGCAAAGAAGTATAGGAAGCTCGTTGGAAGTCTTATTTTTCTGTGCAACACTAGACCATACATTTGCTAGGTTGTTGGAGTATTAAGCAGGTTTTCCAACAAACCTAAGGAGAGTCACTGGAATGCTGAAATGCGAATTCTAAGGTATATTGCAGGAACCTTGGATTTCGGTATTTTGTATACCACAGGTGATACACTTCAAGGATATTGTGATTCAGATTGGGCTGGAGATTGTGATTCTAGAAAATCAGTTTCAGCTTGGTTCAGGAATATTTTCTTGGGTAAGTAGGAAGCAACCAACTCTCGCACTCTCCTCCACTGAAGCAGAGTACAAAGCAGCTTGTTTTGCTTGTTGTGAGGCAGTCTGGTTAAGGAGAATTCTTGCAGATCTAGGCTTTCCATCAAATATGGCGATTGTACTCAAGTGTGATAATCAAAGTTGTATGGCTATTGCAAAAAACCTAGTATTGCATGCTCGAAACCAAGCACATAGAAGTACAATACCATTACATTCGTGAGCTAATTGAAGATGAAATTGTGGAGCTAGAATATTGCCCAACAGAGGCAAATTGTGCTGACATATTCACTAAAGCACTTAGAAGAGAACAGCTCAACAAGCATCTTCAACAGATGGGCATGGGACCAAGACCTTCTTGATTTATCATTGGTAAACATTGATGGGGGGTGTTAGTATATGATCAATATATACCTCTCATGATTATATGCACATTTTGTAAGGCCCCCATTATGAGGAGAAGCCAAGCGTGCATTGCCCAATTGATGGGAATCCCAACTTGCATGTTGGATGAAGGTCATATTGGACCATGTAAGGTATTGTAAGGAAAGGGAGTTACTAGGGTCCCCAATTGTGGGGTCTGGGGCAGCGGTGAGCAGCCCCGGTTGGGGGGTCCAAGGGGGCAGTGGCCCCAGCGTGACGATAAAGGGAATATTCCATGGAATATTCTCTCTCGAAGTCAGAAATCATTTATATTTGTTAGGTCGGTTCAACTAGTCTAAGCCGTGTATGGCAATTACGCGGGGAGTGGCCGCCCACGCTCTACCGCCCATGTATAGCCATCCACGGAAGGCCACCCATGATCCTATCTATACATGACTTCTGCACTACCTGAGACATCGAGTTGAGCCAACATACCTCTACCTTGTATCTCCCTATCTAGAGTTTTCTAGATCACCATTTAAGCTCTACCTTGAGAGCGCACGAGTGGACAACGCCATCATCTTTGTACTTGTTGTTAGTAGAAAATTATTGAGATTATTATATATCTGTTATCTTCTCTGCTACTCCTCCTGTGTTATATTGTGTAACTATTGTCTTACATGAAAACTATACACCGAGTCACAAGTAAATCCAAGATAAAGACCTTATTGAAGCAACCTCCTCACATTTTTGTACTAGGAGCCTACAATATAAATTCTAGACCAAATGCATCAAGAAGGCTTTCGATTATTGAAAAAATGATGAGCAGATTATGTCATGTAGAATGTATCTAAGAGTTATGTTGACAATGCTATCAAATATTTCAACCTTGAAATCTCTCAACATTGTTTTGTCTTCAGGCCTTATGCCAAGCATATACTCCTCCTCCCATGACATTGAAACATTCAAAATGATCTGGCTAACTTCTTTCTTTAAACGCTTTGACTTTTCTTTCCTCATCCTTTAAATGTCTTCAAGGACAAAAACATAAGATTCTTCTTTTTTTGCTCCTCATCATACTCTACTGATTTCTTATCTTGTGTTCATGAGTAGAGATCTCTTCAATATTTATTGTAGATGGCTTAGGTTTTCTTGTTAGAAGAATACTGAGAATAGTAAAGAATTTCTAATCATTGATATCAAAAGGAACTATGGCTTTGTCAAATTTGTACCTAATCCTTGACACAACAACATAGTCTTTGGCTATAAATGTCATTCTGTGACAATGTGCATCACATAAATAAGCATCATTCATGAAGTATATTTCAAAGTCTTTTGCAGCCTCTTGCACGAACAAAAGAGCTTGGGTTTTTCATTTGATGTTCACAAATAAGGTTGTTCCCATCATTAAGAAAATCATGGTTATGATGTCTTTTACAACTCTCATGAATGGATGTCTTCCAATGAGGAGTCCCACAAACTTCTAAGCTCTTTTGATTTCACATGGTATTTTACCCTCTTCTTTGTATATTCCTTTAGAGGATTACTCGAATTCATGGTGTTTGTGGGTTGATCCTTATTACCTTGGTTCTTTGTATAGCAATTCCCCCATGATTTTGGTCTTTATTAGTGTAGAGCTTTCTAGTATTCTTTGTCTTGACCATGATCTATTGACAAAAGGAATGAGAGAAGGGTCCTTAAAGCCATGGATATTGTGGAGCGAGATGGTGGATGCAATCCAAAGATGAGTTGGTGTTGCTACAACCAGTTTCACACCAGCCAACTGAGAATTCAGAGTTGGTTATTAGACCCTTTGAGCTTCCTAAATCCACAAAAAATCACCCAAGTGCTTCGGAATAAGTATCTCAAAAGTTTGAGTCAAGATAGACTAGTTACAAAATGACTAGCTCCAAAAACTTGCTATTTTTGTATATATACCTACTACAAACAATGAACATTTCTCTCAACTTGGTATGAATTAGAACAATTCATTTTGGACGTAGAAAATAAACTTTGATAGCTTGCAAAATCTAGAACACCCCTACCATTCTCGGGCCTTGGAGACATAGACTAGTGAGCAGTAAAACGGAGATTTCTCACCAATGCTAGCTCCAATGAACATGAAATTCTTTGAGCATAAAATAGACATAGAGAGCTACTCAATGCACTTTAAAACTTTGAAACAGTTACTTATAACCTAAGATATGAGCTTTGGAAGTTACCATTCTGAGTGAGTATAGTAGAGAACAAAACAGAGAAGGAGTAAATGATGAATGTATAGATTAACATATGATTACAACCACATTGGAAATGAATATTTTCACAATGGGAGTAGAATGATAGGGCTATAGATTAAGCTCTTCAATCTCTAGAAATGAGCATGAAGTGGGCACGAATCAAGCTCTCATTGGCGACTTCCTTCTTGCTCTTTTTATAGCTACTTTTGGAGGTAGTTTTGAATTTGAATTCAAATGATTTCACCTAAAAGTGATGCTACGAATTAGGCAATATTCTCTTTGCTGATGGATTCATGGTTTTAGGTAGTTGGAGGCACGAATTTTCTTTTTACATCATAGATGAATTAAGCCATTCTTTCTTTTACAATTACAAGAGATAAAATGTACTCCTTTACAAGAGGTGTCCGTATGTCTACACATATGACTACAAATGAACATAAATCAAATTATATCAAGCATGTTGGCTTGGGTAAAATGCACCAAAATCTCCCCCTCAAGCCTAACATGTGTGCCTTCCAAATAAGTCTTCAATTGTCCTTGATTTCTTGCAAGCCAATCGTTAACTTGAATCTAATCAATTTTCTACCATCAAGAGCTTTAGTCAACATGTCTGCACATTGCATATCTATAAAGACATAGGATAGTTGAATATCCTTGCTCATTAGCTTCTCCCTTAAATAATGGTAGTGGAGTTCAATATGCTTGGTTCTAGCATGGTATACTGGATTAGTTGCAAGATGTAGTGAGCTTGTGCTGTCACCAAAAATGTGAGGTGTTGAAGAATGAAGTCCAAGATCTGTATACAAAGATTTTAACCACATGCTTTCTTGAGTTTCACTAGCCAAACCTCTATATTTGGCTTTAGTAGAAGACAATATCATTGTTGGTTGCTTCTTGGATGACCAAGAAATGATTTTTGAACCTGCAAATGATACATACCCAGATGTGCTTCTTCTATCATCTCTAGATCTGGCCCAATCTGCATCTGAGTAGGCCTTTAGCTCAATACTTGAAGTAAATGGATAAAACAAACCTTCATTCATGGTCCCCTTTAGGTACTTAGGGCTCTCTTCCCTGCTTCCATATGTGGTCTTATCGACTTATGCATAAACTGACTCAATATGCTAACACTATAGCATATATACACCGTTATGAGTGTTGCATAGTTCAAACTTCCAACCAAGCTTTGATAGCTTGTGATTTCTTCAATTGGATCTCCTTCATAAGCACTAAGCGTATGATTTTGCTCCATAGGTGTACCTGCACACTTGGTGTTTCCATCTTGAACTTGATGAGCATGTCATGCACATACTTCCTTTGTGTGATGTATGTACCTGTTTGATTTCTTAAAGATCATTCCCTGTGATAATGGTATCATCAACATACACACATAGATAGATCACTTCCGATCCATTCCTCTTTATGAACAAAGAGGTATCCACCTTGCTAGCTTTGAATCCTTGGTCTTGCAAATAAGTCACCAATCTAAAATTCCAAGCTCTTGGTGCTTGCTTCAATCCATACAAGGCTTTCTTTAATTTGCATACATAGTTAGGATGATGTGCATCCTCATATCCAAGAGGTTGTGCCATATACACTTCCTCAAAAATCCATCCATTTAAGAAAGCATTCTTTACATCAAGTTGATAGAGCTTCTAATTTCTAGATCTAGCGAGACTAATGAGAACCCTAATTGTAGGCATTTTTGCAAAAGGAGAGAAAGTCTCCTCATAATCAATACCATGGGAATGAGCAAACCCTTTAGCAACAAACTTTGCTTTATGTCTATTTGTACTTCCATATCGAGATCCAATTACCTTCATAGATGGCTTGTTAGGTACAAGATCCCGAGCATCATTCTCCTTCAAGGCTTCCATTTCTTCATCCATTGCAGCTCTCCAAGATTTCTTGCTTTTTGCTTCTTCAAATGTGGTAGTTTTTTCATTGGTTAAATCCTTTGCAATGTAGATTGAGTGCTTGGTGACCAAAGAAGTATTATAACCATACCTCTGTGGTTTCGTCTTCTCCCTTGAAGACCTTCTAAGGGGTTGATGTGAGCTCTCGGGTCCATATGTAGCATCTTAGATCTTTGCTTTACCTTTGCTCTTCCATAGCTTTAGTCTTTCCAAGTCTTCTAGGTCAATCTCTAAATCACTTTCTTCAATTTGATTTGGCTCCTTTGTTGAAGTGATGGAAAATCTTCATCAAAGTCATAAGGCAGCTTCACTTTCTTTTCATCATCAAACCATGATTTGTTCTCATAAAAAATTACATCTCTACTCACAGAAAATCCTTTATTGGTTGGATTGTACAATCTATATCCTTTTTGGTTTTGATCATAACCAATAAATATGCACTTCTGTGCCTTGAGATCCAATTTCCCTCTTACTTGAGAAGGAATGTGAGCATAGGCTAAGCATCCAAAGATTTTACAATGCTTTAGATTAGGTCTTCTTCCATTCCACACTTCATATGGAGTGGTTCCATCTAGTGACTTAGATGGACGTGTATTTATGAGATATGTGGCTTTAGACATAGCCTCTCCCATAGGTAGTTTGGAAATCCCTTTTCATTGAGCATGGACCTTGGAGCCTCACCAATAGCTCTGTTTCTCCTCTCTGCTACACCATTGAGTTCGGGTGTATACCTTGTAGTGATTTCCCTTTAAATTCCTCTTTCATGCAAGTAGGCATCAAATTCAAAAGAGAAGTATTCTCCTCCACCATCTGATCTACGTTTTTTCAAAGTCCTACCTATTTGGTTTTCAACAAGAGCAACATACTTCTTAAAGCAATTAAAACTCCATCCATGTGCTTCATGTAAAACAAAATGGTCCACCTACTACAATCATCTATGAAAGAGACATAATATCTTGAGCCTGATAGAGATGGATCCTTACTAGGACCCCACATATCCATGTGCACTAGATCCAAAAGATTTTGATACACATATCCCTTCCTATTCAAAGGTTGTCGATGAGCCTTGCCGAGTTGACAAGCTTCACACTTATAAATCATGTGTTTCCTTGTGATATTAGGCAAACCAAGTACACTTTGGTCCCTACAAATTTGTTTGAGTGTCCCGTCACCAATGTGAGCAAGCCTTTTGTGCCATATCTCCAACTTTGTGAGAGTTTGAGATCCATAGCTAAATAAGACTATGTTCTTTGTATCTTCCACTTCAAAACTGAAAAGCATTCTTGTCTTTTCACCTTTGGCAATGATTCTAAAGCCTTGGCTTGGGTCTTCAACATATGCTCCAAATCGGTTGAATCTAACCTACAATCCTTTTTCAACAATCTACCCAACACTTATTAGATTTTTGGTAATTGTAGGGACATACAAGACTTTGCTTAAGAGGTTCATATTCCCATCTTTTTGATGTCTTCACATAGCCTATCTTCTCCATCAAGTGCTTTGTATCATCTCCTATTTTCACTTCATGTTTGTTGGGAGGATCTTCCAAATTAGAAAGTAAAGCCACATTTCCTGCTACATGATTTGAGCATCCGGAATCAATGTCAAAGATGTGATCATCATCCTTACCCTTCTTCACTCATAGATTCATAATCACTAATGAATCTTCTTGACTTTGTTCCTTTGCATAGTTATTTTTATCTCTTCTTCCTCTATGGACACTTTGATGGTTTTTCTTGTTGTAATCGTTGTTGTAGTTGTTGTTGTAGCCTCCATTGTATCTGCCTCTATTTGATCCATAGCCACCTCTATTGAATCCTCTTCCTCTTGAGTTCCTCGGGTTCGTGAAAAATTCTTCAGCAGTATGATTAGATAAGCCATATATATTGCAAGGTTGAGATGATTGGAATCTCCCCCTGCCTTGCTTTTGACCTCTACCTCTTCCTCTACCTACAAAGTTTGCTTGGAAAGAGCTGCCTTCATCTTCATTCTTCTTATTCTTTGAATTTTCCTTGACCTTAGCTTTATCACAATATAAGGAAAAAGTTTTATTACCTCTTGAGGACTCACCTTTGCTAATCTTTTCTTCATGAGTGAAGAGTTGGCCCATGGTGTGTTGAGGTCGGGTACATGCATATCCGTGTACAAATCTATGTTTGTTGTGAAGGACTCCCACTTGTCATCTGATTTGATTCCATTTATGATTTGTCTAATGATTTGTTCATCTTCAATTACCTCTCCAATGCTTCCATGTTGATCTAAAATCTCCTTCATCTTTGTAACATAATCAGTCACACTTTGCTTGGGGCTTTTCTTCACTATTGTGAACTCCATCCACAATTGGTTCTTCCTTGCTCGAGTATTGGAAGAGAAGAAAGAAGCAAGTGCATTCCAAGTCTCTCTTGATGTCTTGCATCCCTTGACATAAGGTAAAAGAAAATCACAGATTGAGTTTAGAATATAGGACCTTGCAAGTGCATCCTTTGAACACCAATTTGAAAGTCTTTCCTCTTCTTCATGTGATGGTTGCCCTTTATTCCTCATGGTTGGCATAGCTTCATCTCCTGATGTGTATCCAAATAGATTCCTCCCTTGAAGATAAGCCTCCATCCTTAGAGACCATTCTCAGTAGTTGTTTCTATCCAATTTGTCAATTGTTGATGGGAATCCATCTCCCATGTTGATTGACTATGCTCTGATACCACTGTGGAGAGAGATGGTGGATACAATCAAAAGATGAGTTGGTGCTAGTACAACTAGCTTGACACCAACCAACTCAGACTTTGGAGTTGGTTAGTAGACCCTTTGAGATTTCTTACTTCACAAAAAAATCACCCAAGTGCTTTGGAACAAGTATCTCAAAAGTTTGAGTCAAGACATACTAGTTGCAAAATGCCTAGCTCCCAAAACTTGCTATTTTTGTACATACACTTGCTATAAAAAATGAACAGCTGTCAAAAGCTCGTAGGAATTAGAAAAATTCCTTATGGATATAGAAAATAGATATAAATATCTTGCTAATCAAAGTTAAAACACTTTAATTCATCAATTGCGCAGTGAGAAAAAGATTTAGCAAAATCTAGAACACCCCCACCATTCTTTGGGCCCTACACTAGAGATAGACCAATGAGTCGTAAAACAGAGATTTCTCATAAACGTTACGTCCAATGAACCTGCAACTTTGTGAGCCTAAAGTAGACTTACAGAGCTATCAATTCACTTTACAATGCTCAAAAATGTTATGTACAACCTGAGATATGAGCTTCGAAAGTTACTATTCTAAGTGAGTATAACAGAGAGAAAAACAAAGAAGGAGTAAATGATGAATGTATAGATTCACATATGATTAGAACCACATTGGCAATGAATATTTTCACAATGGGAGTAGAATGATAGATCTATGGATTTAGCTCTTAAATCTCTACAAATGAGCATCAGGTGGGCACGAATCAAGCTCTCATCAGTGACTTCCTTCTTGTTCTTTTTATAATTGCTTTTGGAGGTAGTTTTGAATTTGAATTCAAATGATTTCACCTAAAAGTGATGCTAAGAATTAGGAAATGTTCTTTTAGCTGATGGATTCGTGGTTTTAGGTAGTTGAACCCATGAATTTGCTTTTTACATCATGGATGACTTAAGTCATTCTTTCTTTTTACAATTACAAGAGATAAAATGTACTCTTTTACAAGAGGTGTTCATATGTCTACACATATGACTACAAATAAACATAAATCAAAATATATCAAGCATGTAGGCTTGGGTAAAATGCACCAACAGATATGAAACTAAAGAAGCAACCAAATTTTTGGATTCATGATGCAACCAATTCAAGGAATTAGTGCAATCTAAAGTTTTCTAATTACCCATATTTCTTGAATAAGTCCCACGCAAAACCGCAAGTCATTGAGTGATATCTGCTTCATTTCATGATCAAAACTCCATGATCAGACACATCTTATATTGAAATAAGAAAATTTGCGATAAAAAAGTGTAGGGAGACGACCAATTGAAGAGATTAGGGTCATCCAAAAATCTTGGATTTCCCTTATGGCTTGAATTATTTGTATCAAATTATGCAAGCTCTCAAGTCTTTTCATGTGTATTCCATGACATCAATCAAATAGTCTTCCAATTCTAATACTCAAAAAAAGAAAATATAACTTAAAAAAACTGGTGTTAATGCATATGACCAATTCAAGCGATTAGGGCCATCTAAGCTTTTCAGATGGCTCATATCGGTTGAATTGGTCACCTCTTCTAACTTCAACTTTAGGGATTGTTGACATGTGAAAACACTTTTAAAAAGGAAAAAAGCAAATAATCATCATATACTTAGTTATTCTCTTTAGACACATGATTCAAGCAGTTAGGGCCACCCAAGATCCTTCGATGGACTTAATCGCTTCAATCAATTGTGCCCAAAGAAGTGTCATATTTCTAAATACAAGAAAGAATGCCTTTGAGAAGCAAAGAAACCCATATATTAGCTTGCAAACCAAGAGAATTCAACAAGGAATGACTTGTTTATTGTAGAAGAGGCTCAAAAAGGGATTGCACTAAAAACTATGGGGAACTAAGAGACACTAGGGAGAGCACACAAAAATGGCACAAAGGAAGTGAGGAGCTTATATAGAGTCTCTAGGGTGTCTTGACCTTATTGCCACATGGCATTACTGATTGGTCCATGTCATTTAATCATGGCAAATTCCAACATACCTTGCCACATCATCTTTTCATTGGTGCAACTCATTCGATTATTCTAAATTTCAAGGTGGGCTACTACATGTCAAGCTCTCATTGGTCCACATGATTTGATCATTGGTATGCTTGAGGCTTTGCCATATGGCATGCTCTCATTGGTGCATGTGGATTTTCTAATATCAGGTCCCTATGCTTTTGCTCATTTTATACCTTCAATAAATTTTTTCATCCATACTCAAGCACTCTTACTTTGAATTCTTTACATGATCAATTCAAGCAATAGTGCATGTTTGACCATCCTTGATTGCCTCTATTCGCTTGCATGAGTCATCCCTTGCATCTACAATAAGAGCCCTTTAGGATTTTGAAATAGAAGAGATGAATGCAATTCTTAGTGTCTCTCCATCTAAGAAACAAATGGATTTCATGGTTCAAATGGGACTGAGAGTTAACCAGTTTCCTAATGTAAAGAAGACATACAATCCCTCATTTTATTTTCAATTATTTGTCAAGAAAAGTAAGTCATTTCGTATGGGTTAGTGGAACAGTTTCATTATCATATTCAATGGATAGGAAGTTCTTATATCTCGCAAAAAATATATTCACCCAAGCATCTAAGCATCCTTTGGACATGGCCATAATAACTAGAAAGTGTAGGAAGGCTTCCCCCTTGCATGGAAGGATGGGCTTTTGCCCACAACATGAAAATGGTTGTTGTTTACTGTTGGTGCATTTAGCAAGCCTAAGAGTTTAGCTAAATCCTTGAGGACTACACACACATATTTCTCTACATATAGAGACTTACATGTGAACTCATGCTTGTTGATATTCATTGTATTTAGCTTGGATAAATATAAAAGCTAAAGCGAGATGAAGGAATCTCGTGATAATAGAGACCCCATTCCATCACTCTACCATTTAGAATCTATCTCAAATCATTCCCCAAATATAGGATAACTTTTAGGTGAGCTATCCAGCAAGTTAAAATCCAAATATGAGTATAAACAATCATATCTCTTGGTTGCTGGTAGAGCAGTAGATGTGAGTGAGATTGAGCTACAACTCCAAGTCTACATTAAGCTCACATTCTCTACGTGTAGCCCTCTACACTCCCTCTATATCATATGTGCAATGTCATTCATATTTGGATAAATTTCGTTGAGTAAGTTCTTCTCAACATTTTGTTTCAGTACTTTCATGTATATAATGAAAGTTTTTAGTCCATTTATCTTTGTGTACATATCCAATTAAAGAGATTTAATGGGCATTTTGTAGCTTATGTATTTGTCTTACTTTCCCTAAGAGGGCTTCTTGAAATCAATTTTATGTGCAGAGAAATTGGTGTATCTCTATAACCCTAATCTATGCATATTCTACATGTGTGACTAGTTTTTTTTGTACAGGGTTGTTGGCTGGCCTAAACAGATCCATTTGAGGTGTTCTATAGCTTGTTGGAAGCATATAAACCAAATTAAGTGTGTCTAGAAGCGTAGGTGATTTGCATCAATGTAATGCAGTTCCATCAAAGTTTTATTGTAGGGTAGTAGAAAATGTGTATGAAGGGACCTAGGTAATGGGTTCAATTCACTTCTAGAGTGCAAATGTAAGGGATTAAATTCCATCAATTACAACACAAGAGTTTATGGAGGTTCAAGAGGAAGATTCAAAGACTTCAATGGATTCAATAAAAATTCATACAACAACAATAAATACCAAGGAGGATATAGAGGAAGGAAAGACTACATCAACTATGGAGATGACCAAACTCAAGAGGACTCACTCCTTCTAATGAATATGACCATGAAGGAAGGTAACGCAGATGAACATGTATTTTATATAGACTCAAATTCCTCAAATCATGTAGTAGAGAATGTAGCTCTACTCTAAGATTTGTAAGATCCAACGAGTAGACATGAAGTCCAAATAGGAGATGACACAAGGCATCAAGTTAAGAAGATAGGTAATGTGCAGACTCGAGATTGTAATATGAACCTAATGAGCAAGTTATTGTATGTGCCAACCATCACCAACAAACACATAAGTTTAGGACAAATTATTGAGAAGGGATTCTAGGTTAAATTCACAAAGAATGGAGCATTTGTTGAAGACCCACATCAAGATAGCAAGAGGATCAAAAGCAAGTGAGTTATTCATATTTGAGATTCAAGAGACTAGAAACATTGCACCGCTCAATTATGGTAGTCAAACTCTATTAGACGTGGAAATTTCACACCAAAGATTAGCTCATGTAGGTGAAAGAGCTCTCAAGCAAATCAATAAGGATCAAAGTGTACTTGTTCTACCAAATATATCCAAACAACATATGTTTTATAAATGTAGTGCTTGTCAATTCGGTACGTCACACAGAAAACCCTCCACAAAGAAAGGCTATGTACATGGAGACTTATTGGATCTATTCCATACAGATGTATGGGGACCAAGCAAGGAGCCTTCAATCTCTAGATTCAGGTATTATGTATTATTCATTGATGATTGTAGTAGATGGATCATACTATTTCATGAAGCATAAAGATGAAGTGTTTTCATCTTTCAAAAATTATTTAGCTCCTATTAAGAACCAAACACATAAAACCCTAAAGCGACCAAGGTCCGATGGAGAGACAGAATAATTCTCCCATCACATTGATTCCTATCTCCAAGAGAGAGGAATCAAAAGAGAAATCACTACCATGTATACACAAGAGAAAAATAGAGTGGCACAGAGAAGAAATAGAACAATTTTGGACGCTACAAGGTCAATGCTTAATGAAAAGGAACTACCCAGCTACTTGTGGGTAGAGTTTGGATCTACAACCACATGCCTGATCAATAGCCTCCCATCGAAGGCTTTTGATGGTATGACACCACATGAAGCATGGAATGGAAGAAGACCTAGCTTTGATCATTGAAAATTTTTTGGGTGCATAGCATCTACACACATACCTTCACACATGAGAGGCAATTTAGATCCAAAGGGAGATAAATGCATCTTCATTGGATATGAACTTAATCAGAAAGGCTATTGGAAATACAATCCAAGAAACAAAGGATTCATTGTAAGTAGAGATGTTGTGTTTGATGAAACAAAATCTTGGTTTGGAGATGATTGTAGGAAAATCAAAGTTCCCTATGATCTAGAGTAAGAATTTCCAACCAAGAAGGGAAATCATTTCTTGGAACTCTAAGGGCAAAGCCAAATGATTTGAAAGATGTAGTAGGATCTTCTCAACAAACCATAAGAAAATCAACTAGAGAGAAAAAGAATTTGGAAAGGTATGGATATGATACATCATTGGTCACTAAGCATTCAATATATCTAGCATAGGGCTCAAAATCTAAAGAGCCTTCAGCTTATGAAGAAGAAAAGGAGAAGCCTCAATGGAAGAATGGCATGGAAGAGGAGATAGAAGCTTTACAAGAGAATGAGACTTTAGAGTTGGTACCCAAGACCTCATCTATAAAAGTCATAGGTTCAAGATGGATATATAGGGTAAAGAATAATTCTGATGGTTCAATGAACAGGTACAAAGCAAAGCTAGTGGCCAAATAATATGCACGGAATCAAATTATTGGTTATGAAGAAACATTTTCACATGTTGCAAAGATGCCTATCGTTAGAGTACTAATGAATGTTGCATCTTCTTAGAATTGAAAGATTTATCAAATGGATATCTAAAATGCTTTCCTAAATGGATGGAAATAAGAAGAAGTATACATGGCTCAACCTCCTGGTTTTGAAGGTCAATTATATCGAGAATATGTGTGCAGGTTGAGGAAAGCCTTGTATGATTTGAAGCAAGCTCCTAGAGCTTGGAATCATAGACTTGTTACTTACTTGCATGATAAAGGTTTCACTGTAAGACTGGCAAATACTTCCCTCTATATCAAGAGGAACCAATCAGAGGTCATATAACTATGTGTATATGTCGATGATGTAATTATTACAAGTAATGATGCAGAAGGAATCAAAAAGATCAAATTTTAAATGAAGGAATAATTCAAGATCAATGATCTTGGTTTGCTCACATACTCCCTAGGATTGGAAGTAGTAGATACAGAGAAAGGTATGTTTTTCACGTAGAGGAAATACATTAAAGATATGCTTTCTAAGTTCAAAATGGAGCTAACAGAATTTGCAAGTACTCCCATGGGGGTAGACCTAAAGTTGATTGCCCATGAAGGTGAGTTAATTGAAGATATGACTAGCTATGAGACTCTCGTTGGAAGCTTAAACTATGCTATATTAACTAGAGTAGATATCTGCAATGGAGTAATTGTGGTGATTGAATTCATGTATACGCCAAGAAAACCTCATATGGAAGCAACCAAGATAATTATAAAGTATTTGAAGGGCAAAATCAATGAAGGACTATACTATCCATACACATATGATATAGATGTAAAATTCTTCTTTGATGCACATTGGGCAGGCTCTAACGATGACAAGAGAGGCACCTTTGAATATCTTAATTTTTTAGGTACAAAGTTGATATCATGGTCCTCAAAGAAGCAACCCATAGTTGTAGTCTCATCAACCAAGGCTGAATATAGTAGACTTGTAATTGCTACACAAGAAGCTGTAAGAAAATAACAGCACAACGGAATAGACCTATAGTTAGAGTTGAGAGAAAAAAACGCAGACAAAGATAGACGCATAATGAGAGATAGAGAACTCAAATTCTCAGATTGCCGAGCATAATGCAGTTACAATGATGGTGCTGTCCACCCGTGCACTCCCAATGTGGAGCTTAGATGGCGATCTAGATAGACTCTAGATGAAGGGCTTACTAGTGCACAATGCTATGTAAAGCTCAACCTGGACCGTGCTTATATAGCTTTTACAAGGCGGTTCGGTATAGATAAACATAGTCGAGAGATACAAAATAGTTGGTAAAATATACGATCCGACAAGATCTCCATGACCAGAAGTCCTACCGTCTCGACCCTATGGGCTTGGGGGATAGGTCCCCCACACCCCGTAGAAGGGGGCACTCCCCCCTCTGCACTCCACCATTAAGGTTCTATGGGGAAACTACGTGATGCCATAGGGCCTTTATTTTCACCTTAAATGCGCTTGGAAGTTTATGCCCTACCTAACCTATCGGGGCTAGGCTCACAAAGATCATCTATAACCATCAACGGTCACACATAGACCTCATCTAACTTGGAATTTAGGGTTCCACAAATGTTCGGGCTCTCATAATGGCTTCTCCTCATAATGGGGGCCTTACAAATTAGAGAACCATTGATCACTTGTGGTTACATGAGGGTGGAGTATTGAGCATATCTAACACCCCCCTTCAATGTTCACCCAATGGTGAACTACCTCCTTGGTCCAATCCCAAGCTTTGGAAAGTGTCGAAGAAGTTGCTCTCTCCCAAGAGCCTTGGTGAAGAGGTCTGCTCCATTTTCTTCAATAGGGCAATAGCTTATCTCCATGACCCCGTCCTCAATCAAATCATGCAGATAGTGATACTGGATTTCTATGTGCTTGGTATGTGCATGGAAAACAGGATTTTTGGCAATGGCCATGCAACTTTGGTTGTCACACTTCAACTCTCTAGCCTCCTGTCCTTGTATTCCTATGTGCCATAGGATCCGCCTCAAATATACTGCTTCACCTGTTGCGATGCATGTAGCTTTGTACTCAGCTTCAGTAGAAGATAATGCTATAGTCGTTTGCTTCTTACCAATCCAAGAGAAAATTCCTGATCCTAAAGAAAAGCAAGATCCAGAAACTAATTTTCTGGTATCAATATCTCCTGCCCAATCTGATTCACAGTATCTGACCAGAGATGATCCTTCTTCATAAAGAATACCATAATCAGTAGTCCCCTCAGTATTTGCGTGCTTGCCTTCCAATGAGTTTGGCAAGGCTTATTAGAGAACCTGCTTACTACTCCAACAACATAAGAAATTTCTGGTCTGCTATTGCATAAATAGATTAGACTTCCAACTAATTTCCTATATCTTCTAATATCCACTAGAGGTGAAGTATCTTCAATAGATAATTTTGTATTGACCTCCATAGGTGTAGAAATTTCCTTGCAATCCTCCATGTCGAATGCCTTCATTATCTTCTTTGCATACTTTTGCTAAGAGATAAAAATCTTCCCTGGTTCCTGCCAAACTTCAAGACCTAAGCAATAATGCATTAAGCCCAAGTCTATCATTTCAAATTCTGAACTCAAGGCATCTTTTGTTTGTTGAAGAAGAGCATCATCATTTCCTGTAATCACAAGGTCATCTACATAGAGTACAAGCACAATTGTCTTCCCTCCTATGTTTAGAAAAAACAAATTAGCATCAGAAGCACATCTTTTGAAACCTAGATCCAAGAGATACTTATATATCCGCTGGTACCATGCTCTAGGGGCTTCTTTTAGCCCATATAATGCCTTCTTCAGCTTACATACCTTGTTCTCTGAATGGGGAGCCTCAAACCCTGGTGGTTGAGACACATATACCTCCTCCTTGAGGTCTCCATTTAGGAATGCTGATTTGACATCAATGTGATAGACCGACCAACGTTTATGTGCAGCCACAGCTAGTACTACTGGGATAGTAGTCATTCTTGCAGTCGAGGCAAATGATTCACAAAAGTCAATGCCTTCAACTTGTGAGTAGCCCTGTGCAATAAGTCTTGCTTTATATTTTCCTAGAGTACCATCAGCCTTTTACTTTAGCTTCCAAACCCACTTGGTGCCAATGATTTTACGCTAAGGGGTCGATCCACTAGCTCCCAAGTTCCATTCTTCATGATATTGTTATATTCTATTTGCATGGCAGCCCTCCAATTCAGATCATGGAGTGCCTCTTCCACATTGGTTGGTTCCTTCGCTTCTTCTTGAATGAGATCAACCATCAAGGTTGTGTTTACAATATGGGCGCTTGCCCGTCTCTGTTCCTCTATTCTCTCATAACATTCACTTCCAAATACTTTGAAATGGGAAACAGAAGGCTTTTTACCAGTGTAGGCTTCTTGTGGAGTCTTTCCATCAAGTGCCTTGGTGTAGGTTCGATTCAAGATGTAGACAACAGTGTTGACAGTCTCTGCCCAAAATTGATTAGGCAAACCCTTTCCTTTCAACATGCAACTTGCCATCTCCATGATGGTTCGATTCCGACGTTCTACAACACCGTTCTGTTGAGGACTATGTGCCATTGTGCGTTGATGCTTGATTCCCTTACTCTTGCAAAAATCTTCAAACTCTGTTGACGTGAACTCACCACCACCGTCTGTCCTAAATTTCTTCATCTTCTTCCTTGTTTCAGTTTCAACAAGCTGAAGCCATTCTTTAATTTTACCAAAAGCTTGATCCTTATCGCGAAGGAAGAACACCCATATCTTCCTGCTATAGTCGTCGACAAGTAACATGAAGTAGTAAGATCCGCCCAAGGCATGTGTAGGCATTTTTCCGCACAAGTCAGCATGCACCAACTCTAGAGGATAGCTTGCCCTGTTCTTGCCTTCTTGTGGAAATGCCTTCCTCTGTTGCTTGCCCATCATGCAAGCTTCACATGGTTCCTTCATTTCTGCAATCGATGGTAGGTGTGCAACCATACCTCTGTGATGCATCTCCTTCAGTATAGGGCATCCAATGTGGCTGAATCTCTCATGCCATAGCTTACTTGTGCCCACGTTTGTAGTGGCTGTAAGAGCACACAACTCATACACGTTGTTCCTCCTTATGCCAGTCCCAACAATGTTGTTGTTGCAATCCATAATCTTAGCTCTTGTCTTATTGAAAGATACTTGATGACCTTGATCAGTTATAGAAGCTATTGAAAGTAGATTTCGTTTTATTTGTGGAACATACAACACATTTGAAAGCTTTCTGATATCACCATTAGAGTTAATGAAAGAAACCGTACCTTCGCCCTCTGCAGGATATCTTGCATTGTTCCCTACCTTTACTGTGATGGGTTCCTTTAGAGGTTGTAAGGAACTGTAAAGGTCTTTTCTACTCGTCATGTGACGAGACGCACCACTGTCCAACACCCATGAGTCATTTGTTCCTGAATCTTCAGTCGAGGAGCACACCTCCTCTATTGTAACAAATAACTCAAGCTCTATTTCTGTTGTGTTGGCACACTCCTTGCCTTGCCACCTTTCAAAGAGCCACTCTTCTCTTCTGCCTTCTTGATGCGACAATCTTGGATTCCGTATCCTTTCTTCTTGCAGTGGAAACACTCTCCTTTGAAGTTCTTTTAGTCGTTCTTCTTTTTGTCTCCATCTTTTGAAGAGTCTGCTTTACCTCCTTTGGAATTTGCTGTGAATGCATCATCTCCTTTGCTACCACCACTCCTTGCCTTGAGCCGCAGCTCCTCCTCCATGAGTAAGCCACTAAATTCTTCAAAAGTTAGTGGTTGAGGTCGGATTTGAGTGTTAAGAGCAGTTACCAAACCATCAAACTTAGGTGGACAGATTCGAAGACAACGACGAGCTAGCTCCTCACTTGACTTTTGAACACCTGCTCCCGCCATTTGATCTCGTAGATTCTTTATGCGAGTGATAAACACCTCTGTAGTATCCCCATCATCAAACCGTTCTGCTACAAACTGATTCTCCAAGTTTTGAAGCACCACTCAAAGCCTCCTGAGCTCTGATACCATGTAAGAAAATAACAGCACAGCGGAATAGACCTATAGACAAAGTTGAGAGAAAAAAACGCAGACAAAGATAGACGGAGACTGAGAGATAGAGAAGGGCTGGCGATCTAGACAGACTCTAGATGAAGGGCTTACTAGTGCGCAATGCTATGTAAAGCTCAACCTGGGCCATGCTTATATAGCTTATACAAGGCGATTCGGTATAGATAAACATAGCCAGGAGATACAAAATAGTCGGTAAAATATACGATCTGACAAGAACTCCATGACCAGAAGTCCTACCGTCTCCGCCCTATGGTCCGGGGGGATAGGCCCCTCGGATCCCGTAGAAGGGGGCAAGCCCCCCTCTGCACTCCCCCCATTAAGTTTCTATGGGGAAACCATGTGATGCCACGGGTTTATTTTCACCTTAAATGCCAACCCAATGGCTTGGAAGTTTATGCCCTACCTAAACTAACGAGTAGGCTCACAAAGATCATCTATAACCATCAACGGTCACACATAAACCTCATCTAACTTGGAAGTTAGGGTTCCACAAATATCTGGGCTCTCATAATGGCTTCTCCTCATAATGGGGGCCTTACAAATTAGAGCACCATGGATCATTTGTGGTCACATGAGGGTGGAGTATTGAGCATATCTAACAGAAGCAATGTGGGTTTAAACCCTATATTTTGATTTAGGGTTAAAGACTTCCACTCCTTCTATACTCCATCTATATCATATGTGCAATATCATTCATATTTGGATACTTGTCATTGCTTAAGTTCTTCACTGCATTCTACTTTAGTACTTTCATGTACATAGTGAACTTCTTTAGAAGATTAATCTGCTTGTAAGTATCCATTCACTATAATTTAACTTGGGATAGTAATCATAAAATGTTTATTATCTATGTATAAAATTTCCCTTAGATTTTCTTTAGTAGATCTTGTGATATGGAGCTCTAAAGGTGACTTTTTTTGCACATCTTCTAGTTTCAAAAAGTGGGGTGACCCCCTAATTTGTTATTTCTCCTTGTATAGTGCACCTAAAATTATCAAATAAATTTCTTTAGTTATCTATGCACTTCAATTAGATGTGTGCAAAAGCTCTCTGGTCAATTTACACTAGGTTGTGGGCACTCAGTATAATTCTAAAACCCTCTCATCCAAAAATAGAAGGTTCTTCACATTTCTTGCACATAGGACTTATTTGTTTTAATGCAAACAATTGAGAATGATGCTCCAAAGGACTTGATGGTTCTAAATGCACATTTGGAAAGCTAAGGAAGTTCAATAAGAACCCTTGGAGTTGTATTGGATGGTGTAGAGTAGGCTCGTTGCACCACCAACTCATCTCTAACCTCACCCCATCACCTCTCCACATTTACTTCCACTAAACATGGGCTTTTTTATTTGACTTGATAATGCATGTAGTGACAAGAATGAAGAAAATAGCCTTGAAGAAGAGAAATATGCATCTCTAGACCTTTACCTTGAGAAATATTTTTAGAAATTGATGTTAAAGAAATTTATGAAGAGATTAAACTTCAAGTAGAACAAGAAGAGGTTAAGATTTTTGATGTGGTAACTTTCAAAGCAGAGATAGCCATAGAGAGCCAACAAAAGATGTAAACATCTCAAAAAAATCACTTCTTCTCTTTCTATATTACTTTATCTCTAGGACAGACTTTATTCCTCTGTATTGCATATGAGATCTCTTCAACCTAAGAGAAGATTATTGGTTTATTGCAATAGCTGAATTTGAAGAAACTACAAGGACATTTATAAATGAGAAGGGATAAAGTAAAGAGGAATATCTAAGCCTTGACTTGCGCTTGTCAAATGATGCATTTAAAGATTCATCCAAAGCACTTTCTAGATGCAATGGAAAAGTACTTGCAAAGAGCTAACACTTAGAGATGAAGATTTTGACCAACGACACAAAGATATGGGGATTTGCTCATTTGGATGAGGATACTCATTTTGGGAAGTTGTTGAGGAAAAATGAACAAGAAGAATTGATTTTGAAGAATTGATTCAGGATGAGGATGAGGTTACGGTATGTCTAAATAAACTTCCCTTGCAATTATGAATCATTTGTGAGACACAACCAATTCAATTGGGCCCATCCAAGACTTTTTGATGAGTCTAATTGCTTGAATTGGTCATGTCCTAGATTCATTCAATTACATGAGTTTTTTGGTTTCTCCTTATGCAATACCCTTACTACTCATAATTCATAGATGTTGACATCAAATAAAGGTGAATTTACCTCCTTATGATATACAAATGATTCAAGTGATTAGGCCCATCCCATATTTTTGGATGAGCTTAATCACCTGATTTGTTCGTGTCCTAATTCATTTACGAAATTTTGTTTTTTTTTTACTTTTTCAATATACAACTCAC
>CM035427.1:86920597-86925597 GCA_020310875.1 Ceratopteris richardii | reverse complement strand
TCAGAAGACGCCATAGATCGTGTATGTACAGATGAATAACACAAGCCTGAAGTGTCGGGTCTTTTCATCTGAAGAGAGATGGTAATAAGAAACTACTCACTGTAGGAGAGTTTCTGTAGCTTGAGCAAGAAGAGGCCAAGCTTACTTGTACACATCTTCTCTAATTGAAAACACATGTTCATGTGGAACGTCTGTGCGTAATCTTTACTTGTAAAGAATCTGAAGCTATTTCGTGTTATAGTAGGAAGTTTCGTTTATCGTTAACTGGCACGACTCGTTACTAAACGTGCTTCAGTACCTTCTCTGTAAACGCATGTTTCGGTGAATAACAGTTTACTCAGTAAACATATTTCAGTAATTTTTTGGTCAGTTACAGTTTCTTAGAAAACAAGATTTTCCGGTAGAACTACGAAGTATAACTCGCAGTAGAGTTCGAAGCTTTGTATGAGAGATAGCTCATCTTGTAGCTAGACATCTCCACTTCAAGCTAATCACAGTTTCCGGTGGAATGCAGATGTACACATACTACAAAAGTTAACCGGAAAGTAGCACTTTAGAACTGTGAAGTTTCCAGAAGGAAGTTCATTCGGTGAAGGAAGCTCACACACTACTTCCTTACTTCACATAAGTTCATCTGAAGCAATTACGAGCAGAACTAAGTTTATTCTGGTGAATTTCCGGTACGATTTCGGTGACGTCCCAGCGACAGTCTGGTGAAGTTCTGGTGGAACTTGTGTCACAGGATAACACAGTTAAGGCAACGTTAATTAGGCTGAGCTACTGTTGATTACAGAGGTGATCTGAATCACTCTAGTTTAGCATTCTATT
Source organism: Ceratopteris richardii (assembly GCA_020310875.1). Classification (NCBI taxonomy): domain Eukaryota; kingdom Viridiplantae; phylum Streptophyta; class Polypodiopsida; order Polypodiales; family Pteridaceae; genus Ceratopteris; species Ceratopteris richardii. The sequence goes on along the minus strand of CM035427.1, from coordinate 86,924,769 downwards.
GCGGTGGCGCGACAATTTCCGCAGGCCTGACAGAGTTCAAGCTTTGTCGCGAAACCCACCTTCAGGGCGAAAGTATTTCCGCAACAGTGGCATTAGAGCTGCAGCTTTACCACCTACATTTGGTATCAGAGCAGGTTAGTTTTTCCAAGAATCGGTATAAGAGCCGGATCATTCCACGAGAGGAAGAAGATCATGGCAGATCATGTCCAAATTGATAAACTGGACAGAGATAATTATCCCGCATGGGTAATGCGCATGGAAGCCTTACTTATGAGTAAGGACTTAATGACGTACGTGACCGGAGAAGAAAAGAAACCGACTTTCGAAGATGATAGTCAACCGGAAAAAGAAGAACTAGATGCCCTAAAGCTGTGGCAGAAGAAAGATGCAACGGCAAGAGCCTACATCTACAACACTGTTTCAGATCATCTGCTACCGCACATTAGAGGTCTAGAGAAAGCAGAGGACATATGGAGTGCATTGGAAGATCATTTCCAAAACACTACGAAAGCTAGAAAGGCCAGCCTATGGTCCGAGTTCACAACGTTCAAAAAGAAGCCGAGTCAAAGCATCAGTGACTATGTCACTAAAATGAAGGATCTAGCAGACAGTCTTGGATCCATAAATGAAGAAGTCGAAGATCATAGATTGATAGCGCAAGTGCTCACAGGTTTGAGAGGAGATGAAAGGTGGAAACCTTTCGTACTATCAACTGAACTCTCCCTAAATCATTTTGTACCAGAGTTAAATCAGCTGCTTGGTTTGATGCTCACATATGAGCAAGACCTGAAAGGAGATGCAGATAAAGGACATAGCTCTGCAATGTACATGAAGAACAAGAAGAAAGACAAGGGTAAGTCAAAGGATGAAGAAGAGCCGAGTTCTCAGGCCTATTACGCAAGAGGTAAAGGCACTGGCAGAGGAAGAGCAAGAGGAAGAAGCCGCCAGAATACCACCAAGAAAGCTTGTTGGATTTGTGGACTAAGTAACCATCTGGCACATGACTGTTGGCACAATCAACAAGGATCAAATCAAAATCAAAACAACAATAGCAGAGGCAGTAGCGGAAGAAATCAGAGTAACTTCCAAAGAGGAAGACAAAGCCAAAGAGGAGGCTACGGTAGAGGTGGAACAAGAAGTTGGGGACAGAGCCAATCCTACAACACCACCTACAACAATTACGCAAATGACACACAGAATGAAAGTCATACATCGTTGATGATGAACTCAATCAGCACATCTGATAACGAAGATCTAAAGGTATTTTACATTGACTCTGGATGTTCTAATCACTTGTCAGGAAACATAGAACTGATGTCAGAATTGGAAAAAGGAAGTGCGAGTCACACTATTCAAACAGGTGACAATACAAGACACAAAGTACGATCAATCGGAAAAGTGAAATGCAAGAGTGGAGCAGATTTGCTAACTAATGTTTTGTATGTTCCAACAATACCGAAGAATCTGATCAGTGTGGGACAGATAGTCGAAAAAGGGTTTCAGGTCAGATTTACAAACAAAGGAGTATTTGTAGAAGATCCCAAGAACGGATATTATCAGATCGTTTCTGGTAAGAAAGAAGGAAGACTCTTTACCTTAAGAGTACAAGGGAACATTGGCCAAGCGCTGCTCACGCATGATGAAAAGGTGATTACAGAACTTGATCTCTGGCACAAGAGATTAGGTCACTTTCACGAAAAAGGAATCAAGGCTATGATAACGAATCAGTCTGTACTGGGATTACCAAACGTACAGAACCAACATATGATTCACAAATGCGAAGCCTGTCAAATGGGAAAAGCCCACAGGTTACCTTTCCAGAAGAAAGGATTCAAACATGACGGTGTGCTAGAACTCATACATACAGATGTATGGGGACCAACGAAAGAAGGATCAATCAGCGGATCAAGGTACTATGTTTTATTCATTGATGATGCCACAAGGTGGATAACTCTTTATGTTTTGAAAGAGAAATCAGAAGTGTTCGGAGCTTTCAGACATTTTCATGCATATGCTGAAAGACTCACAGGACGAAAACTCAAAAGACTGAGGTCTGATGGAGGGGGAGAATACTTCTCCCGAGAATTCAATGACTATCTTTGGAATGCAGGTATTAAGAGAGAAATAACCTGCAGGTATACACCACAACAGAATGGTGTAGCAGAAAAGAGAAACCGAACTCTAGTCGAGTTCGCACGAGCTATGCTAAAAGAAAAGAATTGCCCAGATTATCTTTGGGCTGAAGCCGTAAATACAGCTACATACTTGGTAAACAGGTTACCATGTACGGCACTAGAAGGAATGACCCCTTATGAAGCTTGGTGGGGAAAGAAGCCAACACTTGATCACTGCAAAGTGTTTGGATCATTCGCATATGCTTATGTACCGTCTCAACTCAGACATAAGCTTGAACCGAAAGCAGAGAAATATGTATTCGTCAGATATGATGAGAAACAGATGGGTTACAGGTTATGGAGTCCTCTAACCAAACATTTTACTGTTTCCAGGGATGTAACATTTGATGAACAGAAAAGCTGGTATGCAGATCATAATCATACAGCTGAAGAATTTGAAGAAGAGATAAAAAGAAGAGAGAAAGGAAAATCAATTGTTCAGGTAAACAAAGATGAAGAGGCAAGTACGTCCAGGACCGGAACAGGTATAAGGAACGAAAATGAAGACATGTACTCAGACACACACGAAGAATATGAGCTAAGAAGGTCAAACAGAGTAAGAAGACAACCGGAAAGATACTCGTATGATACATCATATATAACTCAACAAGATTATGCATATATGGTTAAAGAAGAGGAAGAGCCTCAGAGCTATGACAAAGCCAAAGGCAAGAAGCAATGGCAAGAAGCAATGAAAGAAGAATTCACCGCACTGGAAGAGAACAAGACATGGGAGCTTGTTCCTAAACCGAATGGTAAGAAAGTAATTGGAAATAAATGGGTGTTCAAAATAAAGAAACTTGCAGATGGAAGGATAGCCAGACATAAAGTGAGACTGGTTATCAAGGGCTATGCTCAGACGCATGGCATAGACTATGACGAGACATTCAGTCCGGTGGCAAAGATGTCAACCATAAGAACAGTGATTGCTATAGCAGCATCAAAAGGATGGAAGCTAAGTCAGCTAGATATAAAGAATGCATTCCTAAATCGATATATATCAGATGAAGTCTATATGGAACAACCGGAAGGTTTTATAAGTTCCAAATACCCAAACTTTGTTTGCAGGTTAAGAAAAGCACTTTATGGACTGAAGCAAGCTCCAAGAGCTTGGAACTATAGACTCGTGAAGTATCTGAACGAACTTGGATACCAAAGTTCGAAGGCAGATGCAAGTCTACTCATCAAAAGGACAGAAGAAGGAACGATCTACATTTGTATCTATGTAGATGACATAATAATTACAGGAACCTCAGATGCAGGAATCACAGAGGTAAAGAAACTGCTCGAAAAGGAATTCAAGATCAGTGACCTAGGAAAGTTATCATACTTTCTAGGAATGGAAATCACATATACAAATCATGGTGTATATGTCACGCAAGAGAGGTATCTCCTGAACTTACTGAAGAAGTTCAATATGGAAAATTGCAGAGAAGCTTCAACACCACTTGAAGTAAACCATAAACTCAGTAAATATAGTGGTACAGAGTTTAAAGATATGAAGAAGTATCAATCGTTAGTAGGAAGCTTAATATATGCTACACTAACAAGACCGGATCTCAGTTTTCCGGTGGGAGTTCTCTCACAGTTTATGCATTGTCTGACAGATCAACATTGGGTTGCAGGACAGAGAGTTCTCAGATATATCAAAAGAACTATAAAGGAAGGATTATATTATCCTTTTACATCAGATATAAAGCTCAGAGCATATAGTGACTCAGATTGGGCAGGAAGTCAAGATGATCGAAGATCAACACACGGGTATATGATATACCTAGGAGATAAGCTGGTAAGCTGGTGTTCAAAGAAGCAACACACAGTAGCCTTATCGTCAACAGAAGCAGAATACAAAGGACTGGTAGAAGCAGCAAAAGAAGTAATATGGATGCAGACTTTACTTAAAAGCATGGGTATAGACCAAGGCATACAAATCATACATGGAGATAATATGAGCTCGCTGTATCTTGCAGCGAATCCTGTGTTTCATGCAAGAACAAA
>CM035427.1:86713097-86915597 GCA_020310875.1 Ceratopteris richardii | reverse complement strand
ATATACATATACATATACATATACATATACATATACATATACATATACATATACATATACATATACATATACATATACATATACATATACATATACATATACATATACATATACATATACATATACATATACATATACATATACATAAATATATACATATACATGTACATATACATATACATATACATATACACGTGTACACATATCATCACACATTGAAGTATTTCTATCCCCAGCTTGATCTTTGGGGGAGACATGCTAGATGGTCTGAGTTGATGCAAGAATTTCACATGGTTATTCTATATAGAATGGAAAATTGAATACAATTGCAAATGCATTATCTCATTATTTGCATCACATTAGCTTCGCAGTTCTAGATAGTGACTTAATCCAAGAGTTTAAGATTCACAAATTGAAGATAATTATTATCAGTCAATAACTAACAAGTTCTCAAAAAACAATGAGTATAAGGTATTTTCTAATTTTCAAGTGCAGCAAGCTTGGAGCTAACAGATGTCTCCTTAGCACATGAAAGCAATGGCTTAATAGCATCTTTCACAAAAATAACATCACGACTAACGAGAATGTGTTTAGTCTGTGGATGATACAGACGATAGCCTTTACTTTCAAAATTGTACCCAACAAAAATACATTTTACTACTTTATCATCCAATTTTCTATGATGTTGTTCAAGCACTAATGCATATGCCAAACAACCAAAAACACAGAGATGAGCAATAGATGGCTTGCGATCATGCCAAGCCTCATATGGAGTCATAGACTAACGCTTTAGTGGGCCAACTGTTAAGTACATATGCTGCACCAATGACAGCCTCAAGCTAGAAACTATGTGGTAAAGCCTGAATCTTGACCATACACCTTGCCATCTCCATGAGTGACCTGTTCTTTTGTTCAGAAACTCTATTCTGTTGAGGTGTATACGACACTGTACACTAGTTTTTTATCCCATGTTCAGCCAAAAATGCATTAAAATTAGAAGACATATATTCCCCCCCTTGATCAGAACGAAGGGTGCCCATTTTACATGCTGAAAGATTTTCAACCAAAACCAAAAACTCTTTGAAGCACATGACACTTCCGACTTTGCCTTCAATGGATATACCCATGCATGCCTGGAAAAATCATCAATGAAAGTCACGAAGTAAAGATAATTTCCAAAAGAAGGTGTCTGCATACTAGGTCCACAGACATCACTATGTACAAGCTACAATTTCTGAGTATCCGGAACTGAACCATCTTTTGGAAATGAGGAACGCTGCATTTTGCCCAAAATACAGCCTTCACAAACATGTTTTCCAGGTGCCTCAAGTGTCGGCAAAGAGGACACCATTTCAGATTTCTGCAGGCATAACAAACTAGCAAAATTTAGATGACCAAAGCATGCATGCCAAAGCTTTTCATCTTATATAGCCTGAGAATCATGTATTGCACATGCCGAATCATTCACAGATCTTTCATAGTCTATGAGCTTATACAACCCATGACATAAAATGCAAGAAGCAATAATCACATCCCCATTTGACAAATTGGGAATTGTACACCTATCATCAATAAATTTCACAACTAAGCCAATCTTGGCTAATGCAAAAACTGATAACAGGTTCTTCTTGATCCCTTGCACAAATAAAGCATCTGACAAAGTGAAAGAACTACCATCAGTAGTAGTCAAAATGATCTTACCAACTCCCATACAGGGTAAGAGGAGTTGTTGGCATATATAACATGTATTCCCTATAGGGGCAAGCTCGAGTGAAGAGAAGAAACTATGATGCAAGGTAATATGTTTGGTCGCCCCACTCTCAAAGTACCAAACATCTGAGTCTACTGCAGACATGCACTACTCATGAGAAAATGGGTCAAAATTGCAAACCGTAGTAAACACCCATTCTTCTTCCTACACAAGATTAGCAGACTCTATTTTTTGTGTAGAGGCCTTTGCAACATCCATTCCTGCCTCTTTCTTCTTTGCCTCTTTAGCAGCGAGTTTTGAACAGTTCTTTATGATATGATCATTTCCTTTACAGTACTTGCAGAACAATTTCTGCTTTTCTGATTTCTTTTCATCTTTGTCTTCCCTCTTTGATTGTGCAGAATTAGCAGATTTCTGCTTACTAGTTGAAGAGCTCCATTATCCTTTGCCCTTCTGACTAGCCAAGAATGCTTGATCTCCAACTCGCATAATGGGCATGTTCTGCCTAGATTGATCTTCTTGCAGCAGAACAGAGACTAGCTCCTCAAATGACAAGGCATTTGGATTTCCTTTCATCATCAACCAAAGAGTAGAAGCAAAACTCTGATATGAATCAGGAAAACCATTCAGAACGGTCTCCACAAGTGAGCTATTAAGTATAACCTCATCAGCAAAAATCAACTGTTCCTTCAAGTCTTTGATCTTTGTTAGAAAATTGTTCATAGAATCACCTTCATTCATGTGCTCACTCTCCAACTGTTTTTAGAGGTAAGCAACACAAGCCTCATTCCTAGCTTGGTACAATGTGGTAAGTGTATCCCAAGCATCCTTAGCTATTCTGCAAGAGCGAATGTAAAGAATAATGGCAGGTCTGACAAACAAAGCTATCAATGCCTGTGCCATGGCATCTCTGCCATCCCAAGGAATTTGCTTTGCAGTAGGTGCAGCAAAAACCGCAGCACGAACAGGAATATATAGAATATCATCATCTTCGACACCTTTTGCATCAGCTTCAATACCTACAGTTGAAACAGTTGCAGGTGTGATAGGACGTTTTTCAACACCCTGCACAATGCTCCATAGTCCTTTTGCAACCAACACATGTCGCATCATATAAGCTCACAATGAATACTTGGTACCATCCAACTTATCCTCAATAGCCAACATATGAAATACATCACTGCTTTTAGCCATGGCTGGTGACTAAAATACCTTGATGCAAAAAATTGACTATATCTCAAAAAGTTGAACAAAATTACATAGATGAATTATGCTAAACCTATAGCAGACTTCACGATGCTTATACTGGAGAACCGAAACTAGTATATACCTTTGGCACAAAAAGATGAAATAGCCTATACAAGCACTGCAATAAAGCATTTAGAGGCCGAAACGAGCTCAAATTGCATGTTTGGCACCACATAGTGAAGATGTTTTGATCTCGAAAACATGCTAATTATGCTCCCCAAAATTCATGCAATTTTGAGACTACAACCGGACAGGTGTGAGTTGATGGAGAGTGTTAATCTCCAAAAGAACAAGCTATCCTTGATGTTAGACCACCTCTATATCAAGAATAACTTTAAACTCCAATCAATTTTGGAAGAAAAGTACCAAACTGTCAAAACTTTAGCTAACTGTGAAGAAGATGACTACACAGAAAGGCTGTTGCACATAACTCACTCATTGACTTATCAATTGTGTAACGTTTGATGTTCCTACAAAAAATTCTCTCAGCTTGTTTGCAACTAGGCTCTTAAACTTTAACCATATAGATTAACTATGGATTTCTGATGTAATCAAACACAGAAGGAGAACTGTAGAAAAGATCGCCGCGCAATTCTCTGAATATTCTTTCTATTCAACTCATCATACATCTGATGGATGATACACTCAATACTCATCATCTATTCTTCTCTATCTCATCTATATTTCATCTCACTTTTCTAATACGACCATCTACATGTATATATATATATATATATATATATATATATATATATATATATATATATATATATATATATATATATATATATATATATATATATATATATATATATATGAGTATTGATTCGTCATTACTTCAAGTATTTTGAAGTATTTACAAAACTAATGTACATATGTTTAAAGAGCTTTTCTTCCTGAACCTTCACTTCACTTCATGAAGTTGGACTTCAATCTTTTCTTCATATCTTCATTTCTAAGCTTCATATAATCACCAATTGTTTATTTTCTTGCTCCAACAGCTCCCCCTCAATCATCAATTGTGATTACCTGCATCTTCTTTATTCCTGCCATATCTTTAAACCTCTGCAACTTTGGTCCACCCAAACTCTTTGTCATCATATCTGCAAGTTGATCTTTTGTAGGAGATCTTTTGTAGGAGTATGCATAAATTCTATTTCTTTATCAACAACCTTCTCTCTCAAAAATGATACTGAATCTCAATATGTTTAGTTCTAGCATGGAATATAGGATTTTCTGCCAAATATAAAGAACTCATATTGTCTCCACAAATGATAGGAGTACTCTAAACAATATGAAAACTCTTCATAAGAGTCTTTAACCATATTACTTCCTTTCCAGCTTCTACCATGCCTTTGTACTATGCTTCTGTAGATGATAAAGCAATTGTATGTTGCTTCTTAGAGCACCATGAAATTAGCTTATCTCCCACATAACATAAGTATCCATGTGTTGATCTTCTATCATCAAAATTACCTGCCCAATCTACATCACTGTATATTTTGACTCTTGTATTTGAAGTAAATCCATAGTACAAACCTTCTTTAAGTGTGCCCTTGATGTACCTAAGTACTCTTTGTCCTGCAATCCAATGTTCCTTTCTAGGACAATGCATGAATTGAGATAGAACTCCAACTACATATGATAAGTAAGGCCTTGTTAATGTAGCATAAACCAAGCTACCCACCAAACTTTGATAAAGCTTCATATCTTTGAATTCTTCTCCTTCATATCTACTCAATCTATGATTCACCTCCATTGGAGTTGGTGCTATCCTGCAATCTTCCATTTTAAATTTGGTTAGCAAATTTTTTAGATACCTTTCTTAAGTTACATATACTCCATGTTGAGTATATGAAATCTCCATTCCCAAAAAGAATGACAAATTTCCCAAGTCACTGATTTTGAACTCTTTCTCCATCTGCTTCTTAATCATGTGTATAACTTTGTCATCTCTTCCTGTAAGTATTATGTCATCAACATAAATACAAACATAAATAAATCCATCCTCACTTGCTTTGACTAGATCTACACTTGATGCTTGAAATCCAAGTTCCTTCAAGAACTTTACAAGCCTATAATTCCATGCCCTTGGGGCCTGCTTCAAACCATACAAAGCTCTCTTGAGCTTACACACATGATTTGTATACATTTGATCTTTGAAACCATCTGGTTGTTCCATGTAGACTTCATCTAAAATATAACCATTCAAAAATGCATTCTTCACATCTAATTGAGATAATTTCCAACCTTTGCAAGCAGCAATTGCTATGAGGGTCCTTATGCTTGTCATCTTTGCAACAAGACTATAAGTTTCATCATAGTCCACACCATATGTCTGTGCATATCCCTTTACAACAAGCCTGACTTTGTACCTAGATACACTTCCATATGCAAACCTTTTTGTTTTGTACACCCATCTACATCCAATGATCTTCTGCCTATTTGGTTTAGGAACCAAATCCCATGTCTCATTTTCCATTAATGCATCATATTCTTCCTACATAGATATTTCCCAATTCTTATTCCCTTTGGCTTCATCATATGTGGATGGATCTTCATCTGCTTTTAACATATAAGCATAATCTTTAGTAGTCAAGAATGAAGTATCATAGCTTTACCTTGTAGGTTGCCATTTGTGCCTAGATGACCTTTTGAGTCTCCACTTCTTGAAGTTTTTGGTTCATCTTATTCTGGGTCAAACATTGGCCTTTCTTCTACTTCAACTTGTCCTTCATTACTCTCTTCTTCATCACATATTTGAACCCTTGCTTTACCTTTCTTCTGATTTACAATATCTTCATCACCTGCATGAACATTAAGTGTACCTGCATACCAAGTATCTTGCTCATCAAATGTAACATCCTTTGATACAAGGAATTGTTTTTGTTGGAGTTAGACGTCTACGGAAGCACGCGAACAGCACAAGGAAGAAGAAGAAGCTTGGAGCACAACACACAATACTGAATGTATTACTAGAGAATGTACAAAGATAAGTAGCCCATTAGGGCAATAGGCGTATATACGAGCCGGGGGGAAAAAAACCTCCTAAAGAGGGAAAAAAGTGCCCCGGCGGTCCTAGTGTGTTCACACACATCACTACCTAAATATATCAACAAATCCCCCCTAGGAGTGATGCGGTGAACAAGGAGATGGCACTCATGTATAAGGAAGTGCCAAGCTATGTGGAAATCACTCCACAAAAGGAAGTAAGCCCAAAGCTTTGCGGAAAGCTTCAAACTTCTCCCTCGACAGAGCCTTCGTGAAAAGTTCTGCAATGTTCTCCTGCGTGGGCACATATGCCAAGCTGATCTCCCTAGCAGAGAACCTCTCCCTGACATAGTGATAATGCACCTCAATGTGCTTAGTGCGAGCATGGAACACAGGGTTCCTCGCAACTGCTAATGCGCTCTGACTGTCAGTGAAGATGGTGGTGGCAGAAGATTGGCCAACACCCAAATCAGCCATAAGGCGTCTGAGCCACACACACTCAACAGTCGCTGTGAAAGCTGCCCTATACTCAACCTCACAACTGGAAGTGGCCACAGTAGGCTGCTTCTTGCTCAACCAAGATATACATGAGCTACCAAGCATGAAGCAAAAACCACTGGTGGACACACGAGTGTCATAGCAACCAGCCCAATCTGAGTCAGAAAAAGCATGCAAATCTAGCGGTAGTGATCCCCCCTTGGGATAAAACAACCCAAGTAGCCGAGTACCACTCAAGTAGCGAAAGATGCGCTTAACCGCTTTCCAATGTGTGACTCCTGGGCAATGCATAAACCTGCTCATCTGTGAGACAACAAACTGAATATCTGGCCGAGTAATGCATAAGTAAATCAAGCATCCAACAGCCTGGTGATAGAGAACAGCATCAAATGCATCTCCAGCATCATGAAGACTCAATCGTAAACCTATCTCCATAGGAGTGGCAATAGGCTTACAGTCTTCAAGGCCAAAACGCTGCAATAATGTGTCAATATATTTCGTTTGACACAAAGCCATTCCACCATCAACGTGCATAAACTGAATGCCCAAATAGTGATGCAAATGCCCCAAATCAGACATCTCAAATGAGGCATGCAAATCAGCCTTAAAATCAGCAATATGTGTCTCAATAGAACCAATGAGCAGCATGTCATCAACATAGACAACAATGATCAGAAGCACATCATTAGCATGTTTAACATATAAGGTGCTTTCAGTTGGACTGTTCTCAAAACCATGTGCAATCAGATAGGCATGTATCTTCTCATACCAAGCACGTGGTGCTTGCTTTAAACCATATAATGCCTTCTTTAACCTGCAAACCTAGTTTTCATGCCCTTTCTGCACAAAGCCACGGGGCTGAAAAACATACACTTCTTCATGCAAGTCACCATTCAGAAATGTTGTTTTAATGTCCAACTGATGTACATTCCAACCATGATGGGCTGCAAGTGCACAAATGCTCCGAACAGTAGTCATACGGCATGTAGGTGCAAAGGTCTCATCAAAATCAATGCCTCTTTCTTGTGCATAACCCTTTGCAACAAGCCTAGCCTTATACCTGTCAACTGTACCATCAAGTTTACGCTTCAGCTTGTATACCCACTTAGTGACAATGGCCTTCTTGCCAGGAGGCAAGTCACATAAAGACCATGTACCATTCTGCATTATAGCATCATATTCAGATTGCATAGCAGCCATCCAATTTTCTGAATTTTGTGCTTCATCAAAAGAAACAGGCTCATTCTCATCACAGAGACTAGATGCAGCCATAGGATAGCAATCTGATGCAAAGGAGGCACTATGAGAGCCTAAACGAGTACGATATGACAAAGGTGCATCTAATTTGCTGTCATGCAAATTCTGCACCAGCCATTTTGGCATAGTTTTTGCCTACTCAATATGAGCTCTCTCATCAACAAGTGCATCATGTAAATCTGCATCAGAAATGGAATGATTTGCATCATCATATGAAACCTGCAAAGGCTGAGAAGTTGCCTCATTAGGACCAGCACTAGCCTGTCCACCTGTAAAAAGAGGCATCAAAGTATCATACATGTCTTTGGAGCTAACAAATGTCTCCTTAGTACATGAAAGCAATGGCTGAATAGCATCTTCCACAAAGACAACATCACGGCTAACCAGAATGTGTTTAGTCTATGGATGATACAGACGATAGCCTTTACTTTCAGAACTGTACCCAACAAAAATACAGTTTACTGCCTTATCATCCAATTTTATGCGATGTTGTTTAGGCACTAATGCATATGCCAAACAACCAAAAACACGCAGATGAGCAACAGATGGCTTGCGGTCATGCCAAGCCTCATATGGAGTGATAGACTGCAATGCTTTAGTGGGACACCTGTTCAGTACATATGTTGCACACATGATAGCCTCAAGCCAGGAACTATGTGGTAAAGCCTGACTTTTGACCATGCACCTCGCCATCTCCATGAGTGACCTGTCCTTTCGTTCAGCAACTCCATTCTGTTGAGGTGTACATGGCACTGTACATTGGTGTTTTATCCCACATTCAGCCAGAAATGCATTAAAATCTGAAGACATATATTCCCCCCTCGATCAGAAGGGAGGGTGCCCATTTTACATGCTGACAGATTTCAGCCAAAACCAAAAACTATTTGAAGCACATGAACACTTCGGACTTTGCTTTGAGTGGATATACCCATGCATGCCTGGAAAAATCATCAATGAAAGTCACGAAGTAAAGGTAATTTCCAAAAGAGGATGTCTGCATAGGACCACAGACATCACTATGTACAAGCTGCAATTTCTGCATAGTCTGAACTGAACCATCTTTTGGAAAGGAAGAACGGTGCATTTGCCCAAAATACAGCCTTCACAAACATGTTTTCCAGGAGCCTCAAGTTTGGGCAAAGAGGACACCATTTCAGATTTCTACAGGTGTAGCAAACTAGCAAAATTCAGATGACCAAAGCATGCATGCCAAAGCTTTGCATCTGACATAGCCTGAGAATCATGAACTGCACATGCCGAATCATTCACAGATCTTTCATAGTCTATGAGCTTATACAGCCCACGACATAAGATGCCAGAAGCAATAATCACATCACCATTTGAGAGATCATGGACTGTACACCTGTCATCAACGAATTTCACAACCAAGCCAATCTTGGCTAATGCAGAAACTGATAACAGGTTCTTTTTGATCCCTGGCATAAATAAAGCATCTAACAAAGTGAAAGAACTAACATCAGCAGTAGTGAGAATGATCTTACCAACTCCCATAACAGGATAAGAGGAGTTATTGGCGCATGTGACAGTATTCCCTGTAGGGGCAGGCTCGAGTGAAGAGAAGAAACTCCGCTGCAAGGTAATATGTTTGGTCGCCCCACTGTCAAAGTACCAAACATCTGAGTCTACTGCAGACATGCACTCATCATGAGAAGATGGGTCAAAACTGCAGACAGTAGTAAACACCCATTCTTCTTCCTGCACAAGATTTGCAGACTCTGTTTTTGGTGTAGAGGCCTCTGCAACAACCATTCCAGCCTCTTTCTTCTTTGCCTCTTTAGCAGCCAGTTTTGGACAGTTCTTTATAATATGATCATTTCCTTTACAGTACTTGCAGAACAATTTCTGCTTTTTTGATTTCTTCTCATCTTTATCCTGGTTGTTCGATTGTGCAGCATTTGCAGATTTCTGCTTACTAGTAGAAGAGCTCCATTTTCCTTTGCCCTTCTGACTAGCCAAGAAAGCTTGATCTACAACACGCATAATGGACCTGTTCTGCCTGGACTGATCTTCCTGCAACAGAACAGAGACTAATTCCTCAAATGACAAGGCATTCGGATTGCCTTTCATCATCAACCAAAGAGTAGAGGCAAAACTCTGATATGAATCAGGAAGACCATTCAGAACGGTCTGCACAAGTGAGCTATCTGGTATAACCTCATCAGCAGAAATCAATTGTTCCTTTAGGTCTTTGAACTTTGTAAGAAAACTGTCCATAGAATCACCTTCATTCATGTGCTCACTCTCCAACTGTTTTCGGAGGTAAGCAACACGAGCCTCATTCCTAGTCTGGTACAAAGTGGTAAGTGTATCCCAAGCATCCTTTGCTGTTCTGCAAGAGCGAATGTGAGGAATAATGGCACGTTTGACATACAAAGCTATCAATGCATGTGTCTGGGCATCTCTACCATCCCAACGAATCTGCTCTACAGTAGGTGCAACAGAAACATCAGCACGAACAAGAATCTGTGGAATATCATCTTCGACACCATCTTCATCAGCTCCAGCACCTGTATTTGTAGTACCTATAGTCGCAGGTGTAACAGGACGTCTTTCAACACCCTGCACAATGTTCCACAGTCCTTTTGCAACCAGTACATGTCGCATCATATAAGCCCATAATGGGTAGTTGGTACCATCCAACTTATCCTCAACAGCCAACATACGGAATACATCACTCCTTTCAGCCATGGCCGGTGACTAAAATACCTTGATGCAAAAAATTGACTATATCTCAAAAAGTTGAACGGAACTGCCAAGACGAGTTCTGCTAGACCTGTAGCAGACTTCGAGATGCTTAAACTGGCGAATGGAAACTGGTATATACCTTTGGCACAAAAGGAAGAAATAGCCTGCACCAGCGCTGCGATAGTGCATTCGAAGGCCAAAACAAGCTCAGATCGCGATTTCGGCACCACAGAGCGAAGCCGTTTTGATCTTGGAAACACCTTGAGTATGCTCACCAAATTTCGTGCGAATTTGAGACTGCAAATGGAGGTGTGTCGACGGCGCCCTAGAAGAAGTGACGACCTGCTCTGATACCAATTGTTGGAGTTAGACGTCTGGGGAAGCACGCGAACAGCACAAGGAAGAAGAAGAAGCTTGGAGCACAACACACAATACTGAATGTATTACTAGAGAATGTACAAAGATAAGTATTCCATTAGGGCAATAGGCGTATATACGAGCCGGGGGAAAAAAACCTCCTAAAGAGGGAAAAAAGTGCCCCGGCGGTCCTAGTGTGTTCACACACATCACTACCTAAATATATCAACAGTTTTGTGGATGGACTCCACAACCTATATGCCATCTGCTTATCATCATATCCAATGAACACATACTTTTTAGCTTTAGGTTTGAATTTGTGCCTTAATTGAGATGGCACATATGCATATGCCAAACATCCAAATATTTTACAATGATCCAATGTAGGTCGCTTACCCCACCAAGCTTCATATGGTGTCATACCCTGCAAAGCTTTACATGGTAATCTATTGACTAAATATGTGGTTGTATTTACAGCCTCAGCCCACAAATAATTAGGATAATTTTTCTCCTTCATCATTGATCTTGCAAACTCAACAAGAGTTCTGTTTCTTCTTTCTGCTACCCCATTTTGTTGAGGAGAGTACCTGCAAGTAACCTCTCTCTTTATACCTACATTCCACAAATAATCAATGAAATCATTAGAGAAATACTCTCCCCCTCCATATGATCTTAACCTCTTCAATTTTTGTCATGTAATCCTTTCTACATATACATGATAGTGTTTGAATGTATTAAACACTTCTGATTTGTCTTTGATCACATAGATCATGATCCACCTAGTAGCATTATCAACATATATGACATAATATCTTGAACCATTTATACTGAAGTCCTTTGAAGGACCCCACACATCCGTATGTACCAATTCAAGTCTTTCTGAATACATAAAACCGTGTTTAGAATAAGATTGCTTGTGAGCCTTACTTACTTGACATGCCTCACATCTGTATGTCATATGTTGACCTACAAAATTAGGAAATCCAAGTATTGAACCATTATTAACCATATCTTTGATACCTCTTTCATTAAAGTGTCCAAGTCTTTTATGCCAAAGATCGAATTCAGACACCTTTTGCTCTCCATATGTGAACATAGCATGTCCAATATTACCTTGTATCTTTAATGTGAAGAGCCTTCCTTCCTTCTTTCCTGTAACAATTTGTTTATACCCTTGACTAGGGTCTTCAACATAAACTCCATCATTAGTGAACCTTACCTCATATCCTTTTGATTGCCTTATGATCTAGATCAGTCATCAAAGCAATGTTTCCACTCAGATGATTGCTACACCATGAGTCAATATAAAATACTCTCATGTCTTCATGTGAGGCTTCACATGTTGCATTCATAATAAGAGTTGAATCTTCTTTCTGATCTGATGCAAAAATGTAGTAGGTGTTATTATAGGATTGATTTTGGAAGTTTCTTCCTCCACTTCTTCCAAAAGAATTCCTACCACCTCTACCTCTAAAGTTTCCTCTCTGATATCTGCCACCTCTTCCTCTTTGATTAAAGTTCTCATTAAAATTACCACTGCTTTGATTATTATGCCAACAATCATGAGATAGATGATTGGTCTTACCACATATCCAACAAGCTCTAACATTATCTTTGTTACTTCTTCCTCTTCCTCTATTTCTGCCACTTCCTCTTCCTCTTAGGAAGTTTGCTTGACTTGGAGTACCTTCATCTTCAAATGATTGTTGCTTTCCTTTGCTAGCTTTCTTCTTGTCTTTAGAATACATTGCATGACCTACACTCTTATCAACATCTCCTTTGATATCATTCTCAAAAGTTAGCATATGTCCTAGCAATTGATTCAAATCAGGAGTGAAATGATCTAATGAAAGTTTTGTAGACAATATAAAAGGCTTCCACTTCTCATCTCCTCTTAGCCCTATGAGAATTTGTCTTATCAACTTATCTTCATCAACTTCACCTAAAGAATCAGCAATGTCTTTCATCTTTATCACATAATCAGATATTGATTGTGAAGGCTTCTTCTTGAATGTAGTAAACTCAGCCCATAATGAAGCTTTTCTTGATTTCGTTGTATTCTGAAAATGCTCTTCCAAAGCATTCCATATGTCACTTGCACTTTCAAGTCCTTTGATATGAGGAAGCAAATAATCATTCACTGCCATGTAGATTATGCTCCTTGCTTGAGCATCCTTCTTCATCCAAATCTTTATATCTGCAAGCTCCTCCCTAGTTGGAACACTAGGATCTTTGAACTCAGGTTTTTCTTCCTCTCCTGTGATGTATCCCATCAGATCTTTGCTCATAAGATGAGCTTCCATTCTCATAGACCAAGCTGGATAGTTCTCTCTATCCAACTTCTCAATTTGGAGACTATCTCCCATCCTTGCTTCACCTGTACTATCAAATCTTTAATCCTTATAAGGAATGAATGTACCTTAGCTTTGAAGTTTACTCCTTCTGATCCTTTTGATTGCCTTTGTGTGTCTCCCTTCAATTTTTCCTTCACACTTTATCCTTTTGAATCTTCAAGATTTGAAATTTGTATATCTACAGCACTCGGGATCTTCCTTTTCCTCAATCTGATAAATCCTGCTCTGATACCACAGATGGAGAGTGTTAATCTCCAAAAGAACAAGCTATGCTTATTGTTAGACCACCTCTATATCAAGAACAACTTTAAAATCCAACCAATTTTTGAAGACAAGTACCAAACTATCAAAATTTTAGCTAACTTTGAAGAAGATTACTACACAGAAAGTCTGTTGCACATAACTCACTCATTGACTTATCAATTGTGTAAAGGTTTTCATGAAACTTTGTAGAATGTGTCGCCTAAAGTTTTTGCACTTCCTCCAAGTTAAAACACTTCAAAAACTTAAGTAGATTATGAGAAATGATCCAAACAATCTACCTATGTCTGAAACTGCCTTCTTGTAGAGTCAACTTTGACACCTGTAGCTTCTAACACATAGTTCACCCAAACTAGAACCCATTTAACCAAATGCTTTTTGCCATAGATGACTTACCTTCCAACTTATATTTTGACTCCTCACTTGTGTAAAACTTTACACAGTGCACAGAGAACTGACCATTTCTTTGACCATCGGGATTGTGCCTGTTTCAGAAGACACTCAACACTTTCTCACATATAGATGTTCCTACACAAAATTCTCTCAATGTGTTTGCAATTAAGCTCTTAAACTTTAACCATAGATAGATTAACTATGGATTCAGATGTCTACAAAAGGATTTCGGATGTAATCAAACACAGAAGGAGAACTATAGAAAAGATCATCGGGAAATTCTCTTAATATTCTTTCTATTCAACTCATCATACATCCGATGGATGATACACTCAATACTCATCATCTATTCTTCTTTATCTCATCTATATCTCACTTTTGTAATACGACCATCTATATATATATATATATATATATATATATATATATATATATATATATATATATATATATATATATATATATATATATATATATATATATATATATATATATATATATATATATATATATATATATATATATATATATGAGTATTGATTCGTCATTACTTCAAGTATTTTGAAGTATTTACAAAACTAATGTACATATGTTTAAAGAGCTTTTCTTCCTGAACCTTCACTTCACTTCATGAAGTTGGACTTCAATCTTTTCTTCATATCTTCATTTCTAACCTTCATATAATCACCAATTGTTGATTGTCTTGCTCCAACATGAGTGGTGCCCTAGATGAAGCGGCGACTTGCTCTGATACCAATCTTTTGGAGTTAGATGTCTACACAAGCACGCGAACAACACACGGAAGAAGAAGAGGCTTAGAGCACAACACACAATACTCAATGTATTACTACAGAATGTATTACTAGAAGAAGCATGGAGAGGGTCAAAATGAGAAAATAGTAATGCTACAAAGGTTGCATATGGGCAAATATGAAACATATGGTAAAATAAGTGAGAATAGATCATGTAGACCATGTGCATAATTAAAAACACATAATAAATGTGCTCAAAACATGTGGGTTTTGATCAAAAGTCAAAAACAAATTGGGATTTTTGGAAATATAAGTTATAAAATGAGTTCAAAGGTGCTAGAACACATGAAAATGATCCCAAGTTTGAAAAAAAAATAGCCATCAGAGGTGCAATTTAGAGCCAAAAGCATTGGACCGAGCCTCTTATGCTAGAGATGCTTGCAAGACTTTAGAAGGTAGACAATAGGAAGTTAGAGGCTAACTGAATTTGAGAAGAAGCACAAAGAGAGGCATTGGAATGTCGAGATAAGAAAACATGGATGCAAGAGAGAGAGATGAATGCCCACAAACCAAAAGGTACAATGAAGTTTATCTAGTTGCTACCTACAACATGTGTGGATCACTTGGACATTTAGGAACGTTCATCATAAGTCAAAGTTGGCTTCCATATGAGCAATGTATTCAGATCACTAATCGACATTGAAGCTTCATGTAACACAATGAGACAATCACTACTATCTACATGGATGCATCTTATCCAAGAAACCCAAGCTTCCCCCTTTGTTGTCATTGGCACACACATCCAATGTGAGGAAAATCACTATTTGCATTTTCATTTACAATTACCTTGTACGTTCTTCATTCTTTGTTCACCACAACAAAGATGTAGTTGAAGAAATCATCCATGGACAATAATGGTTGCTTGGTTGAGCATACAAACAATCTTGATATGGATACACAAACTCTGACTCTTCATGTGACCAAGAGAACCTCGGAGAGGAAGGATAGTTTCCCCCATTAGGAGGAGTGAATAAATGAACTATTCTTGATGAAACTTGTCACATCACATGGAACTAGATGACTATATGGAAACGGACATTGATCTTTATAAACACCTTGTCCTCCATTAGTTCGTTAGCAATATTTTAAATTTTATCAATTTTTACTTGGTCTTGAATTGAATCACTAGTGTATATTTTGTATACAACTAAAAAGGATATGATTAATACAAGAAAAAA
The DNA here is from genome assembly GCA_020310875.1 of Ceratopteris richardii. Taxonomy (NCBI): domain Eukaryota; kingdom Viridiplantae; phylum Streptophyta; class Polypodiopsida; order Polypodiales; family Pteridaceae; genus Ceratopteris; species Ceratopteris richardii. The sequence continues at coordinate 86,899,831 of CM035427.1, read as the reverse complement.
AATTCCCATAGAAATAGCAAGATCCATGGTTAATATTTAGGTCATCATGGTTTGTTCTTTCAAAGAGAATCTTTATTGATAAAAAAGAGAAAACATAGAAAAACATATAAAAAAAGGGTCCATTACTTTTTTAGACTAAAGTCGTTCTAAAGCTTCAACGTATACCACTCCTTATAAGGTTTCTCCTATATACAAGCATTTTTTTCTCTTTTTTTTTTTCTTTTTACTTTTTGTAGCATACGCATTAGTCAATAATAAAGAACAGAAAGAAAACGTTGATGAGAGGGCATTGAAATGTGTCATGTGAAGAATTCCCCTCTCTTAGGGAAAAGAAGAGTGAAGAGGAGAACCTTGACACACAACCATAGATATATGCAGTGGTAAACAGACCCGAGATTATGAGTTTCAGGGTTCAAAACCCAAAGTGCCTCTAATGGTAAGGCCTTGAAAAGTGGGGGATGAGAGAGGTTATAGGCTCATGAGTTGTTCATCTCAAAATCAAGCTTAGATGGAAAATTCAAGCCTAAATGGAAAAGTGTGTGTATATATATACACACACTTTTCAAGCCTAAATATATATATATATATATATATATATATATATATATATATATATATATATATATATATATATATATATATATATATATATATATATATATACACACACACATTCGTCTTGGGAATCTTTAGTGTAGAGATTAAATTTGAAGACCAAGTTGTTGAATATGTGCCAATCGAGCATTCTTTTCCTTTATCGAGCTTTTACTTTGGACATGTGCCTTTTGTGTATGCAGAAGAAAAGGTAAACTAAATCGACTTTCTTGCCATTTAGTGTGCTTAAAAAATAAAGAAATGGATCAATACATATATATAGAGAGAGAGGAAGAGAGAGTTGACCATCGTGGTTGAATTAAGATTGCATACACACACACATATATCTGAGAGCATAGGAAAAACGGATTATATGAAGGATTATCTTCTTTTCCCCCTCGCACTTGGGAAGCTCGCAAGAATGACATTTGGACAAATGTACATCATCTTTCAAGGGAAAGGACATCATATGTGGAAATCTCATTCGTTCAGATTCATGTCAACACTACGAGTCTCCATCTCGTAGTGTCAAAACGCGATATGTGATTCATAACAACGAGTTCTATTTGATCAGGTCTCTTTTGTTTTCATGGAATCAAGTTTTTCGGAATGTCACACACGTGAAAATTTCGTTTTGCTTTACGACAGAAACACAAGTGAGTATCCCTTTAGACATAAGTGGGCAACGCTGTTCTTCTAGACCAAACTTTGTCAATGAAGCATATTTTACAGATCGTCCATTGAATTTCGATGATGACATCGATCCAATCCATATTCTCATCCATAGTTTGTAAAACAATTTCTCAGTTTCTATTGCGTTGTTTACACACACACACATATATATATATATATATATATATATATATATATATATATATATATATATATATATATATATATATATATATATATAGAGAGAGAGAGAGAGAGAGAGAGAGAGAGAGAGAGAGATACACATTACTCAATGAAGATGTACTTTCTGCCTCTCTCTCGATATATATATATATATATATATATATATATATATATATATATATAGATATATATATATATATATATATAGAGAGAGAGAGAGAGATACACATTACTCAATGAAGATGTACTTTGTGCCTCTCTCTCTCGATATATATATATATATATATATATATATATATATATATATATATATATATATATATATATATATATATATATATATATATATATATATCGAGAGAGAGATACACATTACTCAATGAAGAGGTTTGTGCCTCTCTCTCTCGATATATATATATATATATATATATATATATATATATATATATATATATATATATATATATATATATATATATATATATATATTCGTTGAGTAATTTTATATTATATATATATATATATATATATATATATATATATATATATATATATATATATATATATCCTAAATATAAAATTAGTCAATAAAGATGTTTCTCTCTCTCTCTCTCTCTCTCTATATATATATATATATATATATATATATATATATATATATATATATATAAACATAAAATATAAAATTAGTCCATGAAGATGTTTATTTTTATTTGCTTTGAAAGCATGGAAATGGAAACAGGCCTTCTTTTTTAAGGTCTACAGAGCTTAGTGTGGTTTGGAATCTTTCTCTCTCTCTCTCTCTCTCTCTCTCTCTCTCTCTCTCTCTCTCTCTCTCTCTCATTATCAGGATTCTGGCCTGGTCATTCTGTCTCTCTCATCATCAAGATTCCGTTTGAACATTGTAAATTGACAAAATAAGTAAATAACAAATATATCTCGTTTTGATTCCCACAATCTCTCACAATGTTGGTCGAGAACGATCATTTCACAATCTTGTTCGAGAACGATCATTCCAACAGCAGCGGCAAGAAGTCAACAAAATTATGCCCGAATTGGACCCTACCCACTTGAATCTTGATTGCTTTCATCTCCGAGAATGCCGAAATTCATTTACCCTCTGAATGCTCAGACATGGCGGAGATGGACAAGCTTCTTATCGCCTTGCACATATTCTCCTGTTGCAAGTCTACCGCAGCCATGGACAAACAGACAAACTTCTTAGACATGGCACAGATGGACAAGGTTCTTATCGCCTTGCACATATTCTCCTGTTGTAAGTCTACGGCAGCCATGGACAAACAGACAAACTTCTTAGACATGGCGCAGATGGACAAACTTCTTATCGCTTTGCACATATTCTCCTGTTGAAAGTCTGCGGCAGCCATAGACAAGCTTCTTGTCGCTCACATCATTTCAGAAATTCTTATTCCACCTCCGAGAAGAGATATGCAAGATCACTAGAGGCTTTAAACCTGTAGCTGCTTTTCCTCAGAAAACGTGATCTTAGCCACTCCTTTCTAGATTTTCATGATACGTTGAAGGTGATTGCTGTACCAAGTAGAACAAAGTTTCTCTGATTCTTTACAATGAGATAATCTCCATCATTGAACCCTTACAAACCAGTTAGTATCGCCCACATACATTTTTACATAAGCAGATCTGTAAAATAATTTCCTGTTAAAGTGGTCTTTGAATTGTTATAATGGTCTTTGAGTTGAAGTGATTTTCAAATCCACCTCAGAGTCAAGGTCCTTCCATCCACATGATAATCATGCTAAATGAGAATGTGCTAGAGATAATATGATTAGATGTTTGGATCTGTTCAGCCATGATAATAAAAAAAAATTGGTTATATGCTGCAATATTTATATAAAAAAAAATTGGTGAACATAGAGTAAATATATGCATCTACCTCATGAAAGAGATAACGGAGAATTTTAAATACTTCAAAATTGAATGCATCATTTTACTGACATGGAAAAAGTAAAGGAATGGTGTTTGTCAGTTCAAGAGAAGACATACTATGCCTCGTTATTATTGTGTAGATCTAATGTATGTTTTTTTTTTTGAAAGTACAAGGAATTTGAAATGTCCGGCCAGGTGGGAATTGAACTCAGGCACTCTACCCCATGGCTTTCAACACAAACTGCACACCACACCCTTTTGGACATCTAATGTATGTTACTGCGTATATTTTGCACAAAAGTCTGCTTAGAAGATCTGAAGTCTCCTGTATGGTATTGTTTACTGTACGTTATGGTAGGATTTTTTGTAAGATGTTATGTAGGATTTTCAAGCACTTGACATTCTTGAATTCAAAAGCCCTTTTATCAAAATCTTTGAATGTTCTATTTATCAACATTAATTTGAGATAAATTCGATATATTGCTATGCACAATACTTGGTAAGATTAGAGTATCCACATCCAGTAATATAATCACTATTGAATTTTTTATTATGTGCTAGCTCTTTGTCCTAAATAAATAATATAAAGGTAATACTCTCCATCTTAACCTTGTGTCTTAACAAGTATAAAGAAGTCCCTATGCCTTATTTAGCCTTCTCTCTTTCCAAAGCTAAATACAGTCTAATACCATTTTTCCTTATTGCATGCATTGTGATGCCTTTATGAATTTATTTTCGTGCCTCCTTTTTTTCACAACCATTCATTTTATCTTAAGTGAAAATGGAAATAGCAATGATGATGTCTCGAGTGTCAAGAAAATGCTAGAATTTTATCACAATATCACTAGAAAATAGTGCTTGAGTTAGTCTAGGCCTACATGGGATTTCAAGCTCAAAGATTTTTGGCATTCTCTAGTGGATCACAAGATATCGACCCTTATTTGAGCATCCTCCATAGTGGATCCTCGACCAATGTAAGAGCTACCAAAATTGGTGATGATGTGTTGTGCTCTAAAAGATGCCATCGGAGGTGTGAAGACCTCACTTATCTCTTCCTTTCATGCCTAGGAGTGCTTTCATCACAGGGAGAGTCTGTGCACATCTCAAGCTTCCATATCTAATCAATTGGAATCAAGCTTTATTGGAGGAGGTGATTGGCTTCTCCATTTCCATTTGGAAGATGATTACAAGTGAGATCCTCTAGAAAAATTGTAAGGAGAGATGGGAAGCTTCTTGATATATTTAGGTAGTGATGTGTGTGAACACTCTAGGACTGTCGGGGCACTTTTTTCCCTCTTAAGGAGGTTTTTTCCCCCCGGCTTGTATATATGCCTATTGCCCTAATGGGCTACTTATCTTTGTACATTCTCTAGAAATACATTTAGTATTGTGTGTTGTGGTCCAAGCTTCTTCTTCTTCCTTGTGTTGTTCGCGTGCTTCCGCAGACGTCTAACTCCAACAATTGGTATCAGAGCAGGTCGTCAATTGGTATCAGAGCAGGTCGTCGCTTCATCTAGGGCGCCGTCGACACTCCTTTGGTTGTAGTCTCAGAATCGCACGAATTTTGGTAAGCATACTCAGTGTGTTTTCAGGCCGAAATTGTGATCTGAGGTCGTTTGGGTCTCGCAATGCACTATCACAGTGCTTGTGCAGGCTATTTTGTCTTTTTGTGCCAAAGGTATATACCAGTTTTTGTTTGCCAGTATAAGCATCTCGAAGTCTGCTACAGGTCTAGCAAAATTGGTCTGGGTAATTATGCTCAACTTTTTGAGATACAATCAAGTTATTTTAGTCAAGTTATTTTTGCATCAAGTTATTTTAGTCATCGGCCATGGCTGAAAGCAGTGATGTATTCTGTATGTTGGCTGTTGAGGATAAGTTGGATGGTACCAACTACCTGTTATGGGCTTATATGATGCGACATGTGTTAATTGCAAAGGGACTGTGGAACATTGTGCAAAGTGTCGAAAAACATCCTATCACACCTGCAACTGTTACAACTGCAGGTATTGAAGCTGATGCAGAAGGTGTTGAAGATGATGATATTCTGCATATTCCTGTTCGTGCTGCGGTTTCTACTACACCTACTAGAGAGCAGATTCATTGGGATGGCAGAGATGCCCTAGCACATGCATTGATAGCTTTGTCTGTCAAACGTGCCATTATTCCTCATATTCGCTCTTAGAACAGCTAAGGATGATTGGGATACACTTACCACATTGTACCAAGCTAGGAATGAGAATCGTGTTGCTTAACTCCGAAAATGGTTGGAGAGTGAGCACATGAATGAAGGTGATTCTATGGACAGTTTCCTAACGAAGATCAAAGACTTGAAGGAATAGTTGATTTCTTCTGATGAGGTTATACCAGATAGCTCACTTGTGCAGACCATTCTAAATGGTCTTCCTGATTCATATCAGAGTTTTGCCTCTACTCTTCGGTTAATGATGAAAGGCAATCCAAATGCCTTATCATTTCAGGAGTTAGTCTTTGTTCTGTTGCAGGAAGATCAGTCCAGGTAGAACAGGTCCATTATGCGAGTTGCTGATCAAGCTTTCCTGGTTAGTTAGATGGGTAAAGGAAAATGGAGCTCTTCAAGTAGTAAGCAAAAATCTGCTAATTCTGCATATTCGAAGAAGAAAGATAAAGATGAGAAGAAATCAAAAAAGTTGAAATTGTTTTGTAAGTAGTATCAAGGGAATGATCATATCATAAAGAACTGTCCAAAACTGGCTGCTAAAGAGGCAAACAAGAAAGAGGCTCGAATGGTTATTGCAGAGGCCTCTACACCAAAAACAGAGTCTACTAATCTTGTGCAAGAAGAAGAATGGGTGTTTACTACTGTCTACAGTTTTGACCCATCTTGTCGTGAGCAGTGCATGTCTGCAATAGACTCAGATGTTTGGTATTTTGACAGTGGGGCAACCAAACATATTAACTCGTAGTGCAGTTTCTTCTCTTCACTCGAGCCTGCCCATGCAGGGAATACTATCACATGCGCCAACAACTCCTCTTATCCTATTATGGGAGTTCGTAAGATCATTTTGACTACTCCTAACGGTAGGTCTTTCACTTTGTCTGATGCTTTATTTGTGCTAGGGATCAAGAAGAACCTGTTATTAGTTTCTGCATTAGCCAAGATTAGCTTGGTTGTGAAATTTGTTGATGACAGGTGTACAATTCATGATCTGTCAAATGGCGATGTGATTATTGCTTTTGGCATTTTATGTCGTGGGCTATATAAGCTCATTGACTATGAAAGATCTAAATGATTCTCCAGCTATGTCAGATACAAAGCTTTGGCATGCACACTTTGGTCATCTGAATTTTGCTAGTTTGTTATGCCTGCAAAAATCTGAAATGATGTCCTCTTTGCCCAAACTTGAGGCCCCTGGAAAACATGTTTGTGAAGGCTATATTTTGGGCAAAATGCAGTGTTCATCCTTTCCAAAAGATGGTACAATTCAGGCTACTCAGAAATTGCAGCTTGTACATAGTGATGTCTGTGGTCCTATGCAAACACCTTCTTTTGGGGATTATCTTTACGTCGTGACTTTCATCGATGATTTTTCTAGGCATGCATGGGTATATCCATTGAAGGCAAAGTCTGAAGTGTTCATGTGCTTCAAAAACATTTTGGTTTTGGCTGAAAATATGTCAGCATGTAAAATGGGCACCCTCCGTTCTGATCGAGGGGGGGTAATATATGTCTTCCGATTTTAATACATTTCTAGTTGAACGTGGAATAAAACACTAGTGTACAGTGCCATATAAACCTCAACAAAATGGAGTTGCTGAATGAAAGAACAGGTCACTCATGGAGATGGTCAAGGTGTATGAACTAAAGTGCTACAGTCTATCACTCCGTATGAGGCTTGGCATGACCGCAAGCCATCTATTTCTCATCTGCATGTTTTTGGTTGTTTGGCATATGCATTAGTGCCCTGAACAACATCACAAAAAATTAGATGATAAAGCAGTAAAATGTATTTTTGTTGGGTACAGTTCTGAAAGTAAAGGCTATCGTGTGTATCATCCACAGACTAAATGCATTCTGGTTAGCCGTGATGTTGTTTTTGTGGAAGATGTTATTCAGCCATTGCTTTCATCTACTAAGGAGACATCTGCTAGCTCCAAAGACATGTGTGATACTTTGCTGCCTCTTTTTACACGTGGACAGTCTAGTGCTGGTCCTAATGAGGCAACTTCTCAACCTTTGCAGGTTTCATGTGATGATGCACATAATTCCATTTCTGATGCAGATGTACATGATGCACTTATTGATGAGAGAGCTGATATTGAGCAGGCAACAACTATGCCAAAATGGCTGGTGCAGACCTTGCGTGAGAGCAAATTATATGCTCCTCTGTCATATCATACTTGATCACGCTCTCATAGTGCCTCTTTTGCATCAGATTGCTATGCTATGGCTGCATCTAGTCTCTGTGATGAGAATGAGCCTGTTTCGTTTGACAAAGCATAAAATTCAGAAAATTAGATGGCTGCTATGCAATCTGAATATGATGCAATAATGAAGAATGGTACTTGGTCTTTATGTGACTTGCCTCCTGGCAAGAAGGCCATTGGCACTAAGTGGGTATACAAGCTGAAGCGTAAACCTGATGGTACAGTTGACAGGTATAAGGCTAGGCTTGTTGCAAAGGGTTATGCACAGGAAAGAGGCATTGATTTTGATGAGACCTTTGCATCTACACGCCGTATGACTACTATTCGGAGCATTTGTGCACTTGCAGCCCATCATGGTTGGAATGTACATTAGTTGGACATTAAAACTATATTTCTGAATTGTGACTTGCATGAAGAAGTGAATGTTCTTCAGCCCCGTGGCTTTGTGTAGAAAGGGCATGAAAACTAGGTGCACATGTTAAAGAAGGCATTATATGGTTTAAAGCAAGCACCACGTGCTTGGTATGAGAAGATACATGCCTATCTGATTGCACATGGTTTTGAGAACAGTCCAACTCAAAGCACCTTATATGTTAAGCGTGCTAATGATGTGCTTCTGATCATTGTTGTCTATGTTGACGGCATGCTGCTCACTGGTCCTATTGAGAAGCATATTTCTGATTTTAAGGTTGATTTGCATGCCTCATTTGAGATGTGTGATTTGGGGCATTTGCATCACTATTTTGGCATTCAGTTTATGCAAGTTGATGGTGGAATGGCTTTGTTTCAAATGAAATATATTGACACATTATTGTAGTGTTTTGGCCTTGAAGACTGTAAGCCTATTGCCACTCCTATGGAGACAGGTTTACAATTGAGTCTTCATGATGCTAGAGATGCATTTGATGTTGTCCTCTATCAGTAGGCTGTTGGATGCCTGATTTACTTATGCATTACTAGGCCATATATTCAGTTTGTTGTCTCACAGATGAGCAGGTTTATGCATTGCCCAGGTGTCAAGCATTGGCAGGTAGTGAACCGCATCTTTTGCTACTTGAGTGGTACTCGGCTACTTGGGTTGTTTTATCCCAAGGGGGGATCACTACCACCAGATTTGCATGCTTTTTCTCGGGTTGGTTGCTATGACACTCGTGTGTCCACTAGTGGCTTTTGTTTCATGCTTGGTAGCTCATGTATATCTTGGTTGAGCAAGAAGCAGCCTACTATGGCCACTTCTAGTTGTGAGGCTGAGTATAGGGCAGTTTTCACAGCTACTATTGAGTGTGTGTGGCTCAGACGCCTTATGGCTGATTTGGGTGTTGGTCAGTCTTCTTCGACCACCATCTTCACTGACAGTCAGAGCGCATTGGCACTTGCAAGGAACCCTGTGTTCCATGCTCGCACTAAGCACATTGAGGTGCATTATCATTATGTTAGGGAGAGGTTCTTTGCTGGGGAGATCAGCTTGCATATGTGCCCACGCAGGAGAACATTGCAAACCTTTTCACGAAGGCTCTCCCTAGGGAGAAGTTTGAAGCTTTCCGCAACGCTTTAGGCTTACTTCTTTTTGTGGAGTGATTTCCACATAGCTTGGCACTTCCTTATACATGAGTGCGAGCTACTTTTTCACCACACTCCTAGGGGGGATTTGTTTATATATTTAGGTAGTGATGTGTGTGAACACTCTAGGACTATCGGGGCACTTTTTTCCCTCTTTAGGAGGTTTTTTTCCCCAGCTTGTATATATGCCTATTGCCCTAATGGGCTACTTATCTTTGTACATTCTCTAGTAATACATTCAGTATTGTGTGTTGTGCTCCAAGCTTCTTCTTCTTCTTCCTTGTGTTGTTCGTGTGCTTTCGCAGACGTCTAACTCCAACAAAGTTACATTTGACTACTAATGATACAAATGGTCCTTTAGGTCTTCCTTCAAACCAAAAGGATTAAGAACTCCAAAAGCCCCCCCCCCTCCAAGCATCATAGAATCCTCATTATAGAGAAAACTAAACTCAAACATAAGCAGCTTCCACATGAATTGGATCAAACCTTCATAATACTCCTCACCCTGCCCTCGGAATTTTCCTTCCTTCCTTATTGGATTCCCTACCGCAAGGTGCATATGCCTTGAGGCCTCTATTGTATCTCCCTTTATTTTCTTTTATCTTCTTTTTTGTTAATATATTTGAAGGTTGTTAAGAAAACAAAGAGAAAAATAGGGAGATAGAATGTGGACATAAAAGCCTCTCATGAAGGATCCTTAAGATTACCTAGGGATATGAATCAAGTCACAAGAGTTACAAGGAGGTACAAAGAAACATGATGATCTTGTCGTCCCCTTTGCTAGGCATCCACTTACATTTAAGCTTTTTATACTCAACAAAAAACAACATGTGGTTTTTGAAGAAAAGTGGGAGCTCTAAAAGTCCCAAATTTCATTTTCCAAGGAAGCCTATGGAAAATTCTATGGACCACTCTTTGAGGAACGTGTTCGAATTAATAACACATCTTTCCTTAAATCTTGTTGCCGTTAATTCAAAGAGATTTTCTTTTGATTGGTGAGGTGTTGGGAAACTCCAAAGGGCTATAAAATATCCAATCACCTCACCAAGCACAACTTATTTATAGTCTTTCAAATTGAAATGAGGATACCCCAAATGCCTTTTGAAATAGGGGCATTCATTCGACAAGAGAAGAAAAGGCGGCTCATATGTTTTTCTCATCCTACAACATATTTTGCAGCACATAGGGGTTATAAACAAGAGAAGAAAAGGTTGTTTCTATTTTTTTCTTAGCTTACAACATATTTTGCACCACATAGGCCCAAAGATGCCAATTGGAATGTTCCAATGTCTGCTAGGTAAGGATCAATGTGCTAGTCACTACCATGAGTGCCAACCACCCGAATCCACTAAAAGGTGCACTCCGTGATGATCGCAGATTCTAGTGATGAATTAGTCAAATGCCCCTCCTCATGAATCTCAAAAAAGAGGATCCTATCTGGAGTAATGCCCTGCACAACAATCAAGACCTCAATCTAAGTGAAGGCTCCCACCTAGGCCACTGTCGGAAGGATTTTATCCCTCCTAAAATATTATTAAAAAATTAAAGATTAATTGATCAAATTAAGTTTTACTAATTTATGAAATTTTAACTTAAGTTTGATCTTAAATTTTGCAGGACATGAAGTTTTGATGATTTGAGTTTCAGTGCAAAGACGAAAAGTATTTAGAAGGAGTTTTCAAACGTAGTTGTGGGCATTTGATGAAAAATGAAGGGTTAATTAAGGGTTTAATGAAGGTTTGAATGTAGATTAAAGGTTATTCAAGGGTCCAATATAGGTTTTGAATATTATTTATAGGGTAAAAATATAGTTTAAAGGATAATTAAGGGTTTAGATAAGAACTAAAAAGAAAACTAAAAGGTTTTGATAGGGTAGAAGCTTAGTTTATGGGTTACTTAAGTGTTTGGATGAGATTTAAAACTAAAATAAAAGGTTTTGATTGGTTAAAAACATGATTTAAGGGTAGTTTAAGATAAACCTATGGTGAAGGGGCTAATTAAGTAAGGTTTTGTTGTGTGAAGGAGTTAATGTATAGGGCAAGAGATGTTAAATTGAAACCTTAATAAATATTTTAAATATAAATGATTTAAATAAAATATTAAATATATTAATTAATTATTGAAATTATTTAAATAATGTTAAGGTGATTGAAAATATATTTAAACTTAATTACATAATTGAAAGGTTGTGTTTAATTAATTCTAAAGAATGATAAAAGTGTGAAAATAAAAAGGTCAAGTGAATATTTATTTTATAAGTGGATATTGTATTTTTGGTAAATGGAAAAGAAGAAAATCCCATGTATTTTTTAGTTGAGTTGTGCTTGAGTGAATGTGGAGTAAATGTGGGCTGCATGAATGAGTTAACTTAAGAAATTGTGGGCTATGGTGGGCTACTCACATGTATAAAAGGAGGGGAGTCGTATCCACGAGCTTATGTTATTTGGAGGAACTTCATTTTACTCTAAGCGTTAGGCCTTGATTGATTGTGCACATATTTTCATGTTGTTCTTTCTTGCAGAAGGAGAGAGAATGCCCATCTCTCTTACTTTTGAGAGCTCATTGAATGCAAAGAAAATTTTTTTCCCTTTTCCATGCTACAGTTGACGCACAGAGAGAGAGAGAGTGAAGACGATTTTTTTTCTTTCTTTCTTCTTTCTTCATTCTTTCTTCTTTCTTTCCTTTTTTTTTTCTTTTTCTCCCTCTTTTTCTTCCCTTTCTTTTCTTTTTCTCTTCTTTGTCCCTCTACTGTTGTCGGCGGCACAGAGTGTTGTGCGTAGCACAGAGAGAGAGAGAGAGAGAGAGAGAGAGAGAGAGAGAGAACAAGAGAGAGAGAGATTTTTATTATTTATCTCTTTTCTTTTCTTTTTTATTTTTTATTTTATTTTTTTATATTTTACTTTCATTTTATTTATGTAACGTATATGTGTAAAGAGTATTTATTATATATGTTTGATATGTATGGTATATATGTGATATGTGTATGTGTGAAATATATGATTAGTGTGTTAATGTATTTTATATGTATGTTTAGTATGTGTGTGTTTGATGATTAATGATGTGAAGTGTACGTGATGTGTATGTGATGTGTATGTCTAGTGCATGTGAATAGTATGTGTTTATTAAGTATGTTTGATGTGTGTGTGTGTGTGTGTTTTTTTAACTAATGGATCTTCCAATGAGGTTCATGTTTGAATGCAATGAAAAGATAAATATTGGATATAGTAGTTAGGTTTATAAATAGATGATTAAGTTGATTATATAAGTAAATGTTGATATGCATACCTAAAAATGTTTTATGTTTTATAGGATAGCAAAAGAAGGGATTAGAAGTAGCCATGTTTCATCATCTTTCCCAATGCTTTTTCGCCGATCTTATATTCCATTCTTACCTTTCCTAACTCCTTTAATTAGGCTTCATTCTATTCATCCAAATTCTCCATTCTCAATCATTAGGATTCACTTAGCTTTTGATCTTATCCCATCTGATCATATCTATTCATTTACCTTTTCCTATCCATTAGCCTATCTTTTGCAACCCATACTTGTTAGCTTAGACATGATAGAAGGTTATTTATTATGATACTAAGTGTATGTTAAATGCATCAGACTTAAATATTCATTAGCATGTATGCATGTTAGATGTATGCATGTATGCATGTATGCATGTTAGATGTATGCATGTATGCATATTAGATGTATGCATGTTAGATGTATGCATGTTAGATGTATGCATGTTAGGTATGTGTGCATGTAAGATATGTATACAAGTTAGATATGAATGCATGTTAGTGAAAGTATGAATAAATAGTGCATGTGTATGCATGTGACGTGTTGTGCATGTGTATGTATGTGAAGTTAATGTGTATGCATGAGCAGGTAAAATATGAATGTGTACATATGAAGTATGATGCATATGTATACATGTGAAATGTGAGTAGCATGTGTATGTATGTTAGAGGTATATGCATGCATGAGTGAAAAATGCATGAGTACATGAGTACGTGTGCATGAGAAATGTATGTATGTGCATATATGTATATGAATGTATGTATATGCATGTGTGAAGTATGTGCATATGATATATGAAGAGAATGATTGCATGAGTTAGATACATGTGTTTATTTGTGCATAGATGCATAATAAACATAAATAGAATTGCATTAGAAGTTCATGCTAATGTATGAGTATATAAGTTAAAGTTAATATTTGTGTGTAAGCTTATGAAATAGATACATTTATATGAGAATGTATATGAGTGTGTAGATATATACACATAAAAGGGTTATTTAATCTGAGTTAGCATAAGTCTAGAATATGTTAAGGGTTGAAGGTTAGATTTATAAATGAGTGTTTTATATTCATAAAAGCATACTTATGTTTTTCTTTTATCTTATTTTGCAGATCATTTGAAGACGAATTTGATGAACAAAAGTTTTGAAGAAAATTACAAAACTGAGATTTTGTTGCTTGTTTTTTTTCTTAGCTTATGTATAGGATAAATTTTTGCTTCTATCATTTATACAACACAGTTTAAAAATATTAATCCATTCATTTGCATTTATCTTTACATGTCTGACAGAGCATCTACAAGTAGTACTTCTATTGAACGTGATTTGCCTTCTTCTTTATTAGAATACTTTTCTGTATTCCACTAGAGGTTAGTATTTCACAAAATACAATAAATAATACAATTAATGAAGAATTAGTTAAGGATTGTGTCATAGAGGAAACTTTGTACTTGTCTAGATTATGATCGTTCTGTTTCCCCCACTCGTAAATAGAAATACTCATTGTTCCCAATTAGATTCAAACAAAACTGAAATTGTTAAAGATAGAGTAACTAGCAAAGAGCAGATCCTTCCATCTTATAAAGACGTGATTAATAGGTATAGAAACGCACTTCCATATGGTCCTTAGTTTAAATATGTGTCTTGCAATAGACACCCCGCGTGCGCCATTAGCGATACGGTTGACTTGATCCACCAGCCATCACGAATCGCTCCCACTTCTGTGAACCTGACATGAAATCATGGCACTTCAGGACAGGTCTAATTTATTTTTCTTTTTGCATATGCAATAGTTTTTTTTAGGATAATCGGATGCAGCATCTTGTAGTGGTTCATCTTGTAGTGGCAGTACCCAAAAACCTTGTAATTCCCTGGGTGTTGAGGGCTGGGCTTACGCTTTGAGCACCTCCATGGGAATAGGCAAGTAGTTCAGCTTCATCTCGCCACCCCTACCATCAAGAACTTGAAAAGGAAATTTTGTTTGCATGCAGAGCATTTAGTTTTTTTTGTATTAGACATTTTTTTACTCAACAATGTATACTTAAATTTATCACGTGCACTTTAGCTTTGTCATCAAGCGTCAGGTATAATCACAACTTAAAATTTGTTTGTTTCTATTTTAGTAGGACTTAAAAAATAGTCTTTAGGAGAAAGAACTTAAAATATTAGGAAATATTTTCAAATCTATTTTATGCTATTTTAGAATAGTATGACTTTTAGTTTGAAATTTCAAAAGAACTTTCATTTGAAAGTTATAAACTACTTTACAAGAATTGTTAAAAAAGGTTTTTAATTTTATCAAAACGGGAATCAAATAATTTAATCAACTTGGTGAAAGATCAAAAAACAAGAGTACAAGAGGAAATTAAAGATCTTGTTAAAGAACTTAAGTCTAATCCAAATATACAAAATAAAATGGATGAATTTTTTCAAAATATGGTGTTTGAATCTCAAGGGTAGAAAGTAGTAAAGGCGATGCTTAAGGAAAAAGGGAAGTTCACTGGGGTAAATACAATTAATTATCTAGATACATTTGAAGATATAGCAAAATTGCATGGTTTGCGTGTATCTAAGTGGGTAACGTATTTAGGGAGGGTTGCCATATGATCAACTATAGATGTAATTGAACCTCATAGTGAGCTTGGATGGGATGACTTTAGAAAACAAATGCATAAGGAGTTCTACCTTGAAGATTATAGTCAGCATAGTAGAGAAGGGTTTGTGAAATGGCTTAGCACTCCTAAGACTCATATTTCCCTTACAGAATTGCACGGTGAGTTTATGAAAAGGTTTTCACAGTTGCCAGAATAGGATAGGACTGCACTCACACTTGACATAGTCCTATATTTTCTAAAGGTATTACCTTTGGATATTAGTTGAAAGGAGGCTTGAGGAAACCAGAAAAGATATGGCCTTATAAATGATTGGGGAGCATTAAAACAAGTAATAGAGGTTGTAGCCCAAATGAAACAAAGACAAACGTTACTTTATGATATCAATCTAAGTTTCCCATCAGTATGTCCAACGACTCCAATTCCTAAAGTTAGTATTAATCCTAGTACAACTGAACAAGCCTCTACATCAAAAATTCCTAGTGAAATATAATTTGAAATATTATTTAGTAAATTAGATAATATGATGCAAATGCATACAAATATGTCTAAAGAAGTAGCTACATTTCAAAATACAGTCTATTCATTAGCCTCTCAAGATAGGACAATTTTAGGACCCCAATTTACTAATGCCCCTCAAATAAATCCAATGCCTGTAGCACCTTTTATGACTCAGCCAATAGCTCAAAGAAATGAATGGAAGGGCACACCAACTCGACGATGTGTTTGGTGCGACTCTACAGAACACATGTCCTATGCTTGTGAAGCTTTAAAAGAAGCAAAGGAAAAGAAGCTAGTAATAGATATAGATAAAAATTATGTGATTACCGCACCCACCTTCCATTAGCTGTAAATTGGGGAAAAGGGGGTATGCAAAAATTATATGAAAATTTATCTGAATCTCAAAAAAGCTTTTCCGTGGCTAGGTTAGAATGTGACAAGAGTGATTCAGAAGATGAAAAATCTAATGAAACTAAAAATTATTCAATTGAAGCACTAATAAGATCTAGGGATGACATAATGCAAAAAACAACATGGGACTCACCCCTCGATCATTTCTTGATCTTTTCACATATACCAAATGTGGAAGAGAAGAGAAAAAAGAGATGAAACTCAGGATGTAGAAGAAACCAGCTGAAGGGTAACTAGAAAATAGTTAAGGGAAGAACCTAAAAATGTTCACTTTAAGAAAAACAAAAATTTGGACTCAAAAGAACAAAAAAGAAGAGAAATAAGGGAGGGCCAATTTGTTTAAAATAAATAAATAAAGAGCTGAGTTGGGATGAAGTACTAAAACAAGAAAAAAAATGAAATGAAAAATGAAAAAGAAATGAATGGAGAGTCAGACCATAGGAAATAAAAGTAGGAATCAAATAATTCTATTAAGCGATGAAAAGTTTTGGTATATACTGCTATGCAAGATAAGTTACTTAATCCAAGCAAGTTACAAAAACAGAAGGACTATCACACTTATGATTTATTCCTATAAATGCTTGTTTAAATGTGGATTGAGAGATATAACATGATATTTATATGACTTATATCTACTTTGTTTTTAGGAGATTTGTACTAATCTTTTTAATTGCACAAAGATGTATGAATGCATGATAAAATAAAACTTTGAAAATTTAAAATTTATTTACAAAGAATTTGATATGTTCCACTTGAATCTGCAGGTTGGCCCATCGGGACGATGTGCAGGTTTAGTGGGGGTGGATGTTGGAAGGATTTTATCCCTCCTAAAATATTATTAAGAAATTAAAGTATAATTGATCAAATTAAGTTTTAATAATTTATGAAATTTTATCTTAAGTTTTATCTTAAATTTTGTAAAACATGAAGTTTTGATGATTTGGGTTTCAGTGCAAAGATGAAAAGTATTTAGAAGGAGTTTTCAAATGTAGTTGTGGGTATTTGATGAAAAATGAAGGGTTAATTAAGGGTTTAATTAAGTTTTGAATATAAATTGAAGGTTATTCAAGGGTCCAATATAGGATTTGAATATGATTTATAGGGTAAAAGTATAGTTTAAAGGATAATTAAGGGTGTAGATAAGAATTCAAAAGAAAACTAAATGGTTTTGATAGGCTAGAAGCTTAGTTTGTGGATTAGTTAAGGGTTTGGATGAGATTTAAAACAAAATTAAAAGGTTTTGATTGGTTAAAAACATGATTTAAGGGTAGTTTAAGGTAAACCTATGGTGAAGGGATTAATTAAGTAAGGTTTTGTTCTCTCAAGGAGTTAATGTATAGGGCAAGAGATGTTAACTTGAAACCTTGATAAATATTTTAAATATAAATGAATTAAATAAATATTAAATATGTTAACTAATTATTGAAATTATTTAAATAATATTAAGGTTATTGAAAATATATTTAAACTTAACTAAATAATTGAAAGGTTGTATTTAATTAATTCTAAAGGATGATAAAAGTGTGAAAATAAAAAAGGTCAAGTGAATATTTATTTTATAAGTGGATATTGTATTTTTTGGTATATGGAAAAGAAGAATATCCCACGTATTTTTTAGTTGAGTTGTGCTTGAGTGAATGTGGAGTAAATGTGGGCTACATGAATGAGTTAACTTAGGAAATTCCGGGCTATGGTGGGCTACTCACATGTATAAAAGGAGGGGAGTCGTATCCAAGAGCTTATGTTATTTTGCAGGTACATTTTACTCTAAGCTTTAGGCCTTGATTGACTGTGCACATATTTTCATGTTGTCCTTTCTTGCATAAGGAGAGAGAATGCCCATCTCTCTTACTTTTAAGAGCTCATTGAATGCAAAGCAAATGTTTTTCCCTTTTCCATGCTGTAGTTGACACAGAGAGAGAGCATGAAGACGATTTTTTTTTCCTTTCTTTACTCTTTCTTCTTTCTTTCTTCTTTCTTTCTTTTCCTCCCTCTTTTTCATCCCTTTCTTCTCTTTTTCTCTTCTCCCTCCCTCTATTGTTGCCAGGAGCGCAGAGCGCAGTGCGTAGTAGAGAGAGAGAGAGAGAACAAGAGAGAGAGCGATTTTTATTATTTATCTCTTTTCTTTTGTTTTTTATTGTTATTTTATTTTTTTATATTTTACTTTCATTTTACGTATATGTGTAAAGAGTATTTATTATATATGTTTGATATGTATGGTATATATGTGATATGTGTATGTGTGAAATATACGATTAGTGTGTTAAATGTATTTTATATGTATGCTTAGTATGTGTGTGTTTGATGATTGATAATATGAAGTGTATGTGATGTGTATGTCTAGTGCATGTGAATAGTATGTGTTTATTAAGTATGTTTGATGTGTGTGTGTGTGTGTTTAACTAATGGATTTTCCAATAAGGTTCATGTTTGAATGCAATGAGATAAATATTGGATATAGTAGTTAGGTTTATAAATAGATGATTAAGTTGATTATATAAGTAAATGTTGATATGCATACCTAAAAATGTTTTATGTTTTCGAGGATAGCAGAAGAAGGGATTAGAAGTAGCCATGTTTCCTCATCTTTCCCAATGATTTTTCCCCGATGTTATATTCCATTCTTACCTTTCCTAACTCCTTTAATTAGGCTTCATTCTATTCATCCGAATTCTCTATTCTCAATCATTAGGATTCACTTAGCTTTTGATCTTATCCCATCTGATCATATCTATTCATTTACCTTTTCCTATCCATTAGCCTATCTTTTTCAACCCATACTTGTTAGCTTAGACATGATAGAAGGTTATTTATTATGATAATAAGTGTATGTTAAATGCATCGGACTTAAATATTCATTACCATGTATGCATGTTAGATGTATGCATGTTAGATGTATGCATGTATGGATGTGAGGTATGTATGCATGTAAGATATGTATGCAAGTTAGATATGAATGCATGTTAGTGAATGTATGCATAAATAGTGCATGTGTATTCATGTGAAGTGTTATGCATGTGTATGTATGTGAAGTTAATGTGTATGCATGACTAGGTAAAATATGCATGTGTACATATGAAGTATGATGCATATGTATACATGTGAAATGTGAGTAGCATGTGTATGTATGTTAGAGGTATATGCATGCATGAGTGAAAAATGCATGAGTACATGAGTATGTGTGCATGAGAAATGTATGTATGTTCATATATGTATATGAATATATGTATATGCATGTGTGAAGTATGTGCATATGCCATATGAAGAGGATGAGTGCATGAGTTAGATACATGTGCTTATTTGTGCATAAATGCATAATAAACATAAATAGAATTGCATTAGAAGTTCATGCTAATGTATGAGTATATAAGTTAAAGTTAATATTTGTGTATAAGCATATGAAATAGATATATTTATATGAGAATGTATATGAGTGTGTAGATATATACACATGAAAGGGATATTTAACATGAGTTAGCATAAGTCTAGAATATGTTAAGGTTTGAAGGCTAGATTTATAAATGAGTGTTTTATATTCATAAAAGCATACTTATGTTTTTGTTTTATGTTATTTTGCAAATCATTTGAAGACGAATTTGATGAACAAAATTTTTGAGGAAAATTACAAAACTAGGATTTTGTTGCTGGTTTTTGTTTCTTAGCTTATGTATAGGACAAATTTTTGTTTCTACCATTAATACAACACAATTTAAAAATATTAATCCATTTATTTGCATGTATCTTTACATGTCTGACAACGCATCTACAAGTAGTACTTCTACTGAACATGATTTACCTTCTTCTTTATTAGAAATACTTTTTCCTATTCCACTAGAGGTTAGTATTTCACAACATATAGTAAATAATACAATTAATGAAAAATTAGTTAAGGATTGTGTCATAGAGGAAACTTTGTACTCACTAGATTATGATCGTCGATTGTCTAGAGTGTTACCTTTTACTTCAATTGTTTTACTCGACCCTGAAAATAGTGAAGTTCTATTTCCTCCACTCGTAAATAGAAATACTGATTGTTCCCAATTAGATTCAAACGGAATTGAAATTATTAAAGATAGAGTAACTAGAGAAGAGTTGATCCTTCCATCTTATAAAGATGCCATTAATAGGTATAGAAACCCACTTCCATATGGTCCTTACTTTAAATACGTGTCTTGCCATAGACACCCGTGTGCGCCGTTAGAGAGACGGTTGACTTGATCCACCGACCATCAGGAATCGCTCCCACACCGCCCACACTAATGGACCAACTTGAATACCCATGTCCCTTGGTATAGCAGCCTTAGCATCCTTGATCAATTGGGGTGTACCATGCATCCTCATACATCTATTTGCTATGGCTCGTTGGTGAGACTCCTAAAGCTGATCCAATCCATCATGCTAGGTGCAAGACCTCTAGCAAACTCGGCCATGAAACATGAGGCCTAGAACCAACCATGGAAATGATTCTCAAGAATCTTTTGGAAAATTTGAGCGTATATGTTTTCTTTGGAATCTCCTTTAAAGTAAAGCCACCCTTTTCATGTTTGTTTCCTCTCTGGCTTCCATAGAAGCTAAGTTTTTTTCCCACATTCTTAATCTGCAAATCTTCATTTTCTAATCTCCAAAGATAGTTCTAAGTAGAATGAATCATGCCTCTTCCAAGGATGAAAACTCCTTCAAATTATTATGTCATCATTTCTCAGAGTTCTCTATTGTTTTCAGAGCAATGATCCACCAATTTCTCTGTCGCCAATGTATTGCTCTCATGCAAATTTGTTACCAACAATGGCTGCTGCTTTCACAAATGATCTTGAATTATAGAAAGACCAACCACTTCAAATATGAATGCCTAAATAATTTCCACATCATTCACTTAGTTTTCTTCCCTTTTTGATAGCTCCAAATCTTATCATAATGGTGCCAAATTTGATCCATTCTAAAAATAATACATATTATTAGCATTAATACTACCCTCTTCTATAATCCGACATCCTCTTGTATCTCTCAAACAATGCACATATTTCAACATTGTATCGATACCTAGTGCAAGAGTTGACGACACAACATATATTTCTTGGATCCACTCTTATTCATCATCAGTTCTACTTTTTTCTACTTTTTAATTATTCTAATAAGCACTCTTGTACGAATAAATGAGATTCATTCTCTTTTTAGTTGAGAAATCCCACATAGCATGGATTTTGCCCATTTTGTATATAAAGAGGTCAGTGCCTCTCATTTTAGGAGAGCATTCTTCATGATAATGAGACCATGCTAGTTTGTAGAATGCTTGGAGAGCTCTTATTGTCTTCACGATGTGCTTGTGTGCTTGTTCCTTTCTTGCCTCATGCTTGTGACATGTTAGTTTGTTAATTGATGACGTGATTATGCATGTGATTAAGCTTGTGTGCGTGTGTGTCATTGATGATATTTTCTTCTTATTTCATGCATATATTTGTTGTTAGTCTTGTGCTAACAAAGAACCATTGCATCCGTTGAATGCTTCTATGCGACATTTAGGTCTCGTGAGATGCTCCTTGGCTTGATAAATATGAGTTTTGATGCTACAACCTCAACAACTTTTGGTGTCATTGCTGGTGAGCACTCTCTTATGACTTACATGATGGTTTATGGCATGAAAGTGACATGTATGCAAGCTTTTCATGATGATTTTTGAGATCTTCATTTCATTACACTCTTGTGAGCATTTGTAACTTGCAAGATTCACAATAACGTGTTCAGATGAGCCATTTTTTGTGTGGTGAAGGTCCCCTTTTTGGGTGATTAATCTACCATGTGTGTCAGACATTGATCCACAGGGATCAGTGCAAGTGATCCACATGGATTAGTGCCTGTGATCCACAAGGATCATTGATCCACAGGGATCAGCCCATATGATCCACCGAGATCAGTTCATGTGTGTGAGGGACAAGGGCCAGCTAGCCAAGGTCCCACGCTCGGGGGATACCCTAAGGTACTTTGGTAGTAATGGGAGTACTTGGATAGTAATGGGAATAAGTGCTGCATGATGACCACATGTTCACATTAGACTATTCCAGATCATTGCTATTTTTAGAGTATATGATTGCTATTTTTAGAGTACAAGAGGGTATATATGGATGGGAGGAGAGTCACACACATCATTCAAGTCTTTTTCACACTTGGTATCAGAGCATAGAAGATCTGACTTTTGGCCTTGCGTTTATTTCTGTTGAGATATCAAGCTCAACATGTGATGGTCTAGGATGACACGTACCAATTTTTCATTTCTCTGACATGTATAGTGGTCACGTAGGTATATGTCAGGGATACTTCATTGAGCTTTATTAGATTTATCTACCAAGAGTGATGGCACATTTGTTCCTTGCCAGCTCACTCATTCGTGGACATTAGGTTTTTCTTTATGTACTAATCTTTATATATTGCACTTGTTGTATTCTTGTTTTTAGGTCATTCTTGTACATTCCTTTTATGTAATAGAAGAAGAAGATCATTCTTCCTTGCCTCAATCTGTGTGTGTGCTTCTCCTTGAGAGTGAGTGTGTGCGTGTGAGCTCACTTCCTTATCTCCTTACTCGTGACATGGTATCAGAGCCAGGGTGGCTGTAGAGAGCTTGTGGAGAAGGCGATAGTGAAGACTACATGGCAAGGCATGGAGAAAACACGATTTCACAAATGGCCTCCGTTTGCTACGAAAATCAGCGTGAAGGTAGAAGACGTCAAAATATTTTCGAGAGTTATCCCTTTAGGGTCACTTGTTTTTGTTAGATCGAAGTTTTGGTGCCATCTTGACCTCCGTTTCGAGCCTGCAAGGTGGGGCCCACATAAAAACTAGGTCAATTTCAGAAACTATAACTTGCGTTGTGTAGTTACACTCATATATTCTAGATCCAGAATTTCAAGCAATTCCGTGTACTGTTGTTACACAAAAACTATGTTTTTCTGAGATCGAACTGTCACGTCATAGTGTGACACTATTCAAGTAGAAGTGCTGCTTGTAGTGTTTTGCAGTGTTGTGAATTGCTGCAGAAATGGCAAACGCAGATGGAATGAGTCAACTTATGAGTGATAAGCTGGACAAGAACAGCTTCCATGCTTGGTGATTCAGAATGACAAATTTCCTAATGGGAAAAGGCTATTGGAAGTACATCGAAGGAGAGAATGAAAATGCTCCGCAGTTACCAGAAAGGAATCGGACTACAGACTAGTTAAGAGCATATGAGGAATGGAATCAAGGAGTAGGAAAGGTAATGTATTGGCTATCTGTTAGCATACAAGATAGCATGATTGGACACATACAGGATGCCAAGACTCCAAAAAAGGCTTGGAACAGTTTGGTCACTTTGTATGAGACTAATACAAAGGCACGGAAATTGCAACTCAAGAACGAGCTGCATACATTGGAAAAGAAGAGCATGTCGGTAAGTGACTACACTCTAAAAATCAAAAGCATATGTGAGTCGCTTGCATCTATTGGTGTGAATGTAGATGATGATGATAAGGTGGAAGTGTACCTTCGTGGTTTAGGAGCTGCATATAAGCAGTTCAAAACTTCCATACAGACCAGGGAAAATATTCCGAATTCTGCTGATCTGGTATCTATGCTGATTATTGAAGAAAAGAATCTTGGTGAGGATTAAAACTCCCAGGAAAGCTCAGTTCTGAGCAGGTATTCTACTCTGGCAGAGGAAGAGGCAGAGGTAGAAGTTTCAGAAGTAGAAGAGGAAATAGTAACCAAGACCAAGGTCAACAAAAAAAATCATGCAGGAGGAAGAGGTCAGTTTCGAGGCAGGGGGAGCCAAAGAGGTTGCAAAAATTTCCAAAGAAATGATTCAGGTACTAATAGTAAAGGATGCTCGAATTGTGGTAAACCTGGACACTTTGAACGTGATTGCAGGTTGAAGAATCAAAATAACAGAAGGCAGCAAAACAATTATGCATCCGCAAGTGCAAATGACTCTGAGAAGCTGTTTATGGTTCAACATCACATGATGAATATGATGTCTGCTCGTGTTTCAAAATCGAATGATAATGTCTGGTATGTTGATTCAGGTGCTTCAAATCACATGACCAGTCATGCAGAATGGTTTAGTAGTTTGCACAAAATGCGAGTTCCTCGATATGTTGAAACAAGTGATGATACATCGCATCCTATTGAGCATACAGGAAACATAGCATTGTCTATGGAGGACGGGAAGGTAAAACATCTTGCTGATGTGCTGCATGTTCCAAATATAACAAAGAATCTGGTTTCTGTTGGACAAATGGTTGACCACGGATTACAAGTCAGGTTCAATGTTGATGGATTATATGTAGAAGAGTACAAGGAGGATGCACGATTGGTTGCCAAAGGAAACAAAGTGGGTAGGATGTTCACCTTAAATGTGAAGATTCCTGAAATGAGTGTAGCCATGTTTGCAAAAGGTGCAGGAGTTATTGCAGATATAAAGATGTGGCACAAACAGATTGGACATGCAAACTTGCAAAGGCTGAAACTGATGCAGTCAAAGGAGATTGTCCATGGACTACCAAATTTCAAAGTTACAAAAATGCAAAAGGTATATGCAGCATGTCAATTTGGTAAACAATCAAGAGCATCATTTCCACATGACAAGGATGTTAGTGAGCATGTACTAAAAGTAGTACATAGAGATGTTTGGGGTCCAACAAAGACCACATCTATGGGCGGTTGCAGGTTTTATGTTACTTTCATTGATGACCATACACGCAAAGTATGGGGATATTTCATGAAAGAGAAGAGCGAGGTGTTCACTCACTTCTAGAATTTTAAACTTATGGTGGAAAAGCAGACAGGGAAGCACATTCAGACATTAAGATCTGATGAAGGAGGTGAATACATGTCAAATGAGTTCAGCAATTTTCTAAAAAAATCATGGAATTCGGCATCAGCTTTCATGCAGGTACACACTACAACAGAATGGCGTTGCTGAACGCAAAAATAGACATATTGTAGAAATAGCAAGAGCCTTAATGGCTAAGAAGAATATGCCTCATTGTTATTGGCAAGAAGCTGTGCATATTGTTGTATACATCATGAACAGAACTCGGACTTGATGGAGAGTGTTAATCTCCAAAAGAACAAGCTACTCTTGAAGTTAGAGCACCTCTATATGAAGAGTAACTCAAAACCTTCACCAATTTGGAGGATCAATACTCAATTATCAAATTTTGAATAAAACTATGAAGAAGGTGACTACACAAAAAGTCTGCTACACATAATTCACTCATTGACTTCCCTGAAACAATTTGTTTATACCCATTGCTAGGGACTTCCACAAAAAATCTTTCATTAGTGAACCTAACTTCATAACCTTTTTCAACAATTTGTCCTACACTTATCAGATTCTTTGGAATTGTAGGAACATACAAAACCTTACTCAAGAGAGTACTTCCGTCCTTGGCCTTCACTGATCCAATTGACTTCACATTGTGCTTTGTATTTTCACCTGTTTGAACTACATGATTAGTTACCTTATTCTCCAAATCAATCATCAAAGCTATGTTGCCACTCAGGTGATTGCTACATCCTGAGTCAATGTAGAAGACTCTTTGGTCTTCACTTTGCCTTTCACAAGTTGCATTCATTATCAATGTTGAATCCTCCTTCTGATCTGAAGCATAATTGTAGTAGGTATTGTTGTATTGTTGAATTTGGAATCCTCTGACCTATATTTCTTCCAAAATAACCTCTACCTCTGAAATTACCTCTCTGATTTCTGCCACCTCTTCCTCTTGAAATAAATTTTTGATTATATCCACCATTATTCTGAGTGTTATGACAACAATCATTAGCTAAATGATTTATCTTACCACAAATCCAACATGCTTTGCCTCCATCTTTATTACTCCTACCTCTTCCTCTACCTTTGCCACCTCCTCTTCTTCTTAGGAAGTTAGCTTGGCTAGTTGTTCCTTCATCTTCATTTGTTTGTTGCTTCCCTCTACTATTCTTCTTCTTATCCTTTGAATACATTGCTTGACCTGCACTTTTATCACCTTCAACTTTGACATCATGCTCAAAGGTTAGCATGTGTCCTAGCAACTGATTTAAGTCAGGAGTAAAATGATCTAGTGATAATTCAGTAGACAAAATGAATGGCTTCCATTTGTCATCACCTCTCAAACCTGTAAGGATTTGCCTTACCAATTTATCCTCCTTAATATCTTCATCAACTTCTCTTAATGCATCTACAATATCCTTCATTCTTGTTACATAATCTGAGATGGATTGAGAAGCCTTCTTCTTGAATGTGGTAAATTTTGCCCACAAGGATGCCTTTCTTGACTTTGTGGTGTTTTGGAAATGCTCCTCCAAAGCATTCCATATATCACTTGCACTTTCAAGACCTCTAATGTGAGATAGCAAGTAGTCATTAACTGCCATATAGATAATGCTCCTAGCTTGAGCATCTCTCTTCATCCAAGTTTTCAAATCTGACAATTCCTCCCTAGTTGGAACACTAGGATCTCTGAACTGAGGCTTTTCTTCTTCACCTGTAATATAACCTATCAAGTCTTTGCTCATAAGATGAACTTCCATCCTCATTGACCATGTTGGATAGTTCTATCTATCCAGTTTCTCTATCTGAAGAGAATCTCCCATCCTTTCTTCACCTGTGTAATAAATCCTTCAAGCTTTATGAGGAATAAGATTACCTTTACTTTGAATGAAGTTCCTTTTGTCTTCCTTGATGTCTTACTCAGGCTTTCAACTTTTGAATCTTCAAATGTTGAATTCTTTATGACTGCAACAGTCGGGGTCCTCCTTTCTTCAATTTTGATACTTCCTGCTCTGATACCACTGATGGAGAGTGTTAATCTCCAAAAGAACAAGCTACTCTTGAAGTTAGAGCACCTCTATATCAAGAGTAACTTAAAACCTTCACCAATTTGGAGGATCAATACTCAATTATAAAATTTTGAACAAAACTGTGAAGAAGGTGACTACACAGAAAGTCTGCTACACATAATTCACTCATTGACTTATCAAATGTGTAAACTTTTTTATAAAACTTTGCACAACGTGTTACCTATAGTTTGCACACCTCCTCCAAGTTAAATAATTCCAAAAGACTCAGTAGATCTTGAGAAATGATCTTAACAAGTCACCTATGTCTAAAACTGTAGTTCTTTACAGTCGATGTTGATACTTGTAACTTCTAAAGCTTGGTTCTCTCAAACTAGAACCCGTTTATGCAAATGCTTTAAGCCATAGATGGCTTAACTTCCAACTTAAATTTTGACTCCTAATTTGTGCAAAACGTTACACTGTGCACTGAGAAATGATCAATTCTTTGACCATCAAGATTGCGCCTGTTTTAGAAGACACTCAACACTTCTTCACATATGAATGTTCCTACTCATAATTCTCACAGCCTGTTTACAATGAGACTCTCAAACTTTAATCATAGACTCATTAACTATGGAATTAGAAACCTACAAAAGGATTCTTGAAATGATCAAACACAGAAGGAGAACTCTTAGAAATATCGGGTGCAACTTTTCTTCATTTCTGGAAAACTTTACATCTGAGTGACGAGAGAAAATTTTACTCACTTCTAAAGTGTTTAATGACTCATACAACTTCTAATTTCTCTACTCACATGCTCTCTCATATAAGAGTCTTGATGAGGAACTTGGATTGCCCTCTATGGAGACTCCAGAAGTAAGAATGTCACATGCAGATCATACAAGGAGAAGTGACCCAGGACCAAGAAGATCTGGGAGGATGCGGAATTTAGTGCAACGATTGACATGTGATAATTACATGGCTCGTCATTGTGCCTACATGACAAAGGTAATACAAGATGCTGAACCTTCTTGTTTTGAAGATGCAATTGGAATTACAGATTGGGAAAAAACTATGGATGAGGAGATGGCTGCACTTTATGGAAATGATCCATGGAAGCTGCTTCCATTACCCCAAGGAGAGAAACCCATAGGCTGCAAATGGGTTTACAAGGTAAAGCATAATGCTGATGCTAGCATAAGCAGGTATAAATCACAATTGGTAGCTAAAGGATACGCACAGACATATGGCATTGGTTATGAGGAAACATTCAACCCTGTAGCTAAAATGTCTACTGTCAGGACACTTGTTGCATTAGCTACAGCAAAAGGATGGACTTTGCATCATATGGATGTGAAGAATGCTTTCCTACATGGTGAGTTACAGGAAGAAGTATATATGGACCAGCCACAAAGATATGTAGATTCAAAGCATCCAGAATATGTTTGCACGTTGCAAAAGGCTTTGTATGGGCTGAAGCAAGCCCCTCGTGCATGGCATGCAAGGATTGTTGATTACTTAACCAGCATTGGGTTTTCTATGTGTGATGCAGATCACTCACTATATGCAAGGAAGGTTGATGATGGTCTCACTATTGTGGCTATTTATGTTGATGACCTGATTGTAGGTGGTGATAATGAAGGAAGCATCAAAGAGGTAAAGCAACTTCTTATGCAGGAATTTGACATGAAAGATCTTGGTGTGTTGCGCTATTTCTTGGGCATCGAGTTTATACATACAGAAGCAGGTATATGGATGTCGCAAAGGCAATATGCCTTGAATATGCTGCAAAAGTATGGTATGGCTGATTGTAAGCCAATTTCTATGCCATTAGATGAGAATTTGAAGTTGGATACTACATCAAGTGAAGCATTGGAAAATGCTACTATATACAGGAAAATTCTGGGAAGTCTTATATATCTCACAATTACAAGGTGTGATCTAAGTTATACTGTTGGACTTGAAAGTCAGTTTATGCAGGTTCCCAGGAAGCCACATTTGGATGCTCTGAGGTGCACTCTATGTTATGTGAGTGCTACTCTGGATTATGCATTGTTTTATGAGGCTGGTGTAGATTTGCAGGTTTATGGATACATCGATGCAGATTGGGTTGGTAGTACTCCAGATAGAAGATCTACTAGTGGCTTTCTTTTCTCACTTGGAGGTGCAGCTATTACGTGGAGCAGTAAGAAGCAACCCACTGTTGCTTTGTCGAGTACAAAGGCTGAGTATAGAGGTGCTGTAATGGCAGCATGTGAGGCATCATGGCTGGAAATGGTACTTGCAGATTTAGGTGTGGAAGTGGGAAAGCATATCACTATTTATTGTGATAATCTTAGCAGCATACAGTTAGCACAGAACCCTATTTTCCATGCTAGAACAAATCATAGCAAGGTACATTATCATTTCATCAGAGAGAAGGTATTAGCAGGTGATATTGATCTTGTTTATGTGAGAACAGATGAGCAGGTTGCTGATATTTTCACCAAAGCACTTGGAGCTGAGAAGTTGAAGAAGTTTCGAGAGATGCTTGGACTACAGGATATGTTATTGAGCTTGAGGGGGAGTGTTGAGATATCAAGCTCAACATGTGATGGTCCAGGATGACACGTGCCAGTTTTTCGTTTCTCTGACATGTATAGTGGTCACGCCAGTATATGTCATGGATACTTCATTGAGCTTTATTATATTTATCTACCGAGAGTGATGGCACATTTGTTCCTTGCCAGCTCACTCATTTGTGGACATTAGTTTTTTCTTTATGTACTGATCTTTATATATTGCACTTGTTGCATTCTTGTTTTTAGGTCATTCTTGTACATTCCTTTTATGTAATAGAAGAAGAAGAAGAAGAAGATCATTCTTCCTTGCCTCAATCTGTGTGTGTGCTTCTCCTTGAGAGTGAGAGTGTGTGTGTGAGCTCTCTTCCTTATCTCCTTACTCGTGAAAATTTCATCATCATCTTCATCGTGTGGGTAGAACTGGGCGGAACGCTTTTCTACAAAGT
Organism: Ceratopteris richardii; assembly: GCA_020310875.1. NCBI lineage: Eukaryota > Viridiplantae > Streptophyta > Polypodiopsida > Polypodiales > Pteridaceae > Ceratopteris > Ceratopteris richardii. The sequence continues at coordinate 86,869,877 of CM035427.1, read as the reverse complement.
TATTCGTCTTCATTGAATTCAGAGTTGCCCTCGTTCTCTACAGAAGCTGGAGCAGAAGATGAGCTTTAGGGAGCTTGATATGACCCGCCTCTTTGCAGAATTTTCTCCTTTGTTGGACCAAGATGGCGCTCTCTTGTGTTGGAACAAAGCAATCACAAATTGATGATTATGAAGAGCTTGAAGCAAGTCAATGGTCAGAATAAAGTTAAAGAAGGTATTTGAGGAAGTGAAGAGATCTCAGAAGTGAAGCTTGTATACATATGTACATTATAGATACAAATTCTTGTACTTTGAGTTTTAGATGATCCTTAGGATGATAAGGAATATGTAATAGACGCAGGATAAGTCTAGAATCATATGTATATAAGTCAATGATGTAAACAAATACATTTGAGATTCATTAGAAGCCAAGTGTCAATGAGGTAGATGTGTAGAGAGTCATCTTCAGAAATTAGCGACGAGTATTTCTCTTATTTCTCTCAGCCTGATCATGTGGATTAGGAAATCTTTTTTACACATCTAATCTACAAGCTAAAGAAGCTATGTTCAAAGTTTCATGGCCTAATTACTTTCATGTTGTGAGTATGATCAATAGGAACATGTGTATGTAAAGTCTGCAGGTAGATCTCTCAGAGTTGCACACTTTTTTGTGTCAATGTTGTGCTTGGATCTCAATGTACAATGTAAAGTTTTTGATGGGTAAGCATTCAAAATCTAAATTAGAAGGTAAGGAAGCTATGTCTAAAAGCATTTAGCAAAAGGGGATTTGTGCTGTTAGGAATGGACCTTAGAAGTTAGTTATGTCAAAGTCCCTTGTTCAGGAAGATAGTTTCTGACATACTTTTGATCTTAAGGATCAAATTAAAGTTTTAATGAGTCTTTTGAAGGACTAATGGTTGATATGATTGTGCAAAGATAGAATGAAGATATGTCCATCATTAGTTTGAAGAAATCTGAAGATATGTGCAGGTAATGAAGTCAATCTTTGAAGCAGACTTCTTGAAGTAGGAAGATTCTCACTTAGAGAAGTGATGGTTGAAGAATTGGTAAATGAAGGTAACGTTTGTGTAAATTTTCGTCCATAAATGATATAGAGGTGCTCTTAAATCAATATAGATCAAACCTTTGGAAATTTAGAGGTCTCCAACAGTGGTATCAGAGTTGAAGGTGCAATACAAGTGAAGTAAAGGCATTGAAAGTCCCGACTGTTCAAGATATTGAAGTTTCTTCTAATTGAAGGTGGACAAGGTCAAATTCTTGAAGACAATCTAAAGAAGTACAAAGCACGAGTTTAAAGGATCAAGAAGGATTAAAGCTTCATATCAAAGGTACACTATATCATCATAAATCTTAGTAATTGCAGACACATAAGATCAAAGATGGGAGAAAGCTTGCAGATTGATAAGCTAAATAGGGAGAACTATCGAGCTTGGTCCATGAGGATGGAGGCACACCTCATGAGCAAAGATTTGATGGCATTCATTACAAGAGAAGGAAAAAAGCCTCAGTTTGCAGATCCTAGTGCTCCAACAAGGGAAGAACTTGCAGATTTGAAGAATTGGATGAGAAAGGATGCTCAAGCTAAGAGCATCATTTACATGGTTGTAAATGATTATCTTCTACGTCACATTAGAGGATTAGAAAGTGCAACAGATGTGTGGAATGCTTTGGAAGAGGATTTCCAAAACACAACCAAGTCAAGGAAGTCCTCATTATGGGCAGAGTTTACAACTTTCAAGAAGAAGAGTTCACAATCAATTTCTGATTATGTGGCAAGAATGAAGGATATTGCAGATAGCTTGGGAGCAGTAGATGAAGAAATTGAAGAGGATAAGCTGGTAAGGCAAATACTTACAGGTCTGAGAGGAGATGAGAAGTGGAAGCCTTTCATATTGTCCATAGAATTTTCATTAGATCATTTTACTCCTGATCTTAATCAATTGCTAGGACACATGCTAACTTTTGAGCAGAACATTAAGGGAGATAATGATAGGAGTGCAAGTCAAGCTATGTACTCCAAGGACAAGAAAAAGAATGGCAAAGGGAAGCAGTCAATTGATGATGAAGGAGCTTCAAGTCAAACTAATTTCACAAAAGGAAAGATGAACTTCATAGGTAAAGGAAGAGGAGGTAAGAACAAAGACAATACTAAAGCTTGTTGGATTTGTGGTAGAAAAAATCATTTGGCGAATGATTGTTGGTATAATAATCAAAATGATGGAAGTAATAACCAGAGCTTCAATCAAAGAGGTAGAGGAGGTAGGAATCAAAGAGGCAACTTCAGAGGAAGAGGTGGTAGGACATCATATGCTAGAGGAGGTGGAAGAAGTTTTCAATCTTTGTCCTACAACAACAATTATTATAATTATGCATCAGATCAAAAGGATGACATGACTCTCATCTTGAATGCAACACATGAAGCAGTAGGAGAAGATCAAAGGGTGTTCTATATTGACTCAGGATGTATCAATCATCTGAGTGGCAATATATCATTGATGAGTGATATGGAAGCAAAGGTGAATGGACATACAATTCAAACAGGAGATAACACCAAGCATAAAGTGGAAGGCATTGGATCAGTGAAGACAAAGAGTGGAAGCACACTCTTAAGCAAGGTACTTTATGTTCCTACTATTCCTAAAAACTTGATAAGTGTAGGACAAATTGTGGAGAAGGGATATGAAGTCAGATTCACAAATGATGGTGTTTATGTGCAAGATCCAAATCAAGGATATAGAAATATCATTGGAGATAAAACAGAAGGAAGGTTTTTTACTCTCAAGGTCCAAGGTAATGTGAGACATGCATTATTACTTATGGAAGTCAAAAGATGTCTGAGTTAGACCTATGGCATAAAATGAAAGAACTTGGAGAAGCTTGTAGAAGGTAGAAAAGTGTGTTTCGAAGCGACAAAGTTTGGTCAAGCCAACCGGCACAAGACCAACCCTTGAGCTTATGGAGACTCAAATAGACCTTATAAGCATGTGATAAGTGCAAAGAAACACACTATGTACTTTGGAGCATCAAGGAGAATGTGTCGATACAAAACAGATAGGTTTGCGGGTCGACTAGCTCAAAGCAAGATACTTCTTGAAGCAATCAAACACTTCATTCTTACTCTTGATAAAGTATAGAATAGTCCATCTACTATGGTCGTCAATAAATGAGACATAATACCTTGATCCTGCCAATGAAGGTTCTTGACTTGGTCCCCATACATCTGTATGTACTAAGTCCAATAAGTTGTTGTGGATTGTGGTTGAATGGTTTTCTTTGTGCGTTCCCAATCTGACATGCATCACACATGTTGATCATGTGTTGCTTTGATATGTTCGGCAGTCGTAGAACACTTTGATCCCTGCATATATCCTTCAAGGTTCTTTCATTCACATGAGCAAGTCTCTTATGCCACACTTCAAGCTCACTTAGGGTTTGAGACCCAAAGTTGAATAGAGCTATGTTCCTGGTTTCTCCTACTTCAAAAGTAAAGATTCTACCATGATTCTCACCTCGGTCTATCTTTTTGAAGCCTTGACATGGATCTTCCACAAAAGCTCCATGTTGGGTGAACCTAACTTGCAAGCCTTTTTCAACTATTTGGCCTACACTTATTAGGTTTTTAGTGATAGTGGGTACATAGAGAACCTTACTTAGAATGTTTGTCCTGCCATTGGAAGCTTTGACATTACCAATCTTCTCCACATTGTGCTTCGTGTCATCCCCTATTTGCACTTCATGTCTATGCTTTGGATTTTCCAAATCAGATAGAAGAGCAATGTTGCCTACAACATGATTCAAACATCCTGAATCTATGTAGAACAAATGATCACTTCTTTACTTCTTTGTGGCTTAGATTCATAAGAAGCAATGAGTCTTCATGTGGTTGATCTTCTAAATAATTGTTGTAGTCCCTTCTATTATAGCCTCTATTGTTATTGTTGAAGTTGTGTCCACCTCTGCCTCCATTGGTGCCATATCCACCTCTTGCACTTCCTTTCTGGGTCTTCCCATTGAACCAGCACTTCTGAGTGGTGTGGCTGGTCTTATCGCATATGGCACAAGGTTCAACATTCTGACCTTTGGATTTGTCTTGCTTTGGTCCTTTCTTCTTCCCTTTCCACTTGCTCTTGCTTGCAAAGTTGGCTTGGGAAGTCTCTTCTTCATCTTCTTCCTTCTTCTTGCCTTTCTGCTTCTTATCCCTGCATATAGAGCACTAGTTGAATTACCATGATAAGAGTTACCTTCCTTTATGCTATTGTTGGCTTCTTGATTGAAGAGTTTTCCAAGAAGGATGTTGAATACTGGAGTCTGCACATCCATGATGAGATCATAAGCCGTCATGAAGGATTTCCATTGCTTATCACTTTGAATGCTGTTGAGAATTTGCCTCATGATGACCTCTTCTTCAATCAGCTCTCCAATGGATGCTAACTGATCCGCAACCTCCTTAACCTTGGTAACAAACTCTGTGATGGTTTGTTTAGGTGTCTTCTTCATTTGGTTGAACTCGTTCCAAAGATGATTCTTTCTTGCTTTGGTACTAGCAAAAAAGAAAGTCTCGAGGGGATCCCAAGTCCCTTGAGATGTCTTCCATTCTCTAATATGTGGTAATAGAAAGTCAGAAATAGAGTTTAGTATGTACGACCTTGCTTGTGCATCCCTTGCGCACCAAAGTATGAGCTTATCTATCTCCTCTTGTGTAGGTCGTCCTTTGGATCTTGGAATAGGCATAGCCTCATCACCTACTACAATTCCATAAAGATTTCTACCTTGCAAATAGGCCTCCATTCTGATTTTCCAAGCCGCGTAGTTGTGTCGATCAAGCTTCTCGATCATTGAGGGAAAGCCGTCACCCATCTTGATCTAGCTCTGATACCACTGAAAGAACTTGAAGAAGCTTGTAGAAGGTAAAAAAGTGCATTTTGAAGCGACGAAGTTTGGTCAAGCCAACCGGCACAAGACCAGCCCTTGAGCTTATGGAGACTCAAATAGACTTTATAAGCATGTGATAAGTGCAAAGAAACACACTATGTACTTTGGAGCATCAAGGAGAATGAGTCGATACAAAACAGATAGGTTCGCGGGTCGACTAGCTCAAAAATTTGTTATCTATGGAAGAGACAATGAACTTCAAATGCCCATAGCAACCAACATGATTAAAATTAGAAAAAATAATTTTATGGGCATGATAAACATAGGGTTGAGTGTATATAATGCACAAAAGTATAAGGAATAAGCAAAATATGCTATAGGAATGAATGCGACATTCACCGGTGGTACTTCCTATTTTTCAGGAATACGCAGTGATTGACCCTGAGAGAGAAAAACTCAGATTTCTCCAAATCTACTAAACCAAATGCTATGAAAATGTATATGCATAAACTAAACACTGATATCTTTTCAATGAGCCATCTTGCACTCAATTTAGAGCTCTGCAGAGAGAGCAGCAACCTCTGCAAGATTACTGTTGGCGAAGAAGATGATGCAAAGAATTGAAGGAGCAAGACAATGATGGTCACAAATGTATGTATATTGCTTCCATGTAATGTACAAGTGATTTCAAGTCTTTATATAGAGTCTAGGAGTGTTCCACGACTTTTACAAATGAAATTTGAATTCAAATGAATGTGGGAATGGTTTTTGGAGGGAATCAATTCACTTCCCTACAATCTAGGAAAAGTGAAGATCTAGTTTGATCTACTTTTAGGTGATTGATTGCTTGATTGAATGCAACTTCAATCACCACAAATTTGTGGGATTTGGGCTCTATCTTTCTACCTTTACATGTGTAAAGCTGAAGGCTTTTACAACGGTCAATGACCCATCAAAAATCTCTCAAAAAAAATACAATAAATGAGCATAAGAAAAAGAACTCTCCAACGGATATTCTTTCGACACGATAGCCTTTGATGTAGATCAAATCCACCTCAAGCATAGTGTAAGCTTGATGTTCCAACATAAAAGGCTAGGTCATTTCAATGAGAGAGCTAAAAAAGAAATGTCAAAGAATGATGTGGTGCTTGGATTGCCAAATGTTGAATGTCAACACATGGTGTACAAGTGTGAAGCTTGTCCATTAGGTAAAGCACACAAAAGTTCATACAATAAATCAGGGTACAAGTATTCAAATATGCTTGAGTTGGTTCATACAGATGTGTGGGGTCCTTCAAGGGACTATAGCATAAATGGATCCAAATATTATGTGTTGTTTGTTGATGATGCAATTAGATGGATTACTTTATATGTAATCAAGGAAAAATCAGATGTGTTCAAGACATTCAAGCATTATCATGCTTATGCAAAAAGGATTACAGGACAAAAGCTCAAGAGGTTGAGATCGGATGGAGGGGGAGAGTATTTTTCTAAAGAGTTTGATGATTCTTTGTGGAATGCAAGTATAAAAAGAGAAGTAACTTGCAGGTACTCTCCTCAACAAAATGGAGTTTCAGAAAGAAGAAATAGAACTCTTGTAGAGTTTGCAAGAGCAATGATGAAAGAGAAGAATTGTCCAAATTACTTATGGGCAGAAGCTATCAACACTGCAACATACCTTGTGAATAGGTTACCTTGTAAAGATTTGGATGGAAAAACACCTTATGAAGAATGGTGGGGTAAGAAACCTACTCTTGATCATTGTAAGGTATTTGGATGTCTAGCATATGCTTATGTTCCTTCACAATTAAGACTAAGGCTAGAACCCAAAGCAGAAAAGTATGTGTTTATTGGGTATGATGATAGACAGATGGGTTACAGATTGTGGAGTCCATCCACAAACCAATTTCTTGTTACAAAGATGTCACATTCGATGAGCAAAGCACATGGTATACACGGTCAAAAAATGACTATGCAGATGTTGAAGAAATACAAAGGAAATGGAAGACAAAAGCAAGGTTGTATGAAGAAGATATTGATGATGTTGATTGTAAAATTAATTTGCAGGGCAATGTTGAAGATGGGTCAAGATTTGATCCAGAATCAAATGTGGCTGAGACTTCAAGGAGTGCAGAGGTTAGAAGATCTTTGAGAGAAAGGAAAGAACCTATCAGGTATAGATATGATACATCTTTCTTAACAACAAAAGATTATTCTTACATTGTGAAGACAGAAGAAGATCCAACCATATATGAAGAAGCTAAAGGTAAACAAAATCGGGAGAAGGCAATGCAAGAAGAGTATGATGCTCTACTTGAAAATGAAGCATGGGAATTGGTGCCAAGACCAAAGAATCAGAAGGTCATTGGATGTAAGTGGGTGTATAAAACAAAAAGATTTGCAGATGGAAAAGTATCTAGATACAAGGCTAGACTTGTGGTTAAAGGTTATGCCCAAACTTATGGGGTAGATTATGATGAAACTTTTAGTCCAGTTGCTAAGATGACTACAATTAGATCCCTAATTGATATTGTTGCTTGTAAAGGATGGAAGTTATCACAATTAGATGTGAAGAATGCGTTTCTGAATGGATACATTGCAGATGAACTGTGCACGGAGCAACCAGAGGGTTTCATGGATTCAATTGGATCAAATTATGTGTGTAAGCCCAAGAGATCTTTGTATGGTTTGAAGCAAGCTCCAAGAGCATGGAATTACAGGCTTGTTAAGTTCTTGAATGAATGTGGATATCAAGCATCAAAGGCAGATAGTAGCTTGCTAGTGAAGGCAAGTAAAAATGGATATATATATACATGTGTATTTATGTTGATGATATTATTCTCACAGTTACAGATGCTCAAGGAATCAAGGAGCTTAAGAAACAAATAGAGAAGGAGTTTAAGATAAGTGATTTAGGAAACTTACCTTATTTCTTAGGAATGCAGATTGTGTATAATCAACATGGAGTATATGTTACACAAGAGAGATATTTGAAGAATCTTCTGGTCAAGTTCAACATGGAAGAGTGCAAGCCTTCAACCACACCATTGGAGGTAAATCATAAATTGAGCAGATATGGAGGTGAAGAATTTAATGACATGAAGAAATATCAGAGTTTGGTAGATAGTCTAATCTATGCTACCTTGACAAGGCCAGACCTATCATATGTAGTAGGTGTGTTATCACACTTTATGCATTGTCCAAAGAAGACTCATTGGATTAGAGCTCAAAGGGTACTTAGATATATCAAGGGAACTCTGAGTGAAGGTTTGTATTATGGATTTACTTCTAATACAAGAATCAAAGTGTTTAGTGATGCAGATTGGGTAGGTGAATCAGATGATAGAAGGTCTACTCATGGGTATCTCTATTATATTGGAGATAAAATAGTTTCTTGGTGCTCAAAGAAGCAACATACAATTGCTTTGTCATTCACAAAAGCTGAGTATAAAGGAATGGTAGAGGCTGCAAAAGAAGTGATATGGTTAAAGATCTTGTTAAAGAGTTTTGGAAGTGATCAGAGTACTCCAATTATTTTTGGAGACAATATGAGTTCATTATATTTGGAAGTTAACCCTGTTTTTCATGCCATGACTAAACACATATAGATTCTGTATCATTTCTTGAGAGAAAAGGTACTTGATAATTTGAAGTATTGTATACTCCAACAAAAGAGCAAGTTGCAGATATGTTGACAAAAAGCTTTGATGGACCTAAGCTACAGAAGTTCAAAGAGATGGTAGGAGTAAAGAAGAATTAAATAATCACAATTAGTGATTGAGGGGGAGCTGTTGGAACAAAGCAATCACAAATTGATGATTATAAAGAGCTTGAAGCAAGTCAATGGTCAGAATAAAGTTAAAGAAGGTATTTGAGGAAGTGAATAGATCTCAGAAGTGAAGCTTTTGTACATATGTACATTATAGATGCAAATTCTTTTACTTTGAGTTTTAGATGATCCTTAGAATGATAAGGAATATGTAATAGATGTAGGATAAGTCTAGAATCATATGTATATAAGTCAATGATGTAAAGAAATACATGTGAGAGTCATTAGAAGCCAAGTGTCAATGAGGTAGATGTGTAGAGAGTCATCTTCAGAAATTAGTGATGAGTATTTCTCTGTTTTCTCTCAGCCTCATCATGTGGATTAGGAAATCTTTTGTACACATCTAATCTAGGAGCTAATGAAGCTATATTCAAAGTTTCATGGCCTAATTCTTTTCATGTTGTGAGTATGATCAATAGAAACATGTGTATGTAAAGTCTATAGGTAGATCTCTCAGAGTCGCGTACTTTTTTGTATCAATGTTTTGCTTGGATCTCATTGTACAGTGTAAAGTTTTTGATGGTTGGGCATTCAAAATATAAGTTAGAAGGTAAGGAAGCTATGGCTAAAAGCATTTAGCAAAACGGGATTTGTGCTATGAGAAATCAACCTTAGAAGTTAGCTATGTCAAAGTCACTTGTTTAGGAAGACAATTTCTGACATACTTTTGATCTTAAGGATCAAATTAAAGTTTTAATGATTCTTTTGAAGGATGAATGGTTGATATGATTGCACAAAGGTAGCATGAAGATATGTACATCATTAGTTTGAAGAAATCTGAAGATATGTGTAGGTAATGAAGTCAATCTTTGAAGCAGACTTCTTGAAGTAGGAAGATTCTCACTCAGAGAAGTGATAGTTGAAGAATTGGTAAATGAAGGTAAGATTTGTGTAAAGTTTGGTCCATAACTAATATAGAGGTGCTCTTAAATTAGTATAGATAAAACCTTTGGAGATTAGAGGTCTCCAACATCTTGAAGCACTTCCACGATGCAGAGCACAGAAAGAAGTTTTGCATAATCTTTTTCTCTGTTGAGCGAGTCTACAATCCCACTTGACTCTCAAGACATCGGGCTTTTCACCCATCGGGGAGTGTAGACCCGCGGTCATGCGCAAAGCATGGAGACAATAAGATTATGCATCATGTTTTCTCTTTGTACTAAAGCTTCTTCTCGGTTCTAGTTATAGCATTTGCAGATTTACACAAGTATGTGGGGTATGACAGGACGTTTGTGCACTACTAAGGAAGTGTGCTACAGTGAAGTTTTTCAAAGTTTCTTGAAAGCTATAATCAAGGCTTGTTTGATTGAGTTGATTTACACTACATAGCTTCACTTATTTAATCATAACTTGGTCATTCCATAACCAAATTAAAATATTTTTCTTGATGTGCGAAGCCCTTTCAGAGCAGCTTCCATAAAGTGATTGCAAGCCATAGTTTGGCTTCAATTCCAATCAATTTCAGAATTTTGAATTTTCCCATATCTCTTCAACAATCCTCTTTGGAGCACCGTTTTGAAGCACAATCTATCAGGAGCGACTTGGAAAGCTATTCTGATGGAGTATGGACCATCTTCAGCATCTGCACACACCTGCAAATTGCTTTTTGAACATCCAGATAAGTTTCTCGTCAATTTATATGCATAATTGCTCTCTTTTTGTATCATATTTCATATAGAACATGCAACTTTTGCAAAGTACCTAGAGTATATGCATAGTTTCCACGTGGAATCGTATTGTACAGTGCATGTATTTTTCTTTGTAGGGACAGGTAAGTATTTTCTTACAGGTTAGCGAGGAGAAAAATATAAATTTATTAGGGTGTGTATGCCCTTTTGGTCTACTTGTAGTTATATTATGACTGTCAGCATTGCGAAATTTGTTAGGGTGTGTAATCCCTTTTCGGTCTATTTCTAGATAGATCTGCTGGTACTGATCTCACGAAAATTGCTTGTTGTAATTTTTTCGATTTTCAAAATTGCGCCATTATGCTGTCGAAATTTTTAGAAAATTAGTATGCATATGCATTCAAGCATATAGAACATACTAAAATTTTCTTACTTCTTCATGTTTCATTGAGCAAAGGCTTGTAATTTATTTATTTTCTGCTGCCACCTACTTATTTGAGTATACATAGAATATTCAAACTAGATAATGATCAAGATGAATGATTAGTAGCATTCTGATCAAAGAATTGTATAAGCTTGTGGATATCTAGTAGATATCATTGAATGGAGAAATTAATGCAAGAATAAGATCAAGGGAGGTCTTACAACAAGGATTAATGTTGTTAACGACATAAGAATGAGGAACTTAATTATTTCACATCTAAGACTTCTAGGATTTCTAGTTAGAATCTAGAATATAGATAGTTGATCCTCAAAGATTCCATGATCTAGAAGAATGCAAGTGGCATTTTGATCAAAGAAATAAAATCAAGATTTGAAATATGTAAAGTAATACATTTAGAAAGAGATAAGAATTTCTTCAAGTGAAAAGAGTTGCCTTTTGTAGAAAGGACAAAGTGAGGCAAGGAATAGTTTTACCAAGGTCTCATGAGTTAGAAACTTAGAGGTAAGAGGTCTCAAGGTAGTTTGACACCTTAGAAGAGAACTCTAAGAACACCTACAAGTTTAGGATGCTTATAAATTAAGTATCTAGTTCATAAGTCGTTACTATTAGGGCAAATCAAGTTTGATTAGAATGTCATAGTTAGAAATAGTAAAAGAAAAGTTGTGTAAGAACTTCTTAGATTTGGAGGTTGAGACATAGACTTTAGAGTTCCTAGCTTTATAGAAGGAATCATATCTTAATTCTATAATAGTTTAGTACGGGCAGATGGGATAGTTCCATCTATATATCTAAAAGTGAAGAATAGAGATCCTAGGTGGACTCATCTTCATTAAGCAAGCAAGGCAAGTTTGTAGGCCAAGAACTCTAGAATGGCCAAGATACACAGAGACGCAAGGTTTGTAACGAGAAAGCAAGGTAAGTTTGTGGGTCACATATTCAAGAGTGTCCAAGATATATAGAAAGGCAAGGTTTGCAAAGAGTAAACAAGGAAAGGCTATAGTCTAAGTTCCTAGCAGGGAGTTAGACAAGGTTATATAGCAAAGCATGGTTTACATTTATTAGGCAAGGCAATGTTGTCTTTAGTAGGGATTGATTATATGCAAGGTCTACAAGTAGTAAAGTTAGTTCCAAATGGAAGACAAGTTGAGAAGCAAGTTTGATGTCTCTATTTATTGTTACATCATAAGTAGTGACCAAGTAAAGTGATCAAGTTTGAGCATGAGGGGAGGCGATTACTGATCCGTGGAGATTAGTTTTAGTAAATGCTACCAAGTTGCTTAAAATTGATTGTTAGTTTGTTTATTTTCTATATTTTATGCATTCATCGTGTAGTAGGATGAATTCATATAGTCATGGAGACTCTAGTTGGAATGCTTCAGCACTTTCAACAAAAGTGAGAGCAGAATTCCAAGAGTTGTCCTTGAAAGAATTACATAAGCGGGCTAATTAGATCCAACTATTCACCCTTTGCAACATCAGTTCTCTTAATGAAGAAGAAAGACAGATCTTATAGGATATGCATTGACTATCGAGCACTCAATAAGATTGCTATCAAACACATATATCCTATACCCAGGATTGATGCTCTTTTAGATGCTCTAGGTGGAGCCAATGTATTTAGTAAAATAGATTTTACAAGTAGCTATCATCATATTAGAGTAAGAGATCATGCTAAGACTCAATTAATCCAGAAAAGACTCAGTTGTTTCTTTCGAGGATAGAGTATCTACTGATGGGATTTAGATGGATCCCAAGAAGGTTTCAGTTATGTTATTTTGGCCTACTTCTCAGGAGGAGGGGCAATTATGATCATTTCTAGGACGTTCCAATTTTGATCGAAAATTCATCTCTTTTTATTCATCGATAGCAATACCTATGACGAAATTGCTTCAAGGTGGGTTTCTTTGCATGGAAGCAAGAGTAGCAAGATACTTTCAATACTCTGAAACAAGTTGTTTTAGAGGCTCCTATACTCAAAGTGGTCAATCCACAGAAACCCTTAGAGTTAAAGAGAGATGCTAGTGGCATAAGCCATATGGACAATTTTGAGCCAAGATGGCAGGCCATTGCATGAACAGGAGTTGTATGCAGTGGTGTATGCACTTAAAGTCTAGAGACACTATCTTTATGGTGTAGACTATAAGGTATACACAAATCACCATACACTTACGTATTTTTGTAGTCAGCCAGATCTCGAGGCAATAAGGCTCGTTGGGTTGAGCTCATATAGGAGTTTCACATGGAAATCTTTTATAGAAGAGCAAAGAGAATATAGTTGATGATGCATTATCACGGATAATGTATCAAATGAGCTTTAGAGTTCTAGAAAGCTCATTGCTTCAAGAGATAAAGGAAGCACAGGTAGAAGATCCACATTCTAGCCATTAGTGATGACTCTATTATAGGAAACGGGACAGTTTCAGTTGTTTCTTCCCCTAGCAGAGCAAGCAAGTCCATTTTGTATTCCACTTCCTCACAGGAGAATGGAATAGATAGATGGAAAGGAAAGGTTTGCGTACCAGATTCTCGGGATTTGAGAAGAAAAGTCATGCATGATACCCATGATGTGCCTTGTGTAGGACATCCAGGTGTTGACAAGACAATACAGCTCATTAGAAGAGCATTTTGGTGGCATGGATAGCTAGAGATGTCCACACTTATGTTTAACAGACTTTACGTGTCAAGTCAACAACGCAGAAAGGATAAAGACTCCAAGTCTTTTGTATCCTTTACAGATTCCAGATCACAACTGGAATAATGTATCCATGGACTTCATAGTCGGGTTACCGTTGTGGGAGCGATTTGCGACGACTGGCGGATCAATTCAGTCGCCTCGCTAACGGCGCACGCAGGGTGACTATGCGGAACAGGTACAAGTTTTCCTAAGGTCCATAGGGTGAAGCGTTCCTATAATGTTCAACTGCGTCAAAATAAGAAGGTAGGATAATCTTTTCACTAACTATATGATTTTTTATAGTTTCGTTTGTCTCTTCTTGGAACTTTTCTACGTTTCTATCTACAGTTGGAGGAAAAAGATCTTCATTAACACTAGGTGGAACAGTAGAAAGTAAAGTTATAGTTGTTCTAGGATCGAGCAAAGATTCTTCTACTATTACTTTTTTTATTAATTCTTTATCTTCTATTGGGTTTGGAAATAATAATTCAAAAGTTGTCGAAGGAAGAAAGGAACTATATGAAGAACTTGCTTTATCTTCTATTGGGTTTGGAAATAACAATTCAAAAGTTGATGAAGGAAGAATGGAACTATTCGAAGAACTTTCATTAGACATAAAGTAAATGATACTAAATTAATAACCAAAGTCCTATACAACCTATAAGATGATGTTTTTAAATGACAGTCTAAAAGATAGCCTATACAAGCTAATAAAAGTTTCAAACTAAGGACAATCTCTACTTTTCAAACTTCAGGTCACATGTGAATCTCCAGTTCGCTAATAACTTTCTGCAAAAAACACATTAGAATATTAGTAATCTAACAAGAAATTAATAAGAAACATAAAAAACACATTGCACATTCATTAAAGCATACATGTGCTCATACATGCTAACATACATTCATGCACATGCTAACATTAGGTAAATGCACATTCATACTAACACTTAAATGCATTTATGCACATGCATATGTTTATGTATACATCAAAACATTCACATGCTCTAATGCATATATTCACATCCATGCTATTTACTTTCATACATATATGCGTATACATACTAACCATGCATACACATACACATAAGCTTCATGCATTAAAATAACACTATGTTTACATGTTAAACACTCAACACATGCATGCATACATTCTAAAGCAAACACTCAAACTCATGCTAATCCAATCACTTAGATGATTTTATATATATGCATACAATAGCTCAATTACATGCTCATGCATATGTTTTAATAACACATACAAGTATGTATCTAATTATACAATACCAATCTCATAAATAACTTAATAAAACTACTTATCTCTAATTAAAATACTGTAGTAATATATAGATATAATTAGTTAAACAATGCAATATTAACTAACTAATTAAATATAATTATATATAGTTTAGATTAATTAATTCTAATTAACTAATTAATTCATTACCAAATTAACTAACTCTTTCTCTCTCTCTGTCGTTCTCTCTCTCTCTCTCTCTCTCTCTCTCTCTCTCTCTCTCTCTCTCTCTCTCTCTCTCTCTCTCTCTCTCTCTCTCTCTCTCTCTCTCTCCCTGCGTTTCTTTCTCTCTCCTCTGTCTCTGCCGTTTTCTCTCTCTCTCTCTCTCTCTCTCTCTCTCTCTCTCTCTCTCTCTCTCTCTCTCTCTCTCTCTCTCTCTCTCTCTCTCTCTCTCTCTCTCTCTCTCTCTCTCTCTCTCTCTCTCTCTCTCTCTCTCTCTCTCTCTCTCTCTCTCTCTCTCTCTCTCTCTCTCTCTCTCTCTCTCTCTCTCTCTCTCTCTCTCTCTCTCTCTCTCTCTCTCTCTCTCTCTCTCTCTCTCTCTCTCTCTCTCTCTCTCTCTCTCTCTCTCTCTACACCGTTCTCTCTCTCTCTCTCTCTCTCTCTCTCTCTCTCTCTCTCTCTCTCTCTCTCTCTCTCTCTCTCTCTCTCTCTCTCTCTCTCTCTCTCTCTCTCTCTCTCTCTCTCTCTCTCTCTCTCTCTCTCTCTCTCTCCCTCTCTCTCTCTCTCTCTCTCTCTCTCCTCTCTCTCTCTCTCTCTCCCCTCTCTCTCTCTCTCTCTCCCCCTCTCTCTCTCTCTCTCTCCCCCCCCTCTCTCTCTCTCTCTCTCTCCCCTTCTCTCTCTCTCCCTCTCTGCCCCGATCTCTCTCTCTCTCTCTCTCTCTCTCTCTCTCTCTCTCTCTCTCTCTCTCTCTCTCTCTCTCTCTCTCTCTCTCTCTCCCTCTCTCTCTCTCTCTCTCTCTCTCTCTCTCTCTCCTTCTCTGTCTGCGCGCTGCCGCGCTCAGACAGAGGAGGGGAGGGAGAGAATTTTCCTCTCTCTCTCACACACACACACATCACACACACACACACATCACATACACACACACACATCACACACACACACCTCACATACACACACACATCACACACACACACACCTCACATACACACACACACATCACACACACACACCTCATACAAGCGCACATACACACATCACATACACACACACATCACACACACACACATCACATACACACACACACACATCACACACACACACACCTCATACACACGCACATACACATATCACATACACACACACATCACACACACACACATCACATACACACACACACATCACACACACACACACACCTCATACACGCGCACATACACACATCACATACACACACACACACCTCATACATGCGCACATACACACATCACATACACACACACACATCACACACACACATCACATACACACACACATCACACACACACACACCTCATACACGCGCACATACACACATCACATACACACACACATCACACACACACACATGACATACACACACACATCACACACAAACACACCTCATACACGTGCACATACACACATCACATACACACACACACACCTCATACACGCGCACATACACACATCACATACACACACACATCACACACACACACATCACATACACACACACACATCACACACACACACCTCATACACGCGCACATACACACATCACATACACACACACATCACATCATATACGCGCACATACACACATCACATACATGCAATGCTGCACGGACCCAGACCAAGCCATGGAATAAGCATGGGCATGCTTCTAGCCGGACAATCAACATTCATGTAGTAGCATGGGCACATCAAGATCATCATACACAGCATTACACGATGGCTTAATATCCCGAGCACGAGGAGGGTCTATTGAGAAAAAAGGAAAAACAGAAGAAAGTAAAGAGCAGGAGAAAGTACCTGCAAAAAAAACATTAGCAAAATATGGAGCAAGCCCATCTATTTATACACACAGAGATCTTCATTTTGCCACTCTTTTGGATTTGCTTTATTTTCTCAACCATTCTTTAACCCACATTTATCCACCATACTTTAAATTAGCTTTAATCACATAACTCACTTTCTCCATTCTTTTCACCACATACTTTTTGCACTTTAAATGCATACTTAATTTAGGCCACTCTTTGATTTTGCACACATAAATACCATACTTTTAACCAGTCCCTTTAACCACTTTAATTACACACTTAACTCACACCATTCTTTAAACACTATTCATATATACCACTCATTAATTATCCACTTCATTTTCATTTTAATTTAATTATCCTAAATTTCAATTAATAATTCATTTAAATTAAGCTTAGGTTAAGAAATTAATTAATTAGGACCTTAGTATTTAAATGCACACAAACTATTAAGGTAACTAATTAGACCATATTTTATATTTATAAGTTAACCAATGTTAATTATAGATTAATTTCATGAAATATTAATTGTTTTAACCCTTGAAACATTCAAAAACCCTAGAAAACCTACTTAAAACCCATCAAAACCCCATTAAAACCCTTTGGAAATCACTGATAACCCATTAAAATTATCTAAACCCCTAACATTAACCTAATCTCATAAACAACACATGAATTCAAGAAACCCTAAAGTTGAATCTATAAAACACATTCAACATTCAATGTAAAGTAAACCCTAATATGAACATATGTTCTACTTCATCATTCATACCTGTAAACACTTTCAAAGTAGTTAATTCCATTCAACACAACTGATCATCAATGATATAAAAGGATAGAGTTCACCAATAAAATTGTTTTTCATTTTCTCTGGTCATCAACGGAAAGGTTGAAAACTTTCCGACATTCGCCCCGGCCAAACCTGCACATCGTCCTCGATGGGCCAACCTGTTTGCCCTCCCGTATCTCTCTTCTTCTCTGCTCATTTGAATCTAAATTTGTTTTTTCATTAAATTGTACATTTTTAGGTTCTTGTCTCAATTGCTTTCTAGTTACTCTTTGATTAGATTCATCTAGATCTTGAGTTTCATCTCTTTTTCTCTTTTCTTCCACATTTGCAATATGTGAGAAGATAGAGAAATTATCTATAGGTGAGTTCCATGCAGTTTTGTTCATTATATCATCTCTAGCTTTTATCAATGCTTCTATTGAATAATTTTTGGTTTCTTTTGATGTATCATCATCTGAATCACTTTCATCGCATTCTAATCTAACCCCAGATGAGCTTCTTTGAGCTTCTGATATATTTTCATATAGTTTTTGCATCCCACCTTTTCCCCAATTTACAGCTAGAGGGAGGTGGGTGCGATAATCACATAGTTTTTTATCAATATCAATAACTAATTTTCTTTCTTTTGCCTCTTTTAATGATTCACAAGCATAAGACATATGTTCAGTGGAGTCACACCAAACACATCGTCGGGTGGGTGTGCCTCTTCGTTCATTATTCTGAGCTACTGGTTGATTCTGAGTTGTTGGTTGATTCATTACAGCTTCTATAGGTATAGGATTCATTTGTGGAGCATGAGTAAACTGAGGACCTAGAGTTGTTCTATCTTGACTAACTAAGGAATGAACTATATTTTGAAGTGTTTCCACTTCCTTAGATATGTTTGTATGCATTTGCATCATATTATCTAATTTATTAAATAATATTTCAAATTGTAATTCACTAGGCACTTTAGATGTTGATGCTTGTTCAGTTAAACTAGAGTTTATATTGATTTTAGGATTTTGAGTAGTTGGTCCTACTGTTGGAAAACTTAATTCATATCATATAATAATGATTGTCTCTGTTTCATTTGCGCTACTATTTCAACTACTTGTTTAAGTAACCCCCCAGTCCTCTGTTAACCCATATCTTTTTCCAGGTTCCTCTAGTCTTCTTTCTACTTCACTTCTAATGTCTGTAGGCAAAATTTTTAAGAAACAAAGTACTATATCTGGAGTAAGTGCAATCCTATCTTGTTCAGGTAATTGTGAAAATCTCTTCATAAATTCCCCATGTAATTGTGTAAGAGATATTTGGTTTTTGGGAGTGCTAAGCCACTTCATAAATCCCTCCCTACTGTGTTGACTAAAATCTTTTAAATAAAATTCTTTATGCATTTGTTTTTTAAATTCTTCCCATGCAAGTGCTTTATAAGGTTCTATAACACTAATGGTTGAACCTATTACAAGTCTTACTAAAAATGTTACCCATTTGTCAATTGGTAAACCGTGTAGTTTTGCTAAGTCTTCAAAAGTGTCTAAGTAATTAGCTGTATTAACTCCTGTAAATTTTCCTTTTTCTTTTAACATAGCCTCTACTACTTTTTGGCCTTGGGTTTCTGACATCATATTTTTAAATAACTCATCCATTTTGGTTTGTATGTTCGAACTAGACCTAAGTTTCTTAATATAATCCTTAACTTCTTCTTGAATTTTAGATTTCTCTTCCAGTTTTCTACGTTTCTATCTACAGTTGGAGGAAAAAGATCTTCACTAACACTAGGTGGAACAGTAGAAAGTAAAGTTATAGTTGTTCTAGGATCGAGCAAAGATTCTTCTACTATTACTTTTTTTATTAATTCTTTATCTTCTGTTGGGTTTGGAAATAATAATTCAAAAGTTGTCGAAGGAAGAAAGGAACTATACGAAGAACTTGCTTTATCTTCTATTGGGTTTGGAAATAACAATTCAAAAGTTGATGAAGGAAGAATGGAACTATTCGAAGAACTTTCATTAGACATAAAGTAAATGATACTAAATTAATAACCAAAGTCCTATACAACCTATAAGATGATGTTTTTAAATGACAGTCTAAAAGATAGCCTATACAAGCTAATAAAAGTTTCAAACTAAGGACAACCTCTGCTTTTCAAACTTCAGGTCACATGTGAATCTCCAGTTCGCTAATAGCTTTCTACAAAAAACACATTAGCAAAATATGGAGCAAGCCCATCTATTTATACACACAGAGATCTTCATTTTGCCACTCTTTTGGATTTGCTTTATTTTCTCAACCATTCTTTAACCCACATTTATCCACCATACTTTAAATTAGCTTTAATCACATAACTCACTTTCTCCATTCTTTTCACAACATACTTTTTGCACTTTAAATGCATACTTAATTTAGGCCACTCTTTGATTTTGCACACATAAATACCATACTTTTAACAAGTCCCTTTAACCACTTTAATTACACACTTAACTCACACCATTCTTTAAATACTATTCATATATACCACTCATTAATTATCCACTTCATTTTCATTTTAATTTAATTATCCTAAATTTCTTAATTAATAATTCATTTAAATTAAGCTTAGGTTAAGAAATTAATTAATTAGGACCTTAGTATTTAAATGCACACAAACTATTAAGGTAACTAATTAGACCATATTTTAATTTTATAAGTTAACCAATGTTAATTATAGATTAATTTCATTAAATATTAATTGTTTTAACCCTTGAAACATTCGAAAACCCTGGAAAACCTACTTATAACCCATCAAAACCCCATTAAAACCCTTTGGAAATCACTGATAACCCATTAAAATTATCTAAACCCCTAACATTAACCCAATCTCATAAACAACACATGAATTCAAGAAACCCTAAAGTTGAATCTATAAAACACATTCAACATTCAATGTAAAGTAAACCCTAATATGAACATATGTTCTGCTTCATCATTCATACCTGTAAAAACTTTCAAAGTAGTTAATTCCATTCAACACAACTGATCATCAATGATATAAAAGGATAGAGTTCACCAATAAAATTGTTTTTCATTTTCTCTAGTCATCAACGGAAAGGTTGAAAACTTTCCGACACCGTGGACCCAAAGGGAGTGGGATACTATCCTTGTTGTGGTAGACAGATTGATGATCCATAGGGATCATGACTTTGGTCCATAGAGATCAGTTCATACCCACACAAGAGACGATAGGAACTCCACACATGGATCAAAGTGTTAGACATTGATCCACAAGGATCAGTGCATTTGATCCACAGGGATCATTGATCCACAGGGATCATTGATCCACAGGGATCATTGATCCACAGGGATCAGTCCATTTGATCCACAGGATCAATCCATTTGGACCATGCATTTGATCCACATGGATCTGTCCATTTGATCCACAGGTAGCAGAGTTGCTTATCTAACATGTCTTCAGATTGTATGGGTTTTCGACATCCATAGTTTCAGATAGGGATGTCATATTCACAGGACCAAGAGGGTCAACGAGTTTTTATAGGACATGTTGGGCATATGTGTCTGAGGGACAAACAAATTGGGATAGTACTTGCCACTAGTTGAGTTTCCTTTTGAGATGAACTATGGCATGAATCCCAATGCTCTCAGTACCATAGGCATGTCACAGAAATGTCCTAGTGCATCGGAGTTCTTAATGAACGTCCAAGAAAATTTAGAAATAGCTAAAGCCAAGATGCAGCAAGCCATTGATAGGGCTAAAGAGTATGCTAGTAGGAAGAAACCTCCTAGATCCTTTGAGAAAGGAGATAGATGTAGGAAAAACCTCCTAGATCTTTTGAGGAGGGAGACAAAGTCTTTCTTCAAGTACTAGCTAGATCTACTTCACTCTCCACAAGGAAGTGTAGTAAACTATCACCAAGGTTTTGTGAACCTTGAAAGATAGTTAAAAAGCAATGATCATTCTCTAGAGAGGGTACTAGATCGGACATAGAAGCGAATGAGAAATTGTGTCATCCAGGAGTATCTAGTAGCCTAGAGAGGATTACCACTTACTGGCTCTACTTGGGAATCAGAAGCTCTTGTTCACAAGTACTTTCCCTTATTGATCATTGAGGACAACGGCATTTAGAAGGGGGAGAGAGTGTCAAACATTGATCCACAGGGATCAATGCATGTGATCCACAAGGATCAGTCCATATGATCCACACGGATGAGTTCATGTATGTGAGGGACAAGGGCCAGCTAGCAAAGGTCCCACACTTGGGGGATACCCTAAGGTACTTTGATAGTAATGGGAGTACTTGGACAGTAATGGGAATAAGTCTTGCATGACATTGGCCACATGTTCACACTAGACTATTCTAGATCATTGCTATTTTTAGAGTGTACAATTGCTATTTTTAGAGTACAAGAGGGTATATATGGATGGGAGGAGAGTCACACACATCATTCAAGTCTTTCTCACTGTGTGGTGATTCTTCAAGAATACAAGTAGAATTGAGTAGTTGTTAGAAATATTTTTGTTTATTATGCCAATTTTTTGTATTAGCTTTGTTGATTTTTCTCTAATCATGTGTGAATAAGCTTCCTTTTGGGGTTCTTCTAGAAAAAACAATGAATTTTGGCTCATCACTTGTATTTTCAAATTTGGGTAAGAAGAAAGGAACACAAGCATTTAGCAAAATGGGGCAAATAAAGGTATGGGATTTTGATTTCTTATGTACCTACACATGCAATTTCTAGGCTAAAATGGTGAGGAAACAAGCTCTATCCTTTCTAATGAATCCTTATCCCATTCCTCGAGCCCTCACATAACTATGAATCTTTACCTTCTTCTCTCTAGTGCATGAAGAAAAGTTCTAAGTTAAACCTATCGATACACAAATAGGAAATGAGAAAAGGTAGAGATATGAAGGTTAGAAGAAGGAGGGGAATGAGGAGAATGAGGAGAGGGAGACTGCAACAAAAATTATGAGGAAATAGAGATAAAATGTTAGTTCTTCTAAGGACAAATGGGAAAAACAGGTTCTAATTCATTTACTTGAGGCTCTCGATGAAATCATGTTCATAAACCATTGGGAGAAAGAGTAGTATGGTGCCTTAGCAAGGGGTTTGTTGAGGATTCAATATCATGAGAGGGAGAAGAGGTGGCCTGCTACACTCAAAGGAAGAATATGGAACCTAAGGATCATTCTACCATCAATAAAAGCAATTGGGAATGATAATGCCCTATGTGATTAAGTGTGAAGGCCAAACTGTATGGTCAAAGTAGACATATCAAAGGCGATTAGTAGGATCAATATCAGAGCAGAGAGCCTTGGGCTCTATAGAATTAGTTTGGGAGGTGGTGCTCAAACTCGCTTGTTCCCTCTAACAAAGAGACGTGCAACCAGCTGTGTCTATTGGTGGTGCTTATAGGCTAATTGATATTCCTGTGAGTAACCGCATAAACTATGGGATCAAGAAAAAGTTATATTGATGTGGTTCAATTCTGATTCCCTGAGCAGATACTTATCATGAACCTATAACTTTGGCATTGGTGTGAACTTTGATGATGGCTTTGTGGAGGTATTAGCATCAAGCTCAGGTTTACCGACAAGAAAGCAGACCAAGAGCAGATCTTTTGAAGTCTCAAAAGATTGAGAGTAGAGACACGTTGTTACAAAGTAGCACTTTTTAACACATTACTACTCTAGAAAAGAAACTTTACCATCAGTTATCAATGTGTTCACGTTATCAATGTGTTCACGTTTTTGTGTCTAGATGCCTACTTCACATTTTGTGAAGCTCAAGGTTGAGTTTGCATCTAAAGTTAGGAAGAGGCTGTGAGAGCCGCACTTGCAATAGATGATGAGCTACAACCTAACAACGTGAAGAGGGACATGTACATGTTGAAGGAAACATTCTAAGCATCAAGGTCATGGAAAATGAAGCCAAATATTTAGGAGCATCATTTAGTGCTTTCATGGATGTGCTTTCTTGGCAACAAGAACAATTGAAGAGTTCGGTCCATCATTGCTACAGCAGGGAGGTAGAAAGAGTTTGCAGCATCAGAGGGAATATGTAAGTCAGATGCTTCAAGCAACAATGGCAATCAATACTCAAAGATTATTCAAAATGGAAATTACATCTATCTATTGGGAGTTATTACCAAAAAGTGGAAGGGTGAGTGTCTGTTGTGAAGAGAGATGGTGGATGCAATCCAAGATGAGTAGGTACTGCTACAACCAGCTTCACACCAGCCAACTGAGACTTCAGAGTTGATTAGTAGACCCTTTGAGCTTTCTAAATCCACCAAAATATCAGCCAAGTACTTGGAACATGTATCCCAAAAGTTTAAGTCAAGACAGACTAGTTGCGAAATGAGTAGCTCCCAAAACTTGCTATTTTGGACATACACCTGCTGAAAAAATGAACAGTGCTCTCAACCTGGAAAGAATTAGATAAATTCCTTTTGGGCATAGCAAATAGACTTAGCAAGCTTCCCAATCCAAGTTAAAACACTTCAAATTATGGAATGAGCACTGAGAACAAGTTCAACATTTCTAGAACCTCCCCACAATTCTCGGGGCACTGCAGAGATAGACCAGTAAGCAGTAAAATGCAGATATCTCCAACGTTATTAATCCCATGACCTTCAAAATTTATATGCACAAAGTAAACAGTACAAGCTATCCAACGCAAGTTAAATCACTGAAAAATGTTCAGTGGAACTCGAGATATGACCTTCTGAAGTTTACTGCTCTTAGTGAGTATAGCAGAGAACAAAACAGAGAAGTAGATGATGATAAATGTATAGATTCACATATGATTACAACCACATTGGCAATGAATCTTTGCACAATGGGAGTAGAATGATAGAGCTATGGAGTAAGCTCTTCAATCTCTACAAAATGACATCAAGTGTCACGTACAAGGCTTGCTAATCGCCTCTTCCTTCTTGCTCTTTTTATAGCTATTCTTGGAGGGAGTTTTGAATTCGAATTCGAATGGCTCCACCTAAAAGTGATCCCCAAAGTTAAGAGAGATTCCCTCAGCTCAAAAATTCGTGATTTTGGTAGTTAGAGCCATGAGTTTGCTTTTACATCATGCATGAGGTAAGCCAACCTTTCCTTTTTTCTTTTTCCATTTACAAAAGATAAAATGTACTCTTTTACAAGAGGTGTTCACATGACTACTCATGTGACTTACAATGAGGATGATATCAAATATATCAAGCATGTAGGCTTGGGTAAATGCACCAACAGCTCCCCTCAAGCCTAACATGCTTGGCCTTCAAATAAGTCTTCAATTGTCCTTGATTTCCTGCAAGCCAATCATCAACTTGAATCTACTTAACTTCATACCATCAAGAGCTTTAGTCAACATGTCGGCACATTGCATATCTGTAGAGACATAGGATAGTTGAATATCCTTGCTCATTAGCTTCTCCCTTACATAATGGTAGTGGACTTCAATATGCTTGGTTCTAGCATGGTATACCGGATTAGCTGCTAGATGTAGTGAGCTTGTGTTGTCACCAAAAATATGAGGTGTTGAAGAATGAAGTCCAAGATCTGTGTACAAAGACTTTAACCACATGATTTCTTGAGTTGCATTAGCCAAACCTCTATATTCAGCTTCGGTAGAAGATAATGCCAGGGTTGGTTGCTTCTTTGATGACCAAGAAATGATTTTTGAACCTGCAAATGATATATACCCTGATGTGCTTCTTCTATCATCTTTAGATCCGGCCAATCTGCATCTGAGTAGACCTTTAGCTCAATATCTGAAGTAAATGAATAAAACAAACCTTCATTCATGGTCCCCTTTAGGTACTTGAGGACTCTCTTGGCCGCTTCCATATGTGGTCTTCTCGGCTTATGCATAAACTGACTCAATATGCTAACACTATAGCATATATCCACCCTTGTGAGTGTTGCATAGTTCAAACTTCCAACCAAGCTTTGATAGCTTGTGATGTCTTCAATTGGCTCTCCTTCATAAGCACTAAGCTTATGATTTTTCTCCATAGGTGTACCTGCACACTTGGTATTTTCCATCTTGAACTTGACGAGCATGTCATGGACATACTTCCTTTGTGTGATGTATATACCTGAATCTGTGTAGATCAACTCCAATCCAAGAAAATAAGTGAGTGGTCCGAGGTCACTTATTTTGAACTCCTCCTTCATTTGACTCTTTACCTGTTTGATTCCTTCAAGATAATTGCCTGTGATAATAATATCATCAACATACACACATAAATAGATCACTTCAGATCCATTCCTCTTTATGAACAAAGAGGTATCCACCTTGCTAGCTTTGAATCCTTGGTCCTGCAAATAAGTCACCAATCTGAAATTCCAAGCTCTTGGAGCTTGCTTCAATCCATACAAAGCTTTCTTTAGTTTGCATACATAGTTAGGATCATGTGCTCTCATATCCAGGAGGTTGTGCCATATACACTTCCTCAAAAATCCATCCATTCAAGAAAGCATTCTTTACATCAAGTTGATAAAGATTCCAATTTCTAGATGGATCAAGACTAATGAGAACCCTAATTGTAGGCATTTTTGCAACAGGAGAGAAAGTCTCCTCATAATCAATACCATGGGTTTGAGCAAACCCTTTAGCAACTAACCTTGCTTTGTGTCTATTTATACTTCCATCTGGTTTCCTCTTGATTTTGTATATCCATCGAGATCCGATTATCTTCATAGATGGCTTGTTAGGTACGAGCTCCCAAGTGTCATTCTCCTTCAAGGCTTCCATTTCTTCATTCATTGCATCTCTCCAAGCTTTCTTGCTTTGTGCTTCTTCGAATGTGGTAGGCTCTTCATTGGTTGAATCTTTTGCAATGTAGATTGAGTGCTTTGTGACCAAAGAAGTATCATAACCAAACCTCTTTGGTTTCTTCTTCTCCTCGAAGACCTTCTAAGTGGTTGATGTGAGCTCTCGGGTCCATATGTAGCATCCTGCATCTTTGCTTTACCTTTGTTCTTCCATAGCTTTAGTTTCCAAGTCTTCTAGGTCAATCTCCGAATCACTTTCTTCAATCTGCTTTGGCTCCTTTGGTTGAAGTGATGGAAAATCTTCATCCAAGTCATATGGCAGCTTCACTTTCCTGTCATCATCAAACCATGATTTGTTTTCATCAAAAATTACATCTCTACTCACAGAAAATCCTTTATTAGTTGGATTGTACAATCTATATCCTTTTTGGTTTTGATCATAACCAATGAATACACACTTCTCTGCCTTGGGATCCAATTTCCCTCTTACTTGAGAAGGAATGTGAGAATAGGCTAAGCATCCAAAGATTTTGCAATGCTCTAGACTAGGTCTTCTTCCATTCCACACTTCATATGGAGTGGTTCCATCTAGTGACTTAGATGGAAGTCTATTTATGAGATATGTGGCTGTAGACACAGCCTCTGCCCATAGGTAGTTTGGCAATCCCTTTTCATTGAGCATGGACCTTGCAGCTTCAACAATAGCTCTGTTCCTCCTCTCTGCTACACCATTGAGTTCGGGTGTATACCTTGTAGTATTCTCCTCCACCATCTGATCTGAGTCTTTTCAAAGTCCTACCTGTTTGATTTTCAACAAGAGCAATATACTTCTTAAAGCAATTAAACACTTCATCCTTGTGCTTCATGAAAAACAGAATGGTCCACTGCTACAATCATCTATGAAAGACACATAATATCTTGAGCCTGATATAGATGGCTCCTTACTTGGACCCCACACATCTGTGTGCACTAGATCCAAAGGATTTTGATACATATATCCTTTCTTATTGAAAGGTTGTCTATGAGCCTTGCCGAGTTGACAAGCTTCACACTTATAAATCATGTGTTGCCTTGTGATATTAGGCAAACCAAGTACACGTTGGTCCCTGCAAATCTGTTTGAGTGTCCTCTCACCAATGTGAGCAAGCCTTTTGTGCCATATCTCCAACTCTGTTAGAGTTTGAGATCCATAGCTAAACAAAGCTATGTTCTTTGTATCTTCCACTTCAAAAGTGAAAAGCCTTCCTGTCTTTTCTCCTTTGGCGATCCTTTGAAAGCCTTGCCTTGGGTCTTCAACATATGCTCCAAATCGATTGAATCTAACCTGCAATCCTTTTTCAACAATCTGTCTAACACTTATTAAATTTTTGGTAATTGTAGGGACATACAAGACTTGCTTAAGAGGTTCATATTCCCATCTGATGTCTTCACATTACCTATCTTCTCCACTGAGTGCTTTGTGTCATCTCCTGTCTGCACTTCATGCTTGTTATGAGGATCTTCCAAATCAGAAAGTAAAGCCACATTTCCTGCTACATGGTTTGAGCATCCCGAATCAATGTAAAATATGTGATCATCATCCTTACCCTTCTTCGTTGATAGATTCATAATCAATAATGAATCTTCCTGACTTTGGTCCTCTGCATAGTTATTGTAATCTCTTCTTCCTCTATGGCCACTTTGATAGTTGTTGTTGTTGTTGTAATTGTTGTTGTAGTAGTTGTTGTTGTTGTAGCCTCCATTGTATCTACCTCTATTTGATCCATAGCCACCTCTATTGAATCCTCTTCCTCTTGAGTTCCTCGGGTTCCTGAAACATTCTTCAGCAGTATGGTTAGATAAGCCACATATGTTGCAAGGTTGAGATGATTGGAATCTCCTCCTGCCTTGCTTTCCACTTCTGCCTCTTCCTGTAGCTCTTCCTCTACCTGCAAAGTTTGCTTGGAAAGAGCTTCCTTCATCTTCATTCTTCCTATTCTTTGACTTGTCCTTGACCTTAGCTTTATCAGAATATAAGGCAGAAGTTTGATTACCTCTTGAGGACTCACCACCTTTGCTAATCTTTGCTCATGAGTGAAGAGTTGGCCCATAAGTGTGTTGAGGTCGGGTACATGCATATCCATGTATAAATCCATGGCTGTTGTGAATGACTCCCACTTGTCGTCTGCTTTGATTCCATTCATGATTTGTCTAATGATTTGCTCCTCTTCAATTACCTCTCCAATGCTTCCAAGCTGGTCCGAAATCTCCTTCATCTTTGTGACATAATCAGTCACATTTTACTTCGGGCTTTTCTTCATTGTTGTGAACTCCATCCACAATTGGTTCTTCCTTGCTCGAGTGTTGGAAGAGAAGAAAGAAGCAAGTGCATTCCAGGTCTCTCTTGATGTCTTGAATCCCTTGACATGAGGTAAAAGAAAATCAGAGATTGAGTTTAGAATATAGGACCTTGCAAGTCCATCCTTCGAACACCAATTCGAAAGTCCTTCCACTTCTTCATGTGGTGGTTGCCCTTTGTTCCTCATGGTTGGCATTGCTTCATCTCCGGATATGAATCCATATAGATTCCTCCCTTGAAGGTAAGCCTCCATCCTTAGATACCATGCCGGGTAGTTGTCTCGATCCAATTTTCAATTGTTAATGGAAATCCATCTCCCATGTTGCTTGACTATGCTCTGATACCACTGTGAAGAGAGATGGTGGATGCAATCCAAAGATGAGTAGGTGCTGCTGCAACCAGCTTCACACCAGCCAACTGAGACTTCAGAGTTGATTAGTAGACCCTTTGAGCTTCCTAAATCCACCAAAATATCAGCCAAGTACTTTGGAACATGTATCCCAAAAGTTTAAGTCAAGACAGACTAGTTGCGAAATGACTAGCTCCCAAAACTTGCTATTTTTGGACATACACCTGCTGAAAAAATGAACAGTGCTCTCAACCTGGAAAGAATTAGATACATTCCTTTTGGGCATAGCAAATAGACTTAGCAAGCTTCCCAATCCAAGTTAAAACACTTCAAATGATGGAATGAGCATTGAGAACAAGTTTCAACAATTTCTAGAACCTCCCCACAATTCTCGGGGCACTACAGAGATAGACCAGTAAGCAGTAAAATGCAGATATCTCCAAAGTATTAATCCAATGACCTTGAAAATTTATATGCACAAAGTAGACAGTACAAGCTATCCAACGCAAGTTAAATCACTGAAAAATGTTCAGTCGAACTTGAGATATGGCCTTCTGAAGTTACTGCTCTTAGTGAGTATAGCAGAGAACAAAACAGAGAAGTAGATGATGATAAATGTATAGATTCACATATGATTACAACCACATTGGCAATGAATCTTTGCACAATGGGAGTAGAATGATAGAGCTATGGAGTAAGCTCTTCAATCTCTACAAAATGACATCAAGTGGTCATGTACAAGGCTTGCTAATCACCTCTTCCTTCTTGCTCTTTTTATAGCTATTCTTGGAGGGAGTTTTGAATTCGAATTCGAATGGCTCCACCTAAAAGTGATCCCCAAAGTTGGGAGAGATTCCCTCAGCTCAAAAACTCATGATTTTGGTAGTTAGAGCCATGAGTTGCTTTTACATCATGCATGAGGTAAGCCAACCTTTTCCTTTTTTCTTTTCCATTTAGAAAAGAGAAAATGTACTCTTTTACAAGAGGTGTTCACATGACTACTCATGTGACTTACAAATGAGGATGATATCAAATATATCAAGCATGTAGGCTTGGGTAAAATGCACCAACAATGGCAATCAATACTCAAAGATTATTCAAAATGGAAATTACATCTATCTATTGGGAGTTATTACCAAAAAGTGGAAGGGTGAGTGTCCGTGAAGCAATCTATAAGCGGATCTCTAGAGATTACTTTTCCCTAGATGTTGTATTATATACTCTTTACTTATTAATGGAGTTCAGTGCTATTGAGGTTCCTATAATCCAAGATTTCAATTGAGACTTCCTTGTAGCAAAATTAGTGGAAATTGTTGATGATACCTCAGTTTCAATAACAAAGAAGGGATGATTCTATCAGATGGGGTGGTCCCCACCATAGTAGAGTGGAGGATGTATGAGATGCAGCTCTAAGTCTGAGTGCTTCTCGTATGGAGATTCTTCAAGTTCCACTCTCTAGTTTGGTGCAAAGTAAGGTCCCAGAAGCTTCAGTGTGGGAATGGATAGGATGTACACTAGATGAGGGTCATGGGCATCAGAGTGGCTAACATGATATCTTGGAATCTACTTGACTCATACAATTTGACTTAGACAATGAAGTAAGGGTAGTGGATGCTTGATATACACATACTTCACTTGCTCTTCAGATGAATTTCCTATCCTTGTGATTTCACAATCTTCCTTGGAAACACTGAATCTCTTTGTTCCTTTGCCAATTGGTAGGTTTCAACCAAACATTCTTGTGTAGGGATGTGAACCCTCTGGATAGGATCTTTGGGAGACATTCACTATATCGGATGTTAAGTTTCATGGTATGAAGCTATGTTCAAGATGCAAGGTATCCACAATAGATATTGAGATAGCAGAAGAAGGGTTTGAACCTCCAAGAACTTTAGGAACATTCCAGGCTAGAAGATCCTTCTCTCTCCAAGGCCACAAGAAGTGTTTTCTTTGGATAGAATGTGGTCTGTGAGGAGACTCAGGATGTTTTGCATCACAAATCACTCTCAATATGTGTAGGAGCCAATATAAAGGTTTCAAATGGGATAGGGAATGGATGATTATAAATTGAACAGGAATTTTACTTTTGTTCTTCTAGTGGAAGCATGTGACTTTTGAGCATGGACAATTCTTCCCTGCACATACTTAGATTTTGAAAGGTCAAAGATATGTTCATTGAACAAATGATGTAATGGATCATCAGTCAAAAGAACAGTCATCTTGCAAGTATGGCAAGCTAACTCTTGTATCTCACCTTTAGATCTCTCATATAAGCTTATTAGGCAAATGGGAGGAAGCAGCTCTAGGGGTTCTTCTTTTCAGAGGATGAAGCATAAGGCTAAATAATCTTGTGGTGATCATGATGAAGAATATTTTGCTAATAATGGAAGCCATTTGAGATAGATTTGTGGATGAAATATGTCAAGAAGACCACTCATCTTGTCATTCAAACTCATCTAGAGTCATTTGGATGCATTATATCCTATCACTGAAGCTAAAGAGTGCATATGAAGATGAATAAAAAAGGTATCATATACTAGTCATTTTTCCTTTTACGAAAATGACATGGTTATGGGTTTTCTCATTGAATATAGTAACTCATTGTGTAAGTATAGCTCGAGTTTTAGTAATGATAATAGGAGACAAAATCCTTAAGCTTAGAGATATTTGAAAGGGTTGATAAGGAGGTTGTAATGGCTGCCATACAAAGGGCTATTGAAAAGGCTAATGTGGTAAGAGAAGGTTGGAATGGCTCCAATGTGCTGCTTCTAAATGATTCTCATCTTGTTGGTCTAGATTGAGGCTTGGTTCCAAGATTTGCAGTATTTATGATTGCCACTTTCATTCACTTGGTTGTTCACCATTAGCTTGAGAGAGGTGCAAACAAATCAAGGAGACTCTCACTATGACCAGATTTCTCTCCCCAGATTTTCAATCCCTAGATTTCAAATATCTAAGGAGGTTACTCATTAGATGATCAATAATCTATTGATAGGGGTTGCAGGTGATCATCCTTTCACTTTGCACTGGATCTCGACTTGCCTTTTCTGGAGATATTCAAGGACATTTCACTTTTGTTGCCATGTATATTGGGCATTCTATATAGAATGTCCATTTCCTAATGCTTACTTGGGATTTTAACCCTTGAACATGACCTCCTTACAATAGGGACAATAGTGTTTTCATGGAAGCCAAGTCTGATGCGAACCTATCTACTCCAAATGATCTGATTTCTCTAAATGATCTGATTTCTCTAAATGATATGATCCCTCACCCTTGTGAATAGATCTGAATGATCTGATGCCCGATATAGACCTATAAATCTATGTGATCTTGTGGCCTATATTAATGATTTCGGTGAGGCAATCCAATAGTAGTAAAGAGAGCGAGATAGAGGGGGAGAGAGAAAATTGTGGGTTCCAACTCTCCATGATTTGTAACCTTCATCCGACCTTCTCACTGCCATCTCTTATGCATTAGAGATAATTGTGCATTGACCATGGTGCGTTCATATTCCATGGCCCGAGTGTAGTGAGGTTTGAATATATGCGCACATATAGGCAATATCATTTTCCATATACTGACCAAAAGATTGAGAGAGATAATGAGAGAGAAGTTGTCTTATTACTTTGGATTATGGCTAGGAGAGACTATAGAAAATCATGAGAATCGCGCCTGTCTCCTCAAATCCTTTTGTGAGCACATATGCAAAATCAAGGGAAACTTAAAATAACAAGAACAATGAAACTTCCAAAAACAAATGAAGTTGCATGAATAATTATGAACATACTTTGGGGATTTTTCAGGTGAAAAGGAAAGCATAAAGGATAAAGTTTGAATGAGGGTAACACTTTTAAACATTAAACTTGTTTTTTGTATGTCATGGATCCATGTTTTCTTGTTGCTCTTTGAACTTGTTCTTGGCTTCGTATGCATCTTCAACCTATACACATGTCTGTGACCATACCAAGCTAGCAACTCATTAAATATTACATCCC
Organism: Ceratopteris richardii; assembly: GCA_020310875.1. Classification (NCBI taxonomy): domain Eukaryota; kingdom Viridiplantae; phylum Streptophyta; class Polypodiopsida; order Polypodiales; family Pteridaceae; genus Ceratopteris; species Ceratopteris richardii. The sequence continues at coordinate 86,836,913 of CM035427.1, read as the reverse complement.
TAGAAACCTTAATCTCTTTGATGCGAGGGTTATAACATATAAAATCCTTTTTCTCTGAAGAATATCCAAGAGATATACACATATCTACCTTCGGGTCTATTGTGTTTTGGAGCTGTCTTCTCCAATCATCAAAGCATAGAGGATCAACAACCTCAAACAATTAAATTGTCAATCCAAGGAGCATGCTAAGACCTTCAAAAGAGTAATGCCATTACAAATTTCACAAAAGTTCTTGCTAATTCTCATTTTTCATGTAAGTTGAGTTAGAAGTAAGTTTTTTCAGTATTCTTATGCCTAAAGTGTTTTATTTTTCATGATAAAGACAATGGTAAAATAAAAATTTAAGTTCTAGTACCTGTATCCTTGTGAAGAGAGAATCATGATTCTAATGGATTCACACAATCATGAAGAAACAACACTTTGACGGACAAATGGATCTTAGAAGTTAGGAATAGACTTATAGAAGCATGGAACACTCAAAGAATTACACTGATCAGAAAGATAAATCCATGAAAAATAATAAAAAAAATCACTTGAAATCACCACTAAAGCTTGATGATGAGATTTAGAAAAAAGGATGAGCTCTCATATTCTCATTAATTTCCAAAGATAGAAGATCTCCCTACAAATGGGTCATAATTGACTTATAAAACTTTTTAACTGTCCCTTTTCACACTAAAGTTTCTATTAAAATAATCTACTACCTTGAGAGCTCTTAGAATTCTACAAAAGATATATAAGTTACATCTATCCATGATGAAGAATCTTCCTTATTTTTACAAAATTTGGGATATCCTTTCACTAAATATAAGGTTTACAAAAAGGTACTTAACAACATTCTCCCTCTCCTTGCCTTTTGTCATCCTTGAAAAAACTTGTGTAATGAATCTAATTACTGCTTTTTCTTTCTCTCATAGGCTTGAGCCACTAGGTCATGACTCTTTCTTTTAGTGATATTCAAATCATTGACCATATCAAAAATAGTTTTTCTCCATTGTATTGCTGCTGCAGGTTTATCTATTACATCTTTCTTTATATATTATGTATATGTCATTTCATATGCTATTAGTCAAGCTTTCATTACCAGAGATAGTCTACCAAAATTTTTTTAATCTCTTTCCAAGAATGCATAATCAAAGGCATCCTCAAAAATCTATACAAAATGGTTGCCCATGAATATTTTTATGCTATAATAGGCCACTAAGCATATCTTGTTAGATGTCTTGATTAGATTAAAAAAAAGAGCATTTGAATGCGAATTAAATCCTATGTAATTTAGGGCTTTAAAGTCAATACCTCTAAAGGTTTCTATACATGCTATGATCAATTTCAAAACCCTAAGTGTTAATATATAGGAAGGATCATTGATGTTGGTGCAAGGCAATCAACAATTGAAGTTTTGATGAAGTATTGAAGTCAAGGATTGAAGAAAAGATCAAGTCAGGAAGCATGAAGAAAGTATATGTTCAGAGAATGAAGATATAAATACATATGTATATTAATTTGGAGTTAGTTCACTTATACTTTTGTATGGTGATGAACTTGTACATATTTGCCTATATATATACAAGAAAAATGTCGGGGCAAATATGAGAGCCCATGTGAATAGAGAAATTAGAATTTGTATGAGTCATTAGACACTTTGGAAGTGAGTAAAATTTCTCTCATCACTCATATGTAAAGTTTTCCATAAATGAAGAAAAGTTGCACCCGATATTTCTGAGAGTTCTCCTTCTGTGTTTGATCATTTCAAGAACCCTTTTGTAGGTGTCTAATTCCATAGTGAATGAGTCTATGGTTAAAGTTTGAGAGTCTAATTGTAAAGAGGATGTGAGAATTATGAGTAGGAACATTCATATGTGAAGAAGTGTTGAGTGTCTTTTGAAACAGGCACAATCTCGATGGTCAAAGAATTGATCATTTCTCAGTGCACAGTGTAAAGTTTTGCACAAGTCAGGAGTCAAAATTTCAGTTGGAAGGTAAGCCATCTATGGCTAAAAGCATTTGCATAAACAGGTTCTATTTTGAGAGAACCAAGCTTTAGAAGTTATAGGTGTCAAAGTCGACTATAAAGAACTACAGTTTTGGACATAGGTGACTTGTTAAGATCATTATCAAGATCTACTGAGTCTTTTGGAATGATTTAACTTGGAGGAGGTGTGGAGACTATAGGTGACACCTTGTGCAAAGTTTTATAAAAAACTTTACACATTTGATAAGTCAATGAGTGAATTATGTGCAGCAGACTTTCTATGTAGTCATCTTCTTCACAGTTTTGTTCAAAATTTGATAATTGAGTATTGATCCTCCAAATTGGTGACGGTTTTGAGTTACTCTAGATATAGAGGTGCTCTAACTTCAAGAGTAGCTTGTTCTTTTGGAGATTAAAACTCTCCATCAGTGGTATCAAAGCAGGAAGTATCAAAAGTGAAGAAAGGAGGACTCTAACTGCTGCAGTCATAAAGAATTCAACATTTGAAGATTCAAAAGGTGAAAGCCTGAGAGCAAAGCTTTAGAAGGAGACCATAAGACATCAACGAAGACAAAAGGAACTTCGTTCAAAGTAAAGGTAATATTATTCGTCATAAATCTTGAAGGATTTAATACACAGGTGAAGAAAGGATGGGAGATTCTCTTCAGATAGAGAAACTGGATAGAGAGAACTATCCAGCATGGTCAATGAGGATGGAAGCTCATCTTATGAGCAAAGACTTGATAGGTTATATTACAGGTGAACAAGAAAAGCCTCAGTTAAGAGGTCCCTGTGTTCCAACTAGGGAGGAATTGTCAGATTTGAAGACTTGGATGAAGAGAGATGCTCAAGCTAGGAGCATTATCTATATGGCAGTTAATGACTACTTGCTACCTCACATTAGAGGTCTTGAAAGTGCAAGTGATATATGGAATGATTTGGAGGAGCATTTCCAAAACACCACAAAGTCAAGAAAGGCATCCTTGTGGGTAGACTTTACCACATTCAAGAAGAAAGCTTCTCGATCCATCTCAGATTATGTAACAAGAATGAAGGATATTGCAAATGCATTAGGAGCAGTTGATGAACATATTGAGGAGGATAAATTGGTAAGGCAAATCCTTACAGGTTTGAGAGGTGATGAAAAATGGAAGCCATTCATTTTTTCTACTGAATTATCACTAGATCATTTTACTCGTGACTTAAATCAGTTGCTAGGACACATGCTAACCTTTGAGCATGATGTCAAAGGTGAAGGTGATAAAAGTGCAGGTCAAGCAATGTATTCAAAGGATAAGAAGAAGAATAGCAGAGGGAAGCAACAAACAAATGAAGATGAAGGAACAACTAGCCAAGCTAACTTCCTAAGAGGAAGAGGAGGTGGCAAAGGTAGAGGAAGAGGTAGGAGTAATAAAGATGGAGGCAAAGCATGTTGGATTTGTGGTAAGACAAATCATTTAGCTAATGATTGTTGGCATAACACTCAGAATAATGGTGGATATAATCAGAACTTTAATTCAAGAGGAAGAAGTGGCAGAAATCAGAGAGGTAATTTCAGAGGTAGAGGTAGTAGAGGTTATTTTGGAAGAAATGCAGGTAGAGGATTCCAAAGTCAACAATACAACAATACCTACTACAATTATGCTTTAGATCAAAAGGAGGATTCAATGATAATGAATGCAACTTGTGAAAGGCAAAGTGAAGACCAAAGAGTCTTCTACATTGACTCAGGATGTAGCAATCACCTGAGTGGCAACATAGCTTTGATGACTGATTTGGAGAATAAGGTAACTAATCATGTAGTTCAAACAGGTGACAATACAAAGCACTATGTGAAGTCAATTGGATCAATGAAGGCCAAGGATGTAAGTACTCTCTTGAGTAAGGTTTTGTATGTTCCTAGAATTCCAAAGAATCTGATAAGTGTAGGACAAATTGTTGAAAACGATTATGAAGTTAGGTTCACTAATGAAGGAGTTTTTGTGGAAGACCCTAGCAATGGGTATAAACAAATTGTTTGAGGGAAGAAAGAAGGAAGACTCTTCACATTGAAGATTCAAGGTAACATTGGTCATGCCTTGTACACCTATGGAGGACATAAGATCTCAGAGTTAGATCTTTGGCACAAAAGGCTTGGACATTTTAATGAAAGAGGTATTAAAGATATGGTTAACAATGGTTCGGTGCTTCGATTGCCTAATGTTGCACGTCAACATATGACATATAGATGTGAGGCATGTCAATTAGGTAAGGCTCATAAGAAATCTTATTCCAAGCATGGTTTTATGTATTCCGAGAAGCTTGAGTTGGTACACACAGATGTGTGGGGACCATCAAAGGATTTCAATATCAATGGTTCAAGGTATTATGTGATTTATGTTGATGATGCTACTAGATGGATCACTATCTATGTGATCAAAGATAAGGCAGAGGTATTCAATACATTCAAACATTATCCTGTGTATGCATAGAGAATTATAGGCCAAAAGTTTAAGAGACTAAGGTCAGATGGAGGGGGAGAGTATTTCTCTAATGAGTTCAGTGATTACTTGTGGAATGCATGTATAAAAAGGGAAATTACTTGCAGGTACTCTCCTCAACAAAATGGTGTAGCAGAAAGGAGGAATAGAACTCTTGTTGAGTTTGCAAGATCCATGATGAGGGGAAAAATTGCCCAAATTATTTGTGGGCTGAGGCTGTAAATATAGCTACATATTTGGTAAATAGATTACCATGTAAAGCTTTGCAGGGTATGCCACCATATGAAGCATGGTGGGGTAAGACACCTACTTTAGATCATTGCAAAGTATTTGGATGTTTGGCATATGCATATGTGCCATCTCAATTGAGGCATAAATTGGAACCTAAAGCTGAAAAGTATGTGTTCATTGGATATGATGATAAGGAGATGGGATATAGGTTGTGGAGTCCATCTACAAAACAATTCCTTGTGTCAAAGGATGTTACTTTTGATGAGCAAGGTACTTGGTATGCAGGTACAATCAATATTTATACAGGTGATGAAGAAATTGTGGATCAAAAGAAAGGTAAATCAAAGGTTCAGATATTTGATGAAGAGGAGAACAATGAAGTACAGGTTGAAGTTGAAGAAGTGCCAAGGTTTGATCCAAAATGTGATGAACCAGAAACCTCAAGGAGTGGAGAACTCAGAAGGTCATCAAGACACAAAATGAAGAGGCAAAAGGTAAGGAAAATTGGGAGAAAGCTATGCAGGAAGAGTATGATGCATTGATGGAGAATCAAACATGGGATTTGGTTCCTAAACTAAATAGTCAGAAGATCATTGGATGCAAATGGGTCTACAAGACAAAGAGGTTTGCAGATGGAAGTGTGTCTAGGTATAAAGCTAGACTTGTTGTGAAAGGGTTTGCTCAAACATATGGTATAGATTATGATGAGACTTATAGTCCTGTGGCAAAGATGACAACCATCAGGACACTCATAGCTATTGCTGCATGTAAAGGTTGGAAATTATGTAAACTAGATGTGAAGAATGCTTTTCTAAATGGTTATATTTCAGATGATGTTTTCATGGAGCAACCACAAGGATTCAGAGATGAAAGGTATCCAGATTATGTATGTAAGCTCAAGAGAGGTTTGTATGGTTTGAAGCAGGCCCCAAGGGCATGGAATTATAGACTTGTGAAGTTCTTGAAAGAACTTAGTTTCCAAGTATCTAAAGCAGATAGTAGCTTGCTTGTTAAAGCAAGTGATGATGGGTTCATTTACATGTGCATATATGTTGATGATATAATTCTTAGAAGTACAGATGAGAAAGGCATTCAAAGCCTAAAGAAGCAAATGGAGAAAGAGTTCAAGATTAGTGACTTGGGAGATTTGTCATATTTCTTGGGCATGGAGATCTCATGCACTCAACATGGAGTGTATGTAACTCAAGAAAGGTACTTGAAAAACTTGTTGATCAAGTTTAGGATGAATGATTGCAGGGTAGCACCTACTCCAATGGAGGTCAATTACAAATTGAGCAGATATGGAGGAGAAGAGTTCAAGGACATGAAGCTTTATCAGAGTTTGGTGGGTAGCTTGATTTATGCTACATTAACAAGGCCTGATTTGTCATATGCAATTGGAATATTATCTCAATTCATGCATTGTCCTAGGAAAGAACATTGGGTTGCAGGACAAAGAGTGTTGAGGTACATTAAGGGTACACTCAAAGAAGGTTTGTATTATGATTTTACATTAGATACAAACATCAAGGTATATAGTGATATAGATTGGGCAGGTAATCCAGATGACAGGAGATCAACTTATGGATACTTGTGTTATGTGGGAGATAAGTTAGTTTCATGGTGTTCAAAGAAGAAACACACAGTTGCTTTATCATCTACAGAGGCTGAGTACAAAGGTATGGTTGAAGCTGCAAAGGAAGTGATATGGCTTATGACTCTTATGAAGAGTTTTGACATCACTCAGAGTACACCCACTATTCATGGAGATAACATGAGTTCATTGTATTTGGCTGTTAATCGTGTTTTTCATGCCACGACTAAACACATTGAGATTCACTATCACTTTCTAAGAGAGAAGGTGATGGATAAAGAGATTGAAGTAATACATACTTCAACAAAAGATCAGATAGCTGATATGCTAACCAAAAGCTTAGATGGACCAAAGCTACAGAGATTCAAAGACATGGCAGGTATAAAGAAGTTAGAGAAAACCTCAATTGATGATTGAGGGGGAGCTGTTGGTGAAAGGCAATCAACAATTGAAGTTTTGATGAAGTATTGAAGTCAAGGATTGAAGAAAAGATCAAATCAGGAAGCATGAAGAAAGTATATGTTCAGAGAATGAAGATATGTATACATATGTATATTAATTTAGAGTTAGTTCACTTATACTTTTGTATGGTGATGACCTTGTACATATTTGCCTATATATATACAAGAAAAATGTCGGGGCAAATATGAGAGAGCATGTGAATAGAGAAATTAGAAGTTGTATGAGTCATTAGACACTTTAGAAGTGAGTAAAATTTTCTCTCATCACTTAGATGTAAAGTTTTCCAAAAATGAAGAAAAGTTGCACCTGATATTTCTGAGAGTTCTCCTTCTATGTTTGATCATTTCAAGAATGCTTTTGTAGGTGTCTAATTCCATAGTTAATGAGTCTATGGTTAAAGTTTGAGAGTCTAATTGTAAACAGGCTGTGAGAATTATGAGTAGGAACATTAATATGTGAAGACGTGTTGAATGTCTTCTAAAATAGGTGCAACCTCGATGGTCAAAGCATTGATCATTTCTCAGTGCACAATGTAAAGTTTTGCACAAATGAGGAGCCAAAATTTAAGTTGGAAGGTAAGCCATCTATGGCTAAAAGCATTTGCATAAACAGGTTCTAGTTTGAGAGAACCAAGCTTTAGAAGTTACAAGTGTCAAAGTCGACTATAAAGAACTACAATTTTAGACATAGGTGACTTGTTAAGATCATTTCTCAAGGTCTACTAAGTCTTTTGGAATGATTTAACTTGGAGGAGGTGCGCAAACTATAGGCAACACGTTCTGCAAAGTTTTATCGAAAACCTTACACATTTGATGAGTCAATCAGTGAATTATGTGTAGCAGACTTTCTATGTAGTCATCTTCTTCATAGTTTTGTTCAAAATTTGATAATTGAGTATTGATCCTCCAAATTGGTGAAGGTTTTGAGTTACTCTTGATATAGAGGTGCGCTAACTTCAAGAGTAGCTTGTTCTTTTGGAGATTAACACTCTCCATCAGTTGATATCCTTCAAATTTTTTGCCCCTGTTTCTGCTTTGTAGGTTGTGACAATATAGTTCTTTGATGGTCAGATTCTTTTCTTTGGGCTTGCTATCTTTGGAAAGTTGACCCATTTGGATGGTATAGCTCCATTTTTTCTCATTCTTGTTCTAGGCTAGACTAAGCTCCATGCTAAGAATTTCCATATCCTTAATTGTCAATCCGCGGAAGTGATAGGAGTGATATGAAGACCGTGAACACATGAAGTGAGTGAAGGTGAAGGTGAGAAGCATGAGAATGCACACACACATACACACACACATGCATGGAAGAGACAAGAGAGAAGCAATGGAAGGTCATGTCTATTACTCAAGAAGATTCTTACAACTCAAAATAGACTCTAATCTCCATCAAGGTAACCTAAAAAATGAGCTTTCTAGCTCTTTTTATAGATTCTAGACTAGTTTTGACCGGTTTCATACCTAGTGTCCGGCATAATTCTATCTAAGATCATTCTAAACGAGATTTAACAATAGCCAAAATTCATATGCTCATTCTATCTAAGCTCCTCAAGCTCAAGGACTCCTTGACTTGCACAAAATGGAGCTAGAAATACAAAATTGGGTGTTTTATGATACATATATTACAAAAATGATGAAAATCACTATTTGGAGTTTTGAAAAAGTAATATCAAATATATTGTTTTGAAAAAATGACTGCATGGCTCCCTGTGAGTCATTGCAATTCCATCTTTACATACTTCCTCTACGTTGATGCCTTCGACTACCGCCAGATGTACTGCCAATGCCCCCCTCCCTCTCATGTCTGTCGTCCTCGACATATCCTTGTGATAGGGTCTGCATAATGTAGTTTTGCAAGAGGTCCTGTGCGAGGGTGTGCTCAGCGATGTGAATTCCCGAGAATGATTCTGTCCCCAACTTCTTCCTCCACCTCTACCATAGCCTCCTCTTGGATTTTGTCTACCTCTCTGAATTACTTTGATATCTTCCACCTCTCCCTCTGCTATTGTTATTCTGATTTTGATTTGATCCTTGCTGATTGTGCCAACAGTCATGAGCCAAATGATTACTCAATCCCCATATCCAACAAGCCGTCTTATTGTTATTCTGATTACCTCTTCCTCTTCGAAAGCCTCTTGCTCTTCCTCTGTCTGTGCCTCTACCTGTTGCATAATAAACTTGAGAACTTGACTCTTCTTCATCCTTTGCTTTACCTTTATCTCCTTTCTTCTTATTCTTCATGTGCATTGCAGAACGTTGACCTTTATCTCCATCTCCCTTCAAGTCTTGCTCAAATGTGAGCATCAAACCAAGAAGTTTTAGCTTGATGCTTGATTTTAAACACATATAGATACCCATATACATGTGCATATACATACCAATGTAGGTGTGCATATACATACGCATGTACATGTGCATATACATATGCATGTACATGTGCATATACATACACATGTACATGTGCATATACATACACATGTACATGTGCATATACATACACATGTACATGTGCATATACATACACATGTACATGTGCATATACATACACATGTACATGTGCATATACATACACATGTACATGTGCATATACATACACATGTACATGTGCATATACATACCCATGTACATGCACATATACATCCGCATATACATGCACATATACATGCACATAAACATGGACATATACATACACATATATATACACATACATACACATATATATACACATACATACACACATATACATACACATATACACATACATAGAGACATGTACAGACACATACATACATATACAAGTACATATCCATATACATACACATATACATATCCATATACATAAAAATATACATATCCATATACATATACATATGCATATACATATACATATACATATACATATACATATACATATACATATACACATACATATACACATACATATACATATACATATACATATACGTGTACATATACATATACACATACATATACATATACATATACATATACACATACATATACATATACATATACATATACATATACACATACATATACACATACATATACATATACACATACATATACGTATACATATACATATACACATACATATACACATACATATACGTATACATATACACATACATATACACATACATATACACATACATATACACATACATATACACATACATATACACATACATATACACATACATATACACATACATATACACATACATATACACATACATATACACATACATATACACATACATATACACATACATATACATATACATATACACATACATATACATATACATATACATATACACATACATATACACATACATATACACATACATATACATATACATATACATATACATATACATATACATATACATATACATATACATATACATATATGTAGCTCAAGCGTAAGCACCACCTCCTTTACTTGTCAATCCGCGGAGATGTGAGGACCGGTATGAAGACCACGAGCAAGTGAAGGCACAAGTGGGTGAGTGAAAGCACACAAACATGCACACACATACACACACACGCGCACAAGGTAAGATCCAAGAGAGGAACAATGGAAAGCTTCGATTGCAAAAGAGTTCTCTTACAAAGCTCTATTCTCTAACAAGCTAACCTCAAAAATGAGCTCTCTAGCTCTTTTTATAGTTTTTTGACTAGTTTTGGCCCTGTCCAGACTTAGTGTCTGGCCTAGTTAAAAATTAGGTTCCAGGGCTTATTTGAGGGCTCAAACGAAGTCTAAAAATTATGAAATTTGGTAGGATGATACTTCTAATAGTCTTCAAGCTCAAGGACTCCTCGGCTTGAACAAAATGGAGTCACAAGAATGGAAACTAGTATTTACAATGGTTTTTAGTGATGAAAATCATTATTTTTGTAGGGAATTCTTGTGAAAATTTGACATACACTTCTTGGAGCTCCCTACTTGCTCCCTTTTCTTGTGTGTCCACTTCTTGATCGGCTTCCATGCTTTGTCCTTGACCTTGAGCTTCAACACTCCCCCCCCTCTCGAGTCGATCGTCCATGAACAGACCCTTGTTGTAAGGGTTGTTCCATGTAGTGCTTTGAGAGGTAGTGTCCATCCTTTGTATGAGCTTGTTCCTTGGATTCTAGAAAGAATGTGTCGTTGTGAGCTTTCAAAACTCCAAGTTGCTCAAAAGAGGTTGTCAAGATTGAGTTGGAGCAACTGCTGGCTTCAATTTGCTTTCGAGGTATGGATGTTGTTCCCATGATGTCCTCTAGCTCTTCCAAAGATGATGTTCAGAGCAGTCATGCCAACTACTCATAACCCATAATGAATGATGGGTAAGTGTATTCGTGCATGGGTTGAGGAAAATATGTGCCTTGTGCATGGCCTTGTAATGTAGCCCTATGCATGCTTACTTGGAAAATGCATTGGAAGAAGTATGGTGCAAAAATTGGGGTTCTTGAGCTAAGTGTTCAAGGGTATGCCGATGAAGAGGTTTCCTAATCTATCATGGTTATGGTGTTGCCAAAGAAAAGATACTTACCATGGTGAAGGGTTGATCGATGTTTATCTCTTCGTGTTGTACACCCGGCATTTGTGATGTAACATTGTCGATGAATGTCCGTGTTGATGGTCCACCAATGAAATTTTTTGAGTGCCTGGTCCTGTCTCCTCTTTGCAAAGCAACATTTGCCAAATATTGAGAATTGAACTTCTTTACATTCCTTGACAAACAACATTGGGTAACTACACCAAGCTTAGTTTCACATATTCTGTTTAGGTCACCATAAGTAGGATTCTTCTCACCCAGTATACAAACAAGGATTTTCAGGGTACCAAACTACCCTTAGCAGATATCTCCTTGGATGCTCTCGTACATACAGTAGTTAAGCATCACTCAAGTTGTGGACCTTCAAGCTCTTCCCTCCTACCATGGTAAGGGGAAACAATAGTTGTGGATGCCATGTTCATGCCAAGTTCTTGACATCTACCAGATAAGGCAGCAATTATATCATCTGCTAGCCGAGACACACTTCTGTCCACACTGATAAATGCCCAGTAATCAATAGTTCCACCTTCAACTAAGCATGACTCATTCATGTTCCATGAGCCAAACCTTGGAACAAGCTCTCTCTCTCTCTCTTTTCTTCTTCTCTTCTTCTTCTTCTTTTTTTTTTTTTGTTGTTTGCGAAACAACATCACAAAACAAGAAGACAAAGGTTAGTATCAATAAAAATATTTGACATATGTCAATGTGATCTTGTGCCTGGTATTCTCAAGTGTGTATATGCACGGCCGTGTAATGTGGCCCTATATTAATGCATACTTTGGAAATGCATAACCTGAATGGTGCAAAAGACAGGGTTGTGCAAGGAGCACATGGTTGTTGCTCGTCGAGGCTTTCGATGTTACTTGTAGATGTTGATGCCGGCTATGGTGGAGGTATCCATTGGGTCTCGAAATGATGTAATCCTCCTTATTGGGGTCCATTTTAGAACAACATTTGGCACTGTAGAGATCACTTCAGGCGTCTTCCTCTTTGGATGCTTTCTGAACTGTGGTATCCAGTGTGGTTGGTGCTTTGGTTTGGTGGAGGCTACTTGTACATTTGGCTTCCAAACCCATACCCTTTTTGCACGTCTTCCTACTATTGTCGAAGAGGTAATTTGATCTTCTTTCGATCTCTGTATGCGGTTCTTACCCTTTTCTCTTTGTGGCTTCTTTGTTGAGACCTTTCGCATGTGGGAGAACATAGGTTGTTGTGGATGTAAGAGCTTCTTAGATACCCACATCTGTAATCGCCCTTGTTGAGCTGCTGCTAATTTCTTAGGCACCCAAACTTGTCGAATACCTTGTGGTTTGAGCTTGTCCGAGCTTCTTCCTCCGTCTTCTGGCCTGGTTGGCTTGCTTGGATGGGATCTGTGGGAGCAAGGCTGGTGGTTGCTCTCCTTTGCGTACCCAGATCTGTTTCATGCTCGGAACTGCTTTCTTGTTGAAGGGTGTCTTTCTATTTTCTATAGCAGTTGTCTTGAATTGTTGTGCTTGCTTCTGAGGTTGAACTACTATGGATGCTTTACTCTTCAAAAAAGAAGGAGGGTTTGCTTGCCTTTGCGACTCTTCTTCCATGATTGAGTCGTTCTGGATCATGGAGCTTTTGACACATGTAACATCTGCTTCCAGATGATTAGTTTTAGAAGAACTAAGAGAATGTGGGACATCTGGATTTGTGAGCATGCACTTCTCTAATTCTCTAATAGTTGTGGATGCCATGTTCATGCCAAGTTCTTGACATCTACCAGATAAGGCAGCAATTATATCATCTGCTAGCCGAGACACACTTCTGTCCACACTGATAAATGCCCTATCCAGTGTGGTTGGTGCTTTGGTTTGGTGGAGGCTACTTGTACATTTGGCTTCCAAACCCATACCCTTTTTGCACGTCTTCCTACTATTGTCGAAGATGTAATTTGAACTTCTTTCGATCTCTGTATGCGGTTCTTACCCTTTTCTCTTTGTGGCTTCTTTGTTGAGACCTTTCACATGTGGGAGAACATAGGTTGTTGTGGATGTAAGAGCTTCTTAGATACCCACATCTGTAATCGCCCTTGTTGAGCTGCTGCTAATTTCTTAGGCACCCAAACTTGTCGGATACCTTGTGGTTTGAGCTTGTCTGAGCTTCTTCCTCCGTCTTTTGGCCTGGTTGGCTTGCTTGGATGGGATTTGTGGGAGCAAGGCTGGTGGTTGCTCTCCTTTGCGTACCCAGATCTGTTTCATGCTCGGAACTGCTTTCTTGTTGAAGGGTGTCTTTCTATTTTCTATAGCAGTTGTCTTGAATTTTTGTGCTTGCTTCTGAGGTTGAACTACTATGGATTCTTTACTCTTCAAAAAAGAAGGAGGGTTTGCTTGCCTTTGCAACTCTTCTTCCATGATTGAGTCGTTCTGGATCATAGAGCTTTTGACACATGTAACATCTGCTTCCAGATGATTAGTCTTAGAGGAACTAAGAGAATGTGGGACATCTGGATTTGTGAGCATGCACTTTGACTTTCATTGGAACATCTTGAAGGTAGATGGGAAGTTCCACCTCACCCAAACAAGGGGTTTCCACACCTCCCAATCCTATGAGATAAGCTTCTATGGGAGTGATGTTCAACTACAAGTCTTGGCAGTAGGAAAGTCTAACTGCACTAGTTGCTACACCTGAGTCAATCAATGCTTTCACAGTTCTTGCACTCTTTCCTTGCCCTATCTCTATGGTCACAAAGGGACGTCGGTCAATGCTTTGAGAAGTAATTATGCCGGATTTTCGGCACATATCCATGTGATATTTTGGGGCTTTTGAGTTGACATCTAGGCCTAGTCACCTTAACTTATTTCGCCTAATATGCTCTGTGGCCTCTACCTGTGCTTCTTCCCTCACCCTTAACTCCTCTTCTTTTCGCTTCTTAGCAGTGTTGAGTATCGTAAGCATATCCTCTGTAAGAGGTTCTTGGTATAACTTCACTCTACATCCACTAATATAGTTTGGCAAGATATCTCCTTCTAGAGTGGCCAACTAAACTGCACCGCTAGTGGAAATTCTATTAATGATCATGGGTCCGTATCCTCTTTTTTCCAACTTACGGGCATGTTGTTTTAGCATATAAACCAGCACTAGGTCTCCCTCTTTCAATCCTTTATCTTTGATGTGTGCATCAAAGTATGCCTTTTGTCTTTTCTTTGCAGCATAGATGCCTACCGCCGCACGTAGCCTCGTCTCACCTAAACGTTCTAGATTGAAGATCCTAGGGGACAGTTCATGTCCATTCCACTCATGCTCTTGTGCTACTTTTAAGGCTGGGATGAGGAAGTCCAATGGTAGCATAGCATTCTGTCCAAAGACCATCTGAAATGGGGTGGCATTCAGTACCGTTTTATAGGCAACTCGATAAGCCCAAACAACATGATGTAGCTGTCTGTCCCAATCAGAGTGTTTACTATTCACTAGTTTTGTCAATACATTACATAGGATCTTATTTGTGCTCTCGGATTGTCCGTTAGCTTGTGGATGATAAGGGGCAGACTTCTTATGTATCACCAAGAATTCTTGGAGAAGATTTTCAATGACCTCATTCAAGAAGTGTGTGCCTCTATCGCTCACTAACTCTATTGGTAGCCCATATCTCATGAACACATTCTCGAATAAGAACTTAGCTATAGTCGGAGCATCATTCTTTGTTGTGGCTTTCACTTCTACCCACTTTGTAAGGTAATCTGTGGCTACAATAATATACTCTGCATGGGAGTTTCTAGCTGGGGGGTTAATAGGATCTATGAAGTCTATGCCCCACTTCAAAAATGCACGCCCTCCCATCATTGGCCTCAAAGGCATCTTGTCTTTTCTAACTAGATATTGTGCACGTTGGCATGTGTCACATTTCTTCACATAGGTATGTGCATCCATATGAAGAGTTGGCCACCAAAGTCCTGAGAAAAGAATGGTCTTGATTACTCGGTCATGACCAAAATGTCCACCTGCAACACTACTGTGTGCAGTTTCTAAGACTTTCAAATAGTCTGATTCATGAACGCACAGTCTTAGGTAACCATCTTTGCCTCTTCGATATAGGTTGTCGCCTACTAAGGCATAGTCCTGAGCCTCTTGCTCCATGCTCCGTCTTCTTGTTAGACTAGCCTCTTTGGGTAAGGTTCCTGATCTTATAGACTCTACCAATGGAGCACTCCAATCAGGAATTAATGACACTTGATAAAGTGTGGCATGCTCCACTGGTGGTCTCTCTCTGCACATTGGACAATTCTTAATCCACTCATGTATTTCTTTGTCCATGCTAGGCCAATACACTCCTAAACGTTTCAGATTTTGTAATGTGCACTGTTTAG
Organism: Ceratopteris richardii; assembly: GCA_020310875.1. Classification (NCBI taxonomy): domain Eukaryota; kingdom Viridiplantae; phylum Streptophyta; class Polypodiopsida; order Polypodiales; family Pteridaceae; genus Ceratopteris; species Ceratopteris richardii. Next base: position 86,821,279 of record CM035427.1, on the reverse strand, counting down.
AATAATGATTTCCTAGCAATCCTTCATGAGCTTGTTGCAACTAACTACTATGTTCATCGTCCTCAACACAACAAGCTAATACACCCTCAATATCTTGTTTGTACATGCTTCTTGCCAATATGTGATATTTTTGTGATTTTACAATTTCTTCTTGTGATGTTTTCACATTCTTATTTGCAGGGCCGAAGGTTAGGACTGGTACCAACTTATTTGCCCATTTAGGAACAACTTCTAAATTGAACAGATAAGCATTGGGTAATTCATCAGACACTCCTTGCGGTGACTCTCCTGAAGTGATGCGAGAAAGGTGATCTGCCCGAAGGTGAGTTCTACCTTTCGTGAAACAACCTCAAAGTCATATTCCATTAGTAAGAGGAACCATCTTATTAAGCATCCAGTATTGCAAGGTTTATTGACCAAATATAACAAAGCTTGATGATCAGTGAAAAACTTGAACTTATTGGCCAATAAATAGTTTCTAAACTTCTTCACAGCATATGCCATGCCTAAGCCCTCTCGCTCAGTTGTGGTATAGTTTCATTCAGTTGCGATGAGCTATTTTTTACTAGCATATGTTATGGGCAAATCTATTAAGTTTCCTTCACTTGTGGGTTGCGTTAGCACACATCCTATGGCGTGATTGGATGCATCCACATGGACATTGATTGGTTTATTCCAATCAGGAGTGGTCAGTATTGGTGCTGTGCACAAACGTTTCTTTTGTTCATTGAAAGAATTCTCGCATTTGTCGTTCCACTCAAAATTAGATAACAAGGCATAAAGGGGTCTAGCTATGATCGCGTACATGTGGATAAACCTACGGTAGTATCCACAATGGCCCATAAAGGCTTGTGCCTCTTTAACATTCCTTGGCCTTGGCAGCTCCGCTATGGCTCGTACCTTATCTTCATCTGTTGAGATTCCATTCTTAGAAACAATATGACCTAAGATTTTACCTTGACGCACCATGAACACACACTTTTTTGGGTTCAGACACACTCGATATTCTCTACACTTGTTGAAGATTTGTCTGAGCTCAGGGATGTGAAATCTTATTTCTTGGGAATGAGCACATAAATCATCCACATACACTTCCAAGCTCTTTCGCAAGAACTCTTTGAAGACATGACACATGAGCCTTTGGAATGTTGCCGGTGCATTGGTGAGTTCAAATGGCATCACACGAAATGCAAAGATTCACCACTCTGTGGCAAAAGCTATTTTGTGTTGATCTTCTGGGGCAATGGCTACTTGATTGTAACCTGAAAATCCATCAAGGAAGCTATAAACTTCCTTGCCTGCAACACGCTCTAATAGGTGTTCCATGATTGGAAGTGGATAACTATCTCTGATCGTAGCAGTATTAACCTTTTTAAGGTTAATACACACTCGCAACTTCCGGTTCTTCTTGGGAACCACTACAATGGGGGACACCCATTCAATATGCTCAATCTCATAGATGAATCCAACTTCAATCAGCCTATCAATTTCTTCTTTTATTTTGGCTGCATATGTATCATTATATGTGTAGGGCTTCTGTTTGGTGGGCTTGGCATCAACAGTCATGGGGATCGTATGAGAGAAAATTCTTGGATCTAACCCTTTCAAGTCTCTATAGTGCCACGCAAACACATCCCTATATTCCCTTAATAGAGCTTCGAGCTCCATTTCTTCTCTTGCACTTAGGTCATCTCCTATATATGTGCATCTCTCTTCGTTCTCTTCAAGGGTCACTACAATTTTCTTGGTATTTTCTTTATTATCATATGATTCTCCTATGATGGCCTCTCTCTTAGGCATTCGTACCAAAATTTTTCGGTCGTCAACTTCATATTTCTTGAAGTTTTCTGGTACTTCAAACAATGATTCCTCCTCTTTTTGTTTCACTGCTTTTCTTTTCTTTTTCTTTTGACTGCTCTCACTTCCATCCTTTGAATTTACCGTTTTAATACTTGTGAGAGGTTCTTCTTCTTTTTGGGTGAACACTCCTATACCTTCTAGATAGTGCTGCTCTGATTTAAAGAAACTATCCATCACAATGGACTCTATATCATCGTCATTCTCTTCTTCTTCTATGACATCACTAGGGTCACATTCTTCTAGCAAGGGCTGACACATGAACACTGAAATATCATAACCCTCCTCATCACAATGAGGTGTCCATTGTTCTTCATTGACAACAATGTCCATGGTGGCTAAGATTTCTAGCCAGCCATGAGGCTCCAATTCCTCATTTGGAAAGATCATCGGTGTGTAGGCTGGGTCTCTAACTAGTCTATCTCCTGGCAAAGTTCCTTCTTCTCTTGCCTTTAAATGTTTTTCCTCTTCCTCAGCTACCTTGCACATCCACAAATGAGTATCTTCATGCAACCAAGATGGATCAGGTGAACTTCTAGAATGCACAGAGATTGAATCTTCTTTCGCTTTGTGGATAGGATTCCACTGTAGGGGTGGTACATCTTTGAAGATGTAATCCTTCAAATTGACCTTGGTGGTGACCCCTAAGTGCTGTAACTACAAGGAGTTGGTTCCCCAATCCTGTACAATTTTGTCGTAGGAAGGGTCTTCCTAGGATCATCTCATAGACGTTATTTTTCTCAAAGTCACATATAGCAAATGTATGTTCAAACTCCACACCACAAGTGGTTAGAGTTATCCCTTCTAGCAATCCTAGATGTCTTTCAAAATGACCGTCAACCATTTGAAGCTTCATTCTAGTTGGTCTTAATGTGGGTTTGCTCCATTGCTTCCACAAGGAGGTGGTCGCAATAGCAACACCAGCACCTGAATCTATGATTGCTTTGGTTTTGTAACCTTGGTAGGTGATTGGAAGATAAGTATTACCTTCTTCACCCTCACACATGTCTCCTATTTTATTGAGAGGTATCTCTGGAACTTTTTCCTTAGAGCCTGTTTTTGGCCTATTGGAATCAAGTTCTAGGACCTGATCCTTCACATGATTCCATAGCTCAGGTATTGCTTTGAGCAACTCTTCTACCGTGAGATGACATTGAACCTTAGTGTTCTTCACGACATCGGTGTTCCTTGGAACCACCGAGTCTTCATTTCTTACCAGTATTGTGGGAGGTCTGATCTGAAGAGATTCAGATTCCCATGGGCCTGGAAATTGAAGCAGTTCTTCTAAGGTATTAGATTCAAAATCTAACCTTTCATCTTCTTGTTGCTCGACTTGATCTCCGTAAATGGATGGAATGTCTTGGGGAAATTGATCATGAAGATCATCAATCTCAGGAATAGGAGGGGAATTACCCTTCTCCTTGGCCCATTTCTCTTCGTGTATTTCCTGCAAGAACTCTTGAGAGCACTATTGAATTGAAGGAGGTATTCCAACATCCGTGGAATTAGGAGCATAGGCTCCCATTGGTGGTGAGCTTCCTCTTTGAATAACTGGTTGAGCCTGTGGAGGTAAAGAAACTTGTGGTTTGTTTACCAACTGCTCTAATCTTTCTAGTAAGCCCTAGAAATGCAAATCTGGTTTGACAGAGTTTGTCTGATTGAACTTTTGACTAGTCTCGAGTATAGCTTGAGCTTGTTCTACCATTTTCATGCACATTTTCATTCGTTCAATCTCTAAATCTACTCCAGGGTAACTCTTGTCTAGGTTTGCAGCTGTTGGCCCTTCTTGAAGATGAGCCTGGTAGGCCTTGAACATCATATCCAAGCTTTCTGGGGTTGGATCTGCAAGAATAGACCCCAGTTGCGGTCTATTTACAATGGGTGGTGGGGTGGGATGAGGTGGAGTAGATGGAGTTTCAGCATGCAAGGGGCTTTGAGATGCAATGTCATCTATTTTTGTTTTCACTTCTTTCAGGCTTTCTTCTAGTTCTGATAACTTTTTATTCCACTTGCAATTGGCCTTCTCTCTCGTATCCTTCCATGTTCTTGTTTTCCGCTTGCTAGGCTCTCCTGATTCACTTGACTCTGATTGCTCTACTAGCTTATCCTGTTTTAGCACTTGGGCCCTACTGACTGCATGTACAAGAGCGAGATTACTGCTACTAGCACTTGAATCCACCACTAAGCCTACCACATTAATGTTGGAGAAACAATCACTAACTGGACATATATTTGAAGGTCAAATCTTAGGAAGAAAACCCCATGCCTATGTGAAGGGACAAATTCACAAATGTATTATACTTGTAAAGTTAGTTCACTTTAGTTCTAGAAGTTTTTTTAAAAGTCACGGGAATGAGAAAGTCTATATAAGTTAGTTAGTATTAACTGACGCGGTGAGAAGAAGAAGGAGGAAGACAATGAGAAAGTGAGAAGAACTCATTTTTGTATGACTGAGTATAGTCGGGCTTCTCTGAGCGAGAAAGCACTTGTAAGCTTCTGAGTTTTCATAGTTATGACAAGAACTAGTTAAAGTTCTGTGTATAAGTCTTCTTCCTCCATCTCCAGTGTTTGTCTTCTGTGTAATGATTTGAAAGGTTGAAGTTTTCCAAGCAAGTCGATGTGTGGCATCGAATCTCACTTGATAAGTCCTTATCTTCATATCTGATTTTTATCTACTGCCAAATCTTCTTGAAAAGATGATGTTGTTGGAGCAACTCGATGCCTGGCATCGAATTCCAGTTGATAAGTCATATTGTAAGTGTGCATGAAATCACCTATAGTTTTGGTGTCCAAAAGATCAAGACTTTATGCGGGAAGTCGATGCCCGGCATCGAATCCCTGCTGAAAAGTGGCCAAAAACATCCTAAGTCGATGCCCGGCATCGAATTCTCGTTGCAAGTCGATGCTAGGCATCGAATTCTAATTTTAAACAGGCGCTCTCACTAAAACAGGTAAAATTTCCAGTTTTGGAAGGTCATACAGGGTCATCTTGTGAGAGCCATAACTTGAGTTCTAGAGATCTGTTTGATGCATATGATAGCTTGTTGGAAAGCTCTACTCTTCTAGTTTCAGCCTATAAAGTTTCATGGAGAAATAATACTTGAGCTAGGAGAAATTAGCAAAATACGGAAGGTATGTCATTTCGGTGACTAGGAATTTCTGTAGAAGCAAAGTTCTCACTTTAGGCTATCATTTCTCAAAGTTTGGAGTGGCAATGAGTTAATGGTGACCATAGAGGTGTTCTAGTGTCACATTAATTCATTTCTTGTGGTGTTTCATACATCAACAAGTGGTATCAGAGCAGAAAGATTCTCGAGAGCAGAAGACGACAAAGGTACGAGAAGTTTTGTAAAGTTTTCCATTAAAGTTTCAAAGGTGAAGCATTTGAAGACACAAGGCATCAAAAGGTTACTTCAAAAGTATCCTCATAAACAAAGAACTTCAAAAGGTATTATCCTTTATCCTTTAAGCTCACAGGTTGCAGCAGAAGGAAAGAACTATGGCATATCATATCTCCATTGACAAACTGGACAGAGATAATTACCCCGCATGGGTAATGAGAATGGAAGCCTTACTTATGAGTAAGGATCTCATGGTGTATGTAACAGGTGAAGAAGAGAAGCCAATATTTGAAGATGAAAGCCGACCAAAGAAAGAGGAACTTGATGCTTTAAAGCATTGGCAGAAGAAGGATGCAAGTGCAAAAGCATACATCTACAATACAATCTCTGATCATTTGCTACCACACATCAGAGGATTGGAATCATCTGAAGATATATGGAATGCATTGGAGTATCATTTCCAAAGTACTACTAAAGCACGGAAAGCAAGTCTATGGTCAGAGTTTACAACATTCAAGAAGAAGCCAAGTCAAACCATTAGTGATTATGTCACTAAGATGAAGGATCTTGCAGATAGTCTTGGATCCATAGATGAAGATGTTGAAGATCACAGATTGATTGCTCAATTACTTGCAGGTTTGAGAGGGGATGAAAGGTGGAAACCTTTTGTCTTATCAACAGAACTTTCATTAAATCATTATGTTCCAGATTTGAACCAGTTGCTTGGTTTGATGCTCACATATGAGCAAGACTTGAAGGGAGATGGAGATAAAGGACAAAGTTCTGCAATGTACATGAAGAATAAGAAGAAAGGAGATAAAGGTAAAGCAAAGGATGAAGAGGAGTCTAGTTCTCAAGCTTATTATGCAAGAGGTAAAGGCACTGGCAGAGGAAGAGCAAGAGGCTTTGGAAGAGGAAGAGGTAATCAAAATAACAACAAGAAGGCTTGCTGGATCTGTGGATTGAGTAATCATTTGGCTCATGACTGTTGGCACAACCAACAAGGATCAAACCAGAATCAAAACAACAATAGCAGAGGCCGAGGTGGAAGATATCAAAGTAATTTTCAGAGAGGTAGACAAAGTCAAAGAGGAGGCTATGGTAGAGGTGGAGGAAGAAGTTGGGGACAAAATCAATCCTACAACACCACCTACTACAACTATGCAAATGACACACAGAATGAAAGTCATACATCATTGATGATGAACTCAATCAACACATCAGATAAAGAAGATCTAAAGGTATTTTACATTGACTCTGGATGTTCTAATCATTTGTCAGGAAACATAGAATTGATATCAGAATTGGAAAAAGGTATTTCGAGTCACACAGTTCAAACTGGTGATAATACAAGACATAGTGTACATTCAATTGGAAAAGTGAAATGCAAGAGTGGAGCAGATTTGCTAACCAATGTTTTGTATGTTCCTACAATACCTAAAAACTTGATTAGTGTGGGACAGATAGTTGAAAAAGGTTTTCAAGTCAGGTTTACAAATGAAGGAGTATTTGTGGAAGATCCAGAGAATGGATATAATCAGATTGTCTCTGGTAAGAAAGAAGGTAGACTCTTTACTTTAAGAGTGCAAGGAAACATTGGTCAAGCTTTGCTCACACATGGTGAAGCAATGATTACAAAACTTGATCTCTGGCATAAGAGATTAGGTCATTTCAATGAAAGAGGAATTAAAGCTATGGTTGCTAATCAGTCTGTACTAGGATTACCAAATGTGCAAAGTCAACATATGGTTTATAAATGTGAAGCATGTCAAATGGGTAAAGCACACAGGTTACCATTTCAGAAGAAAGGATTCAAACATGATGGATTACTAGAGCTCATTCATACAGATGTATGGGGACCAACAAAAGAAGGATCTATCAGTGGCTCAAGGTACTATGTTCTTTTCATTGATGATGCTACAAGATGGATAACATTATATGTTTTGAAGGAAAGATCAGAAGTGTTTGGAGCTTTCAAGCATTTTCATGCATATGCAGAGAGAGTAACAGGTCAAAAGCTTAAAAGACTGAGGTCTGATGGAGGGGGAGAATACTTCTCCCAAGAGTTCAATGATTATCTTTGGAATGCAGGTATTAAGAGAGAAATAACTTGCAGGTATACACCACAACAAAATGGTGTAGCAGAAAGAAGGAACAAGACTCTCGTTGAGTTTGCTAGGGCTATGCTAAAGGAGAAGAACTGTCCAAATTATCTTTGGGCTAAGGCTGTAAATACAGCTACATATCTTGTGAATAGATTACCGTGTGCAGCTCTGAATGGAATGACTCCATATGAAGCTTGGTGGGGTAAGAAACCAACACTAGATCATTGTAGAGTGTTTGGATCAATTGCATATGCTTATGTGCCATCACAGCTTAGGCATAAACTTGAACCAAAGGCAGAAAAATATGTGTTTATTGGTTATGATGAAAAGCAGATGGGTTACAGGTTGTGGAATCCTCTAACCAAACAATTTCTTGTTTCTAGAGATGTTACATTTGATGAACAGAAAAGTTGGTATGCAGATCAAAGTCATACAGCTGAAGAATTTGAAGAAGAGGTAAGAAGATGTGAGAAATGAAAATCAATTGTGCAGGTAAATAGAGATGAAGACTATATGCAAGCAAGTACATCCACAAGTGGATTAACAAGAAGAAATGAAGAAGCTCCTATATTTGATGAAGAGGTGTATCCAGACACATATGAAGAATGTGAACCAAGAAGGTCAAGCAGGACTAGAAGACAACCAGAAAGGTATTCTTATGATACTTCTTACATAACTCAGAAGAACTATGCATATATGGTCAAAGATGATGAAGAACCTCAGAACTATGATGAAGCTAAAGGTAAGAAGCAATGGGAAGAAGCAATGAAGGAAGAGTTCAATGCACTGGAGGAGAACAAGACATGGGAGCTTGTTCCTAAACCAAATGGTAAGAAAGTAATTGGAAATAAATGGGTTTATAAAGTGAAGAAGCTTGCAGATGGAAGTATAGCCAGATACAAAGCTAGACTGGTGGTGAAAGGCTATGCCCAGACCTATGGCATAGATTATGATGAGACATTCAGTCCTGTAGCTAAGATGTCAACTATAAGGACAATCATTGCTATTGCAGCTTCAAAAGGATGGACTCTAAGTCAATTGGATATAAAAAATGCATTCTTGAATGGATACATATCAGATGAGGTATACATGGAACAACCTCAAGGGTTTATAGATTATAGGTATCCAAATTTTGTTTGCAGGTTGAGAAGAGCATTGTATGGATTGAAGCAAGCTCCAAGAGCTTGGAACTATAGACTGGTGAAGTATCTCAATGATCTTGGATATCAAAGTTCAAAAGCAGACCCAAGTCTACTTATCAGAAGAACAGAGGAAGGTACAATCTACATTTGTATTTATGTAGATGACATTATAATCACAGGTACTTCAGATGAAGGAATCAAGGAGGTAAAGAGATTACTTGAGAAAGAATTCAAGATCAGTGATCTAGGAAAGTTGTCATACTTTCTTGGAATGGAAGTCACTTATACAGATCATGGCATATATGTGTCACAAGAAAGGTATCTTCTGAACTTGTTGAAGAAGTTTGATATGGAAAATTGCAGAGAAGCTTCAACTCCACTTGAAGTTAATCATAAGCTCAGTAAATATGATGGTGCAGACTACAAAGATATGAGGAAGTATCAATCTCTTGTGGGTAGTTTGATTTATGCTACACTAACAAGACCTGATCTTAGTTATGCAGTGGGAGTTTTGTCACAATTCATGCATTGTCCAAAGGACCCACATTGGATTGCAGGTCAAAGAGTTCTTAGATATATCAAAGGAACTATAAAGGAAGGATTATATTATCCTTTTACATCAGATTTGAAGTTGAGAGCCTATAGTGATTCAGATTGGGCAGGTAACCAGGATGACAGAAGATCAACTCATGGTTACATGATATACATTGGTGATAAGCTTGTAAGTTGGTGTTCAAAGAAACAACATACAGTAGCATTATCATCAACTGAAGCAGAGTACAAAGGACTTGTGGAAGCAGCTAAGGAAGTCATATGGATGCAGACATTGTTCAAGAGCTTAGGCATTGATCAAGGTACACCTACAATACATGGAGATAATATGAGTTCACTTTATCTTGCAGCAAATCCAGTATTTCATGCAAGGACAAAGCACATAGAGATACAATATCATTTTCTCAGAGAAAAGGTAATGGAGAAGGAGATTGAAGTGGAGTATATTTCTACTAAAGATCAGTTAGCAGACATAATGACAAAGAGCTTGGATGGTGTGAAGACCAGCAGATTCAAAAGCATGGCAGGAGTAAAAGAAAAGAAGAAGATATGAAGAAACAGGGAATGTCAATTAGTGATTGAGGGGGAGCTGTTGGAGAAACAATCACTAACTGGACATATATTTGAAGGTCAAATCTTAGGAAGAAAACCCCATGCCTATGTGAAGGGACAAATTCACAAATGTATTATACTTGTAAAGTTAGTTCACTTTAGTTCTAGAGTTTTTTTAAAAGTCACGGGAATGAGAAAGTCTATATAAGTTAGTTAGTATTAACTGACGCGGTGAGAAGAAGAAGGAGGAAGACAATGAGAAAGTGAGAAGAACTCATTTTTGTATGACTGAGTATAGTCGGGCTTCTCTGAGCGAGAAAGCACTTGTAAGCTTCTGAGTTTTCATAGTTATGACAAGAACTAGTTAAAGTTCTGTGTATAAGTCTTCTTCCTCCATCTCCAGTGTTTGTCTTCTGTGTAATGATTTGAAAGGTTGAAGTTTTCCAAGCAAGTCGATGCGTGGCATCGAATCTCACTTGATAAGTCCTTATCTTCATATCTGATTTTTATCTACTACCAAATCTTCTTGAAAAGATGATGTTGTTGGAGCAACTCGATGCCTGGCATCGAATTCCAGTTGATAAGTCATATTGTAAGTGTGCATGAAATCACCTATAGTTTTGGTGTCCAAAAGATCAAGACTTTATGCGGGAAGTCGATTCCCGGCATCGAATCCCTGCTGAAAAGTGGCCAAAAACATCCTAAGTCGATGCCTGGCATCGAATTCTCATTGCAAGTCGATGCTAGGCATCGAATTCTAATTTTAAACAGGCGCTCTTACTAAAACAGGTAAAATTTTTAGTTTTGGAAGGTCATACAGGGTCATCTTGTGAGAGCCATAACTTGAGTTCTAGAGATTCGTTTGATGCATATGATAGCTTGTTGGAAAGCTCTACTCTTCTAGTTTCAGAATATAAAGTTTCATGGAGAAATAATACTTGAGCTAGGAGAAATTAGCAAAATACTGAAGGTATGTCATTTCGGTGACTAGGAATTTCTGTAGAAGCAAAGTTCTCACTTTAGGCTATCATTTCTCAAAGTTTGGAGTGGCAATGAGTTAATGGTGACCATAGAGGTGTTCTAGTGTCACATTAATTCATTTCTTGTGGTGTTTCATACATCAACAATTAATGGGTGTAACCTTGGGCACACTAGAGGGGTTTCTTGGACAATCTCTAGGGAGATGGTCTTTGCCACACTCAGGACAAAAAGCTTGTATTGTGATAGCCTGTCCTTGACTCGGAGATGGTAGGTGCGGACAATCACGAAGGAAATGGTCACCCTGGCATCTAAAACATGGTCCTCTAGGGGCTTGTGGTCTCATTTGCCTCAATTGGGGTCTAAGGTTCGGATTTGTGTACTTGACATTGGAGTATTCTAGCTCCCAATTTTGTTCCATAAGTGGTGCCTCACATTGATACGAGTGAATCTCACTATGCTCATGTGACTCTATGTAATAAGCATGTGGACTACCTTCATGGGAGTAGTCTAAGCTATGAGCATGAGAGTCATTATCTGGTATCAATGGGGTTAGTGGCACCAATGCTCTATTTGGATTTTCCTCTCCCATAGCGTACTTGACTGGAATCACGTTGGCAGGAGTTGGTGGTTGGTTTCCCAAGATTGGTTGTGGCCTATATTGTGCCTGATATTGCTGTTGTGGTCGATAATATGGCTGTTGGTATTGGTTTTGAAACCTACCTTGCTGGTAAGGTTGCTGATAATGCTGTCTAACAGCCTGTCTATTATATGGGCAATCTTGAGCCGTGTGGTTTGTATATTTTCTCTCAATAGTACAATATGGAGCATTCCTTTCTCTCATGTTCTGGTTTGCAACGGGCATACATTAGCCATGTGGTCGCCTTCGCAAGTATAACACAGATTCAATGAGGTGACTCTTGGTATTGGTCTATTTTAAACTCCTAGCTTCTTGGCAACTTGCTCTGCTATCTCGTCCAGCTCAGTGGAGGCTTTGGAGGTATGACTAGTAGAACTGTCGAAGTCCTTATAGAGTTTGGATAGTCCTAACTCCTCAGTTGTCTTCTATGTCAATGCAGGTCCACACACACTCTTCTATGCTTCTAGGCTCTTTCAAGTACACATATGATCTTAACTTTGTGCTCATTAAGCCATCTAAGAACAAGGCCACTTGTTTGGATGGTGTGGGTAACTCTGGAGCAGTGCATCTTTCTGAACCTTCTACCTACTAGTCGCACTGTTTCTTGGGGTGTCTACTTGAAGCTCTGGATCAAGGATGATGTGTTATGCCTGATACCACTCTTGGAAAATTCTACAATGAATTTGTCTAGCAGTTGACCTATATCGCGATAGTTGCAACTACTCAATGGTTGAAACCAAGCTAAGGTAGTGCCCTTAAGAGTCAAACCAAATGCCTCATACTGGGTGAACAAATCCTCAACCTGTTGAGCTCTTAACACTTGTTTGAACTCGGCCACATGATCATAAGGATCTCCTATCAGTCAAAATAATTTTTCATTGCCTTGATCACTTGAGTGGGTCTAAGGGTTCTTGGGTGTTCTCGGGGTCTAGGCAATGGAAAATCCTGTTCATCTCTTTGTTGCCTATGTACTTGATGTCTCTCTCTTTCACGTCTTTCACTTTCAACTCCTGATCTATTCCTGCCCACAAGGTGTGCAAAACTTACCTCAGATCTCTCTCTAGTTCTTTCTCTCTGGGCTTCATGAGCGTGGGATGATCCTACTCCTTGGAGGCCATGGGAAACATTAGATCTTGGTGGAGGGAAAATCAATTCACTCTTCCAAGTATATGCATGTCTATCATGTTCTGTTACCAAGAACATCTTCTCTGATGTGTTATCTAGGTAGACAACTTTGCCTGGTATCTCACGATCTTTGAATTCATAGATGATGACTATGCCCAGTTGGCTAGGTTGATCTGGCTTGAATCTCCAAAAGGCTTCCTTTGTTTCTCTATTCAAGAATAGTTCTATGTTTTTGTTGTCTTGAGGGATCCAGTCTAGAGTGATCACTCTGGTCAAAAGTGACTTACCTCTAGGAGTTTGGGGTCCTTGGCCTACATTTCCTTGTTCTAGGTCTCCTATCTCATTCTCAGGAATGACATTTCCAAACTCATAAGTCCTATCTGGTAGGTTGGTGACCACATACATGGTCCCTTCCTTATCAATATATGACCCCTCTTCGAACTTGAACACCGAGTGTTCAAGTCCAAAGGGTTGATCTGGATTTTTGAGTTGGACCACTGATCGCCTCAGGCCATCCTCATAGATGTGAGCACCTAATCGGTTGGTCTCAATATATTCCAATTGTGTCTTATAGGGACCTTCTGGTGTTTGTAGATGGGCAGTTCCTAAGCCACCTGCAGGTTTCCCCATGCTAAAAGACATTTCTGAGTCACTTGTGTCAGAGTTTAGTACGTAAGGACAACCACTTAGTTGTTGTGCCCAAGACTTAGCTGTATGGTTAAAACTAGACTGAGAAGATCTAATGCTTTGTCTATCCTTGCCTAGGCGTCTACCAGATCTCAGGTTCATAAGCTTTAGTTAAGAGTCCAAAATTTCCCCTTGGTATGGTTCAAAATCCTTTGGAGTCCCCTTAGTTCCCTAGTCCCACTTGAGGGTCAACTTCAAATTAGTCTATCTGAAAATCAACGCATTATTCTTATAAAAAACAGTTGAGGCCATGTAGGATTCAAAAGAGCTTTCCAACGAGCTCTCCAACGAGCTATAGAGCTCAAAAAATGGACTTTGGATTAAAAAAGTTATGTCAAATCAGGCTCTTGGGGGTCAAAACAGGCAAACAGGACCTTTTGGAAAAAATCACGATTTTGTGTGAAAATCACGATTTTGTGTGAAAATCACGATTTTGTGTGAAAATCACGATTTTGTGTGAAAATCACGATTTTGTGAAATCAAGAGAATCGTGATGCTGTGAAATCAAGAGAATCGCGATGCTCTGAAATCCAGAGAATCGCGATGCTGTGAAATCCAGAGAATCGCGATGCTGTGAAATCCAGAGAATCGCGATGCTGTGAAATCAAGAGAATCGCGATGCTATGAAATCACCAAGAAATGCGATTTTGAGAGAGAATCGTGTTTTGAAAATTGCAATTTTGAGGCCACAGAGAAGCGTATTTTCAGAAAATCGTGTTTTTTGGCTGAAAATCATGATTTGTGAAAATCGCAATTTTGGGCCCATTGAAAATCGTGTTTTCTCAGAATCGTGTCTTTTGGCTGAACATCGTGTTTTTGAAAATCGCGATTGCCAAAAGAGAATCGTGTTTTCATAAAATCGTTTTTTTTTGGCTGAAAATCGTGATTTGTGAGAATCGCAATTTTGAACACAACCAGAGAATCGTGTTTTTTGAAAAAATTAGAGAATCGCGATTCTGAGCACAACTAGAGAATCGCGATTCTGAGAATGACCTCAGAATCATGTTTCCTTTAGAGAGCTTTTAGGCGGGAAATAGAAAATCATGATTTTCAAAAAAATTTGAATTTTTCACAGAATCGCGATTTTCATCACAGAATCGTGTTTTTTGGTGAGAACTTCGAATTTCTGAGCGCCGAGCAATGGTGAGCTCCGTACGTGCAGAAAATCATGAAAAAACACAGGCGCTTGCTCTCCCTTGCACTTCCTAACTCCTTCCCACACAATAATGCATGAAAAGTGGTATGAAAATGGTGAAAATGCACGAAAAAACAAGAATGTTCTATGAAGATGAAGATGGAAGAAGATGGAGATGGTGTTGATGATGAAGATGAAGAAGAAAAATCAGAAAATGAACAAAAATGATAGTTTTTTTTACCTTCCAACGTCGCAAATCTACGATCTTACCATCACAAAGCTCATCCTCGAAGCTCTCTCCTCGGCAACGGCACCAAAATTTGGTGTAGCTCAAGCGTAAGCACCACCTCCTTTACTTGTCAATCCGGAGAGACGTGAGGACTGATATGAAGACCATGAGCAAGTGAAGGCACAAGTGCGTGAGTGAAAGCACACAAACATGCACACACATACACACACATGCGCACAAGGTAAGATCAAAGAGAGGAATAATGGAAAGCTTCGATTGCAAAAGAGTTCTCTTACAAAGCTCTATTCTCTAACAATCTAACCTCAAAAATGAGCTCTCTAGCTCTTTTTATAGTTTTTTTGACTAGTTTTTGCCCTATCCAGACCTAGTGTCCAGCCTAGTTAAAAATTAGGTTCCAGGGCTTATTTGAGGGCTCAAACGAAGTCCAAAAATTATGAAATTTGGTAGGATGATACTTCTAATAATCCTCAAGCTCAAGGAATCCTCGGCTTGAACAAAGTGGAGTTACAAAAATGGAAAATGGTATTTACAATGGTTTTTAGTGATGAAAATCACTATTTTTGTAGGGAATTCTTGTGAAAATTTGACATACACTTCTTGGAGCTCCCTACTTGCTCCGTTTTCTTGTGTGTCCACTTCTTGATCCGCTTCCATGCTTTTTCCTTGACCTTGAGCTTCAACAATATACATATACATATACATATACATATACATATACATATACATATACATATACATATACATATACATATACATATACATATACATATACATATACATATACATATACATATACATATACATATACATATACATATACATATACATATACATATACATATACATATACATATACATATACATATACATATACATATACATATACATATACATATACATATACATATACATATACATATACATATACATATACATAAACATATACATATATGCATATGCATATGCATATGCATATGCATATACATATACATATACATATGCATATGCATATACATATACGTATACGTATATGTATACGTATACATATACGTATACGTATATGTATACATATACATATACGTATACGTATACATATACATATACGTAAACACATATACATATACATATACATATACATATACATATACATATACATATACATATACATATACATATACATATACATATACATATACATATACATATACATATACATATACATATACATATACATATACATATACATATACATATACATATACATGGGGTTCTCCTAGTGAAAGTAAAAAAAAAAAAGAGTTTCAGAATACTTACATGCAAACTAGGAAAAGCACGTGATAACCTTGTAGCAAACATTTCAAAGGCATAAACCACAAGAATGAATGAGATAAACCACAAGAATGAATGAGGTCCAACACTTCAAGCACAATATCAGAGGAGATTACTAAATTATCTTGGAAAGGGGGGACAAAAATTAATCTTTTTCAAGTGAAGGAAGCAACAAAGGAAAGGAAAAGGCAAATAATAAAGACCATTGATGGGTAGAAATGGACTCTACAAGTGACAAAGATATGGAGAAATTAGAAACTCTAGGATTTAAAGCATTTACGACAATGATGAGGTGATTCCTACCACCTAATGGTGAGGTAAGGTCACCCAATAGGGTTAAATACCTTGTTCAAAGGTTAACTTATGGTTCACTCATTGCAAGACACTATGCCTACATGAGTCAAGTTATTGGTTGTGAAGAACCTAACTCTTTTGAAGAGGCAAATAATCACAAGGAATGGAATGAAGTCATGCAGGAGGAAATCAAGGCAGTGGAAGAAAATGATACTTTTTCATTAGTGCGAAGAACAGAGGGCATGAAATTCATTCGAAACAAATGGATGTACAAGGTAAAGAGACATGCAGATGGGAGCATCTCTAAGCATAAAGCAAGGTTCTTTTACAAAGATTTTGCTAAAATCTATGCCATAGACTTTGAGGAAACATTTATTCTAGTAGCTAAGATGGTTATCATAAGGTGTTTCATTGTGATTTCAGCCTCAAAATGTTGGAAGATGTATCAGTTGGATGTGAAGAATGCTTTCCTAACTGGAGAGCTTCAAGAGGTAGTCTACATGGATCAGCACCAAGGCTTTGAAGATGAAAGGTTTCCACATCATTAATGCAAGCTTAAAAAATATCTTTATGGACTTAAGCAATCCCCAAGGGCTTGGAACCAAAGACATGGTCTACTTTAGAAAATGTGGATACAATCAAAGTCATCCAAATACATCACTCTTTGTGAAGAAGGAAGGTAGCAGAATTATTTTCATCTATATATATGTTGATGATTTGATCATTACAGGGGATGATGAATCAACATCAAGGAAATAAAGAGGAAACTTGGATGTGAGTTTAAAATATCTAATTTAGGGATTTTAAGGTACTTCATTGGGATTGAGGTACTATACAAAGAGGAAGGTATATACTTCATTCAAAAGAAATAGATTCTAGATCTTTTGAAGAAGTTTGACTTGTGTGATTTGCAACCCCATTTCAAATCCATTAGAAGTAAATGTTAAACTTAGTGCTCATGAGGGTAAAGAAGTGCATGGTGACCATGTATAGGTCAATTATTGGTTCTCTCTTGTATGCTATGGCACGACCAGATATTGCACATGTAGTTTGTTAGGTGGCATATTTGCATTTGCACTATAAAGTGGGTTGGAGTGACAAGGAATAAAATCCCTACTCTAAGGTGTATTTGAAGGGTGAGAGAGAAGAGATATGAAAGGGTGTGAACTCCCCTTAAAAAACATATATATGTATGTCTTTTTCATTAATGAAGAGAGAGGGAGAAAAATTGAAGCACATTCTTCTCCATAACCCCTTCTAGGCATGCATGCAATGTCTGATGAATGCTAACCGCTGCCACAATGTTACACGGTTACACTTTGGCAACGACAAGTGGTCGACACCCCCCTTTTTGGTGATCAAAGCGGTGCCAGTCTACTACCAAGGATCCTGCTTATTCTCAAGGGCTTCTGTCATCATCGACACTCCAAAATCAATAGCACGCACAATAGGGAGTTCCAATTGCTGATAGAAAAGATGTGGTAGGTGAGGATGCTCTTTCCATGATGATCGATTTCCTACCCAAGTGGACGAGTCTCACTTCTCTTTCAGTTTTAAGGTAACAATGCACCCTCCGTTATGCGATCTAGATAGGGTCTTTGTGCAAGTCAGGTATATCATTCTTGGTGTGCCAATTGTATCAGTAGTAGGCATCCAGGTCACGTTTGCACCTTTTGAGAAGAATGGACATTCCCATTGGTGCTTCTGTCTACTTGATTCGTGCATTCTCATCACCTTGATATCCTCATGTGATGCAAACAAACTTCTCGACCTCATGCTTCCGAAGCCTTAGTCTAAGCAAGTGCCACGTGCTCTTTGATTCACATATCCAAGGCAATTTTGCATGCATACCAACACTTAATGGCTATGGCATCGTTGGACTGGTTGTTATGAAGCTCACCTATGGGATAAGAGCACATGGAATCAAATGACCATAAATTTTCTTGTATGGTTTTTTATTCTGCCAGAGCATTGATGATATAGAGGATGTATCAAGGGAGGATTATTTGGCTTCACTATGGACAAAGTGGCTTCTCTCACTCATTAAAAGCCAAAGAAGCCTACAAGAGCCAGCTGCCATCAAACCGACATGTTGGTATTTTTCTTTATTGCCCCTACTAATTGACCTCATTGCTTATTGTCCAAGGTTAGAAGGATGAAAAAACATCACTCTACTAAATCTCTTTTCACTCATTATGCATCTCCATGAGCATCTCTCATTGTGCATGGTGTGTTACATACACTTCGGTAAATAACTATCCATTTCTTGCTTGACAAAGGGAACACATGATTATATAGTAGAGTTTTGGAGATATCCTTCATACATAACTAGTAAAGGACTAAGAAACCTCCAAAACCACTTACCACAGTACACTATGGGAGCATGGCATGGATACATTGGGCATGAATAGAAATATTTTCTACTTTCTTGGAGCATAATCAAGGGCTTATGGGAATTCTTGTTCTCCAAGCATGCCATACATGCATGAATTAGGTTGAAACACACATAATTGAAATATGCATAAATTTGTGCAAGATTTCCTTTTGTGCCATAGTGAAGATCATTTAATTGATGCATGTTTTTGGGGTCCACTCAATTCATGTTTGGGTAGATGTAAACCAGTGTGTGCTAAAAGAGCATTTAACAAATTTTTTGCATGGACCACATATTGGGAAGAAGTTAGCTTTGATTTCCAAAATGGAACAACACTTTGGCATGGGGTTTGCATATCTAAAAGTTATTTGGAAAAGAAAATGGGAAAATATTAAGCTAATCCATCGTTATGGGATTATACATGTATGCCACCTGAGTTGTTGGATAGATTTGTTGAGAGTTATGGGGATTTGCAAGAATGAATAAAGCGCACGAGCTACATTATAGATGTTTATTTACAATGTGAATTTAGAGTGAGTATTAGAAAGAATGGAAGAATGATTCATGTATGCATGAGCCCCTCAAATCCCAAAATAATGGAAAAGATACATACAAGGAAACATTAGTACATGCACATGAATTAAAGGAAGAAACCAAGAAAGGTTATGAGTTGTGTGTGAATTCCACATCTTGTTCTTATGTTTGCTCATTGCATGAGAAAATTGATGCTAAAATCTATCTTCTTGATGATCATACTCGTAATATGGCATTGATTGGTGATGATATGCATGCAATTGATATGAATTTTGGATGATCATGGTATTGCACATAAGGAAGAATGTACATATGATATGCATACATATGAATTCTCTACAACAACCACTATGGTTTATGATGATAAGATACATAATAATTTAGCACAAAATTCAAAAAATTGGATGGGTGCTATGCAATCTGAATATGATGCTATAATAAAGAATGGTACCTGGTCTTTATGTGACTTGGCTCCTGGCAAGAAGGCCATTGGCACTAAGTGGGTATACAAGCTGAAGCGTAAACCTGATGGTACAGTTGAAAGATATAAAGCTAGGCTTGTTGCAAACGGTTATGTGCAGGAAAGAGGCATTGATTTTGATGAGACCTTTGCACCTACATGTCGTATGACTACTGTTCGGAGCATTTGTGCACTTGCAGCCCATCATAGTTGGAATGTATATCAGTTGGACATTAAAACAACATTTCTGAATGGTGACTTGCATGAAGAAGTGTATGTTTTTCAGCCCCGTGGCTTTGTGCAGAAAGGGCATGAAAACCAGGTGTGCAGGTTAAAGAAGGCATTATATGGTTTAAAGCAAGCACCACGTGCTTGGTATGAGAAGATACATGCCTATCTGGTTGCACATGGTTTTGAGAACAGTCCAACTGAGAGCACCTTATATGTTAAGCGTGCTAATGATGTGCTTATGATCATTGTTGTCTAGGTTGATGACATGCTGCTCACTGGTCCTATTGAGAAGCATATTGCTGGTTTCAAGGCTGATTTGCATGCCTCATTTGAGATGTCTGATTTGGGGCATTTGCATCACTATTTGGGCATTTAGTTTATGCAAGTTGATGGTGGAATGGCTTTGTGTAAAACAAAATATATTGACACATTATTGCAGCGTTTTGGCCTTGAAGACTGTAAGCCTATTGCCACTCCTATAGAGACAGGTTTATGATTGAGTCTTCATGATGCTGGAGATGCATTTGATGATGTTCTCTATCAGCAGGCTGTTGGATGCTTGATTTACTTATGCATTACTCGGCCAGATATTCAGTTTGCTATCTCACACATGAGCAGGTTTATGCATTGCCCATGAGTCACGCATTGGAAGGCGGTTAAGCGCATCTTTTGCTACTTGAGTGGTACTCGGCTACTTGGGTTGTTTTATCCCAAGGGGGGATCACTACCGCCAGATTTGCATGCTTTTTCTGACTCAGATTGGGCTGGTTGCTATGACACTCGTGTGTCCACCAATGGTTTTTGCTTCATGCTTGGTAGCTCATGTATATCTTGGTTGAGCAAGAAATAGCCTATTGTGGCAACTTCCAGTTGTAAGGCTGAGTATAGGGCAACTTTCATAGCGACTGTTGAGTGTGTGTGGCTCAGACGCCTTATGGCTGATTTGGGTGTTGGCTAGTCTTCTGCCACCACCATCTTCACTGACAGTCAGAGCGCATTGGCAGTTGCGAGGAACCCTATGTTCCATGCTCACACTAAGCACATTGAGGTGCATTATCACTATGTCAGAGAGAGGTTCTCTGCTGGGGAGATCAGCTTGGCATATGTGCCCACGCAGGAGAACATTGCAGACCTTTTCACGAAGGCTCTGCCTAGGGAGAAGTTTGAAGCTTTTCTCAAAGCTTTGGGCTTACTTCCTTTTGTGGAGTGATTTTCACATAGCTTGGCACTTCCTTATACATGAGTGCCAGCTCCTTGTTCACCGCATCACTCCCACGGGGGATTTGTTGATATATTTAGGTAGTGATGTGTGTGTTGAGGTGTATACGGCACTGTACAGTGGTTTTTTATCCCACGTTCAGCCGGAAATGCATTAAAATCAGAAGACATATATTCCCCCTGCTCGATCAGAACGGAGGGTGCCCATTTTACATGCTGACAGATTTTCAGCCGAAACCAAAAATTGTTTGAAGCACAAAAACACTTCGGACTTTGCGTTCAATGGATATACCCATGCATGCCTGGAAAAATCATCAATGAAGGTCACGAAGTAAAGATAGTTTCCAAAAGAAGGTGTCTGCATAGGACCACAGACATCACTATGTACAAGCTGCAATTTCTGCGTAGCCCGAACTAAACCATCTTTTGGAAAGGAGGAACGCTGCATTTTGCCCAAAATACAGCCTTCACATACATGTTTTCCCGGTGCCTCAATCTTGGGCAAAGAAGACACCATATCAGATTTTTGCAGGCGTAGCAAACTAGCAAAATTCAGATGACCAAAGCGTGCATGCCAAAGCTTTGCATCTGACATAGCCTGAGAATCATGAACTGCACATGTCGAATCATTCACAGATCTTTCATAGTCTATGAGCTTATACAGCCCACGACATAAAATGCCAGAAGCCATAGCGGAGCTGCCAAGGCCAAGGAATGTTAAAGAGGTACAAGCCTTTATGGGCCATTGTGGATATTACCGTAGGTTTATCCACATGTACGCGATCATAGCTAGACCCCTTTATGCCTTGTTGTCTAATTTTGAGTGGAACGACGAATGCGAGAATTCTTTCAAGGAACTGAAGAAACGTTTGTGCACAGCACCAATATTGACCACTCCTGATTGGAATAAGCCATTCCATGTCCATGTGGATGCATCCAATCATGCCATAGGATGTGTGCTAGCACAACCCACAGGTGAAGGGAATTTAGATTTGCCCATAGCATATGCTAGTAGACAACTAAACCCAGCCGAAAGAAATTATACCACAACCGAGCGAGAAGGGTTAGGCATGGTATATGCGGTAAAGAAGTTTAGACACTATTTATTGGCCAACAAGTTCAAGTTTTTCACTGATCATCAAGCTTTGTTATATTTGGTCAATAAACCTTGCAATACTGGACGCTTAGTAAGATGGTTCCTCTTACTAATTGAGTATGACTTTGAAGTTGTTGTCAGGAAAGGTAGAACCCACCTTCGGGCAGATCACCTTTCTCGCATTACTTCAGGAGAGTCACCACAAGGAGTGTCTGATGAACTACCTGATGCTTATCTGTTCAATTTGGAAGTTGTTCCTAAATGGGCAAATAAGTTGGTACCAGTCCTAACCTTCGGCCCTGCAAATAAGAATGTGAAAACATCACAAGAAGAAATTGTAAAATCACAAAAATATCACATATTGGCAGGAAGCATGTACAAACAAGATACTGAGGGTGTATTAGCTTGTTGTGTTGAGGATGATGAACATAGTAGTTGGTTGCAGCAAGCTCATGAGGGATTGCTAGGAAATCACTATTCTAAACAACGAACATTGCAGAATTTGAAACGTTTAGGAGTGTATTGGCCTAGCATGGACAAAGAAATACATGAGTGGATCAAGAATTGTCCAATGTGCAGAGAGAGACCACCAGTGGAGCATGCGACCCTTTATCAAGTATCATTAATTCCAGATTGGAGTGCTCCATTGGTAGAGTTTATGAGATCGGGAAGATTACCCAAAGAGGCCAGTCTAGCAAGAAGACGAAATATGGAGCAAGAGGCTCAAGGCTATGCCTTAGTAGGAGAGAACCTATACCGAAGAGGTAAAGATGGTTACTTAAGACTGTGCGTTCATGAATCAGACTATTTAAGGGTCTTAGAGACTGCACACAGTGGTGTTGCAGGTGGACATTTTGGTCCTGATCGAGTGATTAAGACCATTCTATTCTCAGGACTTTGGTGGCCCACTCTTCATATGGATGCACATACCTATGTGAAGAAATGTGACACATGCCAACGTGCACAATATCCAGTTAGAAAAGACGAGATGCCTTTGAGGCCAATGGTGGGAGGGCGTGCATTTTCCAAGTGGGGCATAGACTTCATAGGTCCTATTAATCCCCCTGCTAGAAACTCCCATGCAGAGTATATTATTGTAGCCACAGATTACCTTACCAAGTGGGTAGAAGTGAAAGCCACAACAAAGAATGATGCTCAGACGACGGCTAAGTTCTTATTCGAGAATGTGTTCACGAGATATGGGCTACCAATAGAGTTAGTGAGCGATAGAGGCACACACTTCTTGAATGAAGTCATTGAAAATCTTCTCCAAGAATTCTTGGTGATACATAAGAAATCTGCCCCCTATCACCCACAAGCTAACGGACAAGCCGAGAGTACCAATAAGATCCTTTGTAACGTATTGACAAAATTGGTAAATAATAAACGCTCTGATTGGGACAAACAACTTCATCATGCTGTTTGGGCTTATCGAGTTGCCTACAAAACAGTACTCAATGCCACCCCATTTCAGATGGTCTTTGGACAGAATGCGGTGCTACCACTGGATTTCTTAATCCCTGCTTTAAAAGTAGCACAAGAGCATGAGTGGAATGGACATGAATTGTCATCTAGGATCTTTGATCTAGAACGCTTAGGTGAGACAAGACTACGAGCGGCTGCAGGCATCTACGCTGCAAAGAAAAGGCAAAAGGCCTACTTCGATGCACACATTAAGGATAAGGGACTGAAAGAGGGAGATCTAGTGTTGGTTTACACACTGAAACAACATGCCCATAAGTTGGAAAAACGAGGGTATGGACCCATGATCATTAACAAAATTTCCACTAGTGGCGCTATTCAATTGGCTAATTTAGAAGGTGATATCTTGCCAAACTATATTAGTGGTTGTAGAGTCAAGTTATATCAAGAACCTCTTACAGAGGACATGCTAATGAGACTCAACACTACTAAGAAACGAAAAGAAGAAGAGTTAAGAGTGAGAGAAGAAGCACAGGCAGAGGCTAGAGAGCGCATAAGGCGAAATAAGTTAAGACGACTTGGCCTAGATGTCAACTCAAAAGCTCCAAAATATCACATGGATATGTGCCAAAAGTCATGCATAGCGACTTCTCAGGTCATTGACCGAAGACCCTTTGTGACCATAGAGTTAGGACAAGGGAAGGGTGCAAGGACAGTGAAAGCATTGATTGACTCAGGTGCAGCAAGTAGTGCAGTTAGACTTTCCTACTGCCAAGACTTGCAGTTGAACATCAATTCCATAGAAGCTTATCTCATAGGATTGGGAGGTGTGGAAACCCCTTGTTTGGGCGAGGTGGAACTTCCCATCTACCTTCAAGATGTTCCAATGAAAGTCAAAGCGCTAGTATGTCAAGATGAGAACCTTACAGAACCACTTGTCTTGGGTCAAGATTGGATCTATGACCATGCAGTTAACTTAAACCTAAGAAGTCAAATTCTTCAAGTTTGGGTACATGAACAATGCATTACATTAGAATTAGAGAACTGCATGCTCCTAGGCATGGCACCACACACTCTCTTAGTTCTTCCAAGACTAATCATATGAAAGAAGATGTTGTATGTGTCAAAAGCTCTATGATGCAGAAGGAGTCAATCGTGGACGACCAGGTTCGAAGGTGGGTGGATCTTTCTTCTTCTCCAAAGAATCAAGTAGTCACAGTAGTGAGTCCACCACACAAGCAAACACAACCGTTCACGACAACTGCTACATCAAATAGAAAGACACCATTCGATAAAAAAGTAGTTCCGAGCATGAAGCAGATATGGGTACGCAAAGGAGAGCAACCACCAGCCTTGCCCCCACAAATCCCATCTAGGCAAGCCAACCAGGCCAGAAGACGAGGGAAGCAGCTCAGACAAGCTCAATCACAAGGTATCCAACAAGTTTGGGTGCCTAAGAAGTTAGCTGCAGCTCAACAAGGGCAATTACAGATGTGGGTACCTGAGAAGCTCCTACATCTACAACAACCTATGTTCTCCCACATGCGAAAGGTCTCAACAAAGAATCCAAAAAGAGAAGAGGGTAAGAACCACGTACAGAGACCGAAAGAAGATCAAATCAGCTCTTCAACAATAGTAGGAAGACGTGCAAAAAGGATATGGGTTTGGAAGCCAAAAGTACAAGTAGCCTACACCGAACCAAAGGGCCAATCACATTGGATACCACAGTTCAGAAAGCATCCAAAGATGAAGTCGCCTGAAGTGATCTCTACTATGCCAAATGCTGTTCTCAAATGGATTCCAATAAGAAGGAATACATCATCTCGCGATCCCATGGAGACATCCAAGAAAGATGGCGTCCACATCTGCAAGTAACATCAAGCCTCGACGAGCAACAACCATGTGCTCCTTGCACAACCCTGTCTTTTGCACCATTCAGGTCATGCATTTCCAAAGTATGCATTAATATAGGGCCACATTACACGGCCGTGCATAGACACACTTGAGAATCCCAGGCACAAGAGCACATTGACATATGTCAAAGACTAAAATCTGTCTTCTTGTTCTGTGATATTGTTCCAAAAAAAAAAAAAAAACGAGGAAGAACTTGTTCCCAAGTTTCGCTCATGGAACATGAATGAGTCATGCTTAGTTGAAGATTGAACCATCGATTACTAGGCATTTATCAGTTTGGATAGAAGTGTGTCTTGGCTAGCAGATGATTTAATTGCTGCCTTATCTCATAGATGTCAAGAACTTAGCATGAGCAGGGCATCCACAACTATGGTTTCCTCTTACTATGGTAGGAGTGAAGAGCTTGAAGGTCCACAACTTGAGTGATGCTTAACTACTGTATGTACCAGAGCAGCCAAGGAGATATCTGCAAAAGGTAGTTCTGGAGGAGAAGACTCCTGTATATGGTGAGCTAAAGAGAATATGTGAAACTCAGCTTGGTGTAGTTACCCGATGTTGCTTGCCAAAGAATATAAAGCAATTCAATTCTCAATATTTCCTGAACCAGTATGGAACAGTAGCACTGGTGAATGATCTATGTCAATCAGCATGGTAATCTCTTAGAAACCGGCACGTGTCCAATATTCCTCTGAGTGTCAATATAGGGAAGTGAACGTGCATGAGCCCAAGCTCAGAAATGCACATTGTTAGTGACAAATGTTGCTTTGAAAAGAGGAGAGGGGATTCACCACTCAAAAGATCTCATCAGTGGACAATCAACATGGACATTCATCAACAAGGTTCCATCCCAAAGGCCGAGCGTACAACACGAAGAGACAAAACATCCATCAACCTTCTCCATGGTAAGTATCTTTACTCTGGAAACACCATAACCATGATAGTTTAGGAAACCTCTTCGTCAGCATACCCTTGAGCACTCAGCTCAAGAACTGCAATTTTTGCACCATACTTCTTCCAATGCATTTTCCAAGTAAGCATGCGTAGGGCTACATTACAAGGCCGTGCACAAGGCACATACTTTTTTCAACCCAGGCACGAACACACTTACCCATCATTCATTATGGGTTATGAGTAGTTGGCATGACTGCTCTCAACATCATCTTTGGAAGAGCTAGCGGACGTCATGGGAACAACATCCATATCTCTGAAGCAAATTGAAGCCAGTAGTTGCTCCAAATCACTCTTGACAACCTCTTTTGAGCAACTTGCAGTTTTGAAGAGCTCACAACGACACATTTTTGCTGGAATCCAAGGAACCAGCTCATACAACGGATGGACACCACCTCTCAAAGCACTACATGGAACAGCCCTTCCAACAAGGGTCTGTCAGGGACGACAGACTCGAGAGGGAGGGGAGTGTTGAAGCTCAAAGTCAAGGACAAATCATGGAAGCACATCAAAAGGTGGACACACAAGGAAAGGGAGCAAGTAGGGAGCTCCAAGAAGTGTATGTCAAATTTCCAGAAGAATCCCCTACAAAAATAGTGATTTTCATCACTAAAAACCATTGTAAATACCATTATCTATTTTTAGTAACTCCATTTTGTGCAAGCCGAGGAGTCCTCGAGCTTGAGGAGTATTAGAAGCACCATCGTACCAATTTTCATAATTTTTAGACTTCGTTTGAGCCCTCAAATAAGCCCTGGAACCTAATTTTTAACTAGGCCGGACACTAGGTCTGGACAGGGCCAAAACTAGTCAAAAAACTATAAAAAGAGCTAGAGAGCTCATTTTTGGGGGTTAGCTTGTTAGAGAATAGAACTTTTGTAAGAGAACTCTTTTGCAATCTAAGCTTTCCATTGTTCCTCTCTTTGATCTTACTTTGCGCGCGTGTGTGTGTATGTGTGTGCATGTTTGTGTGCTTTCACTCACGCACTTGTGCCTTCACTTGCTCGTGGTCTTCATACCGGTCCTCACGTCTCCGCGGATTGACAAGTAAAGGAGGTGGTGCTTACGCTTGAGCTACAAACTCCCATAATAGGATAAGAGGAGTTATTGGCGCATGTGATAGTATTCCCTATAGGGGTAGGCTCAAGTGAAGAGAAGAAACTACGCTGCGAGGTAATATGTTTGGTCACCCCACTGTCAAAGTACCAAACATCTGAGTCCACTGCAGACGTGCACTGATCATGAGAAGATGGGTCAAAACTACAGACAGTAGTAAACGCCCATTCTTCTTCCTGCACAAGATTTGCAGACTCTGTTTTTGGTGTAGAGGCCTCTGCAACAACCATTCCAGCCTCTTTCTTCTTTGCCTCTTTAGCAGCAAGTTTTGGACAATTCTTTATGATATGATCATTCCCTTTACAGTACTTACAAAACAATTTCTGCTTTTCTGATTTCTTCTCATCTTTATCTTCCTTCTTCGAATATGCAGAATTAGCAGATTTTTGCTTACTAGTTGAAGAGCTCCATTTTCCTTTGCCATTCTGACTAGCCAGGAAAGCTTGATCTGCAACTCGTATAATGGACCTATTTTGCCTGGACTGATCTTCCTACAACAGAACAGAGACTAACTCCTCAAATGGTAAGGCATTTGGATTGCCTTTCATCATCAACCAAAGAGTGGAAGCAAAACTCTGATATGAATCAGGAAGACCATTCAGAACGGTCTGGACAAGTGAGCTATCTGGTATAACCTCATCAGCAGAAATTAATTGTTCCTTCAAGTCTTTGATCTTTGTTAGGAATCTGTCCATAGAATCACCTTCATTCATGTGCTCACTCTCCAACTGTTTTCAGAGTAAGCAACACGAGCCTCATTCCTAGCTTGGTACAATGTGGTAAGTGTATCCCAAGCATCCTTAGCTGTTCTGCAAGAGTGAATGTGAGGAATAATGGCACGTTTGACAGAAAAAGCTATCAATGCATGTGCCTGGGCATCTCTGCCATCCCAACGAATCTGCTCTGTAGTAGGTGCAGCAGAAATAGCAGCACGAACAGGAATCTATGGAATATCATCTTCGACACCATCTTCATCAGCTCCAGCACCTGTATTTGCAGTACCTGTTGTTACAGGTGTAACAGGACGTCTTTCAACACCCTACACAATGATCCATAGTCCTTTTGCAACCAATACATGTCGCATCATATAAGCCCATAATGGGTAGTTGGTACCATCCAACTTATCCTCAACAGCCAACATACGGAATACATCACTGCTTTCAGCCATGGCCGGTGACTAAAATACCTTGATGCAAAAAATCGATCGTATCTCAAAAAGTTGAATGGAACTACCCAGACGAGTTTTGCTACACCTGTAGCAGACTTCGAGACGCTTAAACTGGCGAAGAGAAACTGGTATATACCTTTGGCACAAAAAGACAAAATAACATGCACAAGGGCTGTGATAGTGCGTTCGGAGGCTGAAATGATCTCAGAAACACCCTAAGTATGCTCACCAAAATTCATGCGATTTTGAGACTGCAAACGAAGGAGTGTCGATGGCACCCTAGATGAAGCAACGACCTGCTCTGATTCCAATTGTTGGAGATAGACGTCTGCGGAAGCACGCAAACAGCACAAGGAAGAAGAAGAAGCTTGGAGCACAAACACACAATACTGAATGTTTTACTAGAGAATGTACAAAAGATCAATAGCCCATTAGGGCAATAGGCATATATACAAGTTGAGGGAAAAAAACCTCCTAAAGAGGGAAAAAAGTGCCCCGGCGGTCCTAGTGTGTTCACACACATCACTACCTAAATATATCAACACTTCATTCTTTGCTTTCAAAGCCTATTTCTGAAGCATTTTTGGGGTGTCTTTTGGAGTGGTTTTGGAGTACTTCTGCACATAGTTCTCTTCACACAGGTCCAAGAACATCAAGAAGAGTGTTCTTTGTACTTCTTTGACACTAAATATCAACCTTTGGGGTTGTGCTTTCAGCCACACTCACAAAACTACAGGTTTCTTGAAAGATTTCAGTTTTGGTGGGAGTAGTCGCTGCAAATTTATGCAGGTTTTTGAGCCAAAAACATCAGAGTTGACAGACACTTGCAAGTGTTATTGGTTAGTTTTTGGGCTGTGCATTCAGCCTTTTAGTGTCATTTTACTGCATATATTGAGCACATACACATTATGTACACTTATGTGGATACCTCTTATGTACGTCCATGTGGTCATTGATATAGCGGTTACGTTCTTTGCATAAAGCCTTTTACGTTTGATAAAGAGGGTCGTGGTGAGGTTTTCTTAATTGGGAGACACCCAGATGTCGGGATCTCTTTGGTGATGCAAGTGGAAGACTTACCTAGCCTCGCCATAGGAGATGTATGATAGTTGCTCATAGGTGCTCGATAAGCCTAGTTGGCTTCTGTTGGGTAACTCATTATATGCAATGGAGTCAGTGATTCACTATGCAGGAAAACATGTCAGTACTTGGAGTTTTATGATATTTTGACACTGGTCATATGCTCATTTTGCAGAGGATACTCTGGCAAAATTTTTCCAGATTTTTGGTTTTGTCAACTATACAGTGATTGATTTACTCCTTGATACACTTATTCATTGGTGTTCGGACTCTTCTAGCTCCATTATCATTCCATTTAGTTCTCTACCATCATGGCATCAGAGGTCTCAGGCACATCCGGTGGATCAGGGTCTAGTGCTAGTGTTCCGAGGAGGAGCTATAACTTGCAGGGCAAAGACCATTTTGAGATCCGAAATTTTGATGGCACAAACTTTTCTCTATGGAAGAATCATATTAAATATGTGCTAATTCAAAGGAGGCAATGGAAGCGAGTAAATGGAATTTCAAAGAAGGCTGCTGACATGGATGAAGATGATTGGGATGAGTTAGATGAAATGGCCAGGTCTACCATTCACCTGCACCTAGCAGATAATGGTTACTTTACAGTATTAGACTATGAAAGTGCAGAGGAGCTTTGGAAGAAGTTATGCAATACATATGAAAAAGAGAGGGCATCAAATAAAGTCTATCTGATGAGAAAATTATATGACCTTTGTATGAAGGACACACATAGTGTTGCTACTCATCTAAATGAGTTTGATGCTATATTCTCTCAGTTATAGGCTCAGAAAATGGATATGGATAATGAAATGAAAGCAGTATTGTTGGTATGCAGCTTGCCTTCATCATGGGATACATTTTGCATAGCTATTAGCAATAGCGCACCTAGTGGGAAACTCCTCTATGATGACATATGTGAAGCACTCTTGAGTGAGGAGATTCGTAGAAAATCTATGGTTGGCACTCAGAGTGGAGATGCATATAATGTTCGTGATTCTTACCAAGGAAAGAATCAACAATGTGGCAGGAGCAAGAACAAGGAAAGAATGGTCAACGGAATAAGAGTAGAAGTAAATCAAGGAAGAGGGATATCGAATGCCATTATTGTCATAAGAAAGGACACATGAAGAAAGATTGTTATGCATTAAAGAATGCTAAAGGTAAAGGTCGGAATGTTGATGGGCATGTTAAACAATTACCTGCACCATCTACTTTGACCATGAAGATTGAAGAAATTAATGCTATTTTTGATGATGTTGATGTGTTGACACTTGATACTACTGTGCCAAATGAGGCTCTTATGGCTGATTCTCCTTCCATACATGGTTGCTAGATTCTGGTGCTTCTTTCCATGTGACACCACATAGAGAATGGTTCTCTAATTATAGAGAAAAGTCTCTCGGTACCGTGAGACTTGGTGATTCTTACGAGTATGATGTTGTGGGGATTCGAGATGTGGTTGTGCAGTTCATTGATGGTTCAAAATTTACTATGCATAATGTATGCCATGTACCTCAGTTATCATGCAGTTTGATGTCAGCTGGTCAACTTGATGACCTTGGTTACAAGGTGGTCTTCTATGCTCAGTCCTTTTGCATATCAAAGGGAAATATGGTTATTGCAAAGGGAAGCAAAGTTAGCTCACTTTATCCTTTATTTGTATCACAGAAAGAACACTTGTTAGCTGTTACTGAACAACCTATGGCTTGTATTTGGCATGGTCGTTTGGGCCATATATCTCGTAGTGGAATGGAAAATCTTTCTTGTTCTGGCTACTTACCTGTGTCATCTTTCTCTGATTTTTCATTTTGTGAGCATTGTTAATATGGAAAGCAAACTAGAAATGTGCATAGAATGCACATTGACTCTTCAATTCTGCCTTTTGATCTCGTTCATACAGATGTGTGTGGTCTTATGCCAACTAGGTCCTTAGGTGGTTCTCTTTACTTTGTCACTTTCATAGATGATGCTACTAGAAAAGTTTTGGTATATCCTATCAAATCAAAGGATGAGGTATTCCCTACTTTCAAAAAATGGCTTGCTTCAGTTGATACTGAAAAAGGAACTAAGATGAAGGCTTTATGTTTAGATAATGGGGGTGAGTATACCTCACATGAATTCAGGCTTTTTTGTTAGTCTAGAGGGATTCATAGAGAGTCTATAGCTCCTTATACCCCAGTACAGAATGGTGTAGCTGAGAGGATGAATAGAACTATTCAAGATAGATTAGTCTCTATGTTGCATCATGCAAACCTCTCACAAGGTTTTTGGGCAGAAGCAGTATTGACTGCAGTTCATGTGATAAAGCTATCACCTAGTAGTGCCAAAGGACTGAAAGTGGCACAAGAGTTATGGAGAGGGAATCCACCATATTATGATCATCTTTGAGTTTTGGGGTGTGAAGCATATGTTCGTATACCAAAGAATCTTAGACAAAAGTTGGATCATAAGTCAAAGAAATGCATTTTTCTTGGATATGGTCGAGAAGGACAATTTGGATATCGCTTATGGGATCCTGAAACACGATCAGTGATCAAAAGTAGTGATGTCATTTTCAATGAGTCTAAGATGCATAAATAGCCCATTAAGGAGGTTGAAGTGAGAAGAGTCATCTTTGAGGATACTAGTCCTCCAGTTAGCATGCATAAAAATGCTACACATAGGGATGTTGTCCATTCATATTAGTCTGCACATATTCCTATTCATCAATCATTGAGACGTTCTGCACGTGTCTCACATCCACCTAATAGATATGTTCTAGGTTGATTTTGTTATGCTAACAGATGCCGGTGAGCCCTCTTGCTACAAAGACACTATGCAGATAGAGGAACATGTCAAGTGGGAGTGTGTCATGAAGAGTGAGTTGGATTCTATTCACAAGAATGGTACTTGGGATTTGATACTTTTGCCAAAGGGCAGGAAAGCTTTATCATGTACATGGGTATATAAGCTGAAATTCACATCAGATAGTGCTTCTCCAAAGTATAAAGCACGACTTGTTGCAAAGGGTTTTAAGAAACAACATGGTGTTGATTTCGAGGAGATCTTCTCTCTAATGGTCAAGATGACTACCCTGTACATGTTGCTTGGATTCGTTGCAATGGAGGACTTAGAGCTAGTCCAAATGGATGTGAAAATTGCTTTCTTGCATGGAGATCTTACAGATGAGATCTATATTGAACAACCAAAGGGTTATGTAGTTCCTGGCAAGGAAAGTCTAGTTTGTAAGCTTAAGAAGAGCTTGTATGGACTTAAACAGTCCCCTAGATAATGGTACCAAAAGTTTGATGCTTTTATGAAGTCTCAAGGCTATTCTCAAAGCAATGAGGATCATTGTCTCTACATAAAGAGATGCTCAAATGGAAGCTTGATATGCTTGATAATCTATGTCCATGATATGTTGATTGTTGGGAAGTCCTCTTATGATTTGTCAACTCTCAAAAAGAAGTTGAGTCAGACATTTGATATGAAGGATTTGGGGGATGCCAAACATATTCTTGGCATGTGCATTACTCGTGATAGCATCAAAAGATGCATATACTTGTCTCAAAGTGAGTACATATCCAAAGTACTGCACAGGTTCAATATGCAGTGTGGAAAGGCATTGAGTACACCTTTACCCACATATGTGAAATTGAGCAAGGATGATTGCCCCAAATTAGATGAGGAAAAGGAATTCATGACCGAAATTCCCTATCAATCTGATATTGGTAGTCTCATATATGCTATGGTAGCTACGAGACCAGACATTGCATTTGCAGTGGGACTTGTGAGTAGATATATTTCTAATCTTGGCAAGAAACATTGGGAAGCGAAAAAGATGATTTTAAGATATCTCAGTGGCACTAAGGACAAATGTATATGCTTAGGTAGAGGGAAAGCATCCATTATTGGTTACACAGATTCTGACTATGTTGGTTGTGTAGACTATCGTAAGTCTACATCAGGTTACATTTTTCATTTTGTTGGAGGTGCTATCTCTTGGAGATCTCGTCTTCAAGAATGTACAGTTGTTTCCACCACAAAAGCAGAGTATGTTGTAGCAAGTGAGGCATGTAAGGAAGCATTGTGGCTTTCTCATCTTGCTTGTGATATGGGTTTACCTCAGCGTGTACCTCGTTTGCTCAGTGATAGTCAGAGTGCCATTGCTTTGGCTAAGAATCCGGTCTATCATGCAAAGACCAAGCACATTGAGGTGAGGTATCACTTCATTCAAGATTGCTTAGCCATTGAGCACATTATTCTTGAGAAGGTTCACACTCGAGATAATGCTCCAGATGCTTTGACTAAAGCTCTACCACAGGATAGCTTTCGACACTACTGTCACTTGATGGGGGTTACTTCATTCATGATCTTACACAGTCACTTGTATATTGTGTAACATGCCCATTAGGTGGGAGGTATAGTTTGTATACTTACACTCAAGTATTCTTTATCATTCTTTATTTTTCACCCATAGTTACTTTGGCCATATTGGCCTTTAGTGGGAGATTGTTACCGTTAGTGTCCATGTGAAAGGCCAAATGGCCACTGGACACTTCTTTGTATATGTTCTTTAATAAAACATATAGTGG
This sequence comes from Ceratopteris richardii, assembly GCA_020310875.1. Lineage (NCBI taxonomy): Eukaryota > Viridiplantae > Streptophyta > Polypodiopsida > Polypodiales > Pteridaceae > Ceratopteris > Ceratopteris richardii. The sequence continues at coordinate 86,787,157 of CM035427.1, read as the reverse complement.
TCTGGTCAGTCATAGACTGTAAGTTCGACCGCAACTGTAAGACCTAAGAAGTCTGTCTTCATGCTCCCTGTGTACTGTGTTTTCTGCGTATTCTGCAGTCTCTGTGCGGAGTACCGTGTGCGGCCTTAGGATCTCAGTTTTCTACTCGGAGGATATCGTCGTGGAGGTTGCAAGAAGGAGAGCACACTATGGTGCATCGCCATCAAAATACTTCATTCTAGTCTTGTGTAGATTCTCAATTTGTTCAAGTTGCTTGGACAATTCATGCCACATCCATTCATACTGTTGGGCTACTCTCAAAGTAGGCACCAAAAAATCGATTGGCAAGATTGCATTTTGTCCATAGGTTAGTTAAATGGTGTAGTTCCAATGGTTGTCTTGTAAGCCACATGGAAGGCCCAAATTGCATGATGCAATTGTTTGTCCCAATCTGACCTTGCACTATTGACTATCTTTGTCAATACAGTGCACAACACCTTATTGGAACTTTCTGCTTGATCGTTGGCTTGAGGATGATAAGGGGCTGATATTTTATTAATCACTAAGAACTCATTCATCAAGGACTTTATTACTTCATTAATGAAATGTGTTCCTCGATCACTAACTATCTCTATAGGTAGTCTAAAGCGAGTAAAGATTTGCTCAAAAAGAAACTTAGCTATTGTCTGTGCATCATTTTTTCTAGTTGCTTTTGCCTCTACCCATTTAGTCAGGTAATCAGTTGCTACTATTATGTATTCAGTGTGTGATCCTTTGGATGGTGGATTAATGGGTCCTATGAAATCAATACCCCATTTGGAAAAGGCTCTGGCACAAACCATAGGTCTCAATGGCATGTCATCTTGTCTGATAGGATATTTAGCTCTTTGGCATGCCTCACAACTTCGTACGTAGGTGTCGGCATCCATATGTAGAGTTGGCCACCACAAGCCTGCAAAGAGGATCATTTTTACAGTTCTTTCGGCTGACAAATGTCCTCCTGCGGCACCTGCATGTGCCATTTCTAATATGGGTAAGTATTCTCCTTCATGTACACATAGTCATAGTTGATTATCGTTCCCTCTTTTGAATAATTGTCTCCCCATGATAACATAGTGTAGCTCAATGATGAGTAGCACCTCCTTTAATGTCAATCCGGGAAGACGTGAGGATGGTATGAAGACCCCGAGCAAGTGAAGGCACAAGTGCGTGAGTGAGAAGCACACTAACATGCACACATACACACACACGCACACACGGTAAGACAAAGAGTGAGAAGCAATGGAGTTCTTAGATTATTTTCAAAAAGCTCTTACAAGTTCAAATCAATTACAAGCTAGCCTCAAAAATGAGCTCTCTAGCTCTATTTATAGTTTTTGACTAGGTTTTGGCCCTGTCCAGACCTAGTGTCCGGCCTAGTTAAAAATTAGGTTCTAGGGTCTATTTGAAGGCTCAAACGGAGTCTAAAAAATATGAAAACTGGTAGGTAGCTACTTCTAATGCTCCTCAAGCTCAAGGACTCCTTGGCTTGCACAAAATGGAGCTACAAAAATATGAAATGGTATTTACAATGATTGTTAGTGATGAGAATCACTATTATAAAGATGTTGATTTGGAAAAATTTGAAGGGCCTATCTGCCAGATTTGCGTCGACTGCTCTGTCTACTTAATCTTTCACCTCGCTCTGACTCTCTCCGCTGGCTTCCTTGTCTAGTCAGTCCTTGACTACTATCAACACCCCCCCTCTCTCACGTCTGTCGTCCCTGACGGACCCTTGTTGCTGGGAGTGCTGTAGGTAATATTCCACAACATGAGTGGCAAGCTGATGTTCTTGGATGCGTAGTCCTCTAGCCAAATCTGTCATCCTGCAATCCCAATCAATGGGCCCTGGAATGTCCGGATGTGGCAGACGTAACTGATCTGCATGGATGGCTTGTTCGACGGCGAATAGATGTAGCAAATGTGTCAGTCTGGGAATGAAAATTTCCGAATGATATTCCCAGAACCCTGTAGAGAACATTTCCTCAAATGTCTGCTTGAAGCATGCGGGTAAATACTTTATACGTGCATGCCAGGCAAAGATTATGCTGACCGAGGGAGTCTGGCTCATGTCGTAGACTAAATCCTTATTACCTTGAGAGAATCTGGGGACAGAGATGTATGGAGCCTGTACCTTTCGAAAGGTTTTGAAGACAATTGTCATGAGTTCGAATATTTTCATACACATTTTTGCTGCTATGTCGGGTACATTGTTTAGACGGGTAGACCAGTGTCGAATTGTTGATATCATGTAAGCGACGGTTGGGGTCCCTCGAGGTGGAGCAAAATATGGATAATTGACCCATGCTGAGCATTCTTTGTTGTTGCGTAGCTTGATTGCAAATGCTTGCCATGATCTGCGACGTACAATTGGGCAATAACATGGATTATACTTGATATACAGTGGCATGGTTGCCCAGGTGCTCATCATCTCAGGGTAATCGGTTAGTAGACGTGCACGCCAATTAGGTTGGAAGATCGAGCCAGCACGTGCATCTGCCGGTAAGTCCTCTGGCTCAAATTGAGTGGCGAATGAGGGCTCCTTCCCTGTATGCCTTTTAACTTCTGCATTATAATCATGTAGCAAGACAAAGTAAGGCATGTATTGCGGCTCTGATGTTGTGATCAACCTTTGGTGGGATAGGTTCTGAAAGTAAGAAGATCGAAGGACAGTTTCTTCCAGATTTGTGAGAGATTGGATTTGCACGGCAACGCGATCATCATGTGTCTTTCCCACTTTCTCGATCCTTTTAACCCAATCGGGAACTCCAATTTCTAAAGTGTCTTGTCCTTCCTCTGTTATTCGACTGCCGGGTGTTGGCATCGGCTCGTACGGCTCTTCATAGCTGTCATCGACGGGGATTTCCACTACTGTTTCAGGTTCGGGTTCTTCAGTTGGCGAGGGTGGCCTTTCATATGGTAAGAGGCGTGCTTGGAGTTCTGCCACCTACTTCCGGAGGGTCTCTAATTCTTCTATAGAGTGTTGCAAGATTATCGGCTCCTGTTGAGCTGAGGGGGCACTGGCTATCTGCTTCTTAAGCTCCACACATTCAACCTCTAGTTTTTCATATGACTCCAAGAAATTTGCATGCTCCTCGAGTAAGATGCGAATGTCTTCTGAGGGAACTGCTCGATACTTGGTAGGGCTAATGGTTGCTCCTGCAGCTCCTTCCATAGCTACTTCAAAATTATCTTGGTTTTGTTGTTGAAGCCCCTTGTTTTCTTCCAATGTTGCTGCCATATGCTTCCTCAATAGCCCCAGGTTGCGTCTGAGTGTAGCATTAGATATCATTTGCGCCTGGAGCACAGTTTCCAGTTCCTTGACTGTTGTACCATCCACGGTCGATATTTTTTATTCCAATTCTGAGTGAGCTTGATGTAAAGTGGTATGTTCAGTTAGGAGCGTTTGGTAATCAGCTTCTAAAGTGTTAACTCTAGCCTGTAGGCGCCGAGATTCTGCCTGGAGGGCAGCATTGCGTTCTTCCAATTGATGGTATTCTTGTTGTAGTTGATGTGCACATTGAAGTAATGTATTAAATGTGATATTTACATTATGAGATGCAAGGGGGAAAGTTTGGAATGCAGGGGAAGTGGGAATGGGAAGGGAGGTAGTGAATGCTGTGTCTGCCAATGATGTGTTGAGTGGTGAGGTGGGGGGTAGTGGAGGGGGAGAGGGTGGAATTGTGTGGAGAGGTGCTGTGGTGGGTGAAATGTCCATTGGGTCAAACAGAGTGGTGTGTACTGGGGCTACCATGTAGGTTGGTATGGTAGGCGAAGTGAGTGTGGTGTTCGTGTAGATTGATGTCGTTGCGAACATCAGGGAAATGTGCCACTGAAACATTGGAGTGCTGGTGGACTGCGCCACAAAGGATGGTTGTTGGGGTGCGGTTAGGGTGAATGAGGTGTAGGGGACAGATGGGAAGTGAGGGTCATGGAATGGAGGTATCCGTATTGGGGGATAGGCTGGGAAACACAGGGTGCCTTCTGTGGGTGCAGGGTTTCCAACCACACTTGGAATTATGGGATGGCCAATTATGGGTTCGGAGGATAGAAGGGTTGAAGTGTACAAGGGATTGGTGATGGAAGAGAAGAGGGTGTCTTGTGAGGTGGGTTCTCGAAATGAGAATGATGTGAATGAGGCTGGGTTATAAGTGAAGGTAGAGGTGATGACTGCCGTTTCTTCCATGGTGGGAGGTGGTGGTGGGGGTGGAGAAGGTGGTGATGGGGGGTGCTGGGGTGAGATGGGTGATGTCTGAACGAAGGTTTCAGTAGAGAGGTCAATGGTGGTGGTGGGGGTAGCTGTGGTTTCAATGGTTACTTCTTGTTCTGTGGTGGGTATCCTGATAGTCTTACCTGCTCGTGGTAATGTGTCAACTCTACCTTTGTCATACCTCACAGATTGGCGGACTGCTGTGTGGACAGCCTCCGAAACTCTTAAAGATTCTGACACTAATTTGAGGGTGTCAATAAAATGTTGATCCACCCCATCATTTGATAGCATTTCTTGCATCAAAGCTTGGCCTGACACAAGAGAGAGTTGATGCCTTACTTGTACTGCTTTGATTGTATCGTATAACCTTTGTAGCTGAGCTGTGTATGCAAGTGCACCTACAAGTTCTGGCACTTCTTGTTGCTCATCTTGATGCTCTTGATCATAATTCTCCTCATCTTCCTCCTGTTCTTCATCTTCATCATCCTCTTCATCCGTTTCAACTATGGTAACAGGTACCTGGGAGGTTGTTGCCTGCGTTTGCACATTCTCCACTTGTTGTGCCTCTTTTGCCTCCAGCTCTACATCTTGTAACAATTGTTCAAAGTCTTCATTCGTGAGTTCTTCCAAAGGTGCACCACCGAGAAATTCAAGATCGGTTGGGATGGGAGGAAATATCAACTTAGGACCATCGGTGCTGCATCTTGGAAGTCGGAGTGTGAATGGCCGGACTCTTCGGGGTGGAGGGGTAACATCCGGTGTTAGGGTGGCTCCACGTGGTTGAGCACAAGGGACTTGGAAAGTTCCTCTCATCTTCTTAGAAGGGGGTCCAGTGGACGTCTTGCCTCTAAACTGCTCCATTCGATTCCACATTAGGGCTCATTGAATAGGGATGTCGTAAGCCAAACATCTATCAATGATTCGAGTCAGAGCGCAACATCCATATGAGACATGCTTTCGCGGCCATCGTTTGTGGGCTAGGTGTATCTGATCAATTATCCAGTGGGGTAAGTTGATGGTGAGGCTCTGTGTCTCTACCAGATACAAACTAAACCATATCTTTTTGGGTGGCATGGTGAATCTATCTTGGGCAGGAAAAGCAAAGTGTTGCATGCACATGCGAAGGTGTATTGCAATATTAAGCGTCATGGACACCATGTCCTTGAGTTTAGTGAGGGTTCGATTCTTCATGTAATCAGGCACGAGGGTCTCCTTTTCTGTTGGAATATGCATTCCTCGCATGTCTAGGGCCTCTCTCACTAAGTTGCTTGAGAGCCTAAACCTTTTGAGCTCATTTCCTTTTGTTAGAGATGGGAGCACAAATGAGCTTGCACCTTTTGGGGTCTTGCTTGGAGTTAAGGTATTGATGAGATAGTAGCATCGCATGAAGTCAGGCTTTGGGAGCCGGGCACTGAAGTATGCATCCAATCCTGCCTTTTCCTATACCGAACGTAGACCTTCTGCATTTTGTAACTTCTCAAATTCCCTTGTAAAGAAATGGTATTTACCTTGCTTCCCATTGAAGTCCAACTCTGATTCCCATAGGTATGTTCCCTCTCCCAAGGGTCCTGCCACTTCACTAAACCAGTGGGAAGCTTTTCCTACGGGCATGGTCTGGCCACTGGGAGGATCTGCTATAGGTATGATTTTGATGGCCTGCAATTCTTCTGGTCTTTCATTTGTCTCAGGCAAAACGGGTAAACTGTCTAAGTCCACCACTTGCTGGCTCGTTCCTGTTTGAGAGCTAGTTCCTACCGTATCTGCCATGTTACTTCTTGCCTCCTGACTCTGTGAGAATATAGAAACAGGTGTTACCATTGTAAAGGACAAGATAGAATCGTTTTTGTCCCCATTACAACATTAACATGAGGTTCAGGAGAGATTAGTAGGCTATTAAGTGCTCGGTGCTTGTGCGTGTAGTTAGGAATTGGGTAGACCTAGAAGCTAAGTGGAATGATGTAGTGAGAGAGTGATGTAGTTAGTAGGTGGGCATGGATTTACAACTGAGGTTTGGGGTTTATTACAAGTTTTAGGTTGCCAAATGCAGTGGATGGGCTTTGATCTTGATTTTGTGGAGACTCTGAAGAGTTTGATAGGGGTATCTACTTGAAAATGAGGCTTTTTAGGGACCCATTTACAAGTGATTCTACTTGTGCTCATAGAAGAATATGTGCCCGCGTATGATGTATAAGAATGGGCATCGGATGTTCGAGTGAGTGAAACATGTTGTACTGGGTGTGGCCTCGGTGTAGCTATTTGAGCCCGCAAGCAAGCCTTAGGCACCCAGATTTGTCGTGATTGTGGGCTGGCCTTCATCCATTTCTTGGGTACCCAAATAGACTTTACTTTCACAGAAGAATTTATGAAAGACTTCTTATTAGTGTCGTGTTGTCGATTACTAATAGGAGGTTTTGGCCGTGGGGTTGGCGTGGTCACAACAGGGTGTTTGCCTTTCCGCACCCACACTTGTTTCAACGGCTGAGACATTCTGCTTCGCACGTGTTTTTGGCCTCCAGTATACGTAGTACTCTACTCCTTCTATATTTGATCTACCTTTGGTTGCTGCATCCCTCTGGCCTTTGGAAAAGAAGGGAGTGCCGTCTTATCATTAATTTCGTTGTTGAGACAATCCTCTTTCTGCATCATACAGTTTTGGACAAGAATAGCATTGTCAACTTCATGTGTGCCCCTGGAAGGACCAGGAGTTCGTGCATTACCTAGTTCCTTGAGTGCCTCATTTTCCAATTCAACTGTAATTCGACTATGATTTGCCCATACCTGAAGAAGTCCACTTCTTAGGTTTAGGTTGACTGCATGATCATAGATCCAGTCCTGACCCAAGACAAGAGGCTCAGTGAGGTCCTCATCTTGACACACTAGTACTTTGACTGTCATTACTTCGTCTTGAATATGGAGGGGAAGTTCCACCTCACCCATGCAAGGGGTTTCCACACCTCCCAATCCTATGAGATATGCTTCTATAGGATTGACAGTTAACTCCAACTTTTGACAGTACGAAAATTTAACACCACTAGTGGCTGCACCTGAGTCAATCAAGGCTCTTACAGTCCTTGCACCTTTTCCCTGTCCTATCTCTAAGGTTATAAAAGGACGTCGGTCAATTATCCTATGAGAGCTGACACCTGAAACTTCACACATAGCCACGTGATATCCTTGATCTGCATATGCATCTGTCCTAGGTTGCTCTCTACCCTGTCTTCTCAACTTCATTCTCCGGATGCGTTCCAATGCTTCTGCTTGAGCTTCTTCTCGAATTTGTCTTTCTTCTTCTTTGTGTTTCTTAGCAGTGTTGAGTCGACTTAGCATCTCTTCCATCAGAGGTTCCTGATATAACTTGACTCTGCACCTGCTTATGTAGCTCGGGAGAATATCGCCTTCTAATGTGGCTAGTTGCACTGCTCCACTTGTTGAGATTCTATTAATGATCATGGGTCCGTAGCCTCTCTTCTCTAGTTTCCTCGCATGTTGTTTCAAAGTGTAGACTAGTACTAGGTCGCCTGCCTTCAAACCTTTATCCTTAACGTGGGTATCAAAGTATGCCTTTTGTCATTTCTTAGCTGCATATATCCCTGCAGACGCCCTCAGTCTTATTTCTCCTAATCGTTCAAGGTCAAAAAGTCTAGAGGAGAGTTCATGACCCGTCCATTCATGCTCTTGTGCTACTTTCAATGTAGGTATTAAGAAGTCCAACGGTAGCACTGCATTTTGGCCAAATACCATCTGAAAGGGGGTGGCTTGGAGTACCGTTTTGTAGGTGACTCGGTATGCCCAAACAGCATGGTGTAGCTGTATGTCCCAATCAGAGCGATTATTGTTCACTAATTTCGTCAGTACATTGCATACGATCTTATTTGTGCTCTCAGCCTAGCCATTAGCTTGGGGGTGATAGGGGGCAGACTTCTTATGTACTACCAAGAATTCTTGGAGCAGATTTTCAATAACTTCATTCAAGAAGTGAGTGCCTCTGTCACTGACTAGCTCTATAGGTAACCCGTATCTGGTGAACACATTCTCAAATAAGAACTTAGCTGTTGTTTGAGCATCATTCTTCGTTGTGGCTTTTACCTCTACCCACTTGGTTAGATAGTCCGTGGCAACAATGATATATTCTGCATGGGAACCCTGAGCTGGGGGATTAATATGACCTACAAAGTCTATTCCCCACTTAGAGAATGCACGTCCACCCATCATAGGTTTCAGTGGCATCTCATCTTTGTGTATAGGAGGCTGAGCTCGCTGACAGACATCACACCTCTTCACATAGGTATGTGCATCCATCTGAAGGGTCGGCCACCAGAAGCCCACAAATAGTATTGCCTTGATCACCCGATCTGGTCCAAAGTGTCCTCCTGCTACACCTTGGTGAGCAGTTTCCAAGATCTTGAGATATTCACTCTCATGGACACATAGTCTCAGGTAACCATCTTTACCACGCTTGTATAGATTATCACCAATGAGTGAGTAATCCAGGGCTTCTTCTTCTAAACTCCTTTTCCTAGCCAGAGTCATGTCTGGAGGGAATGTTTTCGTCCTCAAGAAGGCTACTAATGGTTCACTCCAGTCTGGCACTATGGACACTTGATAAAGAGTGGCATGTTCCACAAGTGGTTTAGTGCAGCAGATTGGGCACTCCTTGCACAACTTTTGGACATCGGCTTCCATAGTCGGCCAATGCACTCCGAGTCTCCTTAGTGTCTGTAAGGTTCATTGCTTTGAGTAGTGTTTCTCTAATGCACCTGCATGTGCTAATTGCAACCATTTAGCGTACTCATCCTCTTCCACACAACAAGCCAAGATCCCTTGATCTGTGTGCTTGTACATACTACCTGCCATGATGTGATACTTTTGGGCTTTTACTACCTCTCTATCCTGTGTGTTTATTACTGGGTTGGTGTAGCTCAATGATGAGTAGCACCTCCTTTAATGTCAATCCGGGAAGACGTGAGGATGGTATGAAGACCTCGAGCAAGTGGCGGCACAAGTGTGTGAGTGAGAAGCACACAAGCATGTACACACATACACACACACGCGCACACACGGCAAGACAAAGAGAGAGAATCAATGGAGTTCTTCGATTACTCTTCAAAAAGCTCTTACAAGTTTGTTTCTATTACAATCTAACCTCAAAAATGAGCTCTCTAGCTCCTTTTATAGTTTTTGACTAGCTTTGGCCCTGTTCAGACCTAGTGTCCGGCCTAGTTAAAAATTAGGTTCCAGGGCTTATTTGAGGGCTCAAACGAGATCTAAAAAATATGAAAATTGGTACGATGGTACTTCTAATACTCCTCAAGCTCGAGGACTCATCGGCTTGAACAAAATGGAGTTACTAAAAATAGATAATGGTATTTACAATGATTTTTAGTGATGAAAATCACTATTTTTGTAGGGGATTCTTCTGAAAATTTGACATACACTTCTTGGAGCTCCCTACTTGCTCCCTTTCCTTGTGTGTCCACCTTTTGATGTGCTTCCATGCTTTGTCCTTGACTTTGAGCTTCAACACTCCCCCCCCTCTCGAGTCTGTCGTCCCTGACAGACCCTTGTTGGAAGGGCTGTTCTATGTAGTGCTTTGAGAGGTGGTGTCCATCCGTTGTATGAGCTGGTTCCTTGGATTCCAGCAAGAATGTGTCATTGTGAGCTTTCAAAACTGCAAGTTGCTCAAAAGAGGTTGTCAAGAGTGATTTGGAGCAACTACTGGCTTCAATTTGCTTCCGAGATATGGATGTTGTTCCCATGACGTCCGCTAACTCTTCCAAAGATGATGTTGAGAGCAGTCATGCCAACTACTCATAACCCATAATGAATGATGGGTAAGTGTGTTCGTGCCTAGGTTGAAAAAAGTATGTGCCTTGTGCAAGGCCTGGTAATGTAGCCCTACGCATGCTTACTTGGAAAATGCATTGGAAGAAGTATGGTGCAAAAATTGCGGGTCTTGAGCTAAGTGCTCAAGGGTATGCTGACGAAGAGGTTTCCTAAACTATCATGGTTATGGTGTTTCCAGAGTAAAGATACTTACCATGGAGAAGGTTGATGGATGTTTGTCTCTTCGTGTTGTACACTCGGCCTTTGGGATGGAACATTGTTGATGAATGTCCATGTTGATTGTCCACTGATGAGATCTTTTGAGTGGTGGATCCTCTCTCCTCATATGCAGGAGTCTTCTCCTCTAGAACTACCTTTTGCAGATATCTCCTTGGATGCTCTGGTACATGAAGTAGTTAAGCATCACTCAAGTTGCGGACCTTCAAGCTCTTCATTCCAGATAAGGCAACAATAATCTCACTGCTGGCCGAGACACACTTCTATCCAAATTGATAAATGCCTAGTAATCGACAGTTCCACCTTCAACTAAGCATGACTCATTCATGTTTCATAAGCCAAACCTGGGAACAAGCTCTCTCCCGCTTTTCTTTCTCCCCCTCTTTTTCTTTTTTTTTTTTTTCTTTTTTTTTTTTGAGGAAAAGGATATCACAAAACAAGAACACAAAAATTAGTATCAATAGAAATATTTGACATATGTCACTGTGCTCTTGTGCGTGGGATTCTCAAGTGTGTCTATGCACGGCCGTGTAATGTGGCCCTATATTAATGCATACTTTGGAAATGCATGACCTGAATGGTGCAAAGGACAGGGTTGTGCAAGGAGCACATAGTTGTTGCTCGTTCGAGGCTTTTGATGTCATTTGTGGAGGTTGATGCCGACCTTGGTGGAGGTATCCATTGAGTCTCGAACTGATGTGATCCTCCTTATTGGAGTCCATTTTAGAACATCATTTGGCACTGTAGAGGTCACTTCAGGCGTCTTTCTCTTTGGATGCTTTCTGAACTGTGGTATCCAGTGTGGTTGACGCTTTGGTTCGATGGAGACTACTCGCACTTTTGGCTTCCAAACCCATATCCTTTTTGCATGTCTTCTTACTAATGTTGAAGAGCTGATTTGAAACCTCTTTTCTTACTAATGTCTTCTTTTCTCTTTTTGGCTTCTTTGTTGAAACCTTTTGCATGTGGGAGAACAAAGGTTGTTGTGGATGTAGGAGCTTCTTAGGTACCCACATCTGTAATTGCCCTTGTTGAGCTGCAGCTAACTTCTTAGGCACCCAAACTTGTTGGATACCTTGTGATTGAGCTTGTCTGAGCTGCTTCCTTCGTCTTCTGGCCTGGTTGGTTTGCATGGATGGAATTTGTGGGGGCAAGGTTGGTGGTTGCTCTCCTTTGCGTACCCATATCTGCTTCATCGGTTGAGTTGTTCTGCTTCGCGCGTTCTTTTGGTCTCTCGTCCGGGGAGTCTTTAGTGATTGATCTGCCCTTAGTTGCTGCCTCCTTCTGGCCCTTGGAAAAGAAGGGAGTTCCTTTGCATCTCTGACTCCTTTTTTGCGAATATCATTCCTCTGCAACACATAGTTTTGGACAAGAACAACATGGTCATCTTCATGTGTATTCCTGGAAGGACCAGGAGTCTGTGCCTTTCCTAGTTCCTTGAGTGCTCCATTATCTAACTCTACTGTAATTCGACTATGATTGGCCCAAATCTGAAGAAGTCCACTTCTTAAGTTTAAGTTGACTGCTTGGTCATAGATCCAATCTTGACCCAAGACAAGAGGTTCAGTGAGATCCTCGTCTTGACACACTAGTACTTTAACTGTTATAGCCTCATCATGAATATAGAGGGGAAGTTCCACCTCGCCCATGCAAGAGGTTTCCACGCCTCTCAATCCTATGAGATACGCTTCCACAGGATTGACAGTTAACTGCAACTCTTGACAGTAAGACAATTTAACAGCACTAGTGGCTGCACCTGAGTCAATCAAGGCTCTTACAGTCCTTGCACTCTTTCCTTGTCCTATATCTAGGGTTATGAAAGGTCGTCGATCAATTATCCTATGCGAGCTTGTTCCTGCAACTTCACACATGGCCATAGGATATCCTTGATCTGCACAGTCATTTGTTCTAGGCTGATCTCTACCTTGCCTTCGTAATTTCATCCTTCTGATGCGTTCTAAAGCTTCTGCTTGAGCTTCTTCTCGAATTCGCTTTTCTTCCTCTTTGCGTTTTTTAGCAGTGTTGAGTCGGCTGAGCATTTCCTCCGTGAGGGGTTCCTGATACAACTTGACTCTGCAACCGCTAATATAGTTTGGGAGAACATCACCCTCTAACGTGGCTAATTGTACTGCTCCACTCGTGGAGATCCTATTGATGATCATAGGTCTGTAGCCTCTCTTTTCTAGCTTCCTCGCGTGTTGTTTCAGTGTATAGGCTAAGACTAGATCTCCTGCTTTCAAGCCTTTATCCTTCACATGGGCATCAAAGTATGCCTTCTGTCTCTTCTTAGCTGCATATATTCCTGCAGCTGCTCTCAGTCTTGTTTCTCCTAATTGTTCAAGGTCAAAGATCCTAGAGGAGAGTTCATGACCTGTCCATTCGTGCTCTTGTGCTACTCTCAATGTAGGAATCAAGAAGTCCAAGGGTAGCACAGCGTTTTGGCCAAATACCATCTGAAAGGGGGTGGCTTGGAGTACCGTTTTGTAGGCAACTCGGTATGCCCAAACAGCATGGTGTAACTGTTTGTCCCAATCAGAGCGTTTTGTGTTCACTAATTTTGTCAGTACATTGCATAAGATCTTATTAGTGCTCTCAGCTTGTCCATTAGCTTGAGGGTGATAGGGGGCAGACTTCTTATGTATTACCAAGAATTCTTGGAGTAGATTTTCAATCACTTCGTTCAAGAAATGAGTGCCTCTATCACTTACAAGCTCTATAGGTAGCCCATATCTCGTGAATACATTCTCAAACAAGAATTTAGCAGTTGTTTGAGTATCGTTCTTTGTCGTAGCCTTTACCTCCACCCACTTGGTGAGATAGTCTGTTGCAACAATGATGTATTCCGCATGAGAACCCTTAGCTGGGGGATTAATAGGACCTACGAAGTCTATTCGCCACTTAGAAAATGCACGGCCACCCATCATAGGTTTCAGTGGCATCTCATCTTTGCGTATAGGATACTCAGTTCTCTGACAGACATCACACCGTTTCACATAGGTATGTGCATCCATGTGAAGGGTAGGCCACCAGAAGCCCGCAAATAGTATTGCCTTGATCACCCGATCCGGTCCAAAGTGTCCTCCTGCTACACCCTGGTGAGCAGTTTCCAAGATCTTAAGATATTCACTTTCATGGACACATAGCCTCAGGTAACCATCTTTACCACGCTTGTATAGATTATCACCAATGAGTGCGTAATCCTGGACTTCTTGTTCCAAACTCCTTTTCCTAGCCAGAGTCATGTCTGACAGGAATGTTTTCGTCCTCAGGAAGGATACTAGTGGTTCACTCCAATCTGGCACAATGGATACTTGATAAAGAGTGGCGTGTTCCACAGGTGGTTTAGTGCAGCAGATTGGGCACTCCTTGCACAACTTTTGGACATCAGCTTCCATAGTTGGCCAATGTACTCCGAGTCTCTTTAGGGTCTGTAAAGTTCGTTGCTTTGAATGGTGTTGCTCTAGTGCACCTACATGTGCTAATTGCAACCATTTAGCGTACTCATCCTCTTCTACGCAACAAGCCAAGATCCCTTGATCTGTGTGCTTGTACATGCTTCCTGCCATGATGTGGTACTTTTGGGCTTTTACAACCTCTCTATTCCGTGTGTTTACCACTGGATGGTTAGGCCCGTACGTCAATACTGGCACCAATGGCTTAGCCCACTGCGGTACAACTTCCAAATTAAACAAGTAAGCATCAGGAAGATCATCCGATACTCCTTGTGGGGCTTCTCCCGATGTGAGCCTAGAGAGATGATCTGCTCTTAAATGAGTCCTACCTTTTCTTACCACCACCTCAAAATCATATTCCATTAGCAAGAGAAACCATCTCACTAATCTTCCTATATTGCATGGCTTGTTTACGAGGTACAGCAATGCCTGATGGTCAGTAAAAAATTTAAACTTGTTTGCAAGCAAATAGTGTCTAAATTTCTTAACTGCATATACCATGCCTAGTCCTTCTCGCTCTGTAGTGGTGTAATTCCGTTCAGCCGCATTCAATTGTCTACTGGCATAGGCAATTGGAAGATCCATATTACCTTCACCAGTAGGTTGTGCTAGCACACATCCAATGGCATAATTGGATGCATCCACATGAACGTGGAACGGTTTATTCCAATCTGGTGTGGTCAAGATTGGTGCTGAACACAATCTTCGTTTAAGCTCCTGGAAGGAATTCTCACATTCATCCGTCCACTCAAAGTTAGTCAGAAGTCCGTACATGGGCTTTGCAATTACAGCATACATGTGAATGAATCTTCGGTAATAACCACAATGCCCCATGAAAGCTTGTACTTCCTTGACATTCTTTGGCCTAGGTAGCTCTGCTATGGCTCTCACTTTCTCCTCGTCAGTAGATATGCCATTCTTTGACACTATGTGTCCTAGAATCTTGCCTTGCCTGACCATAAAAACGCACTTTTCTGGGTTCAGGCAGACTTGATATTCTCTACATTTGTCAAAGATTTGTCTGAGTTCAGGGATATGGGTTTGTCTAATGTTGGAATGAGCACAAAGATCATCAACGTAGACTTCTAAACTCTTCCTCAGGAACTCCTTAAACACATGGCACATCAGCCTCTGGAAGGTAGCTGGTGCATTGGTAAGCCCAAATGGCATTACTCTAAAAGCAAAAATGCCCCATTCTGTGGCAAAGGCTGTCTTATGCTGATCCTCTGGGGCTATGGCTACTTGATTGTAGCCCGAAAATCCATCAAGGAAGCTGTACACTTCCTTGCCTGCCACTCTTTCTAAGAGATGTTCTGTGATGGGAAGCGGATAACTATCTCTGATCGTAGCGGCATTAACTTTTTTAAGGTTAATGCACACTCGCAATTTCCCATTCTTCTTGGGCACCACTACAATGGGGGACACCCATTCAGTGTGCTCAATTTCATAGATGAATCCAGCTTCAACCAATCTATCTATCTCTTCTTTGATCTTAGCAGCGTAATTATCGTTATAAGTATAGGGCTTTTGCTTAGAGGGTTTAGCATCTGAGGTCATGGGGATAGTGTGTGAGCATATATCGGGGTCAACACCTTTCAAATCCTTGTAACTCCAAGCGAATACATCTCTGTATTCTCTTAGCAAGGCTATCAACGCATGCTCTTCTTCCTCTGTTAGGTCATGGCCTATGTACGTGCATCTCTCCTCTCCTTCTTCTAGGGCCACTACTATTTTCTTGGTGGTTTCTTTGTTATCATAGGCCTCTCCTGATTGTGCCTCTCGTTTAGGCATTCTTATCATGACTCTCCTGTCATCTATCTCATACTTCTTAAAATTTTCTGGGACCTCAAACAAAGATTCTTCCTCTTCTGGTGAGGCTTCTCTCTTCTTTCGTTTCTTTCCTTCTTCCTTCGGGGTCACATGTGTTGCTAATCTTACATCATTTGTAACCTCTCCATGCCTCTGGGGTTGAAATTCTACTTCATGGAAGTATTCTTCATCTGATGCAAATGGTGGGTCCATAATGATTGACTCTAGATCGGAGTCACTTGCATCCTCAAACGCATCAGGGCTAGGTTCGCATTCTTCTAGAACTGCCTCTCCCATGATTGGCTCTATGGAGAAGACTGAAATGTCATAGCCATCCTCATCACAGTGAGGTGTCCATTGTTCTTCATTGATGGCTACGTCCATTGTTGCTAAAATTTCTGCCCAGCCATGGGGTTCGAATTCCTCATCAGGAAAAACCACAGGTGCATAGGCTGGGTCTTGAATTGATCTATGTGTTTCTTTTGCACCTACCTCTCTGGCTTTCTCTCTCTTCTCTTCTTATACTGCTACCTTGCACATCCATAAGTGAGTGTCTTCATGCATCCATGAGGATCCTGACCCTATGGAATGCACTGATTCTGTATCATCTTTGGCTCTATGGATGGGATTCCACTGGATAGGAGGGACATCTCTATGAGAGTAATCCTTGAGATTTACTTTGGTTGTAACACCTAAGTGTTGCAGGTACAACGAATTGGTTCCCAATCCTGGACCACTTGCAATTGTCGCATGAAGGGTCTTCCCAAAATCATCTCATAGGCATGATTTTTGCTAAAGTCACATATGGCAAATGTATGCTCAAACTCGACACCACAAGTGGTGAGAGTTATTCCTTCTAACAATCCTAGGGGTCTCTCTATGTGACCATCGGCCATCTGCAATTTCATTCTCGTTGGCCTGAGTGCTGGCTTGCCCCAACGCTTCCAAAGGGAAGTAGTGGCAATTGCAACTCCAGCACCTGAATCCAAAATTGCCTTGGTGGTGTAGTCCTGGTAAGTGATGGGAAGATAGGTGTTCCCTTCTTTGCCTTCACACATATCTCCTATCTTATCCAAGGGAATTTCTGGCACTGTCCTATGGGATCCTACCCAGGAACGTGGCTTTGCAACTTCAGTTACTAGACTGGCTACATATTTCCGTGCTTTTGGTCTATCCTTAGGCAGTTCTTCCAAAGTGAGATCGCGCTGCACCTTGGTGTTCTCTACTACCTCCGAGTTCCTAGGTATGACTGAGTCGTCGTTCCTTACCATGACTGTGGGTGCTCTCATACACGTGGACTTGGCTTCCCATGGGCCTGTGAAGTGGGGTAGCTCTTGTATGGAATTAGACTCAAAGTCCAATCTCTCGTGAGACTGAGTACTCTCATGTTCCCCGTAAATAGATGGGATGTCTTGTGGGAATTGGTCGTGTGCATCATCCACAAGTTCAAAGGGAGGGGCAACTTCACTTTCGTTCTCCCATTTGTCTTCTTGAATCTCTCGTAGGAAGTCTGGTGCAAACCGATTCATAGACGAAGAAGTGTCTGGCTCCGTAGAATTAGGCACGCAAGCAATCTGGGAAGGAGGGCTTATTCTATCGTTGGCTCTCTCCTTGTTCTCATAGATGGCTGGAGCACAAGCTTCCAGGGGAGGATTACTTATTCTATTACTCTTCCGAATAGGCTCATACGCTCCATGAGAGGGAATGTAGGCAACCTGTGGAGGTACATAAGCTTTCGAGGGAGGCTCATCTGCCTGTTGGGGGGAAAGATAAGCTTCTTGAGGAGGCACATGGGCTTCCTGAAGAGGCTGGCTTATCCGTTCTCTTGCCCTTTCCTTTCTTTGAGGGGCAGGTTCCTTTTCTGATTGTGCAATCAGCTTCTCTATTCTTTCTATTAGTCCATCAAAGTGCAACTGTGTCTTTGCTGAGCTAGAGATATTAAAGAGGCGGCTAGCTTCGAACATGGCTTGAGCCAATTCCACCATCTTAGCACAAATTTTAGTTCGTTCAAGCTCTAGCTCGGCTCTAGGGTAGCACTTTTCATGATCGGTTATGGTTGGCCCTTCTTGGATTCTGGCCTGATATGCTTTAAGCATCATATTAAGGTCTTCGGGAGTGGGATCTGCTAGGACTGATCCTACTCTAGGGGGTGGTGGGTTTAGGTGAGGCGGGTTGGAAGGTGGTTGGTCGGAGGGAGGTGGGAATGGTGGTGGTGGAGTCGTGTGAGAGGGAGTTTGAGTTGTGAGTTCAGTTATCCTGGCCTTGGTTTCTCTTATGCTTTCCTCAAGTTCACTCATCTTTTTAGCCCATTGTCTTTTCATTCTTTCCCGACTATCTTTCCAAGCTCTAGTCCTTTTCTTGGTTATGCTCTCAGTTTCACTAGCCTCTGGGACCTTTTCCTGGCTTGCCTCTTGGTTTTGCTGCAATGCCTGAGCTCTAGTGACTACCTGTACTGGTGCGGTGGAAGTGACACTTCCTGAGGAATCTACAACCAACCCAATCACATTAATGGGAGTGATTTTTGGCATATTATTAGGATTTTTAGGGCAATCTCGTAAGAGATGCTCTTTTCCACAATCTTGGCAAAAGCCTTGGATCGTCACTGACTGGGGTTGTGTAGGTGGGGGTAAAGGGCAATCACAAATGAGGTGATCTCCTTGGCATCTGTAACACGGTCCTCTTGGGAATGGAGGTCTTACTTGCCTAGGTTGAGGCCTAGGGTTGGGGTTTGTATACATGACATTCGTGTAATCTGACTCCCAACCTAGTTCATTTGGCTCTTCATTATAGTAGGACTCACCATGTTCAGGAGACTGCATGTAGTAGGCCTGGGGACTATCAACATGTGTAGAATCAAAGCTATGGTCACTGTGATCACTTTCTAAGATCAATGGGGTTACTGGTACTATGGCCCTATTCAGGTTTTCTTCTGCAACAGCATACTTTACTGGAATCACATTAGTTGGGTTTGGAGGCTGTTGAACTAGCACCGGTTGGGGTCTCTGTTGGGCCTGGCATTGTGGTTGGTAGGTTTGTTGGGGTCTAGCATATTGTGGTGGTGGATTTTGGTTCTGGTATCTGCCTTGTTGGTAGGGCTGAGGGTAGGGTTGCCTAACTGCCTGCTTGTTGTATGGGCAATCTTGTGCGGTGTGATTGGTGTATCTCCGTTCTATGGTGCAGTACTGGCTACTAGGATTTACTTGGGGCTGAGTCATAATAGGGCAGACATTCGCCATATGGTCACCACCGCATGTATAGCACCTTTTCACAGGACCAAACCTTGGGATTTGTTTGCTAGTTACACCTAATTTCTGAGCTACTTTCTCTGCAAGTTCCTCGATTGATGTGGGTTGCGTGGTAGAGTGACTAGATGCGCTATCTGAATCTTTGTAGATTTTGGAAAGCTCTAGTTCTTCCCCTAGGTTATCTTCGATGTCAATGCACATGCGTACACACTCTTCTATAGTCCTAGGGTCCTTCAGATACACGTAGGATCTCAATTTCATACTCAACAATCCATCAAGGAATAAGGCTACCTGTTTTGCAGGTGTGGGCAGCTCCGAAACAGGGCATCTCTCCAGGTACTGTCTAAATCTTCTTCCAGCTAGTCTGACCGTCTCTTGAGGTGTTTGTTTGAAGCTATGAATTAGTGAGGAGGTGTTATGCCTGATTCCACTCTTGGAAAACTCAACAATAAATGCCTCTAAGAGTTGGTCTATGTTTCGGAAATGCCTCTCATTCAGTGGTTGGAACCACGTAAGGGCAGTGTTCCTAAGGGTTAGACCGAAAGCATTATATTGTGTGAATAGGTCCTCTACTTGTTCAGCTTTCAACACTTGCCGAAATTCTGCCACATGGTCATAAGGGTCTCCCGTGCCATCGAAATAATTCTTCATGGACTTCACCAGTTGAGTTGGTCGCAGGGTCCTAGTGTGTTCTCTCGGCCTTGGCAAAGGAAAATCATCAATGTCCCTGTGATTCCATGGGGTTCTATGTCTCTCAGGTTCCACTCTATTCCTTTCTGTTCCCGTTCTTTCTCTTCCCAGGGAGTTGGCGAAACTTACCTCAGGCTTGTCTCTACTTCTATCTCTCTAAGCCCCATGAGCTTGGGAGGTCCCAGCTTCTTGGTGACCAAAGGACACAGTAGACCTTGGTTGGGGAAAAACAAATTCTCCCTTCCATGTGTAGGCATGTCTGCCATGCTCAGTGACCACGAAGATTCTCTCTGATGCATTGTCTAGGTAGGTTACTTGACCTGGGCTATCAGGGTCTTTAAACTCATAGATTGTGAGGGCACTCACTTCCTGAGATTGAGAAGATTTATATCTCCAAAAAACCTCATCGGTTTCTCGGTTTAAAAGCAGATCTATGCTTTTATTATCCTGTGGAATCCACTCTGGAGTCATGATTTTGGTCAAGACAGATTTACCACGGGGAGTTCTTGGCTCTCTCTCTAAGTTCCCTTGCTCTATATCACCCATGTCGGTCTCCGCAATCACATTTCCAAACTCATCAGTTCTATCAGGGAGAGTGGTGACTACATATATAGTCCCCTCTTTATCTAGGTATGCTCCATTCTCAAACTTGACTACCGGGTGGTCTAATCCATGGGGTTGATCGGGGTTCTTAATCTGGACCACCGATCTTCTCAGTCCGTCTTCGTAGATGCGAGCACCTAGACGATTCGTCCTGATATATTCCAATTGAGTCTTATAAGGCCCCTCTGGCTTTTCTAGATAAGCCAACCCTGAACTACCTACTGGTCTCTCCATGTGATAGGACATCTCAGAATCACTTGTTTCTGATCTGGGAGTGTATGGGTAATCACTCAACTGCTGGGCCCAAGACCTGGCAGTGTGATTGACACTAGCTTCAGAAGATCTGAGGCTTTGTCTGTCTCGGCCTAAGTGTCTGCCTGATCTAAGGTTCATATGCCTGATTTATTTACCCCCTGGAACCCAAGCACACTCTCGTTGCAGGTTGGTTTTGCACCAATCACTTTGTTCTTTTTAGTTGAATATTATGTTTATAGTCTTGTCTGAAATTTCGTCGTCAAGAGTACTTAAGTGAATTTCCGCACTTGATAAGTGATCGATTCCTGTTTACCTTTTGTCCCTTGGGGTTTTCGCACTTAAGACCTATTTACTCCTTGCACTTGGTTGGTTAATACTCTTGGACTTGATTCGTGCCTAACGTTGCCCTAATTAATTACCACACCTAAGTCGTACTTAGCCTAGGCTAGGAATTGACAAAGGAGGGTTGAGAGATCTTCCAACCTCAACTAGCTGGTTGACCAGACTGCTACACAAGCCCAGGAAGCCTTCTCCCAAGCTTGGTACTCACCCTTGCTAGCTTGCTTTGGATTGCCTTGAGCGCACACCAAGTTCCTGCAAAAGCTCACCCGTTAGTATAGCTCTATTGCCACAAGTAATTGAAAGACACACTTCAATAATTTTAGTCCCCCTGGAGTAACTCACTGTACCCCCTGAATCTGAGAACAACTTAGTTCCACCTAAAGGTCAACTGAAAAATGCATGTTCTAAAACTCCGCGTATGATTCTTACAAAAACCATTCAAGGTCCACGTAGGATTCTCAACGAGCTTTCCAATGAGACCAAAATCTCATCAATCGGAGTTCGTATGGTCAAGTTATGACCATTCAGGCACTATAGGGTCAGAACAGGCTCCCAGGGTTCAGGAGATCCCTCTCTGGTTTCTAGGTCTTTTGCCCACTTCCAAGGTTCTAAAGTTATACCAAGGTGCCTAAAATTAAGCTCAACTACCCTTCAATTCACTCAAAATTAACCCTAACATTTCATGCGTTAAAGGCCGTGTATCGCGATAGGTCGGGTCGAGGTGTCGCGATAGGTGGGAAGTGTCGCGATAGGTCGAGGTGTCGCGATAGGTCGTGAAGTGTCGCGATAGGTCGGGGTGTCGTGATAGCTCGTGAGGTGTCGCGATAGGTCGAGGTGTCGCGATAGCTCGTGAGGTGTCGCGATAGCTCGTGAGGTGTCGCGATAGGTCGAGGTGTCGCGATAGGTCGTGAGGTGTCGCGATAGCTCGTGAAGTGTCGCGATAGGTCGGGGTGTCGCAATAGCTCGTGAGGTGTCGCGATAGGTCGAAGTGTCGCGATAGCTCGTGAGGTGTCGCGATAGGTCGAGGTGTCGCGATAGGTCGTGAGGTGTCGCGATAGGTCGTGAGGTGTCGTGAGGTGTCGCGATAGGTCGGGGTGTCGTGATAGGTCAAAGTGTCGCGATAGCTCGTGAGGTGTCGCGATAGGTCGGGGTGTCGCGATAGGTCGAAGTGTCGCGATAGCTCGTGAGGTGTCGCGATACCTCGAGGTGTCGCGATAGCTCGGGATATGGTGAATTTTTCTGTTCTATCTAGGGATCCTGGGAGCTCTAGGCCTCCGCAGTGTCGTGGTGCACTCAGAATCGTGATTGGGTGAAATTTTCAGAGTGTCGCGATAGCTCGAGCTCAACGCCGTGGGGACTTGTGCAGACAATTTCTGTACCTGCTGAGCTTGCTGGAGATGATGATGGAGCTGCCACCTGCAAGAAACATGCAAAAAAGCACACAAAGACAAGCACACACACTCACTCTCTCTCAAACTCGCACATAACAAATGAGGGAATGATAAGGAAGAGGGAATATGTAGTGGAGAAGGAGGTGGAGATGAAGATGGAGATGGAGATGAAGAAGGAGATGGAGAAAAATCAGAAATTTACCTACTACTTACCATTCCAACGCGTCCTCTCTACGTCTTACCATCACACGCTCGTCCTCAAAGCTCGATCCCCGGCAACGGCGCCAAAATTTGGTATAGCTCAATGATGAGTAGCACCTCCTTTAATGTCAATCCGGGAAGACGTGAGGATGGTATGAAGACCTCGAGCAAGTGGCGGCACAAGTGCGTGAGTGAGAAGCACACAAGCATGTACACACATACACACACACGCGCACACACGACAAGACAAAGAGAGAGAATCAATGGAGTTCTTCGATTACTCTTCAAAAAGCTCTTACAAGTTTGTTTCTATTACAATCTAACCTCAAAAATGAGCTCTCTAGCTCCTTTTATAGTTTTTGACTAGCTTTGGCCCTGTTCAGACCTAGTGTCCGGCCTAGTTAAAAATTAGGTTCCAGGGCTTATTTGAGGGCTCAAACGAGATCTAAAAAATATGAAAATTGGTACGATGGTACTTCTAATACTCCTCAAGCTCGAGGACTCCTCCGCTTGAACAAAATGGAGTTACTAAAAATAGATAATGGTATTTACAATGGTTTTTAGTGATGAAAATCACTATTTTTGTAGGGGATTCTTCTGAAAATTTGACATACACTTCTTGGAGCTCCCTACTTGCTCCCTTTCCTTGTGTGTCCACCTTTTGATGTGCTTCCATGCTTTGTCCTTGACTTTGAGCTTCAACATGGGTGGTTAGGCCCGTATGTCAATACTGGCACTAATGGCTTAGCCCACTGTGGCACCACTTCCAAATTAAACAGGTAAGCATCAGGAAGATCATCTGACACTCCTTGTGGGGTGTTGACAGTATACGGGAAGAAGCAAGTACGGACACACATGCAGATCTAGCACTAAGGCAACCCTTCATTTTTTTTCAAAACCCTTACATCATTTTTAAGTGATTCTCATCACTAAAAACCCTTGTAAATATCATTTCACCTTTTTGTAGCTCCATTTTGTACAAGCCGAGGAGTCCTCGAGCTTGGGGAGCCTTAGAAGTAGTTGCCTGCCAATTTTCATAATTTTTAGATCTCGTTTGAGCCCTCAAATAAGCCCTGGAACCTAAATTTTAACTAGGCCGGACACTAGGTCTGGACAGGGCCAAAGCTAGTCAAAAACTATAAATAGAGCTAGAGAGCTCATTTTAGAGTAGTTTTTCTTGTAGTTTGAGCTTGTATGAGAACTTGGTTGCAATAGAAGTGATTCCATTGTCTTACTCTCTTTGATCTTGCCATGTGTGCGCGTGTGCGTGTATGTGTGTGCATGCTTGTGTGCTTCTCACTCACGCACTTGTGCTTCCACTTGCTCTTGGTCTTCATACCATCCTCACGTCTTCCCGGATTGACATTAAAGGAGGTGCTACTCATCACTGAGCTACACCAAATTTTGGCACCGTTGCCGGGGATCGAGCTTTGAGGACGAGCGTGTGATGGTAAGACGTAGAGAGGACACGTTGGAATGGTAAGTAGTAGGTAAATTTCTGATTTTTCTCCATCTCCATCTTCATCTTCACCTCCTTCTCCATCTCCACCTCCACCTCCTTCTCCACTACATATTCCCTCTTCCTTATCATTCCCTCATTTGTTGTGTGCGAGTTTGAGAGAGAGCGAGTGTGTGTGCTTGTCTTTGTGTGTTTTTTGCATGTTTCTTGCAGGTGGCAGCTCCATCATCATCTCCAGCAAGCTCAGCAGGTACAGAATTTGTCTGCACAGTCCCCGAGGCGTTGAGCTCGAGCTATCGCGACACTCCGAAAATTTCACCCAATCACAATTCTGAGTGCACCACGACACTGCGCAGGCCTAGAGCTCCCAGGATCACTAGACAGAACAGAAAAATTCACCATATCCCGAGCTATCGCGACACCTCACGAGCTATCACGACACCTCACGAGCTATCGCGACACCTCACGACCTATCGCGACACCTCACGACCTATCGCGACACCTCACCACCTATCGCGACACCTCACGAGCTATCACGACACCTCACGACCTATCGCGACACCTCACGACCTATCGCGACACCTCACGACCTATCGCGACACCTCACGACCTATCGCGATACCTCACGACCTATCACGACACCTCACAACCTATCGCGACACTTCACGAGCTATCGCGACACTTCACGAGCTATCGCGACACCTCGACCTATCGCGACACTTCACGAGCTATCGCGACACCTCCCACCTATCGCGACACTTCACGAGCTATCGCGACACCTCGACCTATTGCGACACTTCACGAGCTATCGCGACACCTTGACCTATCACGACACTTCCCACCTATCGCGACACCTCGACCCGACCTATCGTGATACACTGCCTTTAACGCATGAAAAGTTAGGGTTAATTTTGAGTGAATTGAAGGGTAGTTGAGCTTAATTTTAGGCACCTTGGTATAACTTTAGAACCTTGGAAGTGGGCAAAAGACCTAGAAACCAGAGAGGGATCTCTTGAACCCTGAGAGCCTGTTTTGACCCTATAGTGCCTGAATGGTCATAACTTGACCATACGAACTCCGATTGATGAGATTTTGGTCTCGTTGGAAAGCTCGTTGAGAATCCTGCGTGGACCTCGACTGGTTTTTGTAAGAATCATACGTGGAGTTTTAGAACATGCATTTTTAAGTTGACCTTTAGCTGGAACTAAGTGGTTCTCAGATTTAGGGGGTACAGTGAGTTACTCCAGGGGGACTGAAAATATTGATGTGTGTCTTCCAATTACTTGTGGCAATAAAGCTATACTAACTGGTGAGTTTTTGCAGGAACTTTGTGTGCACTCAAGGCAATCCAAAGCAAGCTAGCAAGGGTGAGTATCAAGCTTCGGAGAAGACTTCCTAGGCTTGTGTAGCAGTCTGGTCAACCAGCTAATTGAGGTTGGAAGATCTCTCCACCCTCCTTTGTCAATTCCTAGCCTAGGCTAAGTACGACTTAGGTGTGGTAATTAATTAGGGCAACGTTAGGCACGAATCAAGTCCAAGAGTATTAATCAACCAAGTGCAAGAAGTAAATAGGTCCTAAGTGCGAAAACCCTAAGGGACAAAAGGTAAACGGGAATCGATCACTTATCAAGTGCGGAAATTCACTTAAGTACTCCTGACGACGCGATTTCAGACAAGACCATAAACATAATATTCAACTCAAAAGAACAAAGTGATTGGTGCAAAATTAACCTGCAACGAGAGTGTGCTTGGGTCCCAGGGGGTAGATAAATCAGGCATATGAACCTTAGATCAGGCAGACACTTAGGCCGAGACAGACAAAGCCTCAGATCTTCTGAAGCTAGTGTCAATCACACTGCCAGGTCTTGGGCCCAATAGTTGAGTGATTACCCATACACTCCCAGATCAGAAACAAGTGATTCTGAGATGTCCTATCACATGGAGAGACCAGTAGGTAGTTCAGGGTTGGCTTATCTAGAAAAGCCAGAAGGACCATACAAGACTCAGCTGGAATACATCAGGACGAATCGTCTAGGTGCTCGCATCTATGAAGACGGACTGAGAAGATCGGTGGTCCAGATTAAGAACCCCGATCAACCCCATGGATTAGACCACCCGGTAGTCAAGTTTGAGAATGGAGCATACCTAGATAAAGAGGGGACTATATATGTAGTCACCACTCTTCCTGATAGAACTGATGAGTTTGGAAATGTGATTGTGGAGACCGACATGGGTGATATAGAGCAAGGGAACTTAGAGAGAGAGCCAAGAACTCCCCGTGGTAAATCTGTCTTGACAAGAATCATGACTCCAGAGTGGATTCCACAGGATAATAAAAGCATAGATCTGCTTTTAAACCGAGAAACCGATGAGGCTTTTTGGAGATATAAATCTTCTCAACCTCAGGAAGTGAGTGCCCTCACAATCTATGAGTTTAAAGACCCTGATAGCCCAGGCCAAGTAACCTACCTAGACAATGCATCAGAGAGAATCTTCGTGGTCACTGAGCATGGCAGACATGCCTACACATGGAAGGGTGAATTTGTTTTTCCCCAACCAAGGTCTAATGTGTCCTTTGGTCACCAAGGAGCTGGGACCTCCCAAGCTCATGGGGCTCAAAGAGATAGAAGTAGAGACAAACCTGAGGTAAGTTTTGCCAACTCCATGGGAAGAGAAAGAACGAGAACAGAAAGGAATAGAGTGGAACCTGAGAGACATAGAACCCCAGGTAATCAAAGGAATATTGATGATTTTCCTTTGCCAAGGCCAAGAGAACACACTAGGACCCTGCGACCAACTCAACTGGTGAAGTCCATGAAGAATTACTTCAATGGCACGGGAGACCCTTATGACCACGTGGCAGAATTTCGGCAAGTATTGAAAGCTGAATAGGTAGAGGACCTATTCACACAATATAATGCTTTCGGTCTAACCCTTAGGAACACTGCCCTTACGTGGTTTCAACCACTAAATGAGAGGCATTTCAGAAACATAGACCAGCTCTTAGAGGCATTTATTGTTGAGTTTTCTAAGAGTGGAATCAGGCATAACACCTCCTCACTAATTCATAACTTCAAACAAACACCTCAAGAGACGGTCAGACTAGCTGGAAGAAGATTTAGACAATACCTGGAGAGATGCCCGATGCTGGAGTTACCCACACCAGCCAAACAAGTGGCCTTGTTCCTAGATGGATTGTTGAGCACTAAGCTCAGGTCATATGTGTACCTGAAGGACCCCAGAACGATAGAAGAGTGCGTGTGCATGTGCATAGACATTGAGGACAATCTAGGTGAGGAATTAGAACTATCAAAAATCTATAAGGATTCTGATAGCTCTAGTAACATGACACCTGGTCAATCCACATCCATCGAGGAACTTGCAGAGAAGGTAGCCCAAAAACTAGGTGTCTCTAGCAAGCAAATTCCGAGATTTGCCCCAGTTAAGCGGTGTTACAATTGTGGCGGTGAACATATGGCAAGTGTATGTCCCATTATGGCCCAACCCCAGGCGAATCCTAGTAGCCAGTACTGCACCATCGAGCGCAGGTACACCAACCACACTGCACAAGACTGCCCATATAACAAACAAACTGTTAGGCAAAATTATCCTCAGCCATATCCACAACATGGTAGATACCAGAATCAGTACCCATCACAACAATACAACAGACCACAGCAAACTTATCAGCCACCTTATCAAGGGCAGCAGAGACCTCAACCAGTCCTAGTGCAGCAACCCCCTGCTCCAACCAATGTGATCCCAGTGAAATATGCATCTACTGAAGAAAATCCGAATAGATCCATAGTCCCAGTCACCCCATTGCTATCAGACAGTGATCCAAGTGACCATGGTTTTGACTCCACACATATGGATAGCCCACAGGCTTACTACATGCAGTCACCCGAGCATAACGAGTCATACTATTATGAGGACCCAAGTGAAAGTAGTGGGGAACCTGAGTATGCTAATGTCATGTACACAAACCCCAACTCTAGACCTCAAACTAGGCAGGTACGACCCCCATTTCCTAGAGGACCATGCTTCAGATGTCAGGGAGATCACCTTATACGTGATTGTCCACTGCCTGCCCCTACACAACCTCAACCAGTAACCATTCAGGGTTTCTGTCAAGACTGCGGGAAAGAGCATCTCCTACGAGATTGCCCAAAGAACCCTAATAACATGCCTAAAATCACTCCTATCAATGTTGTTGGGTTAGTTGTAGACTCCACAGGGAGTGTGACTTCCACTGCACCTGTGCAGGTGATCACAAGAGCCCAGACACTTCAACAACACCAAGGTGTTGGTCCCGAAAAGAGCCCCGAGGTGAGTGAAACAGAGAGCATAACCAAAAAGAGGACTAGAGCATGGAAGGATAGTCGTGAAAGAATGAAGAGGCAATGGGCAAAAAAGATAAACGAACTTGAAGAAAGCTTGAGAGAAACCAAGGCAAAAATCACAGAGATCACATCTCAACCGCACTCCCACACACTTCCACCACTACCATCCCCATCACCCTCCATTTCTCCACCCTCTAATACACCCCACGTAACCCACCCACCACCCCGAGTAGGATCAGTATTAGCTGACCCCACTCCTGAAGGCTTGGACATGATGTTCAAGGCCTACCAGGCTCAACTTCAAGAAGGGCCAACAGCTGCAAACCTAGACAAGAGTTACCCTAGAGCAGATTTAGAGATTGAACGGATGAAAATGTGCATGAACATGGTAGAACAAGCTCAAGCTATACTTGAGACTAGTCAAAAGTTCAATCAGACAAACTCTGTCAAGCCGGATTTGCATTTCCAAGGCTTACTAGAAAGATTAGAGCAGTTGGTAAACAAATCACAAGTTTCTTTACCTCCACAGGCTCAACCAGTTGTTGAAAGAGGAAGCTCACCACCAAAGGGAGCTTATGTTCCTAATTCCACGGATGCTGGAATACCTCCTTCAATTCAACAGTACTCTCAAGAGTTCTTGCGGGAAATACAAGAAGAGAAATGGGCCAAGGAGAAGGGTGATTCCCCTCCTATTCCTGAGATTGATGATCTTCGTGATCAACTTCCCCAAGACATTCCGTCTATCTATGGAGATCAAACAGAGCAACAAGAGGATGAGAGATTAGATTTTGAATCTAATTCTTTACAAGAGTTGCCTCATTTCACAGGCCCATGGGAATCTGAATCTCTCCAGATCAGAGCCCCCACAATATTGGTAAGAAATGAAGACTCAGTGATTCCAAGAAACACTGATGTTGTGAAGAACACTAAGGTTCAATGTCATCTCACTGTAGAGGAGCTCCTCAAGGCAAAACCGGAGCTCTGGAATCATGTGAAGGATCAGGTTCCAGAACTTGAATCCAATATACCAAAAGTAGGCTCTAAGCAGAAAGTTCCCGAGATACCTCTCGACAAGATAGGAGGCATGAGCGAAGGTGAAGAAGGTAACACTTATCTTCCGATCACCTACCAAGGTTACACAACCAAAGCAATTGTGGATTCGGGTGCTGGTGTTGCTATTGCGACCACTTCCTTGTGGAAGCGATGGGGCAAACCCACCTTAAGACCAACGAGAATGAAACTTCAAATGGCAGATCGTCATTTTGAAAGACCTCTCGGATTGCTTGAAGGGATAACTCTAACCACTTGTGGTGTAGAGTTTGAACATACATTTGCTATATGTGACTTTGAGAAGAATAATGTTTACGAGATGATCCTAGGAAGACCTTTCCTACGACAATTGCAAATAGTACAGGATTGGGGAACCAACTCCTTGTACTTACAGCACTTAGGGGTCACCACCAAGGTCAATCTGAAGGATTACACCTTCAGAGATGTACCACCCCTACAGTGGAATCCTATCCACAAAGCGAAAGAAGATTCTATCTCCGTGCATTCTGGAAGTTCACCTGAACCATCCTGGCTGCATGAAGATACTCACTTGTGGATGTGCAAGGTCGCGGAGGAAGAGGAAAAGCGCCTAAAAGCGAGAGAAGAAGGAACTCCCCCAGGAGATAGACCAATAAAAGACCCAGCCTATACACCAATGATATTTCCAAATGAGGAATTTGAGCCTCATGGTTGGGCAGAAATCTTAGCTACCATGGACATTGCAGTCAATGAGGAATAATGGACACCCCATTGTGATGAGGAGGGTTATGATATTTCAGTGTTCATGTGTCAGCCCTTGTTGGAAGAGTGTGATCCTAGTGAGTTCATAGAAGAAGAAGAGAATGACGATGATCTAGAATCCATTGTGATGGATACTTACTTTGACTCAGAGGAACACTACTTAGAAGACATAGGAGTGTTAACCCAAAAAGAAGAAGAACCCCTTGCGAGTATTAAAATGATAAATTCAAAGAAAGGAAGTGAAGGAGGTCAAAAGAAAAAGAAAAGGAAAGCAGTGAAACAAGAAGAGGAAGAATCATTGTTTGAAGTACCAAAAAATTTCAAGAAATATGAAGTGGAAGACCGAAAAATTTTGGTACGAATGCCTAAGAGAGAGGCCATTATAGGAGAAGCATATGACAATAAAGAAAAGACCAAAAAAATTGTAGTGACCATTGAAGGGAACGAAGAGTGATGTACGTACATAGGAGACGACCTAAGTGCAAAAGAAGAATTAGAGCTGGTAGCTCTATTAAGGGAATATAGGATGTGTTCGCATGGCACTATAGAGACTTGAAAGGAGTAGATCCAGAGATTTGCTCTCATACGATTCCGATGACCGTTGATGCCAAGCCCACCAAACAAAAGCCCTACACATATAATGACAATTATGCAGCCAAAATAAAGGAGGAAATTGACAGACTGATTGAAGCTGGATTCATCTATGAGATTGAGCACACTGAATGGGTGTCCCCCATTGTAGTGGTGCCCAAGAAGAATGGGAAATTGCGAGTGTGCATTAACCTTAAAAAAGTTAATGCCGCTACGATCAGAGATAGTTATCCACTTCCAATCACCGAACATCTATTGGAGCGTGTTGCAGGCAAGGAAGTTTACAGCTTCCTTGATGGATTTTCAGGTTACAACCAAGTAGCCATTGCCCCCGAAGATCAACACAAGACGGCCTTTGCCACAGAATGGGGAATCTTTGCATTTCGTGTGATGCCATTTGGGCTCACCAATGCACCTGCAACATTCCAAAGACTCATGTGTCATGTCTTCAAAGAGTTCTTGCGAAAGAGCTTAGAAGTATATGTGGATGATTTATGCGCTCATTCCCAAGAAAGAAGTTACCACATCCCTGAGCTCAGGCAAATCTTCAACAAGTGTAGAGATTATCGAGTGTGTCTGAATCCAGAGAAGTGTGTGTTCATGGTACGACAAGGTAAGATCTTAGGTCACATTGTTTCTAAGAATGGAATTTCAACAGATGAAGACAAAGTAAGAGCAATAGCAGAGTTGCCCAGACCAAGGAATGTTAAAGAGGTACAAGCCTTTATGGGCCATTGTGGATATTACCGTAGGTTTATCCACATGTATGCCATCATAGCTAAACCTCTTTATGGGTTGTTAACAAATTTTGAGTGGAGCGAGGAATGCGAGACTTCCTTCAACGAGCTGAAGAGACGTTTGTGCACAGCACCAATATTGACTACTCCGGATTGGAGCAAACCCTTTCATGTCCATGTAGATGCCTCCAATCATGCAATAGGATGTGTGCTAGCACAACCCATAGGTGAAGGAAACCTAGATTTGCCGATAGCATATGCTAGTAGGCAATTAAATGCAGCTGAACGAAATTACACCACAACGGAGAGAGAAGGCTTAGGCATGGTATATGCTGTGAAGAAGTTTAGACACTATCTATTAGCCAATAAGTTCAAGTTTTTCACTGATCATCAAGCTTTACTATATTTGGTCAATAAACCTTGCAATACAGGCCGCTTAGTAAGATGGTTCCTCTTACTAATGGAATACGACTTTGAAGTTGTTGTCAGGAAAGGTAGAACCCATCTTAGGGCAGACCATCTTTCTCGCATCACTTCAGGAGAGCCACCGCAAGGAGTGTCT
This sequence comes from Ceratopteris richardii, assembly GCA_020310875.1. Taxonomy (NCBI): domain Eukaryota; kingdom Viridiplantae; phylum Streptophyta; class Polypodiopsida; order Polypodiales; family Pteridaceae; genus Ceratopteris; species Ceratopteris richardii. The sequence goes on along the minus strand of CM035427.1, from coordinate 86,755,398 downwards.
GATGAATTGCCCGATGCTTATCTGTTCAATTTAGAAGTTGTTCCTAAATGGGCAAGTAAGTTGGTACCAGTCCTAACCTTCGGGCCTGCAAATAAGAATGTGAAAACAAGCAAAGAGGAAATTGTAAAATCACTAAAGTATCAAATATTGGCCGGAAGTATGTACAAGCAAGATACCGAGGGCGTATTAGCTTGTTGTGTCGAGGACGATGAACATACTAGTTAGTTGCAACAAGCCCATGAGGGATTGCTAGGGAATCACTACTCTAAACAACGAACATTGCAGAATCTAAAACGTTTAGGAGTGTATTGGCCTAGCATGGACAAAGAAATACAAGAGTGGATTCACAATTGTTCAGTGTGCCAGAAGAGAACCCCAGTGGAACATGCCACTCTTTATCACGTGTCATTAATCCCAGATTGGAGTGCTCCATTGGTCGAGTTCATGAGATCGGGAACATGACCCAATCAGGCTAGTCTTGCAAGAAAACGGAGCATGGAGCAAGAGGCTCAAGACTATGCCTTAGTAGGAGACAACCTATATCGAAGAGGCAAGGATGGTTACCTAAGACTGTGCATTCATGAATCGGACTATTTGAAAGTCTTAGAAGCGGCACACAGCGGTACTGCAGGTGGACACTTTGGGCCTGACAGGGTAATTAAGACCATTCTATTTTCAGGACTTTGGTGGCCCACTCTTCATATGGATGCACATACTTATGTGAAGAGTTGTGACACATGCCAACGTGCCCAATATCCGATAAGAAAAGATGAAATGCCTTTAAGGCCAATGATGGGAGGACGTGCATTTTCAAAGTGGGGTATAGACTTTGTAGGTCCCATTAATCCCCCAGCTAGAAACTCCCATGCAGAATATATTATTGTAGCTACAGGTTACCTTACAAAGTGGGTGGAAGTAAAAGCCACGACAATGTTCACTAGATATGGGTTACCAATAGAGTTGGTTAGTGATAGAGGTACGCACTTCTTGAATGAGGTCATTGAAAATCTCCTTCAAGAATTCATGGTGATACATAAGAAGTCTGCACCCTATCACCCACAAGCTAACGGACAAGCCGAGAGCACGAATAAGATCCTATGTAACGTATTGACGAAACTTGTAAATAATAAACGCTCGGATTGGGACAAACAACTTCATCATGCTGTTTGGGCATACCGAGTTGCTTACAAAACGGTACTCAATGCCACCCCATTTCAGATGGTCTTCGGACAAAATGCGGTGCTACCATTAGATTTCCTAATTCCAGCTTTAAGAGTAGCACAAGAGCATGAGTGGAATGGACACGAGTTGTCCTCTAGGATCTTTGATCTAGAGCGTTTAGGTGAGACGAGGCTACGAGCAGCAGCAGGCATCTATGCTGCAAAGAAACGGCAAAAGGCATACTTTGATGCCCATGTGAAGGATAAGGGCTTGAAAGTAGGAGATCTAGTTTTAGTCTACACATTGAAACAACACGCAAGAAAGCTAGAAAAGAGAGGCTACGGACCTATGATCATCAATAGGATCTCCACGAGTGGAGCAGTACAACTAGCCACTCTAGAGGGGGATGTTATCCCAAACTATATTAGCGGGTGCAGAGTCAAGCTGTATCAGGAACCCCTCACGGAGGAAATGCTAAGTCGACTCAATACTGCTAAGCAACGTAAAGAGGAGGAAAAACGAATTCGAGAAGAAGCACAGGCAGAGGCCTTAGAGCGTATCAGACGAATGAAGTTGAGGAGACAAGGGAGGGATCAGCCTGTGACTGACACTCAAGAGTCTCCAGGCTATCACATGGCCATGAGCGAGGCTTCAGGTGAACGTACCCATAAGATAGTGGACCGACGACCTTTTGTGACCCTAGGAATAGGACAAAGAGATAGCACAACAAGCGTGAGGGCTTTAATTGATTCAGGAGCAGCCACAAGTGCAGCTCGGCTTTCTTATTGCCAGCAGCTGCAATTGGAGGTAAAACCCCTAGAAGCATATCTGATAGGATTAGGAGGTGTTGAAACCCCTTGTATGGGAGAGGTGGATCTTCCCCTCTACATACAAGAGGTCCTCATGCCAGCAAAAGTGCTAGTGTGTGAAGATGAGGATCTGACCGAACCTCTTGTCTTAGGCCAAGACTGGATCTATGATCACGCAGTCAACCTCAACCTAAGAAGTGGACTTCTTCAGGCTTGGGTAGGCCAAAGCCGTCTCACGATTGAATTAGAAAATCAAACACTCAAACCAATAGAACAGGCACCAACTCCTGGTCCCTCCAGGAACCCACATGAAGATAAAAATGTTGTTCTTGAACAAACTTCTATGGTGCAGAGGATTGTCAATCTTACTGAAGGTACAGGAGCCAATAAGGAGTTCCTAACTGACCCAAAGAAGATTCTAAACGAGCAGACCAAACATCACTCGACACGAAGGAGGCTGCTGATCAAGAGGCAGGAGCACCAACCCGTGCAACATGGAGCATCTCGTGGCGTGAAGTAGATCTGGATACGCAAGGATGGAAAACCCACAGCTCTAATAGCAGACTCTCAAGGAGACAAGAAACGTGCCTCACCATCCAGGAACAAAGTGAAGAAGCCCCCTAGGATAACCCCTAGGCATACCATTTCTATTTGGGTTCCTAAGCGGTCAATGAAGGCCACCCCTAATGCTAGACAGATATGGGTGCCCAAGGCTTGCTTACAAGCCCAAATTACTTCACCTTCAGGCACTAGGATGAAGCAACTTTCACAAGCACTCGGGGCCAACAACTCAGAAAATGAAAAGATATCTACACCTCTCACTGCCTCCACTCCCACCAACCCTAGGAATGTCTGGAAATGGGTACCCAAAAGGTCCCAAATACATCACACTCCCATCCAGAAACCTTCACCTATCTTTAGCTCTAAGAGCTACGACTCCTCTATCCAAGCGTGGAGAATTAAACTGTGTACTAAACCCCCTGACCCAATTCTGTAAATCCGCCCACACTAACACAGGAGCATTCCGAGCCCATTGCATAACCAAAGCATGCATCTAGGATGACACTGACCTCTAATCACCACTCACACCTATCACAAATACTTCACCACTAACCACTGACCTCCGGGATTGTCATGTTAGTATTGTGAAGGGAACACCATTACGTCTTGTTTCCTATGCAACACTAATGTGCCTTTCTTCTTCCAGCAGATAAGCAACCTACTCTCATGGCAACAGTGGCAGGCACAAGCTCTCAGGCAGGATCTAGTGCTCCAATCAATTGGGATGCCATGCCGGTGGAGGCCCCACCAACAGCCCGGCCTGAGGAGTTCGTGAATGTGCGGAGGATTCCTATTCCAGATCCACCAAACGGCCTTACCGAAAGAGTAAAGGGGCATTCTCACTGGTTCAATGAGATGCCAGGAGATTTGGGAGACGCGGATCACATCTGGGAATCCAAGATGGAATGTGGAGGAGTGTGGTGGACCTTCCAGTTCTTCTCACGAGAATTCGAAGCATTGCAAAATGCAGCTCCACTTCAAGATATCTGGCAAAAAGCAGGATTACAAACTTATTTCAGTGTAGCTCTGCCTAAACCAGATTTCCTCAGGTGCTACTACCTAATTGCCACGCTGAAGCCGACAGGGGATAAGGATCATTCAGGCACATTCTGGGTGCCCTCCTTGTCAAATCTGGAGGAAATGAGGAAGTTTGAATTGAATGTTACTTTAATAAGGGAAGCACTTCAGATGTATGGCACGCATGTACCTTCTGACCGTGACCCCTTGATACCCGAGTCGATGAAAAGCAATAGAATCAAGAAGCTAAAAGAAATGTGCGCCCTCACCCCCAACATCGCCATACCTTTGCGGATGTGTCTCCAACACTTCACATTCCCAGCTCAGGACCGTTTCACCCAACCTCACAAGAAGATATGGTATGGGTTATATCTAGCAGAGACTGGGAGCTTGCCCATTAAGATGCCTGTATGGATCTTGGACCAAGTGTATGAGGCAGGCAAGCGGGGTGTGAGGAAGCCTACTCTACATGGCTGTTGTGCGCTTACAAGAATCATCTACAGATGTCTTGCATATGATGTGCCGGTTGCCCGAGCCCTAAAGTATGCACAACTGGAGCTGTTCAAAGGGCGGAAGTCAGGGAGCCAGCCTGCAAAACGAATGCGTGGATCGCTCTCCCAGGTAACGATCCCTCAAGAAGCCACGACCGAAGCTTCTCCCCGACCAGAAGCTCAGGTCACACCTTTCACGATCCATCTTCAAGGAGTTCAAGCTAGGGAGGTGGTACAACCCGTTCCATCCGCCCCTCCACTACCTATCGATGCAGAGTTTGCATCTATGGCCACCTTCACAGAAGATCCAAACTTCGATTTTGAAAGATTCCTGCAGATGGTCCCCCTATCCGACAGTGAAGATTCCCCTAACAGTGTTGATCCGGGTGCATCAGTCCAAAGAGAACAGCCACGGGGCGAGACCAGCAGAGTACATGGGGAAGAAGTGGCACAACATCCTCAGGACCCAAATACACAAGTTCAGGAAGGTGCACAAAGAAATGAACCAGAAGACAGTGGAGAAGAGGCCCCTGCCTACACGGCACAACTCAGACGGCTATACAAGACCATCAAGCAGGTACAGAGAAGACATAAGATGACAGAAGAGGCGAGTAGAGCTCTAGTGAACCAGATGCTCCAAACCAAGAATGTCGACTCATATTTTGTGGAATCATTGAATCTATTTGCAGAGACATGTGGGATCGGGGAAGCATTGAGGACAATGGTCTATCAAGAAAACCCTATCTATGATCAACGAAGGATTGATACACGGCCACGACGCGGGAAAATGATTCAAATGGAAGCCTCTACCGCCTTGCCTACTATAATTTCAGAGGATGTTCACATGACGAGCCCAAGTCCCACTGACGAACAAGAGGTAATTACTCACGTACCATCTCCATCGCCACCTTCCATCCACCCTTCAGAACCCGTCTCCACAATCCCTTCGGAACAACCGATATCCACCCATCATGAAACCATTGTACACACCTCCATTTTTACATCCTCCCCTTTACCCGCATCCAGCACTTCCACCCAAATTTTTGAACCCCACACCGGTCATCCGGTCACCGATCAAACCATAATAGGTCACCCTTCCTATCTCCCCGCCCTTGGACAACCACTTGCCAATAGCCAGACCTCATCCCATCCTTTTCCATTCACCCACACCCAAACCCTATCCACCACTCCCCTAGCAACTGCCTCACACTCAACCCAAGTCACACAACCCTCATTCTGGACAAACCTTGTAAATATACTCCAACAGGTGGATAATTATAATAAAAAGTCCCTTTCCCAACCCCACTCCCCCACATTCACTGCCACCACTATCACACCACCCACCATTCCTGTATTCACAGTGCACGAATCACACACTCTCACGTCCGATCCCATGGACATCTCACCATCCACAGGATCACCCACCACCACTGTTATTCCAACATCACCATGTATCATTTCACTCACGTCGCCATTTCCAAGCACTGTAGGCACAACATCCACTTTTCCCTTTCCCATCTCCCGACCCCTTGCATCTTCCACCTTTACCCCTGCACCCACTTCATTTAGTCATGCACTCAACACCATGCTCGAAGCTGCTGCCCAACTTAAACAGGAATACAGGTTACTAGAAGAAAACAATAAAGAACTCTGTACTTTGTCAGCCCATCTCCAGGCACGTGTCACTGCCCTGGAGTTATCTAATACGGAATTACAGCAGGAGGTGACTACCCTCCAACAATATCAGGTGGAGCTCGAGTCCACACATACAGAGAAGAGTAGGGTAACTTGATGGAGAGTGTTAATCTCCAAAAGAACAACCTAATCTTGAGTTTAGAACACCTCTATGTCAAGAGTAAGTCAAAACCTTCACTAAATTATAGGTCCAATCTCCAAATTATCAAAATTAAGAAAATCTGTGAAGAAAGTGAAACACATAAAAGTCTGCTGCAGAATTTCTTCACATTGACTTATCAAACGTGTAAAGTTTTTGATGAGACTTTGTACGAATCATCTCCTAGGGATTGCGCATCACCTCCAAGTTGAATCACTTGAAAAGCTTTAGTATAACTTGAGAAATTGTCTTCACAAGTTACCTATGTCTGAATCTGCACTTCTGAGAAGTCGATTTAGACACCCCTAACTTCTTAACTTTGGTTCTCACAATATCTAACCCGTTTTGCCAAATGCTTTTAGCCACGAGTAGATCACCTTTCAACTTAAAGATTAAGTGCTTGCTTGCACAAAACTTTAAACTATGGAGTGAGCACTGGTCAAAAGATTAAACTCGAAATTTGCGCTTGTTTCAGAGAACTGTAGACACTCAACACATATGAATGTTCCTACTAACAATTCTCCTAGCCTGATTACAATTAGACTCTGAAATTCAGGTCACAGGCTCATTAACTAACAACTTAGTTATCCTCAAAAGGATTTCACAAATGATCAAACACAGAAGGAGCAGACACGAAAAGATCGGGCGCAAACTTTCTTCATTAACTCAGAAATTTACAACTGAGTGATGAGAGCTAACTCAAACTAACTTTTCTCTATCTCTTGACTCCTAACTTCCTCAATCTTGGCTTCTACATATGCTCTCATACATGCCCCGACTTTTCTCAAAGTATTTATAGATAATTTGTACAAGTTTATTATTCAAAACAAAGATCTGAGTCACCTATGACTAAACTAATGTACATATGTGTACACTTCTCTTATCCTCTGAATATGTCTTTCTTCCAAGCTTCAATGGTTGATCCTTCCTTCACTCTTTAACCTTCCAAGTCTTCAATTGGTGATTGGTCTGCACCAACAGCTCCCCCTCAATCATCAATTGAGGTTTCTCCTTTCTTCTTTATACCTGCCATGTCCTTAAACTTCTGTAGCTTTGGTCCATCCAAGCTCTTTGTAAGCATATCAGCTATCTGATCCTTTGTTGAAGTATGTATGACTTCAATCTCCTTATCCATCACTTTCTCTCTTAGAAAGTGATACTGAATCTCAATGTGTTTAGTCCTGGCATGAAAAACAGGATTAGCAGCTAAATACAATGAACTCATGTTATCTCCATATATGATTGGTACTCCATGCACAATGTCAAGACTCTTCATCAAGGTCTTAACCCAAATTACTTCTTTTGCAGCTTCAACCATGCCTTTATACTCTGCTTCTGTAGAAGATAAAGCAACTGTATGTTGCTTCTTAGAACACCATGAGATAAGTTTATCTCCCACATAACACATGTACCCAAATGTAGATCTTCTATCATCTGGATTACCTGCCCAATCTGCATCACTATAAATTTTGATATTTGTATCTGAGGTAAACCCATAATACAAACCTTCATTGAGTGTACCCTTAATGTACCTCAACACCCTTTGTCCTGCAATCCAATGTTCTTTCCTTGGGCAATGCATAAATTGAGACAAAACTCCTACTGCATATGATAAATCAGGTCTAGTTAGAGTAGCATAGATAAGGCTACCAACCAAACTCTGATATTGTCTCATGTCTTTGAATTCTTCACCTCCATACTTACTCAATTTGTGATTCACCTCCATTGGTGTAGGTGCTACCCTGCAATCATCCATTTTAAACTTGATTAACAAGTTCTTCAAATACCTTTCTTGGGTCACAAATACTCCATGTTGAGTATATGTAATCTCCATGCCCAAGAAGTATGACAAGTCTCCCAAGTCACTTATCTTGAACTCCTTTTCCATTTGCCTCTTGAGCTTTTGTATTCCTTCTTCATCTGTACCTGTAAGAATTATATCATCAACATATATGCACATGTATATGAAACCATTTTCACTTGCCTTGACAAGCAAACTACTATCTGCTTTAGACACCTGAAATCCAAGTTCTTTTAGGAACTTCACAAGTCTATAGTTCCATGCCCTTGGGGCCTGCTTCAAACCATACAAAGCTCTCTTGAGCTTGCACACATGATCTGGATACCTTTTATCTCTGAACCCTTGAGGTTGCTCCATGAACACATCATCTGAAATATAACCATTCAAAAAAGCATTCTTCACATCAAGTTGACATAGTTTCCAACCTTTACATGCAGCAATAGCAATAAGTGTCCTTATGGTTGTCATCTTTGCCACAGGACTATAGGTCTCATCATAATCAATACCATATGTTTGAGCAAAACCTTTGACCACAAGTCTAGCTTTGTACCTAGACACACTTCCATCTGCAAACCTTTTTGTCTTGTAGACCCACTTGCATCCAATAATCTTCTGACTATTTGGTTTAGGAACCAAATCCCAAGTTTGATTCTCCAATAGTGCATCATATTCTTCCTGCATAGCACTTTCCCATTTTTCCTTACCTTTTGCCTCTTCATATGTAGAAGGGTCTTCATCTGTATTCACCATGTAAGCATAATCTTTTGTGGCTAGAAATGAAGTATCATAACTATACCTTGTAGGTTGCCACCTATTTCTTGTTGACCTTCTGAGTTCTCCACTCCTTGAGGTTTCTGGCTCTTCACATTCAGGATCAAATCTTGGTGTCTCTTCCACTTCAACCTGCACTTCATTATTCTCTTGCTCATCAAATATCTGAACTTTTGATTTACCTTTTCTTTGACTCACTTCTTCTTCATCATCTGTATTGATTTTGATTGTACCTGCATACCAAGTGCTTTGTTCATCAAATGTAACATCTTTAGAAACCATAAATTGTTTTGTTGATGGACTCCACAATCTATAGCCCATCTGCTTGTCATCATAGCCAATGAAAACATACTTTTCAGCTTTGGGTTCCAATTTGTGTCTTAATTGTGATGGCACATATGCATATGCCACACATCCAAATACTCTGCAATGATCCAATGTAGGTCTCTTACCCCACCAAGCCTCATATGGTGTCATACCCTGCAAGGCTTTACATGGTAACCTATTGACCAAATAAGTGGCTGTATTTACAGCCTCAGCCCACAAATAATTAGGGCAATTTTTCTCCTTCATCATGGATCTTGCAAACTCAACAAGAGTTCTATTTCTCCTTTCTGCAACACCATTTTGTTGAGGAGAGTACCTGCAAGTAACTTCCCTTTTTATACCTGCATTCCATAAGTAATCACTGAACTCATTTGAGAAATACTCTCCCCCTCCATCTGACCTTAGTCTCTTCAACTTATGACCTGTAATTCTTTCTGCATATGCATGATAGTGTTTAAATGTATTAAACACTTCTGACTTATCTTTGATCACATAGATAGTGATCCACCTAGTAGCATCATCAACATAAATCACATAATACCTTGATCCATTTATACTGAAATCTTTTGATGGTCCCCACACATCTGTGTGTACCAACTCAAGCTTCTCTGAGTGCATAAAACCATGCTTGGAATAGGAATGTTTATGAGCCTTACCTAATTGACATGCCTCACATTTGTATGTCATATGTTGACCTGCAACATTAGGCAATCCAAGCACTGAACCATTGTTAACCATATCTTTAATACCTCTTTCATTAAAATGTCCAAGCCTCTTGTGCCAAAGATCTAACTCAGAGATCTTATGTCCTCCATATGTGAACATAGCATGACCAATGTTGCCTTGAATCTTCAATGTAAATAGTCTTCCTTCTTTTTTTCCTGAAACAACCTGTTTATACCCTTGGCTAGGGTCTTCCACATATACTCCTTCATTAGTGAACCTTACTTCATATCCCTTTTCAACAATTTGACCTACACTTATCAAATTCTTAGGGATTGTAGGAACATACAAGACCTTACTCAATAAGGTGCTTCCATCCTTGGCCTTCACTGATCCAATTGACTTCACATTGTGCTTTGTGTTGTCACCTGTTTGAACAACATGATTAAAAACTTTACTTTCCAAATCAGTCATCAAAGATATGTTACCACTCAGGTGATTGCTACACCCTGAGTCAATGTAGAAGACTCTCTGATCTTCATTCTGCCTTTCACAAGTTGCATTCATTATCAATGTTGAATCCTCCTTTTGATCTGAAGCATAATTGTAGTAGGTGTTGTTGTATTGTTGACTTTGGAATCCTCTACCTGCATTTCTTCCAAAGTAATTCCTTCCACCTCTACCTCTGTAATTACCTCTTTGATTTCTGCCACCTCTTCCTCTTGCATTATAGTTTTGACTATATCCATTATTATTCTGAGTATTGTGCCAACAATCATTAGCTAAGTGATTTGTCTTACCACAAATCCAGCAAGCTTTGCCTCCATCTTTATTGTTCCTGCCTCTTCCTCTACCTTTGCCACCTCCTCTTCCTCTTAGGAAGTTGGCTTGAGTAGTTATTCCTTCATCTTCACCTGCTTGTTGTTTTCCTTTGCTATTCTTCTTCTTATCCTTTGAGTACATTGCATGACCTGTACTCTTGTCACCATCTCCTTTAACATCCTGCTCAAATGTTAGCATATGACCTAACAATTGATTTAAATCAGGAGTGAAATGATCAAGTGATAGTTCTGTAGACAAAATAAATGGCTTCCATTTGTCATCACCTCTCAACCCTGTAAGAATTTGCCTTACCAATTTATCTTCCTCAATGTCTTCATCAACAGCTCCTAAAGCATCTGCAATATCTTTCATCCTTGTCACATAATCTGAGATGGACTGAGAGGCCTTCTTCTTGAAGGTAGTAAACTCTGCCCATAAGGATGCCTTTCTTGACTTTGTAGTGTTCTGAAAATGCTCCTCCAAAGCATTCCATATGTCAGTTGCACTTTCAAGACCTCTAATGTGAGGTAACAAGTAATCATTGACTCCCATGTAGATAATGCTCCTAGCTTGAGCATCTTTCTTCATCCAATTTTTCAAATCTGCTAACTCTTCCCTAGTTGGAACACTAGGATCTCTGAACTCTGGCTTCTCTTCTTCTCCTGTGATATATCCAATTAAATCTTTGCTCATAAGATGAGCTTCCATCCTCATTGACCATGCAGGATAATTTTCCCTATCCAATTTCTCTATCTGTAGAGCATCTCCCATCTTGTATCCACCTGTATATAGAAATCTTCAAGTTTCACAAACAATGTATGTACCTTTACTTCGAATTAAGCTCCTTTTGCCTTTCTTGATGTCGAGTAGTCTTCTCCTTAGGCTTTTGACTCCAAGCTTTCACTTCTTTGTTCTTCAAATGTTGAACTTCTTGAATCTGCAGCAGTCGGGACCTTCCTTTCCTTGATTTGATGTCTCCTGCTCTGATACCACTGATGGAGAGTGTTAATCTCCAAAAGAACAACCTACTCTTGAGTTTAGAACACCTCTATGTCAAGAGTAAGTCAAAACCTTCACTAAATTATAGGTCCAATCTCCAAATTATCAAAATTAAGAAAATCTGTGAAGAAAGTGAAACACATAAAAGTCTGCTGCAGAATTTCTTCACATTGACTTATCAAACGTGTAAAGTTTTTGATGAAACTTTGTACGAATCATCTCCTAGGGATTGCGCATCACCTCCAAGTTGAATCACTTGAAAAGCTTTAGTATAACTTGAGAAATTGTCTTCACAAGTTACCTATGTCTGAATCTGCACTTCTGAGAAGTCGATTTAGACACCCCTAACTTCTTAACTTTGGTTCTCACAATATCTAACCCGTTTTGCCAAATGCTTTTAGCCACGAGTAGATCACCTTTCAACTTAAAGATTAAGTGCTTGCTTGCACAAAACTTTAAACTATGGAGTGAGCACTGGTCAAAAGATTAAACTCGAAATTTGCGCCTGTTTCAGAGAACTGTAGACACTCAACACATATGAATGTTCCTACTAACAATTCTCCTAGCCTGATTACAATTAGACTCTGAAATTCAGGTCACAGGCTCATTAACTAACAACTTAGTTATCCTCAAAAGGATTTCACAAATGATCAAACACAGAAGGAGCAGACACGAAAAGATCGGGCGCAAACTTTCTTCATTAACTCAGAAATTTACAACTGAGTGATGAGAGCTAACTCAAACTAACTTTTCTCTATCTCTTGACTCCTAACTTCCTCAATCTTGGCTTCTACATATGCTCTCATACATGCCCCGACTTTTCTCAAAGTATTTATAGATAATTTGTACAAGTTTATTATTCAAAACAAAGATCTGAGTCACCTATGACTAAACTAATGTACATATGTGTACACTTCTCTTATCCTCTGAATATGTCTTTCTTCCAAGCTTCAATGGTTGATCCTTCCTTCACTCTTTAACCTTCCAAGTCTTCAATTGGTGATTGGTCTGCACCAACATAACTGAAGAACAACTTAGAGATCAGCTAGCCCGTAACGCTAGACTACAACGAAACATGGCTCTACTCCGACACCATTTAGCGGCTGCTCAAGAAGAAAACAAAAGACTACAACAACAAAATCAAGACAACCTCGAAGCAGCTATGGAAAATACTCCAGGGGCACCCATTGACCCGGCTAAATTCCAAGCCATCCCCTCAGAAAACATACAACAAATATTGGAAGCTTATGCCAATCTCTTGGAAGCACATGATCAGCTTGCTGACCAAGTCAAAGACCTACAGAAAGCCCAAGGGCCTACCCAACACCAACGAGAACTTAAAGAGATGGCCAACGCTGCAACCTCACCAGAGCCGGAATTATCAGTAACTAATGAAGTACTTGAGCTAAAGCAACAGGTTGCAGAGTTGAAAATCAAGTTGTTACAATATGAACGACCTCCTTCCCCACCTGAGCAACCCATAGAAGAAGAAGCAGTTATTATTCCAGTGGAGGAAGCATTTGAAGAGAACTATGAGCCTCAACCTTTTCCCGGAGGCACAATCACTGAGGAAGGACAGGACACTTATGAGGAACCCCCATCGGCATGGATGAAACGGGTAGAAGAAATGGGGCAGACTCATGAAGAACGTATCTCCTACCAGATGTTGGCCATGAAGACCATTGAAGAAACCATACTTCAATCAGACTACTTCAGACATCTGGCCCCTAGAAGACTAATAACCAGCTCAGAATTACAATATCAGCCATACTTTGTACTGTTGGTAGACTACAACGCCGAGATCAAACGTAAGACCAACAAGTACCCAACTTTCGCAACACAATTTGAACCTGAGGACATTCCAGAGGAGGCGCAAAAAGGGAAAATACACCAACCCATCTGGAGGCAAAAGCTATTGGAAACCTATCCCGAGATGCTACGGACATGGGACCACACACCCATGCATTTGAAGTATAACAATTGCTATGGACCAGTGCAACGGAGAAGAACATGGAAGTCATTCGCCATCAAAGTCAAGAACAACGCCAATTGCAAAGAATGGCTCAATTACCCTGCCATTGCACCCCCAAACAGCACGCCTACTGTAGCCTACATGATGGCTACCATCAGACATTGGCTTCCACGCCTCCACCCTATGCCAGATGTGGCTGCCCAGATGATGCTCAAGATCTTCGATATGATGCAGGTTGTGCTCAAAACTTTCTGAAATGTCTGTCATATTCAACCTCCGATTCCCAGGTTTGTGAATGGTAATTATGACCTGCTATATGATATGAGCACCACCCCGAGCATACGAGTTGCTTATGCATGGCACGCACGCATCAGATATCTCCCTGCCTGCTACAAGCAAACTTTCGATGAAATGTTCACCACGGGGTTCCGGGAAGCACACTCAGAGGTGTTCGCGCCACGGCCCACCCATTTGTTACACCTCTTTGCATGCGAACAAACCATGCACTCAGAACTCTACACAACGCCACAACCGGACATACCGAGTGCAGTCAATTGGGAGACCCTCCAGAGAGACTTGGTTCGGGGACTACGCATCAAGGAACAAGAAGTGGCAACCGACCTCCTGCAAGAGTACATTGATCAAACGGTGGAGTAGAGGTCTGTCAGAGGCGACAAACGCTAGGGGGGGGAGAGTGTTGACAGTATACGGGAAGAAGCAAGTACGGACACACATGCAGATATAGCACTAAGGCAACCCTTCATTTTTTTTCAAAACCCTTACATCATTTTTAAGTGATTCTCATCACTAAAAACCCTTGTAAATATCATTTCACCTTTTTGTAGCTCCATTTTGTACAAGCCGAGGAGTCCTCGAGCTTGGGGAGCCTTAGAAGTAGTTGCCTGCCAATTTTCATAATTTTTAGATCTCGTTTGAGCCCTCAAATAAGCCCTGGAACCTAAATTTTAACTAGGCCGGACACTAGGTCTGGACAGGGCCAAAGCTAGTCAAAAACTATAAATAGAGCTAGAGAGCTCATTTTTGAGTAGTTTTTCTTGTAGTTTGAGCTTGTATGAGAACTTGGTTGCAATAGAAGTGATTCCATTGTCTTACTCTCTTTGATCTTGCCGTGTGTGCGCGTGTGCGTGTATGTGTGTGCATGCTTGTGTGCTTCTCACTCACGCACTTGTGCTTCCACTTGCTCTTGGTCTTCATACCATCCTCACGTCTTCCCGGATTGACATTAAAGGAGGTGCTACTCATCACTGAGCTACATGGGGCTTCGCCCGATGTGAGCCTAGAGAGATGATCTGCTCTCAAATGAGTCTTCCCTTTCCTTACCACAACCTCGAAATCATATTCCATTAGCAAGAGAAACCATGTTACTAATCTTCTTGTATTGCATGGCTTGTTTACGAGATATAGCAGTGCCTGATGGTCAGTAAAAAATTTAAACTTATTTGCAAGCAAATAATGTCTAAACTTTTTAACTGCATATACCATGCCTAATCCTTCTCTCTCCGTAGTGGTATAATTTTGTTCAGCTGCATTCAATTGTCTACTAGCATAGGCAATTGGAAGATCCATATTACCTTCACCGATAGGCTGTGCGAGTACACACCCAATAGCATAATTGGATGCATCAACATGAACATGGAAAGGCTTATTCCAATCTGGTGTGGTCAAGATCGGTGTTGAACATAATCGCCGTTTAAGCTCATTGAAAGAATTCTCACATTCATTAGTCCACTCAAAGTTAGTCAAAAGTCCATACAGAGGCTTTGCTATGATGGCATACATGTGTATAAACCGTCGGTAATAACCACAATGCCCCATGAAAGCTTGTACTTCCTTGACATTCTTTGGCCTAGGTAGCTCCGCTATGGCTCTCACTTTCTCTTCATCAGTGGATATGCCATTCTTTGACACTATGTGTCCTAGAATCTTGCCTTGCCTGACCATAAAAACGCACTTTTTTGGGTTCAGGCAGACTTGATATTCCCTACATTTGTCAAAGATTTGTCTGAGTTCAGGAATATGGGTTTGCCTAATGTTGGAATGAGCACAAAGATCATCAACATAGACTTCTAAGTTCTTCCTCAGGAACTCTTTAAATACATGGCACATTAGTCTCTGGAATTCTGTGATAGGAAGCGGATAGTTATCTCGAATTGTGGCTGCATTGACCTTCTTCAAGTTAATGCATACATGCACTTTTCCATTTTTCTTAGGCACCACTACGATGGGGGATACCCACTCAGTGTGCTCAATTTCATAGATAAAACCAGCTTCAACCAAGCCATCTATCTCTTCCTTGATCTTGGCCGCATAGTTGTCATTGTATGTGTATGGCTTTTGCTTAGAGGGCCTAGCCTCTGAAGTCATGGGTATCGTATGTGAGCATATGTCAGGGTCTACACCTTTTAGGTCCTTGTAGCTCCAAGCGAATACATCTTTGTACTCTCTTAGCAAGGCTATCAATTCGTGCTCTTCGTCTTCCGTCAGGTCATGGCCTATGTATGTGCATCTCTCTTCTCCTTCTTCCACATCTACCACTATTTTCTTGGTGGTTTCTTTGTTAGCATAGGCCTCCCCTGATTGCGCCTCTCGTTTAGGCATTCTGATCATGACTCTCCTGTCATCTATCTCATACTTCTTAAAATTTTCTGGGACCTCAAACAAAGATTCTTCCTCTTCTGGTGTGACTTCTCTCTTCTTTCTTTTCTTTCCTTCTTCCTTCGGGGTCACATGTGTGGCTAGCCTTACATCATTTGTAAGCTCTCCATACCTCTGGGGTTGAAATTCTACTTCATAGAAGTATTCTTCATCTGATGCAAAAGGTGGGTCCATGATGATTGACTCTAGATCGGAGTCACATGCATCCTCAAATGCATCAGGGCTAGGTTCACACTCTTCTAACACTGCCTCTCCCATGATCGGCTCTATGGAGAAGACTGAAATGTCATAGCCATCTTCATCACAGTGAGGTGTCCATTGTTCTTCATTGATGGCTACATCCATTGTTGCTAGGATCTCTGCCCAGCCGTGGGGTTCAAATTCTTCATCAGGAAAGACTACAGGTGCATAGGCTAGGTCTTGAATTGATCTATGTGTTTCTTTTGCACCTATCTCTCTGGCTTTTTCTCTCTTCTCTTCTTCTACTGCTACTTTGCACATCCATAAGTGGGTGTCTTCATGCATCCATGAGGATCCTGATCCTATGGAATGCACTGATTCCGTATCATCTTTGGCTCTATGGAGGGGATTCCATTGGATAGGAGGGACATCTCTATGAGAGTAATCTTTGAGATTCACTTTGGTCGTAACACCTAAGTGTTGCAGGTACAAGGAATTGGTTCCCCAGTCCTGTACCACTTGCAAATGTCGCATAAAAGGTCGTCCCAAGATCATTTCATAGGCATGATTTTTGCTAAAATCACATATAGCAAATGTATGCTCGAACTCAACACCACATGTGGTGAGAGTTATTCCTTCTAGCAGCCCCAAGGGCCTCTCTATGTGACCATCGGCCATTTGCAATTTCATTCTCGTGGGCCTGAGTGCTGGCTTGCCCCAACGCTTCCATAGGGAAGTGGTAGCAATTGCAACTCTTGCGCCTGAGTCTAGAATGGCCTTGGTGGTGTATCCTTGATGGGTGATAGGAAGATATGTGTTTCCCTCTTCGCCCTCACTCATGTCTCATATCTTGTCCAAGGGTATTTCTAGCACTCTTCTCTGGGACCCTACCTGGGAACAAGGTTTTGCTATCTCTGGTACTTGTTTGGCTACATGTTTCCATAGCTCTGGCCTTACTTTGAGTAGCTCTTCTAAGGTGAGGTTGCACTATCCTCATTTCGTACCATGATTGTGGGTGCTCTCATACAAGTAGACTTAGCTTCCCATGGGCCTGTGAAGTGGGGTAATTCTTGCAGAGAGTTAGACTCAAAGTCTAATCTTTCTTGAGATTGGGTGCTCTCCTGCTCCTCATAAATGGATGGGATGTCTTGTGGAAATTGGTCGTGTGCATCATCCACAAGTTCAATGGGAGGAGGGACTTCACTCTCTTTAGCCCATTTGTCTTCTTGAATCTCTCGTAAGAATTCTGGTGTGAGCCGATTCATAGAAGATGATGTGTCTGGCTCCGTAGAGTTAGGAACATAGGCTCCCTGGGCAGGAAGACTTACTCTTTCACTTGCCTTGTTCTTGTGTTGAGAGGTGGGTTCCTTTTCTGATTGTGCAATCAGCCTCTCTATTCTTTCTAACAGTCCTTCAAAGTGCAGCTGCGTCTTAGCTGAGCTAGATATGTTAAAAAGGCGGCTGGCTTCAAACATGGTTTGAGCCCACTCCACCATCTTAGCACAAATTTTAGTTCGATAAAGCTCTAATTCTGCTCTAGGGTAGCACTTTCCATGATTAGTTACGTTTGGCCCATCTTGGATTCTGGCCTGATATGCTTTAAGCATCATGTTTAGGTCCTCGGGAGTGGGATCTACTAGGACTGATCCTACTCTAGGGGGTGGTGGGATTAGGTGAGGCGGGTTGGAAGGTGGCGGGTCGGATGGAGTTGGGAATGGTGGAGGTGGGGTAGTGTGAGAGGGAGTTTGAGATGTGAGTTCGGTTATCCTGGCTCTCGTTTCTCTTAGGCTTTCCTCAAGTTCACTCATTTTCTTTGCCCATTGCCTTTTCATTCTTTCACGACTATCTCTCCAAGCTCTAGTCCTCTTCTTTGTCATGCTCTCTGTTTCACTAACATCTGGGCTCTTTTCCTGGCCTACACTTTGGTTCTGTTGCAAGGCTTGGGCTCTAGTAATCACTTGCACTGGTGTAGTGGAAGTCACACTTCCTGTGGAGTCTACAACTAACCCAACGACATTGATAGGAGTGATTTTCGGCATATTATTAGGATTCTTTGGGCAGTCTCGTAAAAGGTGCTCCTTTCCACAATCTTGGCAAAAGCCTTGAATTGTCACTCACTGGGGTTGTGTAGGTGGAGGTAAGGGGCAATCACGAATGAGGTGATCACCCTGACATCTGTAGCATGGTCCTCTAGGGAATGGGGGTCTTACCTACCTAGGTTGGGTTCTAGAGTTAGGGTTTGTGTACATTACATTGGTGTACTCTGGCTCCCAACTAGGTTCACTTGGTTCTTCACTATAGTAGGACTCACCATGTTCAGGAGATTGAATGTAGTAGGCCTGGGGGCTGTCAATATGCGTCGAATCAAAGCTATGGTCACTGGGGTCACTTTCAGAAAGCAATGGTGTTACAGGGACTATAGCTCTATTCAGGTTCTCTTCTGCCGCTGCATATTTTACTGGGATCACATTAGTAGGAGCAGGTGGTTGTTGTGCTAGCACTGGCTGGGGTCTCAATTGGGCCTGATATTGCGGTTGGTAATTTTGCTGAGGCCTAGTATACTGTTGTGGTGGGTATGGACTCTGGTATCTGCCTTGTTGAGGGTATGGCTGAGGGTAGGTTTGCCTAACTGCTTGCTTGTTGTATGGGAAGTCTTGTGCTGTGTGATTTGTGTATCTTCGTTCTATGGTGCAGTACTGGCTACTAGGATTTACTTGGGGTTGAGCCATAATGGGACCTACATTCGCCATATGGTCACCCCCACAAGTATAGCATCTTTTCACAGGGGCAAATCTTGGGATCTGTTTGCTAGTGATGCCTAATTTCTGAGCTACTTTCTCTGCAAGTTCCTCAATTGATGTGGATTGCGAGGAAGAGAGGCTAGAGGCATTATCTGAGTCTTTGTAGATTTTGGAAAGCTCTAGTTCTTCCCCTAGGTTATCCTCGATGTCAATGCACATGCGTACACACTCTTCTATGGTCCTAGGGTCCTTCAAGTACACATATGATCTCAATTTGGTACTTAGCAATCCATCCAAGAACAAAGCCACTTGCTTAGCTGGCGTGGGTAACTCAGGGACAGGGCATCTCTCTAAGTATTGCCTAAATCTTCTTCCAGCAAGTCTCACGGTTTCTTGAGGGGTTTGCTTGAAGCTGTGAATCAGCGAGGAAGTGTTATGTCTTATGCCACTTTTAGAGAATTCGATAATGAATGCCTCTAGAAGTTGGTCTATGCTCTTGAACTGCCTCTCATTTAGTGGCTGAAACCATGTAAGGGCAGTGTTCCTAAGGGTTAGACCAAAGGCATTGTACTCTGTAAACAGATCTTCAACTTGTTCAGCTCTCAAGACTTGCCTAAACTCTGCCACATGATCGTATGGATCTCCAGTGCCATCGAAGTAGTTCTTCATGGACTTCACTAGCTGAGTCGGTCTCAAAGTCCTTGCGTGCTCTCTAGGTCTTGGTAGAGGGAACTCATCCGTATTTCTTTGATTCCTTAGAGCTCTAAGTATCTCAGGTTCCACTCTATTTGTTTCCGTTCTCGTTCTTTCTCTGCCCACAAGGTTGGCAAATCTTACTTCTGGCCTATCTCTACTTCTGTCTCTTTGAGCTCCATGAGCCTGGGATGCTCCCGCTCCCGGGTGACCATAGGACACGTTCGATCTTGGTTGGGGAAAAACGAATTCACCCTTCCAAGTATAAGCATGTCTGTCATGTTCTGTAACCACAAAGATCCTCTCTGAAGCGTGATCTAAGTAAGTCACTCTGCCTAGGCTATCAGGATCTTTGAACTCATAGATCAGGATTGACCCTACATCATTTGGCCTATTTGATTTATACCTCCAAAAGGCTTCATCGGTCTCTTGGTTTAGGAGCAGATCTATACTCTTATTGTCATGGGGAACCCACTCAAGATTGAGGATTCGAGTAAGAACAGATTTCCCTCCAGGGGTCCTAGGCTCTCCTCCTACGTTCCCTTGTTTTAGGTCATCTATGTCCGTCTCAGGGATCACATTCCCGAATTCATCTGTCCTATCTGGGTGACTGGTGACTACATATATGGTTCCTTCTTTATCCAGGTATGCTCCATTTTCAAACTTTACAGCTGGGTGTTCTAGTCCAATGGATTGGTCAGGATTTTTAATCTGGACCACGGATCTTCCTAGGCCATCCTCATAGATGTTGGCACCTAATCGGTTGGTCCTAAGGTATTCCAGCTGCGTCTTGTAGGGGCCTTCCACCCTATACAGATATGGCACACCTGTACTTCCTCTAGGTTTGTCCATACCTTGAGACATCTCCGATTCACTAGTCTCAGAGCTAGGCTAATGCGAGTGGTGACTCAACTGTTGGGCCCACGACCTAGCAGTATGATTAACACTAGCCTCTGAAGACCTAAGACTTTGTCTATCTCTCCCTAGATGTCGCCCTGATCTAAGGTTCATAAGCCTAATTGAATAGCCCAAATTTGCCCAAGTACAACCTCGTTGATGAGTTCTTTTGTATCAGTTACTTGATTCTTTTTTAGTTGATTACCGTGTTTATGGTCTTGTCTGATATCACGCCGTCAGGTATACTTGAGTGTATTTCTGCACTTGAAGTTGATCGTTCCACGTTAAGTTCTTTTCCTTTAAAGTTCTCAACCGTAGAAAGATTATGTCGTTAGCTTGAACTTGAGTATTTAGGTAGTCTTCAACTTGATAAATGCCTATCACGCCCTGGCCTACTCCTATCACTAGTCGTTCTTAGCCTAAGCTAGGAATTGACAGAGGGAGTTGAGAGTTTCCAACCTTTTGTTTCCTTCCTGGTTGCCCTTGAGTGCCCAAGAAACGTGTTCCCACGCTTGCACTTACTCTTGCTTAGAATGCCCTTCGATGCTCTCAATAGATCTGTAAGAGTTCCAAAGTTAGCTCAAGACTTAAATTCCAAAGACAGAACCAATCACTTTCATTCATGTAACACAAACACCAATTTGCACTGTGAATTTTTGGAAAACAATTCTAAAGGTCCCTGAATTTTGTTCCCCCTCGGTATGGTCAACTTCAAAATACCCTATCGAATAATTCTGACATTATTTTTTCCATAACCAGTGGAAGTTTTGGTTGTACTCCCCACTAGCTTTCCAACAAAACAAAAATCACAGCAAATGGATTTCGTATGAGAAAGTTATGTCAGTTCAGGGTTCTAGGGTTAAAACAGGGTTCAAACAGGCTAACAGGTAAACAGGACTTCTCAAGTTATTTTCTTATGGCCTCCTTATGTGCTCTAGAGTGAAATGTTCATGCCCAAAATTAGCCAAAATCTTCAGATTATAAAACCCTAAAAAATAGTCGCAATTGGCTGTCAATCGCGATCGACTGGGCTGTCAATCGCGATGGACAGGGTTGTCCGTCGTGGCCTGTCAGTCGCGATGGACACGTGTCAATTGCGATTGACGGGTGTCAATCGCGATGGACAGGGAGTTTCAATCGCAATGGACAAAGGGTATCGGTTGCGATGGACTCCTATCAGTCGTGATGGATCACTGTCGGTCGCGATGGACTGCTGTCAATCGTGATGGACACGTATCCGTCGTGGCCTGTCAGTCGTGATGGACTGACTGTCCGTCGTGGCCTATCAGTCGTGATGGACTGGCTGTCCGTCACCATGGACAGTGTCAATCGCAATTGATGCTATCAATCGCGATGGACTGAAGAAAAGCCAATTTTTCAAAAAAAATTGTCTACTGTGGTGCACTTAGTTTTACCAAAAGATGAAACTTTCTGTCAATCGCGATTGATAGAAGCTTGCAACACAGAGACAGTTTTGCATATTCTCATACCTGTGCGACGTGCTGGAGGGGATGATACAGCTGGATCCTGCAAGAAAACTCAACAACCATGCAAAAACAATGCACACAATATTGCTCTCTCGCTCTCTCTCACAAGTGGAATGAGGGAAATGGAATGGAGAAGGTGATAAGATCAAAACTCCAAATTTTCGCGATGATGGAGATGGAGGTGGGAGATGGTGATGATGATGATGGTGATGATGATGGTGAGGTAAGAAAGAGAAAAATAAGAAAAGTGAAGAGATTACCTACAACGCCAACGTCTCAAATCTACGTCTTACCATCACACGCTCGTCCTCAAAGCTCGATCCCCAGCAACGGCGCCAAAATTTGGTGTAGCTCAGTGATGAGTTGCACCTCCTTTAATGTCAATCCGGGAAGACGTGAGGATGGTATGAAGACCCCGAGCAAGTGAAGGCACAAGTGCGTGAGTGAGAAGCACACTAACATGCACACACATACACACACATGCGCACACACGGTAAGACAAAGAGTGAGAAGCAATGGAGTTCTTAGATTACTTTCAAAAAGCTCTTACAAGTTCAAATCAATTACCAGCTAGCCTCAAAAATGAGCTCTCTAGCTCTATTTATAGTTTTTGACTAGGTTTTGGCCCTATCCAGACCTAGTGTCCGGCCTAGTTAAAAATTAGGTTCTAGGGTCTATTTGAAGGCTCAAATGGAGTCTAAAAAATATGAAAACTGGTAGGTAGCTACTTCTAATTCTCCTCAAGCTCAAGGACTCCTTGGCTTGCACAAAATGGAGCTATAAAAATATGAAATGGTATTTACAATGATTGTTAGTGATGAGAATCACTGTTATAAAGATGTTGATTTGGAAAAATTTGAAGGGCCTATCTGCCAGATTTGCGTCGACTGCTCTGTCTACTTAGTCCTTCACCTCGCTCTGACTCTCTCCGCTGGCTTCCTTGTCTAGTCAGTCCTTGACTACTATCAACACATAGTCCTTACTCATTTCTTCTAGGGATCGTTTCCTCGCTAAACTGCTTCCGTCCTCATGCTCTCATGTCTTTAGGAATTTCACTAACGTCTTACTCTAGTTGAGTGCTATTGTAGAGAAAAGTAAAGATGTATGATCATCTAGAGTGGTGTCCTGACACTCCATGCAACTACTGACATACTCATAAACATCCTTAGGCATATTAGGCCAATAGACTCCTAACCATTTCAATTCTCTTAAAGTTCCATGAGTTCCCTTGTGCATTCTCCATTTGTTTATGTGTGCTTGTTCAATCAAGTTCTTCTGTCCGTCTTCTTCTACACATCTAGACAATACACCATTGGAATCTTTATGATACGCACTTCCTGCTACAATGTGTAAGTTATGCGATTGTAGAATTTCCTTTCGAATCTCCTTGTTAATTGAGTGTTGTGGTCCATGAGTGAGTATTGGAATTAACTTTTCTACCCACTTAGGACATACTTCCAAATTGAACAGGTAAGTGTCTGGCAAATTGTCGGATACTCCGCTAGGTGGTTCTCCATGTGTTAATCTAGAGAGATGATCCGCCCTCACGTGGGTATTTCCTTTTTTCACAATCACTTCAAAATCAAAATCCATTAACAACAAAAACCATCTCACTAGTCTTCCCGTGTTACAAGGCTTATTGACTAAGTACAATAAGGCTTGATGATCTATGAAGAACTTGAACTTGTTGGCTAAAAGGTAGTGTCTGAATTTCTTTACAGCATACACCATCCCTAAACCTTCTTGCTCCGTAGTTGTATAGTTTCTTTTGGCTTGATTTAGTTGTCTGCTTGCATAGGCAATAGGATGGTCCAATTTTCCTTCATCTGCCAGTTGAGCTAAAATGCATCCTATTACGCAATTGGAAGCATCCATATGAATATGAAAGGGCTTGTTCCAATTGGGCGTTTTCAAAATAGGTGTTGTGCTAAGTCGCTTTTTTAGCTCATCAAAGGCTTTCTCGCATTCGTCTGTCCATGTGAATTGATTCAACAATCCATACAATGGCTTGGCAATTATAGTGTACATGTGGATAAATCGGTGATAGTATCCACAATGACCCATAAGTGCTTGCACTTCTTTTGCATTTTTTGGTCTTGAAAGTTCTAGAATTACTTTGATCTTGTCTTCATCAGTAGATATTCCATTCCTAGATACGATGTGACCTAGGATTTTTCCTTGTCTCACCATAAACACGCACTTCTCAAGATTCAGACATACTCTATATTGCCGACATTTTTCAAGTATTCTTTGCAATTCCGGAATATGTTCCTGTCTCGGATCTGAGTATGTACATAAGTCGTCTATGTATACTTCCATACTCTTCCTTAGGAATTCTTTGAAAACTTGACACATTAACCTTTGGAAAGTAGTAGGGGTGTTAGTGAGTCCGAAAGGCATCACTCTGAAAGCATAGAATCCCCATTCAGTTGCGAATGCAGTCTTATGTTGGTCCTCAGTAGCAATAGCTACTTGGTTGTATCCAAAGAATCCATCCAAGAAGCTATAGACTACCTTACCTGCGACTCTAGGAGGTGATCAGTGATAGGTAATGGGTAGCTATCATGGCTTGTAGCTACATTGACTTTCTTTAGATTAATGCACACCCTCAGTTTCCCATTCTTTGTGGGCACAACTACTAAGGGTGACACCCATTTGGTATGTTCTATCTCGTAAATGAATCCGGCCACTAATAGTTTGTCTATCTCTTCCTTAATCTTTGCTGCATAGACATCATTATAAGTGTAAGGGTGTTGCTTCGATGGTTTAGCATCCGATGTCATTGGTATTCGATGAGAACAAATGGAGTGTTTCACACCTTTGAGGTCCTTGTAGGTCCATGCAAACACATCTCGATATTCTCAAATCAGTCTTATCAATTCTTCTTCCTCCTTAGGTGACACATCCTTTCCTATGTATGTGCATCTATCTTCTCCATTTTCTACGATCACGATGACTTTTTTCGTTTGTTCCTTGTTGTCATAAGGTTCTCCTTCTCTTGCCTCTCTCTTAGGCATCTGAATGGCTATTTTCCTTTCCTCTACTTCGTATCTTTTGAAGTGTTCTGGAACTTCAAATAGATCCGGAGTTGGTTCGGTCTTACTCATGGTTTCCTCATGGTTTAGTACTTCTTGAGTTGTTTCTATTGCTAACACCTTGGTCGTTCCATCCTTGTTTTCTGCTTGAATGGCTTCCAAATAGCGTTCCTCTTAATCAAACTCTAGTTCCATCTCTATGCTCTCGTATTCTTCCTTCCATTCTTTTTCTAAGACTTCTCTTGCTTCTACCTCCTCAAGGACTATCATGTAAAAGCTTACATCATAACCTTCTTCGTCTATACATTCATTCATGGTCAATACTTCTTCATTTACACATATGTCCAAAGTGGCTAGAATCTCCATCCAATCGTGCGGTTTGAATGCTTCATCAGGAAAAACCTGAGGCGTATACATTGGGTCCTCTACGGGTCAATAATTTTGATGTCCTAGGGTCCATCACTGAAGTTTTTTATCCTCTCTCTTTGCTTCCTTACACATCCACAATTGGGCATCCTCCTGCATCCACGATTGATCACTTGAACCGACACTATGTATAGACAAATCATCTTCTTTCTTGTGTATGGGATTCCATTGTAGTGGGGGTACATCCCTGTACGCAAAGGTGTGCAAATTTATCTTGGTAGTGGTTCCTTGATGTTGAAGGTATAATGAATCTCTTCTCCAGTCTTGTACTACCCTAAGTTGTCTCATTAAAGGTCATCCTAATATCATTTCATAATTATTTGCCTTTCCAAATTAACATATAGTTAATGTATGCTCAAACTCGACTCCACATGTGGTTAATCTAATTTTTTCCAATATTCCCAATTGTTTCTCTACATGACCATCTGCTAATTGAAGCTTCATACGCGTTGGTCGTAGGACTAGCTTTCCCCATTTCTCCCAAATCTCTTTGGTGGCAATACCCACTCCTGCTCCTGTGTCTAGTATGGCCTTGGTCATGTATCCATTGTATGTGACGGGTAAACATGTGTTGCCCTCATCTCCTTTGCTAAATTCCCCAACCTTATCCACTGGAATTTGTATAGTAGAAGGGTTTTCAGTTTCCTTGCTTTCCTTTTTGTTCTTCTCATGCTCCAACTTCAACTGTCCCACTAATCGTTTCCATAATTGTGGTTTGACACAAAGTAATTCTTCCACAATCAATTGACATTGTACTTTGGTCTTTTTGAGTTTTGCTAGATTGTGTGAGGTCTTGTTTGAAGACGCCTTTTCTTTTTCTCGTACTACGGGAGCACGGAAGATGTTGGAGTTAGATGTCTGCGGAAGCACGCGAACAGCACAAGGAAGAAGAAGAAGCTTGGAGCACAAACACACAAGACTGTATGTATTACTAGAGAATTTACAAAGATAAGTAGCCCATTAGGGCAATAGGCATATATACAAGCCGGGAGAAAAAAACCTCTTAAAGAGGGAAAAAAGTGCCCTGGCGGTCCTAGTGCGTTCACACACATCCCTACCTAAATATATCAACAAATCCCCTTGGGAGTGATGCGGTGAACAAGGAGCTAGCACTCATGTATAAGGAAGTGCCAAGCTATGTGGAAATCACTCCACAAAAGGAAGTAAGCCCAAAGCTTTGCGGAAAGCTTCAAACTTCTCCCTAGGTAGAGCCTTCCTGAAAAGGTCTGCAATGTTCTCCTGCGTGGGCACATATGCCAAGCTGATCTCCCCAGTAGAGAACCTCAACCTGACATAGTGATAATGCATCTCAATGTGCTTAGTGCGAGCATGGAACACAGTGTTCCTCGCAAGTGCCAATGCACTCTGACTATCAGTGAAGATGGTGGTGGCAGAAGACTGGCCAACACCCAAATCAGCCATAAGGCATCTGAGCCACACACACTCAACAGTCGCTGTGAAAGCTATCCTATACTCAGCCTCACAACTAGAAGTGGCCACAATAGGCTGCTTCTTTCTCAACCAAGATATACACGAGCTACCAAGCATGAAGCAAAAACCACTGGTGGACACACGAGTGTCATAGCAACCAGCCCAAGTAAAAGAAAGCATGCAAATCTGGTGGTAGTGATCCCCCCTTGGGATAAAACAACCCAAGTAGCCGAGTACCATGCAAGTAGCGAAAGATGCGCTTAACCGCCTTCCAATGCGTGACTCCTGGGCAATGCATAAACCTGCTCATCTATGAGACAGCAAACTGAATATTTGGCCGAGTAATGCATAAGTAAATCAAGCATCCAACAGCCTGCTGATAGAGAACCGCATCAAATGCATCTCTAGCATTATCAAGACTCAATCGTAAACCTGTCTCCATAGGAGTGGCAATAGGCTTACAGTCTTCAAGGCCAAAATGCTACAATAATGTGTCAATATATTTCGTTTGACACAAAGCCATTCCACCATCAACTTGCATAAACTGAATGCCCAAATGGTGATGCAAATGCCCCAAATCAGACATCTCAAATGAGGCATGCAAATCAGCCTTGAAATCAGTAATATGCTTCTCAATAGGACCAGTGAGCAGCATGTCGTCAACATAGACAACAATGATCAGAAGCACATCATTAGCACACTTAACATATAAGGTGCTTTCAGTTGGACTGTTCTCAAAACCATGTGCAACCAGATAGGCATGTATCTTCTGATACCAAGCATGTGGTGCTTGCTTTAAACAATATAATGCCTCCTTTAACCTGCACACCTGGTTTTCATGCCCTTTCTACACAAAGCCACGGGGCTGAAAAACATACACTTCTTCATGCAAGTCACCATTCAGAAATGATGTTTTAATGTCCAAATGATGTACATTCCAACCATGATGGGCTACAAGTGCACAAATACTCCGAATAGTAGTCATACGGCATGTGGGTGCAAAGGTCTCATCAAAGTCAATGCCTCTTTCCTGTGCATAACCCTTTGCAACAAGCCTAGCCTTATATCTGTCAACTGTACCATCAGGTTTATGCTTTAGCTTGTATACCCACTTAGTGCTAATGGCCTTCTTGCCAGGAGGCAAGTCACATAAAGACCATGTACCATTCTTCATTATAGCATCATATTCAGATTGCATAGCAACCATCCAATGTTCTGAATTTTGTGCTTCATCAAAAGAAACAGGCTCATTCTCATCACAGAGACTAGACACAGCCATAGCATAAAATCTGATGCAAAGGAGGCACTATGAGAGCCCGAATGAGTACGATATGACAAAGGTGCATCTAATTTACTGTCACGCAAAGTCTGCACTAGCCATTTTGGCATAGTTTTTGCCTGCTCAATATCAGCTCTCTCATCAACAAGTGCATCATGTAAATCTGCATCAGAAATGGAATGATCTGCATCATCATATGAAACCTGCAAAGGCTGAGAAGTTGCCTCATTAGGACCAGCACTAGACTATCCACCTGTAAAAAGAGCATCAAAGTATCATACATGTCTTTGGAGCTAACAGATGTCTCCTTAGTACATGAAAGCAATGGCTGAATAGCATCTTCCACAAAGACAACATCACGGCTAACCAGAATGTGTTTAGTCTGTGGATGATATAGACGATAGTCTTACTTTCAGAACTGTACCCAACAAAAATACATTTTACTGCCTTATCATCCAATTTTTTGCGATGTTGTTCAGGCACTAATGCATATGCCAAACAACCAAAAACATGTAGATGTGCAACAAATGGCTTGCGATCATGCCAAGCCTCATATGCAGTGATAGACTGGAGCGCTTTAGTGGGACACCTGTTCAGTACATATGTTGCACACATGACAGCCTCAAGCCAGAAACTATGTGGTAAAGTCTGACTCTTGACCATGCACCTCGCCATCTCCATGAGTGACCTGTCCTTTCGTTCAGCAACTCCATTTTGTTGAGGTGTATATGGCACTGTATAGTGGTGTTTTATCCCACGTTCAGCCAAAAATGCATTGAAATCAGAAGACATATATTCCCCCCCTCGATCAGAACGGAGGGTTACCATTTTACATGCTGACAGATTTTCATACAAAACCAAAAACTGTTTAAAGCACATGAACACTTCGGACTTTTCTTTGAGTGGATATACCCATGCATGCCTGGAAAAATCATCAATGAAAGTTAAGAAGTAAAGGTAATTTCCAAAAGAGGGTGTCTGCATAGGACCACACACATCACTATGTACAACCTGCAATTTCTGTGTAGCCCAAACTGAACCATCTTTTGGAAAAGAGGAACGCTACATTTTGCCCAAAATATAGCCTTCACAAACATGTTTTCCAAGTGCCTCAAGTTTGGGCAAAGAGGACACCATTTCAGATTTCTGCAGGCGTAGCAAACTAGCAAAATTCAGATGACCAAAGCATGCATGCCAAAGCTTTGCATCTGACATAGCCTGAGAATCATTTACTGCACATGCCAAATCATTTTCAGATTTTTCATAGTCTATGAGCTTATACAACCCACGACATAAAATGCCAGAAGCAATAATAACATCGCCATTTGACATATCATGAACTGTACATCTGCCATCAACAAATTTCACAACCACGCCAATCTTGGCTAATGCAAAAACTGATAACAGATTCTTCTTGATCCCTGGCACAAATAAAGCATCTGACAAAGTGAAAGAACTACCATCAGCAGTAGTCAAAATGATCTTACCAACTCCCATAACAAGATAAGAGGAGTTGTTGGCACATGTAACAGTATTCCCTGTAGGGGCAGGCTCGAGTGAAGAGAAGAAATTGCACTGCGAGGTAATATGTTTGGTCGCCCCACTGTCAAAGTACCAAACATCTGTGTCTACTGCAGACATGCACTGCTCATGGGAAGATGGGTCAAAACTAGAGATAGTAGTAAACGCCCATTCTTCCTCCTGCACAAGATTTGCAGACTTTGTTTTTGGTGTAGAGGCCTCTGCAACAACCATTCCAGCCTCTTTCTTCTTTGCCTCTTTAGCAGCCAGTTTTGGACAGTTCTTTATGATATGATCATTCCCTTTACAGTACTTACAAAACAATTTCTACTTTTCTGATTTCTTCTCATCTTTATCTTCCTTCTTCGAATATGCAGAATTAGAAGATTTCTACTTACTAGTTGAAGAGCTCCATTTTCCTTTGCCCTTCTGACTAGCCAGGAAAGCTTGATCTCCAACTCACATATTGGACCTCTTTTGCCTGGACTGATCTTCCTGCAACAGAACAGAAACTAACTCCTCAAATGATAAGGCATTTGGATTGCTTTTCATCATCAACTGAAGAGTAGAAGCAAAACTCTGATATGAATCAAGAAGACCATTCAGAACTGTCTGCACAAGTGAGCTATCTAGTATAACCTCATCAGCAGAAATCAACTATTCCTTCAAGTCTTTGATCTTCGTTAGGAAAATGTCCATAGAATCACCTTCATTCATGTGCTCACTCTCCAACTGTTTTCGGAGGTAAGCAACACGAGCCTCATTCCTAGCTTGGTACAATGTGGTAAGTGTATCCGAAGCATCCTTAGCTATTCTGCAAGAGCGAGTATGAGGAATAATGGCACGTTTGATAGACAAAGCTATCAATGCATGTGCCTGGGCATCTCTGCCATCCCAACGAATCTGCTCTGCAGTAGGTGCAGTAGAAACAGTAGCACGAATAGGAATCTGCACAATATCATCTTCGACACCATCTTCATCAGCTCCAGCACCTGTATTTGTAGTACCTATTGTTACAGGTGTAACAGGATGTCTTTCAACACCCTGCACAATGTTCCACAATCCTTTTGCAACCAATACATGTCGCATCATATAAGCCCACAATGGGTAGTTGGTACCATCCAACTTATCCTCAACAGCCAACATACAGAATACATCACTGCTTTCAGCCATGGCCTATGACTAAAATACCTTGATGCAGAAAATTGATTGTATCTCAAAAAGTTGAACAGAACTGCCCAGACGAGTTCTGCTAGACCTGTAGCAGACTTTGAGATGCTTAAACTAGCGAACAAAAACTGGTATATACCTTTGGCACAAAAAGACGAAATAGCCTATAGAAGCATTATGATAGTGCATTCAGAGGCCGAAACGAGCTCAGATCACGATTTTGGCGAAGCGGTTTTGATCTTTGAAACACCCTGAGTATGCTCACCAAATTTCGTGCGAATCTGAGACTGCAAACGGAGGAGTGTCAACAGCGCCCTAGATGAAGCGATGACCTGCTCTGATACCAATTGTTGGAGTTAGACGTCTGCAGAAGCACGCGAACAGCACAAGGAAGAAGAAGAAGCTTGGAGCACAAGCACACAAGACTGAATGTATTACTAGAGAATGTACAAAGATAAGTAGCCCATTAGGGCAATAGGCGTATATACAAGCTAGGGGGAAAAAGTGCCCCGGCGGTCCTAGTGTGTTCACACACATCACTACCTAAATATATCAACAGAAGATTATGGATTCCTTCTCATAGTTTGGTAGGGTGGAGATGTTGTGTGCTTCCTCCCTATTTCGGTCTAGCATAGAGACTTCTTCATATATTTACTCCAAGTTTGGCGTTGGTTTATAGTCTTCCACATCTAATTCCTGAAAAGGCGGTTTTGTAACTCCATTCTTTTTCCATTGATCTTCTCGAATCCTAGTCCACAACTCTCTTGGCCAATCAGCCTCTAAATCAAGGACTATGGACATGGATTTGTCCTCGGTATTCAGTAGTTCTTTCTTATCATCACTCTCTTTTGGTTTCTGGTCCTTGGTTTTAGGAAAATCATTGTATTGATTCTCGGATATTCTCGTCTCAGGGAGGATAGGGAGATTCTTCTCTAGAGTGGCCTGAGCCACCTCTATGAGTTTTCTACGTATCACTAGTCTCTCCTTTTCTAACTCCCCTTGTGGGTAAAATTTCTCATGTTTCTCTATGTTTGGTCCATTCGTGATTCTAGCTTGGTAATCTTTCAACCACATATCTAAATCGTCTGGTCTTGGATCTGCTAGAATTGACCCTAGCTTGTCTGGTTCTAGTGTCTGTGGTGTAACAGGATTTTCTTCTTGAATTTCAGGTTCCATAGGTTTCTTAGTACCTCTTGTGTCCTTCTTGTCTTCCTTATTTTATTTTTCATCCATTTTTCTTTGAATTTTTCCCTTCTATCCTTCCTCTTTTGGCTTTTAGTTGTTTGGATATTCTCAAGTGGATCTTCAGAGTCTCCCACTACTTGTACTCTAGGTTCTAGGGTTTTACTCTTTTCTTGCTCCGAGTCTACTCGTTTTCTTTCTTGTCCTTTCGCTTGTGCTCGTGTGATGGCCTTCAATGGTACTGTGTATTCCTTGTCACTTCCTGGCGATTCAATTACTTCTATTACGTTAATAGGTGCAGTGTCATGAGTCTTATTGGGATTCTTTGGACAGTCTCTAAATAGGTGTTCCATTCCACATTCATTGCAATACCATTCCCATGTTCTGGGGGGTGGTGGGTTGTATGGCCGAGTGCATTCTCTTATAAAGTGATCTCCTCCACATCTATAGCACAGTCCTTTTGGCATAGGCAGTCTGATGGGTGGTCTTATGGGTGTTGGTGCCATGGGTGCGGTGTACATTAGGTTGCCAACTCTGGTCCATAGACATTGTCATATCCCTCATAACCATAGTATTGTGGGTCACAAACTTGCTCATACTCCATCATACTAGTGTCATAGGGATAGTATTCTCCTTGGGTCTGCTTGTATCCTGTATTCGTTGATTCTATACTGACTAATGGTGATGCTGGTACTATGGCTCTCTCCAAGTTTTCCTTTGGTTGAGCATATTTAACTGGCACTACGGTCTATGGAAGTGGCGGTTGTTGTCCTAACACCGGCTGAGGTTGTCCATATTGCCCTTGCTCATATGGCCTAGATGCTACTTGTGGTCCTGGATAGGGATTGTATCTTGGAATCTCCCTTCTTGGCTCTCTAGGAGGGCATCCATATGGCCTATAGTGAGTTTGATTTAAAGGTCGTGACTGCCTATTGAATGGACAATTCTCAGTGGTATGATTAGTATATTTCTGTTCTATATGGCAATACAGGGTGATTCCTTGATGTCCCCAGATTAAATTTTCTGACTCTTGATGTGTCCCAAAGGGATTATGAGAGGTAGTTGTCTCCTCTCACGAAGGGAATACTGGCAACCCCATATACTTCAATTGAGCCCTATCAATGACATCTACTGGCCAATATCTTCTTTGGTTCTTGTTTAGGTATGTGACTCTAGACTCCTCCTCAGGATCTTTTAACTCATAGAAGGTCATTGGGCTTTCCTCCTTTCCTCGTGTGGGTGAGTCAGTTTGTAACAATAAGTCTGATCCATGGATCAAGTAGACCTCTAATAGGTAATCATCTTGAGGTATCAAATCCCCTCTCAAGACTCGAGTCACTACTGATTTGCCTCTGGGTGTAGTTATTAACTCCTCAGGGTCCAATATCCCTGAGTGTCCTTGTCCTTCCAATCCTCCTCTCTCGTTGATCCGATCTGGGTGTTTTGTTACCACATAGATGTGACCCAACTTGTCCATGTACACTCCTCCTTCATACTTGCCTGCAGGTCTGGGCACTATTGCTGATTCAGTGGAATTCACTCCTCCTTCATACTTGCCTGCAGGTCTGGGCACTATTGCTGATTCCTGGGGCTATATTGGTTCCCCACTATCCCATAATTGGCTCCTCAATTGCCTTTAATTTTGCCCTCCAATGGCTCGATATGTTCTGGGCGATACCACTCCGGCGATACGATACCATAGATTAATGCGATATGATACTGACTATAAGACGATACGATACCTCTGCATGTGACGATACGATACTAGAATAGTAGACGATACAATACCAAATTTCTCGTGATACGATACCACACTTTGCATGATACGATACTAGTGCTCTGCACGATATGATACCAAAATTTCTCACGATACGATACCAGATGGGTCAGGCGATACGATACCACCCTCTTGCATGATACGATACTTGTGCACTGCATGATATGATATCAACAAGTCACACAATACGATACTAAAGTTCTCGTGATACGATACTAGTGCAAGTGACAATATGATACCAAATTTTTGGACGATACGATACCAAAATTTAGTATGATACGATAGTGAATTTTTGGACGATACGATACCACCTTTTTGGACGATATGATATTAAATAGGTGATATGATATCTCTCAGTCGATTCTATGATACAGTGACCGGGACAATACAATACCAAGTGGACTTCGATATGATACCACTGGCTGATCGCGATCACGATACCAACTTGATGATACGATACCAGAGTGGTATCACGATACTTCAAGTGGTATGCAACGATACGATACTAAGCGAGTATCATGATACTAGGGAATTTTGGTATCACGATACCAAAACTCAACCGACCATGATACTTCAGCCAAAATCTCTCTAAACTTAACTTGTTTTGTACAAAAAGGTTTAGTTCTATCCCCTCCTTACTCTTAACCCTCTATCTCTCTCATAGAATCTCCCAAAACTCTCTATACCACCCTGCGATACTAGAAATGATTTTAATCACGTGTGGTGGTGGTTATGAATTGATTTTGCTATCAAGAACTTGTGTGGCTTACCGCCAAGTGTGCCTCAACCCAAGTGTATGCTCCCAAGTCCTCTCTTTAGCTCATTTTGTGCGATACCAAGCTGATGATATCGATTGCTATCTGCACACGATACCAGCTCCTGCACTTGTGTCAAATGAACTTTTTTTTTTTTTTTTTTAGTTTGTGATGCCTGAAGCCTACTCTACACTAATTTTGGCAATTTTTTTGAGATTTTTCTTGGTGATTCCAACTTCCTCCTACTCCATTTCTCTCTCTAACCTAACCCTAACTCCAACTTCTCATCCTCGCTCCTAACCCTAAACCTAAAAACTCATTACACACACCTCAAGGATGTGAAGTAACAAGTGTTGAAGTGCCTGACTACTTGCCACTGAATAAATTCACCTCTACAAGTATGATTCCTTCACTCTAGAGCTATAACCATCACGAAGGCACCATGGTTAAATTTGTTCCTCCGCAACAGTGCCAAAAACGTGTGTACCTAAGTCACAAAGTCTTAGGGACTTGTGTCAAAGAGACTAAATCTCATTTGCCCCACAAGTGCGTATAGCAGTGGATCGATACATGTTTAATTATCAATCCGAAGAACCACCTGAACCAAGTAATGAGGACATGTGCACACATGATGGAAAGTGAAGTGGCTCAGCTACAATGCATATGAGAAGACTAAACTACCTCTCCATTTCACTAAATCTCTGGAAATGTCTATCGCGATACCACTTACAGTAGTAAGCACAAATTTGAATGTTTCTCCTAGCTCCGAACTCTGAATATAGCCAATAGCGGGTTCATTTCGAAGCTCTCGATGAGCCGAATCTATTTCTATAAAATACTTGAATCTGACAATCGCTCTTCAAGTTATGGCCAAAATAGTGAATGGCGAGAAACACCTGCACTCGCTCCACAACTTGTATTGGCTCACACACACACTACAGTCATTCAAAAGTGATGGGAAGGGATAGACAACAATCCTACACACACATTTCAAGCATCACACACACACACACAAAAGATCATAGAGAAGATGAAAATCAGCAGGGAAGAAGCAAATTAGAAATTTTAGTTCTCCTTCTTCACAATTGGAAAAAGTCTTTACAAAGAGTCACAAAGTGACTTATATACATGTGCCCTAAAAATGGTCTTTTCACACATGCGACCGGCACTTTATTGACTAATCTCTAACTTCCTACTATTTTACAAGAATTATGTTACAAGGATTTGGGGCTTATGCATCTAGAGGACTCCTCTAGTGCAATTACATAGCTTTGAGGGAATTTCCTAGGATTTTGAAGAAGAATTTTTATGCCATCATTTTGAAAATTTTGGGGCTCCTCTTTTGTGCCTCTTTTCTCTGCAACAATAAGCATATGCATAACATACAGATACACATCACATACCTATACCCATACCCATATGCATACATATATGAATACGCAAATGCATATGCATACACAAATGCATATGCATACGCAAATGCATATGCATACCCATGCCCATATGCATACACATACACGTGCACATATGCGTACACATAGAAATACACATACATATACACATACACATACATGTACACATACACATACACAAACAGAAACACATACACATACACATATAGATACAGATACACATGCACATGCACATACACATGCAAATACACATACATGTACATGTACATGTACACATACACATACAGGCACATATACACATATACATACACATACAGATATACGCATACACACACATACACATACATGTACATATACACATACACATACACATAAACACACACATACACACCAACACATCTACATGCACATTCACATGCACATGCACATACACATGCACATGCACATATACATGCACATGTACATGCACATACACATGCACATACACATGCACATGTACATCTACATGCACATACACATGCACATGTACATGTACATGCACATACACATACACATACACATACACATACACATGCACATGCACATGCACATGCACATGCACATGCACATGCACATGCACATACACATATAGATACACATGTTAAAAGTCAAGCTTCAAAGTATAAATTTGTGGGAAAACTAACTTTTACAAGTGAATCAATGTAAGAAGACCTCAATTCACAAGATTATACAAAAAGGAATCACTCAAAAACTCCCCAAATCATTCTAATTGAGTCATCTAAGTTAGTATGAGAAATTTTAGGAAAAGAGGTCCTTAGATTGTAGGAGCCTACTT
Organism: Ceratopteris richardii; assembly: GCA_020310875.1. Taxonomy (NCBI): domain Eukaryota; kingdom Viridiplantae; phylum Streptophyta; class Polypodiopsida; order Polypodiales; family Pteridaceae; genus Ceratopteris; species Ceratopteris richardii. The sequence goes on along the minus strand of CM035427.1, from coordinate 86,718,673 downwards.
GCATTGTATATAATAGGTTTGCATCATGATTTTTTGTGTGATCCCATATGTTTATTTTGTGTATTGGAGTTTTGTCAGAGTGCAGAAAGTCAAGCAAGCAAGCCCCTAGCTTACGCAAGCCCCCTACTTGCTTTCATCCCAAGTTTGGTTAGGACATCTCACTACCTATGTGAGCAGTCACTAGATTTTATTTTTTTGAGTTGTATTCATTGGTTCTCCTATTATAGGAACCCATTTGCTATGATTTTGCTCTTGTGGATAGATAATAGAGTCTTATAATGTTGGGATAAATATTGAGATCTATCACTACACATTATCTGTGTTAGTCTCTAGATTGAAAGTGTGTCTTTGCACAAGTATGTGAGAGTGTGGCCCAAGTAGACTGTTTTGCACACATTGCCATTTTATGTGTGAGCATTCCTTTTATATGTGATTTGTCTTGTTGAAAAGTTCCTTTAATCTAATTGAAACGAACAAAATATCTCTGGAAATCTTTGCAGTATCTCTAGGAAGTAACTAGAACATTAGAGTAGTATCTATGTGTGTGAATCTTGGGAGGTCACATTACGCTTCTAGTTGTGTAGGGAGTTGCCAAATCTCCCAACATTGGTATAGGATCATCTTTAAGTGCTTGGAGTGCATCCATTACAAACTCAAGAAGTGGTGGGCTGGCAAAGCTGACAAACCCACCAAAGAGATGTGCCGTATCCTTAAAAGGAAACATAACAGAGAATCGATCCCCTTATTGCTAGACTTAAATGTATGCAATACGGAAGAAGATAATTTTGGGATCATTGAAGGGCACTTCACGAGACTCCTAGGGACCTCGAACCCCCTCACCCACCATAGAAGGGACTGTATGGCAGCCATATCTAGGGTTTCCCCTCACAGGATACCACTCAACCTTCACTCCTTGCTACATGCCCCTATCTCTGAAGCAGAAATCATTGAGGTCATTGATTCCCTCCCTTCTGGTAAAAGCCCGAGACCCGACGGGCTCACTAATGAGTTCTTTAAGTCCTTCAAGCACCCCTCTTCGTCTGGTTTGGCAAGAGCCGCTCAAGTTTGGTGCGCTTCCTTCTTGTCTCAAAATGGCATTATCAAGTTAATACACAAAAAAGGGGGAAAGAACAGAATAGAGAATTGGCGTCCTATTACGATGCTCCAAACGGGATACAAGATCATCGCCAAAGTCATTGCCAATAGAATCTCTTGCCACTTGAGAGCATGGTTAAGCGAGGACCAAAAAGGTTTCATCAAAGGCAGGTCAATTTTGGAAACCATTATAGATATCTGGGAAGGTCTTGAATTTGCAAATGAGTCTAAACAAGACGTCTTCTTCCTCAAGATCGACTTTGATAAAGCCTACGATAGGCTGGAATGGGACTATATTCTGCAGTTGCTCCAAGATCTTGGATGTAGTCAGAAATTCACCAAGATGATCGCGACCCTTCTCGGAAATGCATCGACCCAAATTAAAATTTAACGGCAAACTTTCGAAGGTGATCAAACTTAGAAGATCTATCAGACAAGGGTGCCCATTGGCTCCCCTTCTCTTTGCCATTGCCACAGAAGGGCTTAGCAGGCTGGTGGAGCATCAAGTGGAAGGTGGTAATATCAAAGGCCTCTGTTTGCCTCATGAACACAGTCAGATCACCAGTCAGATCACCATGAGACTTTTTGTCGATGATATGAACGTGTTTGTTCACAATGATAATACTAGCCTGGAGACGTTCTGGAGGTGTCTGGCTACTTTCTGTGAAGCCTCTAGATCCACAATCAACCACTCTTAGACCGCCTTTAGAGCTATTGTTGGGTCAAAGCCCAACCTTCTCATTGATCATGGCTGTCAAATCATTCTACAGGGCCAAATTTTTCGGCTTCTTGGGATTCCCTTGGGGTTTGGTGTCTCTATGGAACAACGGTGGAATTGGGTGCTAGACAAACTCGAAAACAAGCTTAACTATTGGAGAGGTATGCAAATCAATCTTACTGGTCGTGCTATGGTTATCAACACGTTCCTCCTATCATCTACCATTTATTTCCTTTCTTGTTGGAGACCGAAAGAGCAAGATCTATCCAAACTAGATAGTATTTGTAGAAACTTCCTCTGGACGAGTGACCACAATAGGAGGGGGGTCCCTAAAATCAAATGGTCCATCTGCACTAGCCATAGAGATAGTGGGGGACTTGGTATCCTGGACATTGGGTGCATGGCTAAAAAACTAGCGGCCAAATGGATGATTAAGGCTTGGTGCAACGGGGAGGCCTCGTGGGCAAAGTTGATCTTCAGAAACAAGAACGAGTTGGCTCTCATGGGTTTCCCAAATTGGAAGAAACTTGACAACTTGACCTTTCTTTTTTCCCCGATCCCCGCCTTCCCGAAAGGCTCTAATCTTGTGTGCTCCCTATGGAAGAGTTGGAATAAAGTCAAAAGCTACACAAGAATTAGTGAAGACTGGAAGTGGGCAGCCGGTATCAGACAAAACGACTCTATCTGGTTTCCGATCCATGGCATCTGGAGTGTGGAATCTTGGAACACTCAAAATGCCAAGAAGTTATGGAATAAAGGCTTCAAAAAATGGAAACATCTCTGGAAACAAGACACCAACCGCTGGATCAACTTCGAGGATATTGACCCTTGCGTCAACATTTTGTACGAAGAATGGAACACTTTGCAAAGCAGATGTCTCGCCTGGGACCGACACAAAGTTCCCCTTCTCATGGGACATGACACATTGAGCTCGCTTGGTCTCAAATGGCACAATGGGAATAGCCTATCAAAAATCTCGAACATCAAAGAAACGATTGACTATCACGTTAACCTCAACAAGAAGTGGTGCCTGTCTTGGACGCGGCTTTGGTGGGACATGAAGTTCATGGCTATCTGGCACCCCCTCATAGAAATCAAAAATTTTGTCCTCTTATGGCAAATACGAAATCTGGACCAACCTTAAGGCTAGCAAATTTTGTGGGATTCCTCCCTGGTGCAAATGCTGCTACCGGTCTATCGAAGATGTTTCACACATCTTCTTTACATGCCCCAACTCCAACAGACTCTGGCAGATGGTTGGAAAGAAAATTAGACTTCAGAAACATCTCAATTGGCAGCAAGCCCTGCTGGGAGAAGCGATCGGCTGCTCCGCGACTCTCTGGAACGCCATCAGAGGGGAGGTCCTATGGAAAATCTGGCAGGAAAGATGTGCTTTCAACTTTGGTGACTCCCCCAAAGAGAGGTCAATTGAGAAATCGTTGTTCCTCCTTGGCCAAAGGATTGTTAACTGTAAGAAATCCCCCCCCTTCAGGCATCATCAAGTACTCCTTTTGATCAATAACAGCTTAAACCAAAGTGGGCCCCTCATGAGGGTGATGAGAGGGTGATTAACCTTCTTTCTAAGGCCATCTAAGCTCTGTAAAAGCTTCCCCTGCTTTGTGGGATTTGGGGGGTCCCGTGGGCACTAGTCCCCTTCTCTTGTACTTTTCTTTATTTAATTAAAGTTGGGGAGAGTAGGCTAATGCTGAACTTCCTTTATATTAAAAAAAAAGCAAAAGGAGCTACTTGAGCTTTTTGTTTTTTAAGATTTCATCACCAAACAAATCTAGACAAAGTTTTTCATTGAGGGGGAGCACTTGATCCTCGTCAAGTTACTTGGAGTTTATCAAAGGAGATCTAAACTTGGAGGTAATAACAGTTTTCTTTTGCACCAATGTCAGTTCAATGAGGTATTAAAAGAGTTCCAAAGCTTAGGGAAAGTAATATACAGTTGAGTTCAACACTCAAATTGAGAATCTTAATAAAGGCAACTATCAACCTTGGAATTTTAGGATGTCAAACTATCTCATGGGCAAAAGCCTTTGGGGTTTGATCAATGGGACTGATCCAAGACCTAGGTTGGGGGATAATTCAATCAATGACCAGTTGAGAGCATTTGGGGAACGTAAAAATCATGACAAAAGATTTATTTTCATTCTTTCACAACACATTAGCAGCAATATGATATGACACATTCAAGACCTAGACTCAAGCATGAGAATTTGGGAAACCTTGCAGAGGCTCTACTCTATTGATACTAAAGCAAGGAAGATTCAACTAAAAAATGAGTTGAACAATATAAAGAAGACCTCAGGGAGTAGCACCAACAAATTCATTCTCAAAGCTTATGGTAACCAAAGAAATGAATATAAATGGAGGTTCATCAAATGGCAAGGATGTACAACTGTTTTATGCACGCAATGCAAGGGGCAAAGGATGAAGAGGCAACCAAAGCAAGGGAAGAAGAAGGTTTGGAGGAAGAAAAAGCAATCAAGCACATGACCAAAACGGCTTTTCACATAGAGGAAGAGGAAGAGCAGGAAGACATCAACAATCAAGAAGCCAAGATGGTGAAGGATGCTACATAGGTGGACAATATGGACATTATGCAAGGGGCTTCTACCAAAGAGCAACCAAAGGAGTTACAACCAAGGGTCAACATAAAAAAGGTAATTATGCGTCAAATATATTTGCTTTGAGATTGAAAATCTCCTTATGATGCATATGTATGGAAGCTCAAACAAAGTAGATACAACATCGCATATCAAAAGTGGTTGCAGCAACCATATGGGCTGCAAAAAAACTTTGTTCAATAATCTACATGCTCAAAGTGGTAAAGGGCATGTGGAAAAAGGGGACAATACAGACCATGAGATCACACACATAGATGATGTGGCTTTGGATGACAAAGAGCAAGGAAGGTGTCTCAAAGATGTGTTTCATTTATCTACAATCAGCAAGAACCTGATATCCATGGGACAAATGGTGGACACAGGTTACGAAGTGTGATTAAACAAAGGAGAATGCTTTGTGGAGAAACCCAAAAAAGGCTACAATCTGGTTGCAAGAGGAAAGAAGCAAGAAAGATTGTTACATTAGAGTTAAACCCAAATCTTTCACATCATGTATACTTAACTTTTGGTAATAAAGGAATTTAGGAGTTGCGCTTGTGGCACAAAAGAATTGGCCACATCAACATTCAAAGGATGAAGGAGATGCAACAAAAAAGTCTAGTATAATTTCTACCAAATTTTCAAGGTCAAGGAATGAAGAACTTATGTGAAGCTTGTCAAATGGGTAAGTAGTAAAGACTTCCCTTCAAGAAGAGTGTATACATCAATGAACATCCACTTGAATTGGTTCACACAAATATCTGAGGACCAATCAATGAGCCATCCTTAAGAGTGAATAGGTATTTTATGAATTTTATAGATGATTTTACTCACATGGTTTGGATATATTTCATAAAACAAAAATCATATGTGTTTCAATGCTTTAAAATGTTCAATGCTATGGTTGAGAAGGTGGCAGGTAACTACATAAAGAAACTAACGTCTAATGGAGGAGACGAGTAATTCTCCAATGATTTCTCATATTTTATTTGGGATCAAGGCATCAAAAGACAAGTAACATGCACGTATACACTTCAACAAAATGGGGTTACAAAAAGGAAGAACATGTACATTGTACAAATAGCTAGGGCAATGTTGAATGAAATGAATGCAGCTATATACCTCATGAATAGGGCTCCAAATTCAAGAAT